>OX155907.1:19512644-20112644 GCA_944588485.1 Phosphuga atrata | reverse complement strand
CTACAATTTGCCTAGTAGTGGTTGGCAGGTGGTTGGTCCGAAGCGGGATCGACGGCATACGCCGCGTAGTGTCATTGACTCTGAGAGAGACAGATATAGAGCGGCGCGGCGATACAAACGAAAAAGCCACCGAAAAGAAAAGGGCTTGGATTTTTTGCGTACAATAAATAGATGTTTTTTTTACAAAAAAATAGTTTTTTTACAAAATTCGGGTTATTCATACAAAAAGAGATTACTTCATCCAAAAAAAGGTTACTTCGTCCAAAATAAAAGGCTTGGATTTTTTGCGTACAATAAATAGGTGCTTTTTTACAAATAATATCTGGAAAAATACAAAATTCGGTTTATTCATACACAAAACGATTACTTCATCCAAAAAAGCTTACTTCGTCCAAAATAAAATATAAACGCCCAATGATCGATTAAATCTTACAAATAATAATGGTTTAGTACAATAATTGATAGATTTGTACAAAATAAAATCAATTCACCCAAAAAAAGGTTTAACTGTACAAAAAAGGTTGATCCATCCAAAATTTGATTGCTCTTTATAAACCATATTTTTTTATACAAAATACAATTATATCTCACAATAAACGAATTTTACAAACAAGGACTTGATTCCTTCAAATTTTATTTCTAACTAACGCGGCGTGTAACGAAAGAGAGAGCGCAAACACATCAGTCTTACGACCAGAAGCACTGTATGCCATGGAGTGTCTTTCCTTGAACCGAAGAGGTCTGGTAGAGAAATTGGAAATCAGAGAGAGGAGAATCATCAGGAAGATCCTAGGCATTCCCGGAAAAGGAAGATGGGGAATTCCGAAGACGACATAACTCTGAGCTCTACGAACATATTGAGAGGCTCTCTGACTGTACAAGGAAAAGAAGGGTAGCTTTCTTTGGCCACGTTGCAAGATTGACTCCAAACCGACTAACTAACAGTCTGTTCATATTCTGGTAAAACAAGAAGGTTCGTACCACTTGGTTGACAGAAACCGAGAAGGATATTAAAGAAGTGGGAATAACAGATCTCCAAAACATACAGTCTTCTGTGAGATGCATCCTGAAGGAAGTCCGTGGATTTCAGGAAAAACACTGAAGGAAGTCCGTGGATTTCAGGAAAAACCCCGAAGGAAAGGTCCCCCTGGACAAAAGAGGGAAAGAAGCTACACCGGCAGAAAATGCGCAAATAATACAATACAATACTGGGCAAAGATCAATGCCCAATAATTGAACAAGCGTGGTCCAAAGTAGGGCTATTGGAAACAAGGAGAAGAAGATAGATGCACTATATATAAGAAGCACTATATATACTATATCTAAGCAGATTATGATATTAGATATGTTGAACGATTCAATCGATTATTGTAAGGAAAAACCATAGTTTGAAAGAAAAAATCAATTATTGGATGATTACATTTTATTTTGGATGAATTAACCTTTTTTTGGATGAAGTAATATATTTTGTACGAAGTAACCGAATTTTGGATTGATTAATTTATTTTTGTTCATTTTAATTTATTCATTTATTGTATGTTGAGTTTTGTATACTTCTAATCGAATATTGGATGAATAAATTTTATGCGAAAGAAAAGGCGCGTCTGTTGATTGAGTCATGCAATTTCTTATATGTATTAATTTTTCTTCGGTTGTGTGCTATAGAGGGAAAAATGAAAAGTTCAGTGATCTTATTGTATGATTTTTGAACTATTAAGCTTGTCATGTTAAATATCTAATGCCCGCCATACACACAATGGTCCACCGGAGAGGTCTACCTGTGCAGGTTTGCCTGCACAGGTAGACATGGGCGTGTGTGGGAATAGATCTGTGCAATTTCTTGTGTACGGTTGACCTGTGCAGGCAAACTTACACATGTTACCTCTCCGGTAGACCGTAGCGTGTATGCCGGGCATAAGACTAAGATTTTTATTAATTCGACACAATGCTTTATAAATTCGACACAATGACTGAAATTGGGAAAGAGAAAACCCGAAAGAAAGTAAATTTGACATGTTGGTCAGCTAGAGAGGACGCATGAAGAGTTTCTTGGCACGAAGTTCTTAAAACTTTAGAATCAAAAGTTGCTAAAAAACATCACGTGATTAATAGAAGACCCCTTACGTTTTATTTAAGTACAAATAAATTACAATACAATACTTCATGAATAAACATAGAAAAATAAAATGATGTATTTTCCACTTGAAGAAAAAATAAAATAAATAAAAACCGACTTTCGGTTTTTCGAAAAAAAAACAGTTTTACGGTTTTGTAAATTTTAACAAAAAACCCGGTTAACCAGGTACGGTTTTAACCGGTTTGGATGCACTAGTTTCGGTCAATCAGCACTAAGAATGATATGGTCTTATCCGTGTCCATTTAATCTAGCGATAGCATTTGCCGCATCCTGGCGGAACTTGAAGTGAATGTAAGCACAGATTTTGTTTAGTCCAGTAATTTTATCCTTGACCATGAACAACTTCTGAATCAGTCCAAACTCGTTAACAAGATGAAATTCGGTGGTCGATTCAGAAAGGTTGGATTTTCTGATAGCAGCAATGTCATCTCGTTTCTGCATGGAGTTATCTCCACGTTTTGGCCCACCTTCAAGTAAGTTTGGCGGAACGTATTTCGAACCAGTTGGTTTAGAATCAGTAGCTGATGTGCTACTCAAGAGTTGGTCCTTTCTTGTCATCTTCTTTCCAGCAACAAGCTGTGTACCTCTGAACGGACATTTTGTGGTGAAATGGTTACCATCCCGCAACCTATTTTGAATTTTCCCGCTTGTCTGTTCTAAAACCCATAATCTCCTTCCCCAAAAATTTGAATCAACACCTATCGCAAATATGCCCACCCTCATTTTGATTTTTCCCGCTATCCGCCGCGCTCGCTAATTACCGCGCCATCTACACATACTCGCTCGGCCGCGTTCAGAACTACTGATAGGTGGTGGGCGTGGTCAGTTTTGCTCCTGTCGGCTTATGGAAAATTACATGTCAGGAGCCCATACGGTGAGGCGGATTTAGAAGGAACTATCTTTCCCTACTATTACCGATATTTTTTCCCATCGTGGAATATTAATTGCGAGATTCAGGAAACGAGATATATAGATGAACATGCCATCGAGTCAGATGGTTACAGGATCTTCAAAGGCAAGACTGGCAAACGTGCAGTTAAAACCATCCCAAATCTTGGCACAGCATTCATTGTAGACAAGAAGATTCTAGATTCTGTGACGGATTTCAGCTCTCCTAATAGTCGAATCTCGACTCTTTCATTCCGAAGCATAAACAAGATATACACTATCGTTAATGTACACGCCTAAACTAACCAGGCAAACAAGAAAGACCCAATTTCAGAGAAGAAGAAGAGGATATCCTGAGTAAGATTCGTGTTAGGGGTCTTGAATGCCCAATTAGGAAAGGAAAGGAAGTTCCGAAATAGCATTGGTGATTACCCAGCTCACTAGAGAACCAATCGGCTCTGCAAGATCTTAAATCTGGTAATGAAATCAACTGCAACCTGTGCAGGTTTGCCTGCGCAGGTAGACCAGAGCGTGTGTGGGAATAGACCTGTGCATTTTTTTGAACCTGCGCAGGCGACCGGAGCAAGATCGAAAATTAATTCTTTCGACAGTGGACCTGTGCAGGTCACAGCAGTTGTTTCTAGTGCGTTTATTTTTTCTGTATTAATTTGGATATTTTTATTTTCCATTTCATTCTGGTGTTTTTTGTTCTTTTGTTTTCTTTTTTGTTTTATTCTTTTAGATGTCACACTAATGTAAGCAATGTCGTGTATTTACATTTATGCCAATAAAGGATTATTATATTATATAGTGTATTTTGGAATATAGTGGTTTTGAATCTATTGGTAAATCAGTTGTTGGGCTTTTGCCCGCCATACACACAACGGTCCACCGGAGAAGTCTACCTGTGTAGGTTTCCCTGTGCAGGTAGACCGGAGCGTGTGTGGGAATAGACCTGTGCAATATTTTGCATACGGTTGACCTGCGCACGCAAACCTGCACAGGTAACCTCTCCGGTAGACCGTAGCGTGTATGGCAGGCATTAGCTATGATATTGAGTCGTCGTTCTCAATCGAGGCTATCGCAAAAAGAACTGAAGACCGCTCCGGTATATCGGAATGTCCCCATACACGCTACCGACGTGCGGTTGACCTGCGCAGGCACACCTGCACAGGTAACATCTCCGGTAGACCGTAGCGTGTATGGCGTACTTTAGTTGGCCGTAACAAGAAAAAAAATAAGGAAATGTAAAAAAAGGTTTTACTAGAATTTACAAAATAATAATTTACTAATAATAAATTATTATGGGGGTTTTATTAATTATTTATGTAAATTTAATAAAGTAGGAACACAGCCTGAATATATACATATATTCAACCTTTCCGAAGCTCTATAAAACTAATGAGTCTTTTTAGGACTACCCAAAACAAATCTCATGTGAAATTTGTCGGTTATATTATGGCTTTTAGTCCACCTTCGTGGCACTCAAGAAAAACCAGAAAAATAAGTAAAGAAAGAGGCTCATGCAGCTCATGCAATCTGGTAATGAAATCAACTGCAACCTGTGCAGGTTTGCCTGCGCAGGTAGACTGGAGCGTGCGTAGGAATAGACCTCTGCAGTTTTTTGAACCTGCGCAGGCGACCGGAGCAAGATCGACACTTAATTCCTTCGACGGTGGACCTATGCAGGTTACGTCAGTTGTTCCTAGTGTGTTTTGGAATGTAGTGGTTTTGAATGCATTGGTATATAGGTTGTTGGGCTTATGCCCGCCATACACACAACGGTCCACCGGAGAGGTCTACCAGTGCAGATTTGCCTGCGCAGGTTGACCGGAGCGTGTGTGGGAATAGACCCGTGCAATTTTTTGCGTGCGGTTGACCTGCGCAGGTAAACCTGCACAGGTAAACCTGCACAGGTAACCTCTCCGGTGGACTGTAGCGTGTATGGCGGGCATTAGATATGATATTGATTCATCGTCCTCAATCGATTCTATCGCAAAAAGAACTGAACAATTAGGCCTGTGCAGTTTTTTGAACCTGCGCAGGCGACCGGAGCAGGATCTACAATTAATTCTCTCGACGGTCTACCTGTGCAGGTCATGTCAGTTGTTTCTAGTGTGTTTTTAAATGTAGTGGTTTAGAATGTATTGGTATATAAGTTGTTGGGCTTATGCCCGCCATACACACAACACTCCACCGGAGAGGTCTACCTGTGCAAGTTTGCCTGCGCAGGTAGACCAGAGCGTGTGTGGCAATAGACCTGTGCATTTTTTTGCGTACCGTTGTCCTGCGTAGGCAAACCTGCAGAGATAGCCTCTCCGGTAGACCGTAGCGTGTATGGCGGGCATTAGCTATGATATTGAGTCATCATCCTCAATCGATGCTATGGAAAAAGAACTGAACAGTTAGACCTGTGCAGTTTTTTGAACATGCGCAGGCTGCCCTAGCAAGATCGACAATTAATTCTTTCGACGGTGGACCTATGCAGATCACGTCAGATGTTTCTAGTGTCTTTTGGAATATAGTGGTTTTGTATTGGTATATAAGTTGTTGGGCTTATGCCCGCCATACACACAACGGTCCACCGGAGAGGTCTACCTGTGCAGGTTTGGCTACGCACGTAGACCGGAGCGTGTGTGGCAATAGACCTGTGCAATTTTTTGCGTACGGTTGACCTGCGCAGGCAAACCTGCACAGGTAACTTCTCCGTTAGACCGTAGCGTGTATGGCGGGCATTAGGTATGATATTGTGTCATCGTCCTCAATTGATGCTATCGCAAAAAGAACTGAAGACCGCTTATTATTTAAAAAAAAATAAACAAAATCTTGTGTAATTTATAAAGTTCCAAAATATCAATGGTGATTACCCAGCTCACCAGAGAACCAGTTGGAATGGGGAGAGGGTCATGGAGCTCTACAAGATCTTCAATCTGGTAATGAAATCAACTGCAACCTGTGCAGGTTTGCCTGCGCAGGTAGATCGGAGCGTGTCTAGGACCTGTGCAATTTTTGAAACCTGCGCAGGCGACCGGAGCATGATCAACAATTAATTCTTAGACCTGTGCAGGTCACGTCAGTTGTTTCTAGTGTGTTTTGAAATGTAGTGGTTTTGAATGTATTGGTATTTAACAGTGGTGGTCGATCCAACAAGTCGATCGCGATCGACCGGTCGATCGCGATACCAAATTTGATCGATCGTGGATCACTCGCTATGTCTGGGGTGGAATTCCGTATACCATGGACTGAAGCGACTGTAGAAGACAAAAGTTTCTAGCAATAGTTTAATGCATTCTGGGATTTGCCAAGGTAATATTATAATATAAATTCCAAAAATTCTCACAGGCATATTCTTGTTTCGTATCTACATACCTATGCGAATCGGCATTTTCATACCTGAAGCTAACGAAGACTCAACGAAACAACGTTTTGTCCTGACTGATTCCTATACTGAAGACTCATTATTATCATCTTTGTCAGGATATACACCTAATTATGATTCCTTGGTTATAGACGTGCAAAATCAGTCTTCCCATTAATGTTAAGGCAACAAAGTAAATTCTAAATCTGTCTCTATCTGTAGCTAAATATTGTTAATAATTATCCATGTTCTTTTAATTGCTCCGGCTGAGTTTTTTGGTTGTTGAAAAAAATTGTTGTTGCTACTGATAAATTAGCAAAAAGTAAGTCGTATTATTCTTTCATGAGAAATTTTTCTGGCCCAAAAAAAACGCGAAAATTAACTATTGAAATCAATTTATCAGCCAAACTGTTCATTTTTATAACAACTTTTTCATATTTACGAACAAATAGTACAACAAATTATACATTGCAATTGAAAAAACCGGCCAAGTGCGAGTTGTGACTCGCGCACCGAGGGTTCCGTACAAACTTGCAAGTAAGGTATCTTTTTTTTTGTGGAGGACATAACAAGCACATTCAGTTAACTTAACAAGTGGCCCTCCTGAAATCACGACCATCTTAGTACCGCTGCAAACATAACCTCAAGATGTCGCTGTCGTACGATGGAATTCTACCCTATATATTATTACCATACATCCCCCATTCACTATGAGTGTTTAGGGGTTCTGGAACTTCACTATTTGTTTTTACTGCTCAATTTTGCCTGTATACCTATATACATTGTATAAAGGTATACAGGGTATTTTTTTATAAATAACGCGAATATTTTTAAACTTATACAAAGAAAACTTTATTTTAGTATTACACTTATTCACTAACTTATATTAAGATCTAACTATTTCTAGATCTAATATAAACTAATATATTAACTATTTCTAGATCTATTTCGATACTCTTAACATTCAGTTGTTCAATTGACTGCTTTTGGGCAATTGACTACCAAAAAATATAGGACGTACGTGATTTAAGTATATGTAGATTATAAACAAAAATTAGACGAAATATAATATATACAGGATGTTACAGAACTTGAGTATGTCGCATGTCGGTTATAAACAAGCAAAATTTAGACATAATACTGGGTGTCCCATTTTAATCCGCCAGTAGCGATAATTCTGAAACATTGCATTGAATCAAAAAGTATTTCAAATGAAAAGTTAATGGTTCTGAGGGGGACATCTGATGCCGTAGACTTTGCCCCCCCAGCCCCACAAGGGGGGCGGGAACAGGGGGCAACTTTAAAATCTTAAATGGAAACCCCTATTTTTTATTGCAGATTCTGATAGAGGGTTAAAAAGTATGTAAGTTTTATCCGAAACATTTTTTTTATTGGTCGAGAGATGGAGCTGCAAATATAAAAATTAGGTTTTTTGTCAATTAAATTGCGAAAATCGTCACGTAATTAACTGTTATTATTACTTAAGACTTACTCACAACCTTACAAGGTTGTTTTTTTCTCAGCCTGCTCAAATACTACCCCCGCCCCCCCCCCCCCCCTACAAAGACGTAAAGTACTCAAAAATAGCGATTGAGTACTTATTTTTCAAATTAAATAATGGTAAAATAATTCAAAAAAGAATGTCATTTTTTTTTCAAACAGTGTTTGACCGGGCCCCCCACATAGTTTAATTGCGTAACGCTAATGCCGGCGGTTTTAATTGAGTTATTTCAATTTAATTATGCCATGAAAAATACTGTTGCCGTTTTCAAAAATAGTAATCTTCTAAATAAGAAATTCGTTTACTGTGTGATAGAGAAATTCTTTTAATTTTTTCTCAAGTTTGCAGCGCCATCTATCAACAACTTTAAAAAATACCCCGACTAAAATTGACCTACATTTTAAAACTCTATCCGAGTCTGAGGTACAAAATAGGGGTTTCCATTTAAGATTCTAAAGTTGAATCTAATTTTTACATTTGCAGCGCCATCTCTCGACCAATAAAAAAAATGTTTCGGATAAAACTTACATACTTTTTAACCCTCTATCAGAATCTGCAATAAAAAATTGGGGTTTCCATTTAAGATTTTAAAGTTGCCCCCTGTTCCCGCCCCCCTTGGGGGGCTGGGGGGACAAAGTCTACGGCATCAGATGTCCCCCTCAGAACCATTAACTATTCATTTGGAACACTTTTTGATTCAATGCAATGTTCCAATGTTATCGCTACTGGCGGATAAAAATGGGACACCCAGTATATACCCTGTATATATTATGTATATAGAGCGTACGTGATGAAATGCATAACGAATATAAACAAAGAAAATTCAGAATAAACAGCTTGGTGCCGACACATATTTTTTAACCTTCGGACCTAACCGAGGAGGACATAACCGAGGAGGACCTAGCTGTATGCAACCCATATGCTTCTGGTGCCTAACAATACCACGCAACACATTAGTGTATTTTCATAAGTCTCTAATAGTAAATTCGCATTTTTCTTGTAATTAAACTACATATTTACGGTTTTCAGATTTTTCCCTTTACATGTGCTGTAAGACACCGCTTCTTGCCAAATTTCATGATTCTAGGTCAACGGGAAGTACCCTATAGGTCCTAATTCCCTTGTGAAATCGCAAAATATGCGACATAAACGGTCATATCTTTTGATCGCGTTGACTCACAAGCTTGATTTTTCACAGCTGAAAGAGAACGCAGACCCGAGTATTTGATAACAAATTTCAACTTGTTACCTCTACGCGTTCCTAAAAAAAATGGACAGACAGACGGACAGACAGATATATAGACAGACAGACATATAGACAGACAGACAGACAGACGGACAACAAAGTGATCCTATGAGGGTTCCGTTTTCGGTACAGAACCCTAAAAAAATTAAATTGCATTTTAAATTAGTAAAAATCTATTTTGAAAAAGTGTAGGAAAATCGACAATTTCATTAGGCATCGCATGTGCGGAATGCAGCTATCTTAAGTTGAGTCTGATAATTTATTTTCTTTATTTATTTAAAAAATTAAACAAAATAAAAAATAGTTTCTAACATATATTTTACCTAGCTGGAATGCACCTTATACTGAAACACAGTTTATAAACATAGTATGCATTTCACACCCCCTTCTCACCACTTAGACTACGCCTATGACAATAAGTCGATCGCGACAAAATTTTAAGTTAAAAAGTAGATTTCATATACAGAAAAGTTGGCCACCCCTGGTATATAAGTTGTTGGGCTTATGCCCGCCATACACACAACGGTCCACCAGAGAGATCTACCTGTGCAGATTTGCCTGCGCAGGTAAACCGGAGCGTGTGTTACAATAGACCTGTGCAATTTTTTGCGTACGGTTGACCTGCGCAGGCAAACCTGCACAGGTAACCTCTCCGGTAGACCGTAGCGTGTATAGCGGGCATTTGATATGATATTGAGTCATCGTCCTCAATCGATGCTATCGCAAAAAAAACTGAATTTTCGCTCCGTGTAAATGTATTTTTGCAAGTATTTTTTTTGTTCTATTATTGAAAAAAAATAAACAAAATCTTGTGGAATTTATTTATTGTTACTATTGTTGCAATTTTATTTTGGGGGGTTCCAAAAAATGTATTATAAATAATGTTGAACACAATAAAATGGAGAAATTTTACCAAAGAATATAAAACACATTTAATATTCATTGAGCCCCTCGGCGCCGAAAAAATATTAAACATAACGTAATTAGTAAATAAATTCCACAATATATCTTGGAATTAAATTGAAATATCAACCATAACATAATTAGTAAATAAATTCCACAATATTCTTGAAATGAAATTGAAATAAGAGAATTAATCCCACAAAACATACCCGAAATTGAATCAATATTTGTTTTCAACCCCCAAAAAATTTAACTAAATACCACAATTTTTCAACTAAAACCTCACTTAAATGAACGGTAATATCAATTTTGTGTAGAATAAAATGTATCTAAAGTTGATGACCCGTATTATTTGTTAATTTTTTGCGGGGGGTATAATCATCTTGTCAGCCTGTCTTCCGTCTGGCGTTTTTTCGGCGAGTTTCAGCGAGTAGAAAATAAATGACGCGTGGGGTTTTTGTCGGTGGGAAAATGGGCATTTCAATCAAATTTACATTCAAACTTTTTACGTCGAATAAAATAATTAATGTCGACCAAGCTGGCTGAAACAATGCCGGCCGCCAGAAAGCATCGCGCGGGGATTATTTCGTTATTGAATATTTTATTTCACCGCCGGAATTTATTTTATCTCCAAAGCATCGACTTTTGTTCCACATTAAAAACAAAACGAAATAACATTGAATTATGTATTTAATTCTTCTAAGCCGCGTACTTTGTTTGCTGAAATAAATTACAGAATTATATGCGCTGAACAAAAAAAAAATAATTCTAAGATAATTATGATTTTTTTAAAGCAATTTATTGAAAAATTCGTTGGAAATTGCACCCAGTTTTTTTTTCGTGGTTAATTATAACTTTGGATTATTTTGTTAGATTTCAGCAAATTATTTAATTAAATTAATTGATAATTTTGATAACGAATTGATCATTAAATATACGTTTATGCTGTAGAATTAATTTTAGTAATCGTTGTTTTGCTAATTGCGTTGTTTTCCATTAGTATGTAAACGATAGCTGGGAAGTGTTTTTTCGTGTTTCAACAAAATTCATTTCGATATTATTCGCTTGATGACAATTTCAAACACAAATTCCCATAAACTAAATATTTAAAAAAATCTAAACTTGTGATTTTGTTACATTTGAATTGTTAATCCCTTAACATACAACGACGTCTCTAAGACATCATGTATATATGATAAGATCACATCTATATGGACACGTCAACGCGCATTTTATTCGTATGTTAAGGGATTAAATAAATATATAATATCTAGTTTCAGCGAAAAAATTCAAATCTTTTTAAATAATAAATTTTGGTGGAGTAAAATTGTTTAGGAAGAAGGTGTAACAGCCATTTAATATTTAACAGGGCGTTAATGAAAGGGGGATATGGCATAGTTAAGATAAAGTGAATTGATTAAACCGGTGAGGGCGTTTGTACTATTTTTTCCTATTCCATTTACTATCACAATGGGATATTGAAGTTGAAGAGGGGGAGTCGTCGGAGGAAATGTGGAACGGAAACTTTCGGAAATATTGCATACAAGTTGAACATAAACAGGGCCTTGCGTGCGCCACCGTACATCTGAAACGGCTCGATATAATAACTCTATATAGATACAACTCTCTCTATAAACCTAATTGCACAACGTATCAAAGGTTTGTTATCGTATTTGTTATATAATTCATGAAAGTATGTTTGAGTTGGGAATGTATGCAGATTCTTTTATGGAGTGGGAAATAATTGGGGAGGAAAAATGTGAAATTTTAATTGGATGTTTCTTAAATTGGCCACGCTTTGTTCACAGAGAAACTTCATTTCGTTAATAATGTAATTAAAAACGTCCGAAAAGTTTCATTGGAATTTTAAAATGTTCTGTCGGAATTTTTTAAATTTAATAAAACAAACACTGATTGCATCTTTATAAAACACGAATCAAAATAGCACACCCTCCACACGAACACTTAGGGGTAACAATGTCTAGCCACACAAACAACTTTTGAGTTTGGAAATTTTACCGCTCGATATCTCGTCGCAAAGCGGTAACAGTTCTTCAGGTTCATGGAAATTTCTCTCTAAAAATACATCAGAGACGTTCAAATTCATAACAAATTAGATTTCTTACGAATTACATTCCATTACAGAATATGCTAATAAACACTCCTAAGTTATATTTGTAACATTGAAATAATAATGGATTAATACAGGATATCATTAATATAAGTCACAGAGGGCGGAAAGCCTTTTGTAATAATATCATCGTTAAAAGCAATAACTAATAAATTCTCCACATAGATTTAGTTGCAGTTCTTTTTAACTCACGACACAAAAAGAGGAGTGTTATAAGTTGGTCTGTCTGTCAGTCTGTCCGTATAAGGCTGTTTATGGAATCGTAGCTCCTAAAAGAATGGACCGATTTCGATGCGGTATTTTATTTTTGAAAGCTGATGTGATCGAGGAGGTTCTTAGCTATAATTTATGAAGATCTGTTCATACGTTTGATGACCATCAGCTCATTTCCTACTTGACCAAATTAATCTGCAACCAATTTGACACAAATGTTTTTCCAGTCCCGTATATCTAAACTAGTGTTTAAATGCTAAGTTTGACATGTCAGTCTGTCCGTATATGCGCCTGTTTATGGTATAATAGCTCCTAAACGAATGGACCTATTTCGATGCAGTATTTTATTTTTGAAAGCTGATGTGATCGAGAAGGTTCTTAGCTATAATTTACGAAAATCTGTTCATACGTTTGATGACCATCAGCTCATTTCCTACTTTCTCCACATCCATTTAATTGCATCTCTTTGTAACCCCCGACACAAAAGGAGTGTTATAAGTTTGGCATGTCAGTCTGTCCGTCTGTCCGTATTGCGGCTGTTTATGGAATCGTAGCTCCTAAACGAATGAACCGATTTCGATGCGGTATTTTATTTTTGAAAGCTGATATGATCGAGGAGGTTCTTAACTATAATTTATGAAGATCTGTTCATACGTTTGATGACTATCAGCTCTTTTCCTACTTTCTCCACATCCATTTAATTGCAGTTCTTTGTAACTCTCGACACCAAAAGAGGAATATTATAAGTTTAGCATGTCAGTCTGTCCGTATATGCGGCTGTTTATGGAATCGTAGCTCCTCAACGAATGGACCGATTTCGATGCGGTATTTTATTTTTGAAAGCTGATGTGATCGAGGAGGTTCTTAGCTATAATTTATGAAGATCTGTTAATACGTTTGATGATCATCACCTCATTTCCTACTTGATAAAATTAATCTGCACCCAATTTGACACAAATGTTTGTCTAGTCCCATATATCTAAACTTGTGTTTGAAAGCTGACGTGTTTGACGTGTTTGACGTGTTT
Source organism: Phosphuga atrata (assembly GCA_944588485.1). Lineage (NCBI taxonomy): Eukaryota > Metazoa > Arthropoda > Insecta > Coleoptera > Silphidae > Phosphuga > Phosphuga atrata. The sequence continues at coordinate 20,099,240 of OX155907.1, read as the reverse complement.
TTTTAAGTTTGGTTCGATGTGATTACCGGGTTTGCCGACCCTTTGAACACTGCGGCCTATTGGCAGCCTATTGTATTCTATCACATTCACTTAGGCCCAGAAAAACTGTTGTTATAGTAAATTGCCCTAATTGCCATTTTTCACATTTGTCTTTCTGGAACAAATGCGGCCGGCGCTGGGAATAGAACTCGGACCTCTATACTATTCAGTTAGCGCTCTAACATGAGGCCACGAGCGTTACCACTAAGCCACTCACGCCGGCTGACGTGTTTGAGACGGTTCTTAGCTATAATTTAGCCTAGAGTCTGTCCATCTGTCCTTATATATGGCTGTTTATGGAATCGTAATGCCTAAACTAATGAACCGATTTCGATGCGGTATTTTATTTTTGAAAGCTGATGTGATCGAGGAGGTTCTTAGCTACAATTCATACAGGTTGAACTTACCTGACGTAGCGAGTGAATCGCGCGTTCCGCCGACGTGCAGGCACACAAACATCTCACGCGTTTGAAATTGACGCTAGCGCGCCGCGCGCACCAGTCGCTAGCTTGCCCGCTACTTAGAGCGCACGTGAGTTTCGTACGTGAACACTTGGATACTACGCCATATGTTGATATTTCGTGACCGCGTCTACCACCGCGCCCGCGAGTCAACGTAGGTGAGCACTTATAAGTTTGGCATGTCAGTCTGTCCGTATATGCGGCTGTTTATGGAATCGTAGCTCCTAAACGAATAAACCGATTTCGATGCGGTATTTCATTTTTGAAAGCTGATGTGATCGAGGAGGTTCTTAGCTATAATTTAGCAAGATCTGTTCAAACGTTTGATGACCATCAGCTCATTTCCAACTTTCTCCACATACATTTAATTGCAGTTCTTTGTAATCCCCGACACAAAAAGAGGAGTGTTATAAGTTTGTCTGTCAGTCTGTCCGTATATGCAGCTGTTTATGGAATCGTAGCTCCTAAACGAATGAACCGATTTCGATGCGGTATTTTATTTTTGAAAGCTGTTGTGATCCAGAAGGTTCTTAGCTATAATTTATGAAGATCTGTTCAAACGTTTGATGACCATCAGCTCATTTCCTACTTTCTCTACATCCATTAAATTGCAGTTCTTTGTAATCCCCGACACAAAAAGTGGAGTGTTATAAGTTTGTCTCTCTGTCAGTCTGTCCGTATATGCGGCTGTTTATGGAATCGTAGCTCTTAAATGAATGGACCAATTTCGATGCGGTATTTTTTTTTTGAAAGCTGATGTGAACGAAGAGGTTCCTAACTATAATTTATGAAGATCTGTTCATACGTTTGATGACCATCAGCTCATTTCCTACTTTCTCCACATCCATTTAATTGCAGCTCTTTGTAACCCCCGACACAAAAAGAGGAGTGTTAGTGCTTGTTCGCGTTGGAATGCGCGGTCACGGCGGCGGATGCGGGCGCGGTAGAAGTGGCGAGTTCATGTTCACATTGACCGCCAGGCGTTTGCGCGAGTGTGACTTGTTGTCAAGTTAGGTTAGTATAGTAACCTAAGTTTTAGTTTTGGTTAGTATACTAAGCTGAACAGCACTAATAAACTCTTCTGTATTGAAACACATGATGAAAACAGGCTATTGTTTCTAGCGATAAGTTCATACAGGTTGAACTTGTCGAATAAGCGGCGCGTTGCGCCGCTTATTCGACGTGAACACCACACAAACATCTCATGCGTTTGATATTGCCGCGATCGCGCCGCGCGCGCCAGTCGCTACCTTGCCCGTTACTTAGACCGCACGTGCGTTTCGTACGTGAACACTTGGATATTACGCCATATGTTTTATATTTCGTGACCGCGTCTGCCACCGCGACCGCGAGTCAACGTGCATGAGAACTTATAAGTTTGGCATGTCATTCTGTCCGTATATACGGCTGTTTATGGAATTGTAGCTCCTAAATAAATGGACCGATTTCGATGCGGTATTTTATTTTTAAAAGCCGATGTGATCGAGGAGGTTCTTAGCTATAATTTATGAAGATCTGTTCATACGTTTGATGACCATCAGCTCATTTCCTACTTTCTTCACATCCATTTAATTGCAGTTCTTTGTAACCCCCGACACAAAAAGAGGAGTGTTATAAGTTTGGCATGTCAGTCTGTCCGTCTGTCCGTATATGCGGCTGTTTATGGAATTGTAGCTCCTAAACGAATGAGTAGGGAAAGATCCTTCGTTCCAAATCCACCACCTCCTTATGGGGGTTACATGTAAATCTAGCCCCTTATGGAGGAAATTACATGTAAATCTAGCACGATGCCCCTTATGGAGATTTCCATGTAAATCTAGCACGAATCCCCTTATGGGTAAATCCTATACAAAATAGTTCTGACCGTGTCCGAGCGAGTATGTGTAGATGACGCTGCAAGATACGTGTACGTTGGATAGCGGCAAAATTAAAAATTTGGTGAAAATTCAAAATGAGTTGCGGGGTACCAGCGGGGAGTGGATATGTATGCATAATTGATTGCAAACATATTAAAATTTTGATTTACTGTTCGGCTTGTCGATTAGACCTGACCGAATGTCTACCGTCGATAACAACCAGCTGTTATCTTATCAGCTACATTCAAGCGGAGAAATAATAAATTATGGAACGCGATCTAATTAATTTCTTGAAATTATCCCGTGTTTAATTTAATAAACATTAAGATCTTGATTTATCGGTAGTCGATTAGGTTATGCGCGACCGGACGTCTAGTGCTGATAACACCAGGCAAGAATAGAGGAACTAGACTAGACAGACTAGATTAAAAAAACAAGCGGGGAAAATTCAAAATGAGTTGCGGGCGGGTAGCCGAGAATCGTGTATGCATACATAATTGTATTAGTATTAATTTTATTTATTTATATAAATACCAAAGAGTTCAATTTTCTGGCATCTACTCTTCATCCACTTGCATCCACTTTTCATCTACTTGCATCCACTTTTCATCTACTTGCATCCACTTTTCACCTATTTGCATCCACTCTTCATCTACTTGTATCCACTTTTCATCTACTTGCATCCACTTTTCACCTACTCGCATCCACTTTTCATCTACTTGCATCCACTTTTCATCATGCTAAACATGGGTGTGAGGTCTATGGGGTGAGGTCTATGTAACCCTACGCTAAACAGGGTGTGAGGTCTATGTGACCACACGCTAAACAGGGTGTGAGGTCTATGTCACCCCACGCTAAACAGGGTGTGAGGTCTATGTGACCCCACGCTAAACAGAGTGTGAGGTCTATGTAACCCCACGCTAAACAGGATGTGAAGTCTATGTAACCCCACGCTAAATAGGGTGTGAGGTCTATGTAACCTCAATCAGCTTCAAACAGCTTTCAATCAGCTTTAAACAGCTTTCAATCAGCTTTAAACAGCTTTCAATCAGCTTTGAACAGCTTTCAATCAGCTTTAAACAGCCTTCAAACAGCTTCTTCTTCAGCTTCAATCTCATTGAGTTAGTTGGGTTAGCATTAGGGTAGGTTAGCATTAGGTTAGGTTATGGGAGGTTGGGAATTAAGTTCGGTACATTCCCAACCTCCCGTAACCTAACCTAATGCTAACCTAACCTAATTCTCCGCTACCCGCCCGCAACTGATTTTGAATTTTCCCCGCTTGTCTGTCTAATCTAGTCTGTCTAGTCTAGTTTCTCTATTCTTGCCTGGTGTTATCAGCACTAAACGTCCGGTCGCGCCTAATCGACTACCGATAAATCAAAATCTTAATATTTATTAAATTAAGCACGGGATAATTTCAAGAAATTAATTAGATCGCTTTCCATAATTTATTATTTCTCCGCTTGTATGTAGCTGATAAGATAACAGCGGGCTGTTATCGACGGTATACATTCGGTTAGGTCTAATCGACAAGCCGAACAGTAAATCAAAATTTTAATATGTTTGCAATCAATTATGCATACATATCCACTGGTACCGCTGGTACCCCGCAACTCATTTTGAATTTCCACCAAATTTTGAATTTTCCCGCTATCCAACGTACACGTATCTTGCAGCGTCTTCTACACATACTCGCTCGGACACGGTCAGAACTATTTTGTATAGGATTCCCCCATAAGGGTCTTCATGCTACATTTACATGTAAATCTCCATAAGGGGCATCGTGCTAGATTGACATGTAAATTCCCCCATAAGGGGCTAGATTTACATGTAATCCCCATAAGGAGGTGATGGATTTAGAACGAAGGATCTTTCCCTACTCGAATGAACCGATTTCGATGCGGTATTTTATTATTGAAAGCTTATGTGATCGAGGAAGTTCTTAGCAACAATTTATGAAGATCTGTTCATACGTTTGATGACCATCAGCTTATTTCCTACTTGACAAAATTAATCTGCAACCAATTTGACACAAATGTTTGTATAGTCCCGTATATCTAAACTTGCTGAATGTGGTCGTAAACCAGCTGATGTGATCGAGAAGGTTCTTAGCTATAATTTATGAAGATCTGTTTAAGCGTTTGATGATTATCAGCTCATTTCCTGCTTGAGAAAACTTAATCTGTTTTTGTAAACAATCACGTATTTGCGAACGAAATTTCAAAGAGGTAACATTAATCACGTATTTACAAACAAATTATTAAAGAAAAGAAAAAAGTTCGAATAATAAAATAAAATTTAGAATTTAAAGTAACCCGCGACACAAAAAAAAACTATAAAAAGTAAAAAACAAAAATTTCTCTCTTGCACTTTTAAGTTCGTTAAAAAAAAATTACCTTATTATTAATAGTATATTTATATTATAATGATGATTTATATTATATTTTAATGATGAGCGTCGCCGCGTCGCAGGACAGCTAACTAAATCAAATAATAAAACCAGAATACAAAGAAATACAAAGAAGATTGATAATGGCAAAGTATGTATTATACAAGGACCTACTCTGTGTAAGCAACGTACGTAAGCTACAAAACAACAATATCAAATCGTCGTTTTTAGCGTTCTTCACATAGCGGTCCCCCGACGCGACAACGCTCATCATCCAAATATTAATAGGAATTTTTAATGAAGTTAAAATGGCAAGAGATAAATTTATTTTTAAACTATTTTTGTGTCGTGGGTTGCTAAAAATTTAAAATTTTATTTTATTGAAGTAAAACTTTAGGCAGATATTTTTCCAATCGCAAAGGACTTTGACTGACGTAATAATAATAATAATAATAGTTTTATTCACGCTTGGTATAAAATTATCCATACAAATACGCTAAAGTATGTATATACAGGGACCTACTCTGTGTAAACTACGTACGTAAGCAACATTACAACAATGTCCAATCGTTTAGTTTTTGGAGTTCTTCACATAGCGGTCCCCCAACGCGGCAACGCTCATCATCAAACTATTAATAGGTTATTTTATTGAAGTTAAATGGTCAAGAGAGAAATTTTATTTTTTAACTTTTTTTGTGACGTGGTTTACTTACAATTTTCAATTTTATTTCATTGAAGTAAAACTTTAGGTAGTAACTCAGATCTTTTTCCAAACGCAAATGACGTTGATTGACTGAATAATAATAATAATTTTATTCACGCTTGCTATAGAATTATCCATAGTAATACGCTTTCCATTAAAACATTTTCACACCAAAAAAATGGCATTAATCATGGGATTATAAAGCACAATCTCAATATAATTACTTAGCGATTAGGATCTCTTTTCGTGTGCGAAAATGAAATGCGACGGCACATTCCTCGCCGATTTGCCGCAACATAATTTGAGAGTTAATATTTAATTGATGCTGTAATTAGTTAATGGGAAAAAGGCTCATTGAAACGTTGCGAGGGATTATTTAATAAAACCAAACAATCGTTGATTATATTACATGGTAATGTAATTAAATGAACTGTTATCGCCATTATAATATTACGTTGTATTATTATATGTTGTATTGTTGTTATTATTAAATTTTGTATTATTGTCTTTATTATATTTTGATAAAAAATGTTTTTAATTTATGAATTGATTGTAAATTATACAGATAATAAATTAAAAAAGAGAATCGTGTTATTAATTTGATGATGTTTCAGGTCTCACCAATACATTAATATTTATTGTAACATGAAAATGAAACAAAGGGCTGCCCTATTAACTTTATTTAGTATGAAGTCAGGTTTTTCGTCTTCCGTGTGGAATAAATGAAGGCGAGGCAAAGATAAACAGGAATTATTCAAATTGTTCCTTGCTATAATCAGGCTCTAAATTTTGAATACTAAAGACAATTCATTGAAATATTTCTATATCAATGTTTCTCAGACAAATCCGATTTCCTCCATAAAATTCGAGTCTCGAATCTCCAAAAGTGTTAACACTTTGGTCTTAAAAACGACAAAACTATCTTTGATTTGAAGAATATAACTCAACGGTTGCTTTCAATTTAAATTTTTCTCTTTGAGTTATAAATATTACCCTTTGTGTACATTTGACGTCATGCATATGTTTCACTTGTCTTCCATTCTCTAAATAAATACGTACCCAAAGGGTTAACAATATTTTCAATGAAATAACTTTCGAACGATTCCTTCTACAGACCTCTACTTTTCAACACTGACTTTACCATCAAAATATGAATCAGAAAACATTGAAAGTTTATCACTAAAGGAATTACAGGATATATAGATATATAGGATATATAGGATATATAGGATATATAGGATATATAGGATATATAGGATATATGGGATATATAGGATATATAAATATAGATATATGGGATATAATATAATTATAGGAATTATATCTATGTCCTTCTGGACTTAGATTCTTTGATAAATTTCTTAAATTTCTTCTTAAACGACAAGTAGCAGAATAATAGCAGAATTTGGCATAATAGAAACGACGTAAGCAGAATATAGACTTTACTTAAACCAACTTATTACAGCAGAACACAGCTTAAATATATAAATATATTCAACCTTTTCGAAGCTCTATAATAATTATAAAGTCTTTAAGACTACAAAACAAACCTCGTGTTGAAACACAACAGATATTTGCGTTATTCACTAGGACTCCGTTCACTTTCGTGACACGAATAAAGAGAAACTAGATAAATAGCATTGTTTTTAAAGATCAGATCTTTCTATTTAACACAAAGGGAATAGCCATCTGCAGATGCGTTTCGCGTTCTATCTCTCAGGTTAAGTCATATCTGAATAGATGTCAATATTGAAAAATTGAATTGAATTGAATTTAGGTGCAACTTGTAGCTCAGTGACTCAGACCTGTCTTCTGACGGAAATAACGTTAAGTAATGTCTATATTCTACCAATTGAATAATGTCTATATTCTACCAATTCGAGATCTATCTCTTATCAGTGCAGCTTTGCTCTTTGGAATTATAGAAATGGAATATTGTAACTTACATGTAAGTGTTTTCTATATTATAATTCGAAAAAATTAAGTGTTTTCCATTTTATAATTCAAAAGAGCAAAGCTGCACTGATAAGAGATAGATCTCGAATTGGTAGAATATAGACATTATTCAATTGGTAGAATATAGACATTACTTAACGTTATTTCCGTCAGAAGACAGGTCTGAGTCACTGAGCTACAAGTTGCACCTAAATTCAATTCAATTCAATTTTTCAATATTGACATCTATTCAGATATGACTTAACCTAACATTATTTCCGTAGTCGACGTCATTTCCGACGATTGAAATAAGACTTGAGTCGCGCCTAAAGAAGTTTTACTTTAAAAACAGTTTAGGAATTCATTACTGGACAAGCCTGACTTTTGTGGATTGTGGGCCTTTACCTAATAAAACCGTTGCTAATCCCTAGTGTATAGATAAACCGGGGAACAAGTATGAAAATAAGCCACCGTTCTCCTGTACGTGGTCTGTTAGAAAAGTATCCTACCTTATTTGTAATATTGAAAACCTAATGGATTTGAATCAAGCGCGCTTGCATGAGCCGACCTTGAACTTTCGTGCGCATGCGTGAATTTTTTCCGCCTGTAGATAGGGTCAGTTGCTGTCGAGCACTGTTCGAGTGACGTAGTGCTCTCGTCGGTTTTTCAATGCAAGTAAAAATCACCAAAGAGTACTATAGCGATGTCCTACGTCCCTACGCGATACTGTGCGACGCAAGCGACTGGAGTTGTGGTCATCACGAAATTGGCGACTCCGTCACGACAATGCTCCAGCACATTCTTCGCACTTGGTTCACAATTTTTTGGCGAAAAACCAGACTCCTCCTTACTCTCCTGATATGGCCCCCTGCGACTTCTGGCTATTCCCCAAAGTCAAAAGTCCAATGAAAGGAACGCGATTTCAGACAAGAGAGGACATTAAGACTGCAACAACACCCGGGCTAAAGTCGATTTCCGAAGAGGAATTTTCGAAATGCTTCCAACAATGGCGGCACCGCTGGGAGAAGTGTGTGGAGTCCCAAGGAGACTACTTTGAGGGTGATTAGGTTTCCAACGCTCCAGGTATGCCAGTTTTTTTATCGGCTAAGGTCGGATACTTTTCTAACAGACCACGTATATGGTTCTGCCAAAGACATCACAGTAATCTACGATGATGACTGACCTGGAACTAACACCTTACAAGAGCAACCAACAAGTGCAAAATGGCATTGGTGATGGCCAATCGTTCGACTTGAAACCAAACATGGTACACTGGTTGTACAAGGCGGTAGTAAGACCCATCTTTACGTATGGGTCCATAATTTTGTGGAACGAACGGAAACAAAAGCAGGATATAAACAAACCTTTCATAGTATAGAGACTAGTCTGTTTTATAGAAATCGATGAGGACCGCTCCTTCACCTGCTTTGCAAGCAATGTTGAGCCTGTCTCCCCTGGATATTTTCATCATAGGTGAGGCTTTTAGATGCAAGTGCACCAATACATCGCAAACCCTCTCAAAGTCAGGACATACCACAATAACATATGTAATAAAATCAATCCTTAACAAGGAAGGAGACTTGATGCCCCAAGGGCTTCCAATCGAAACAATTACAGCGGAGAAAAGGAAACTAGCACAAGAAAAGTGAAGGAGACCTATTCTGGTGCACAGACGGCTCGGCTTGTGTATAACACAAGAAGGAACTGGCGCTGGAGTCTGTGGACTGTTTTCTAGGTGCAGGATAACTGTGCCACTGGGAAAGCACACCACGTCCGTTTAAACGGAAATTCTCGCAATGGAGACATGTGTCCAAGAAAATTTAAGAATGAACTACAAAAGAGAACATCTACAATGATGATAATTTCTTCAAATTCTTCCTAAACGACAAATAGCAGAAAATTTTTTGGCACAATAGAAACGGCGTAAGCAGAATATAAACTTTACTTAACTTATTTCTTCTTCTTAGGTTTCTTTAACTTTAAAGTTAAAGTTAACTTTCTTCTTAAGTTATTTCCGCCAGAAAAAAGCTCTGCGTACTTTAGTTCCGCCAGAAAAAAGTTCTGCGTTACTGAGTTGTCGCACCTAAAGTAGTTTTACTTCAATTTTTCAATGTTGACTACTATTTATATATCACTTAACCTTGATGCCTCAAAAGCTTTCATTCGAAATACCCTTCAAAACACAACTACAGAGAAGACAAGAAAACTACCACAAGAAAAGCATGGAGACCATGCATCGGTGTACCAGAACAGACGTCTGTGCACCAGAATAGGTCTCCATGAAGTCAATCAGACCTACTCTGGTGCACAGACAGCTCCAAGAAGGACAGTGGAACTGGCGCTGGAGTCTGTGGACTGTTTTCTAGGTGGGAAACAACTGTGCCACTCGAGAAGCACACCACGGCCTTTCAAGCTGAAACTCTCGCAATGGAAGTAGGTGTCCGAGAAAATTTAAGAGTGGACTACAAAAGTAGAAATATTTATATTTTCACGGACAGTTCAGTTATGATATATGCTCTAATATGTCAAAATCTAGGACAGTATGGAAGTGCCATTAGAACCTAAAAACCTAACCTAACATGTCAAAATGTAGGACAGTTTGGAAGAGCCTGCAGAACCTAAAACGTCCGGCAGAACACAAGAGCGTTACGCTTGCGTGGTTAGTTATGTAGGTCTAGAGGGAAACGAAAATGCGAAAAAGGTGCAGTGCTCCCGGATGAAAAAATTGGAAAAGTCCTACAGCGCCAAAACAATGTCACGAAAAGTAATTACAGAGTGGACCAATAAGAGTCACCAATTACAATGAGTAGGGATAGATGATATGCTCTGGCCCGTCCTCCCCACCTTCCCACCTCCCCACCTCCGACCTTGACCTTGAAAACTTCCGACTTTCGGTTTCGACTTACGGTTTCTACTTCCGGTTTCAACTCCCGGATTCCGGTTTAGACATCCGGTTTCGACTTCCGGTTTCCGATTTCAACTTCCGGTTTCTTCTTCCGGCTTACGGTCCGGTCCAAGACATCAAGCAACACATGAAGATAGAGATCGGTTATTATACAGAATCCTCACAGGAGATGAGAAATGGTGTATTTACGTCAATATGAAGCAGAGAAAGGAGTGGACGACTCCAGCAATCCCACCAATCGCAGATCATGGTCTTCTTTGGATGGAGGTCTTGCTTGACTCTCGGCTTCGGTGTAACTGCTGGAGTCGTGCACTCCTTTCTCTGCTTCATATTGACGTAAATACACCATTTCTCATCTCCTATGAGGATTCTGTATAAGAACCGATCTCTATCTTCAAGTGTTGCTTGATGTCTTGCGAGATGTTGAGCAGCAAGTTTAAGACGATTTTCTTTGTTGTGTTCCGTGATCACATGAGGTACCCAAAGGGCCTCGTAGCCCCATGTATATAGTTGAATTGAATTGATTTGAATTGAATTGATTTGAATTGGTTTGGATTGAATTTGAATTGAATTGAGAATTTAATTGAATTGATTTGACTTGATTTGAATTGATTTGAATTGATTTGAATTGATTTGAATTGATTTGAATTGAATTGATTTGAATTGATTTTAATTGAATTTGGCTTACTTCTTGCCCGCGGGGTTTGTTTCTAGCCCCATGTATCTGATTTTAATTTTTTTTTTGTTTAAATTTAAACCCGCGTTTTTTGAATTTTCCCGCGCGCCCCGACCGGAAATGAGACCCGGAAGCCGAAACCGGAAGTCGAAACCAGAAGTCGGAAGTTGAAACGGGAAGTCGAAACCGGGAACCGGAAGTCGAAACCGGAAACCGGTAGTTGCGCGGTCAGGGTCAGGACCGGGAGGCGAAGTCGAAACCAGAAGTTGGAAGCTGAAACCGGAAGTCGAAACCGGGAACCGGAAGTCGAAACCGGAAACCGGTAGTTGCGCGGTCAGGGTCAAGGCCGGGAGGCGAAGTCGAAACCAGAAGTCGGAAGTTGAAACCGGAAGCCGAAACCGGGAACCGGAAGTCGAAACCGGAAACCGGTAGTTGCGCGGTCAGGGACAAGGCCGGGAGGCGGGGAGGCGGGTCGAGAACGCGGGTCGGAATCTATCCCTACTACAATGGACCCATACAATATAGTTGCTCTCCACCCACATTAAAAACTATGCTTAAGCCCCCCTTGTTTAAGATCGGGACACCAAGCGCAAGTGTAGAAAGAGGGAGGAGGAAAACACCGTGGATAGGGTTGTAGCGCCGATGATGATGATAATGATTTTGATGTATTGATAAACATGGAATTTTAAAATGAAGCTACTAGGTCGACACTTCCAAGAAATATCCGGGTTCCAAAAAGTTACCAAATGCAGTTTGCACGTTTATAATTACCAGAAAAAAATAGTTCAGAAAAACAATTCTATAATTAATTAAACGAAGATTTTAAAAAAACTTATACAAACTTATTAAAGACAAAATATAGCTTGAATATATAAATATATTCAACCAGTTCGTAGCTCTATAATATTAAGTCTTATTAAGATTATGAGTCATCATGTTGAAACAACTACTTCCTGCCAAATACCACACAGGATCTTGAATTATATAACAGACATTTGCATGTTATTACTAGTTCCAGTACATTAACAATTTCATGTTATTAACAAGTATATCGTTATAAATAACATTGTTTTAGGATCATTTCTCTCTATTTAACTTAAGTGAATAGCCATCTGCAGACGTGTTTCGAGATTTAACTATCATCAGTGCAGCTTTGCTGTTTGAATTACAAACTGGAATACATTTACATGTTCGTGCATGACTGGCAAGGTTAGGTTTTATTTTGATATTTGGTGAAATACATGAACTTAGCTTCGGTATACTAGGTATTGGGACTAGTAATAACATATAAATGCCTGTTGTTGCCGTTTTTGCCCATTTTGTTTTCACCAAACATCTTAATTTATCGAGAATTATTGCAATATTAACTTTTACAATATAAATACGAAATATAGCTTGAATATATAAATATATTCAACCTGTTTAAAGCTCTATAATATTAAGTCTTATTAAGACTATGAGTCTTAATAAGACTATAGGAGACTATGAGTCTTAATAAGAGAATAGAATCATGTTGAAACATCTACTTCCTGGCTAATACCACACAGAATATTTAGAATATTTGCATGTTATTACTAGTCCCAGTACATTTTCATGTTATTAACAAGTACTAGATAAATAATATTGTTTAAAGATCATTTCTTGCTGTTTAAATTAAGTGATTAACCATCTGCAGACGCGTTTCGAGAATAATCTCTCATCAATGCAGCTTTGCTGTTTGAATTGCAAAGTGGAATACATTTACATGAACGTGCACACCTGGTGCATGACTGGCAAGGTTAGGTTTTAATTTGATATTTGGTGAAACACATGAACTTAGCTTCGGTATACTAAGTACTGGGACTAGTAATAACATATAAATGCCTGTTGTTGCCGTTTTGGCACTTTTAGTTTTCACCAAACACCCTAATTTTTCGAGAATCATTGCAATATTAACTTTTAGAATATAAATACGAAATATAGCTTAAATATATAAATATATTCAACCTGTTTGTAGCTCTATAATATTAAGTCTTATTAAGCCTAAGCGTCTTAATCAGACAATAAGAGACTATGAGTCTCAATAAGAGAATAGAATCATGTTGAAACAACTACTTTCTGGCTAATACCACAGACAATATTGAATTATGCAACAGACATTTGCATGTTATTGCTACTTCCAGTACATTTGCATATTATTAACAAGTACTAGATAAATAACATTGTTTAAAGATCACTTATTTTTATTAAAATTAAGTGAATAACCATCTGCAGACGCGTTTCGAGAATTATCTCTCATCAATGCATCTTTGCGGTTTGAATTGCAAATTGGAATACACTTACATGAACTTGGACACCTCGTGCATGACCGGCGAGGTTAGGTTTTAATTCGATATTTGTGGAGAAAGACATGAACTTAGCTTCGGTATACTATGTACTGGGACTAGTGATAACATGTAAATGTCTGTTGTTGCCGTTTTTGCACTTTTAGTTTGTACCAAACATCTTAATTTATCGAGAATCATTGCAATATCATTTCTTTTTATTTAAATTAAGTGAATAACCATCTGCAGACGCGTTTCGAGAATTATCTCTCACAATGCAGCTTTGCTGCTTGAATTGCAAACTGGAATACACTTACATGAACTTGGACACCTCGTGCATGACTGCCAAGATTAACTTAATAATTAATTTAATATTTGTGGAGAAAAGACATGAACTTAGCTTCGGTATACTATGTACTGGGACTAGTAATAACATGTAAATGTCTGTTGTTGTCGTTTTTGCACTTTTGGTTTTCAACAAACATCTTAATTTATCGAAAATCACTGCAATATTAACTTTTATAATATGAAGACGAAACATAGCTTGAATATATTAATATATTCAACCTGTTCGTAGCTCTATAATATTAAGTCTTATTAAGGCTATGAGTCTTAATAAGACTATGAGAGACTATGAGTCTTAATAAGAGAATAGAATCATGTTGAAACAACTACTTCCTGGCTAATACCACACATAATAATGAATTATGCAACAGACATTTGCAAGTTATTACTAGTTCCATTACATTTTCATGTGATTAACAAGTAGTAGATAAATAACATTGTTTAAAGATAATTTCTTTCTACTTAAATTAATTGTTTAACCATCTGCAGACGCGTTTCAAGAATTATCTCTCATCAATGCAGCTTTGCTGTTTGAATTGCAAACTGGAATACACATACATGAACTTGGACACCTCGTGCATGACTGCCAAGATTAGCTTTCAATTTTGATATTTGTGGAGAAAAGACATAAACTTAGCGTCGGTGTACTATGTATTGGGACTAGTAATAACATGTAAATGTTTGTTGTTGTCGTGTTTGCACTTTCAGTTTTCAACAAACATCTTAATTTATCGAAAATCACTGCAATATTAACTTTTATAACAAAAAGACGAAACATAGTTTGAATATATTAATATTTTCAACCTGTTCGTAGCTCTATAATATTAGATCTTATCAAGGCTATGGGTCTTAATAAGAGAAGAGAATCATGTTGAAACAACTATTTCCAGGCTAATACCACAGAGAAAATTGAATTATGCAACAGACATTTGCATGTTATTACTAGTCCAAGTACATTTTCATGTTATTAACAAGTACTAGATAAATAATGTTGTTTAAAGATCATTTCTTTCTATTTAAATTAAGTGAATAGCCATCTCGAGACACGTTTCGAGAATTATCTCTCATCAGTGCAGCTTTGCTGCTTGAATTGCAAACTGGGATACACTAACATGATCTTGGACACCTCGTGGTTAGGTTTCAATTTGATATTTGTGGAGAAAGACATGAACTTAGGTTGGGTATGCTATGTACTGGGACTAGTAATAACATGTAAATGTCTGTTGCTGTCATTTTTTGCACTTTTAGTTTTCAACAAACATCTTAATTTATCGAGAATCATTGAAATATGAAGTTTTATAATAAAAAATATTTAAAATAATTGTTTCATAAAAATATTAAAATGAAATGAAATATGAATTGTTTGCAAAAGTTATTATTAAAACTGGTTACGAATATAAAAAAAATAAAACACGCCAATTAATTAAACATAATGAATAAAAAATGATTATAACACAATATGCAGAATGGAACGTGTTTGATATAGTATTATTTATACAAACCGAGTAATTAATTCATATAATCAATATGGCAATGATTAAAAAGGTTTGTTGATGTTGAACGAATTTCCGATTCAAATTAGCGTTGCGAACGCTGTTAAACTTTGGGGAATCAATGAAACACACTCATAATTTCTTGAAATAAGTTCAATTAATTGAAATCATTACTCTCGGGATATAAACATGAGTTGGGGCTTTGCTCAAAGCCGCTGAAAATCACATTAGACACGTGAGGGATTTCCCAAAATTATATTTCATCACGTAAATTGTATCCTCCCAGTGTTATACTTCCAGCAAGTAACCTGGAAAATGGGGAGGTTTTTTTTAGGCACAAATGTAAACGGTTCTAAATATCTTCCCACTTTGCGTTTATCCATGGAACAACCCCCAAACATATGAAACTGACAGAAACTCTAAACACAGCTTATTCCTCCACTCGCTGCCATCAGTTTTATGTTTCAACCTACTCCAACCTAGCTATTACATAAACATAGACCAACAAAAATATCCAAATAAAAACAAAAACCTTGCGCCTTTATTTTAATATAACAAAGGAGATAAAGGGAATTTTAATTTAAAAAATCTCTTTTATTTCCTTATTATTTCCTCGGGAGAGTATTTTTTTGTTGATGGAATCGTGCAGTTCCACATACCTCGTTCCTTTTTATACTCCACTGTGATTAAATCAAATGGAAAATCTGGAAATTGACATGCACAGTGCAAACAATCTTTCCATTAACTAACACATTAAAAAAAACAACCAAAGGTAAATTCCGCGAGTAAATTGCATTTTTTATTTCTCCGCAGTTAAACTTTTTCTAAAAAGCAAACAAACAACGACGTCTTCAATGCTAATTAATAATAAATCTTTAATGATTAATTAAAGTTATTACCCCTTAGGTTAAGTTGTTTCCAATGTAAATATGAACGGAATAATAACAACTCTCTCATTTCAGAAATATAATTAAATTGTTAACAAACAATCAAAAAACTCGTAAATTGCGTTTGGTTATAAATGCTTTAAATATTATATGGGACAGCAAATCTGGTATTAATATTGAAATGTTTTCCATGTAAACTATGAATATGGAATTAGATTGTTATCTAGCACGTTGGACATTGGGAGTACAAGGGTGGTGTGTTATCGAACGATGTTTATCTCATTGTATAATATTTTTTTTGTGGGGTGAAAGGTTGAGACTGCGAGATTTTCTAAAGCCATTGCGGAGTAAGTTATTTGTGAGTAATATCGTCTAGACGTGCTTAAATGGGCCAGTCCTGACAAGTACAAATATGTTTTTTAAAGCTTACAAACTAGGCACGTTAAGTGAATACTATGGGTCACATTTGATGAGTTTCATTCTCGTTAACGTATGATGAAGTATGACATTTATAACTTAAATATATAAAAATATGATTTGTAAATCCAAATTGTTTATGCAGAGATAAGATTAGTAATAAATCAGTTGGTGTAGTAAGGAATGGTAATAAAATAATATGTGCATGACTTTGGAAGTAAGTTTGGGTATTTGTAATATATGTAAAGGAAGTAGTTGTACTGAGGAAATTCGATCCGTGTCCCTTAAAAGCCGGAAACTAAGTGAATGGCGCTATATTGAAAAGGCAGCAATAGGATGTCCCTTTGAAATACAAAGTATTTTAGTAGATTAGGAACAAAACTAAGCCGGCACAGGCGTGAGATGTCGCCCAGATATTTACCGAGTTACGTAATTACAACGCAGCGGGGCCACAGTCAAATTGGTTATGCATATAAGCATCATAACAATCATACTTTAGCTAACGGCCACAGCACTTGATTTGCATATTTACAATGGCCAGCGTAATTTATATTGTCAACGGATCATTTAAAATTGGAAAAAAAACGTTTGTTTTCTCTGCGTTTTTTGTGCCCTCCAAAGACCCCTTTAATTAACTTGATCCGCGTCGAGTTTCATTTGCCACTTTTATAAATCAATAAACCAGACGGTCTTCAAAAACCGCACTGATATCTTTCACTGACATCTCTCTGATATCAACGATGATTAATATCCAACATGACATTTTTTCTCATAAAATATATATATATATATATATATATATATTTTATATTATATATATATATATATATATATATATATATATATATTACAGAGTTGCATATATATATATATATATATATATATATATATATATATATATATATATATATATATATATTTTTTCTCATAAAATATATATATATATATATATATATATATATCCGTCCAGTCCGTCCAGTCCGTCCAGTCCGTCCAGTCCGTCCAGTCCGTCCAGTCCGTCCAGTCCGTCCAGTCCGTCCAGTCCGTCCAGTCCGTCCAGTCCGTCCAGTCCGTCCAGTCCGTCCAGTCCGTCCAGTCCGTCCAGTCCGTCCAGTCCGTCCAGTCCGTCCAGTCCGTCCAGTCCGTCCAGTCCGTCCAGTCCGTCCAGTCCGTCCAGTCCGTCCAGTCCGTCCAGTCCGTCCAGTCCGTCCAGTCCGTCCAGTCCGTCCAGTCCGTCCAGTCCGTCCAGTCCGTCCAGTCCGTCCAGTCCGTCCAGTCCGTCCAGTCCGTCCAGTCCGTCCAGTCCGTCCAGTCCGTCCAGTCCGTCCAGTCCGTCCAGTCCGTCCAGTCCGTCCAGTCCGTCCAGTCCGTCCAGTCCGTCCAGTCCGTCCAGTCCGTCCAGTCCGTCCAGTCCGTCCAGTCCGTCCAGTCCGTCCAGTCCGTCCAGTCCGTCCAGTCCGTCCAGTCCGTCCAGTCCGTCCAGTCCGTCCAGTCCGTCCAGTCCGTCCAGTCCGTCCAGTCCGTCCAGTCCGTCCAGTCCGTCCAGTCCGTCCAGTCCGTCCAGTCCGTCCAGTCCGTCCAGTCCGTCCAGTCCGTCCAGTCCGTCCAGTCCGTCCAGTCCGTCCAGTCCGTCCAGTCCGTCCAGTCCGTCCAGTCCGTCCAGTCCGTCCAGTCCGTCCAGTCCGTCCAGTCCGTCCAGTCCGTCCAGTCCGTCCAGTCCGTCCAGTCCGTCCAGTCCGTCCAGTCCGTCCAGTCCGTCCAGTCCGTCCAGTCCGTCCAGTCCGTCCAGTCCGTCCAGTCCGTCCAGTCCGTCCAGTCCGTCCAGTCCGTCCAGTCCGTCCAGTCCGTCCAGTCCGTCCAGTCCGTCCAGTCCGTCCAGTCCGTCCAGTCCGTCCAGTCCGTCCAGTCCGTCCAGTCCGTCCAGTCCGTCCAGTCCGTCCAGTCCGTATATATATATATATATATTACAGAGTTGTTGTAGTTTATTAATTTAGTTTCCAGTCCGTCCAGTCCGTCCAGTCCGTCCAGTCCGTCCAGTCCGTCCAGTCCGTCCAGTCCGTCCAGTCCGTCCAGTCCGTCCAGTCCGTCCAGTCCGTCCAGTCCGTCCAGTCCGTCCAGTCCGTCCAGTCCGTCCAGTCCGTCCAGTCCGTCCAGTCCGTCCAGTCCGTCCAGTCCGTCCAGTCCGTCCAGTCCGTCCAGTCCGTCCAGTCCGTCCAGTCCGTCCAGTCCGTCCAGTCCGTCCAGTCCGTCCAGTCCGTCCAGTCCGTCCAGTCCGTCCAGTCCGTCCAGTCCGTCCAGTCCGTCCAGTCCGTCCAGTCCGTCCAGTCCGTCCAGTCCGTCCAGTCCGTCCAGTCCGTCCAGTCCGTCCAGTCCGTCCAGTCCGTCCAGTCCGTCCAGTCCGTCCAGTCCGTCCAGTCCGTCCAGTCCGTCCAGTCCGTCCAGTCCGTCCAGTCCGTCCAGTCCGTCCAGTCCGTCCAGTCCGTCCAGTCCGTCCAGTCCGTCCAGTCCGTCCAGTCCGTCCAGTCCGTCCAGTCCGTCCAGTCCGTCCAGTCCGTCCAGTCCGTCCAGTCCGTCCAGTCCGTCCAGTCCGTCCAGTCCGTCCAGTCCGTCCAGTCCGTCCAGTCCGTCCAGTCCGTCCAGTCCGTCCAGTCCGTCCAGTCCGTCCAGTCCGTCCAGTCCGTCCAGTCCGTCCAGTCCGTCCAGTCCGTCCAGTCCGTCCAGTCCGTCCAGCCCGTCCAGTCCGTCCAGTCCGTCCAGTCCGTCCAGTCCGTCCAGTCCGTCCAGTCCGTCCAGTCCGTCCAGTCCGTCCAGTCCGTCCAGTCCGTCCAGTCCGTCCAGTCCGTCCAGTCCGTCCAGTCCGTTCAGTTTTCCGTTGTCTAGTCTGCATAGTCTTGTCTGTCTAGTCTAGTCTTGTCTGTCTACTCTTGTCTGTCTAGTTTTGTCTAACTTGTCTTGTCTCTCTAGTCTGTGTAGTCTTGTCTGTCTAATCTCGTCTGTCTACTCTTGTGTGTCTAGTCTTGTCTGTCTAGTCTCGTCTGTCTAGTATTGTCTGTCTAGTCTTTTCTGTCTAGTCTTGTCTGTCTAGCATTCTCTGCCTAATCTTGTCTGTTTAGTCTTGCTGTTTTAGTTTTGTCTGTTTAGTCTTGTCTGTCGAAAAAGGCGCTATGCACTGAGATCTGCTAAGCTAGAAGAGAACACTGGCGACAACTCTGTAATAAAACTGACACAAATATGTGGGTTGACGCGTATTCAATTGCTAAAAGAGAACTTAAAGTGAGGCACCCGAACCTGCAACTAACGATGGAACAGATGCTAGAAGTGGCGAAGGTCCTCGTACCAACTCACGAGAAGCTGCAGTGGGAACTACCGGGAGTAAGAGAAGTATTGGGAATTCTCTAGGGAAGAACTGCTTAGCGCTAGACAAACCCAGGCATGGACAACCTTTCTCCCGCAATTATTAAAATTGTGGTTAACAGTCAGCCAAACTTCATTTTATTAGCAATGAACAGAATACTAACAAGCGGAAATTTTCCAGAAAAGTGAGAATCTGTGGTGCTCCTAAGAAAGGGAGAAAAGTCTATACAAGAGCCTGACTCCTACCGCCCCATCTGCTTAGTGGATATCGCAGGAAAGCTCCTTGAACAGATGTTGCGTTTTAGAATCAAAAAAGAGCTTGATAAAAGCAAACAGATCTCGGACAGACAAAATGGGTTCTGGGAAGGAAGGTCGACAGCAGATGCTATCAAGAAAGTTGTTGGAATGGCAGAGAAAGCTTCAGTTGGTACGCGGACAACACGGAAAATTAGCGCATTAATAACCCACTCAAAAATGCATTCAATTCGATCGCATGGCGAAATATCATGGAACAACTGACTAAGAGGAACTTTCCCCCAAACCCCATGCGATTACTTCGCAGCTATCTACCTAACAAGAGAATTTTATTCGAAGTTGGTACAGAAATCGCTGATTACCAAGTATACAGTGGTGCCCCACAGAGCTCAGTGATAGGTCCTACATTGGAATATCCTGTTCAGTCCGTTCAGTCTATTGTCTGTCTAGTCTGCGCAATCTTGTCTGTCTAGTCTTATCTATCTAGTCTTGTATGTCTTCCACGTGAAGCGTGCAAGGGGTCCGGACATGTGTGTGATGAATGAGAAATTGGTAACTGGCAGCTTCCACAAGGAGTGAAAGAAAGGGAAACTGGTTATGATTGAGAAGGAGTGAAAGGTCGGGGAGGAAGCCAAGTACCGGACAATCTGCCTTTAGAATGGAAAAGCGAAGTTGTATGAGAGTATGATTGAAGCAAGAATAAAACAATATCTTGAGAGAGTAGGGGGTCTTCCAGCAGACCAATATGGGCTCAGGGGCGGCCGAACCACGGCGGACGCAATGATGCGCGTGATAGAAAGAGAGCAAGGGAAGCAAATACGGCTCAATGACGTACCCGTACCTATTTTGTGCTTGTCACCATGGATGTGAAAAATTCTTTCAATTCGGTCCCCCACCCACGAAATTTGGTGGGCAGCTACTTGAACGAAATGGAGATGGTGACTGCGGAGGGAAAGCCCTTCCAGATGAGTGCGGGTGTTCCACAGGGGTCGCACCTTGGACCTATACTGTGGAACATATTTTATGATGAAGTGTTGAGAATGAGGCGGCCAGACGGGTCTGTCTAGTCTTGTCTGTCTAGTCTTGTCTGTCTAGTCTTGTCTGTCTAGTCTTGTCTGTCTAGTCTTGTCTGTCTAGTCTTGTCTGTCTAGTCTTGTCTGTCTAGTCTTGTCTGTCTAGTCTTGTCTGTCTAGTCTTGTCTGTCTAGTCTTGTCTGTCTAGTCTTGTCTGTCTAGTCTTGTCTGTCTAGTCTTGTCTGTCTAGTCTTGTCTGTCTAGTCTTGTCTGTCTAGTCTTGTCTGTCTAGTCTTGTCTGTCTAGTCTTGTCTGTCTAGTCTTGTCTGTCTAGTCTTGTCTGTCTAGTCTTGTCTGTCTAGTCTTGTCTGTCTAGTCTTGTCTGTCTAGTCTTGTCCGTCTAGTCTTGTCCGTCTAGTCTTGTCCGTCTAGTCTTGTCCGTCTAGTCTTGTCCGTCTAGTCTTGTCTGTCTAGTCTTGTCTGTCTAGTCTAGTCTAGTCTGTCTAGTCTTGTCTGTCTAGTCTTGTCTGTCTAGTCTTGTCTGTCTAGTCTTGTCTGTCTAGTCTTGTCTGTCTAGTCTTGTCTGTCAAGTCTTGTCTGTCTAGTCTTGTCTGTCTAGTCTTGTCTGTCTAGTCTTGTCTGTCTAGTCTTGTCTGTCTAGTCTTGTCTGTCTAGTCTTGTCTGTCTAGTCTTGTCTGTCTAGTCTTGTCTGTCTAGTCTTGTCTGTCTAGTCTTGTCTGTCTAGTCTTGTCTGTCTAGTTTTGTCTGTCTAGTTTTGTCTGTCTAGTCTTGTCTGTCTAGTCTTGTCTGTCTAGTCTTGTCTGTCTAGTCTTGTCTGTCTAGTCTTGTCTGTCTAGTCTTGTCTGTCTAGTCTTGTCTGTCTAGTCCTGTCTGTCTAGTCTTGTCTGTCTAGTCTTGTCTGTCTAGTCTTGTCTGTCTAGTCTTGTCTGTCTAGTCTTGTCTGTCTAGTCTTGTCTGTCTAGTCTTGTCTGTGTAGTCTTGTCTGTCTAGTCTTGTCTGTCTAGTCTTGTCTGTCTAGTCTTGTCTGTCTAGTCTTGTCTGTCTAGTCTTGTCTGTCTAGTCTTGTCTGTCTAGTCTTGTCTGTCTAGTCTTGTCTGTCTAGTCTTGTCTGTCTAGTCTTGTCTGTCTAGTCTTGTCTGTCTAGTCTTGTCTGTCTAGTCTTGTCTGTCTAGTCTTGTCTGTCTAGTCTTGTCTGTCTAGTCTTGTCTGTCTAGTCTTGTCTGTCTAGTCTTGTCTGTCTAGTCTTGTCTGTCTAGTCTTGTCTGTCTAGTCTTGTCTGTCTAGTCTTGTCTGTCTAGTCTTGTCTGTCTAGTCTTGTCTGTCTAGTCTTGTCTGTCTAGTCTTGTCTGTCTAGTCTTGTCTGTCTAGTCTTGTCTGTCTAGTCTTGTCTGTCTAGTCTTGTCTGTCTAGTCTTGTCTGTCTAGTCTTGTCTGTCTAGTCTTGTCTGTCTAGTCTTGTCTGTCTAGTCTTGTCTGTCTAGTCTTGTCTGTCTAGTCTTGTCTGTCTAGTCTTGTCTGTCTAGTCTTGTCTGTCTAGTCTTGTCTGTCTAGTCTTGTCTGTCTAGTCTTGTCTGTCTAGTCTTGTCTGTCTAGTCTTGTCTGTCTAGTCTTGTCTGTCTAGTCTTGTCTGTCTAGTCTTGTCTGTCTAGTCTTGTCTGTCTAGTCTTGTCTGTCTAGTCTTGTCTGTCTAGTCTTGTCTGTCTAGTCTTGTCTGTCTAGTCTTGTCTGTCTAGTCTTGTCTGTCTAGTCTTGTCTGTCTAGTCTTGTCTGTCTAGTCTTGTCTGTCTAGTCTTGTCTGTCTAGTCTTGTCTGTCTAGTCTTGTCTGTCTAGTCTTGTCTGTCTAGTCTTGTCTGTCTAGTCTTGTCTGTCTAGTCTTGTCTGTCTAGTCTTGTCTGTCTAGTCTTGTCTGTCTAGTCTTGTCTGTCTAGTCTTGTCTGTCTAGTCTTGTCTGTCTAGTCTTGTCTGTCTAGTCTTGTCTGTCTAGTCTTGTCTGTCTAGTCTTGTCTGTCTAGTCTTGTCTGTCTAGTCTTGTCTGTCTAGTCTTGTCTGTCTAGTCTTGTCTGTCTAGTCTTGTCTGTCTAGTCTTGTCTGTCTAGTCTTGTCTGTCTAGTCTTGTCTGTCTAGTCTTGTCTGTCTAGTCTTGTCTGTCTAGTCTTGTCTGTCTAGTCTTGTCTGTCTAGTCTTGTCTGTCTAGTCTTGTCTGTCTAGTCTTGTCTGTCTAGTCTTGTCTGTCTAGTCTTGTCTGTCTAGTCTTGTCTGTCTAGTCTTGTCTGTCTAGTCTTGTCTGTCTAGTCTTGTCTGTCTAGTCTTGTCTGTCTAGTCTTGTCTGTCTAGTCTTGTCTGTCTAGTCTTGTCTGTCTAGTCTTGTCTGTCTAGTCTTGTCTGTCTAGTCTTGTCTGTCTAGTCTTGTCTGTCTAGTCTTGTCTGTCTAGTCTTGTCTGTCTAGTCTTGTCTGTCTAGTCTTGTCTGTCTAGTCTTGTCTGTCTAGTCTTGTCTGTCTAGTCTTGTCTGTCTAGTCTTGTCTGTCTAGTCTTGTCTGTCTAGTCTTGTCTGTCTAGTCTTGTCTGTCTAGTCTTGTCTGTCTAGTCTTGTCTGTCTAGTCTTGTCTGTCTAGTCTTGTCTGTCTAGTCTTGTCTGTCTAGTCTTGTCTGTCTAGTCTTGTCTGTCTAGTCTTGTCTGTCTAGTCTTGTCTGTCTAGTCTTGTCTGTCTAGTCTTGTCTGTCTAGTCTTGTCTGTCTAGTCTTGTCTGTCTAGTCTTGTCTGTCTAGTCTTGTCTGTCTAGTCTTGTCTGTCTAGTCTTGTCTGTCTAGTCTTGTCTGTCTAGTCTTGTCTGTCTAGTCTTGTCTGTCTAGTCTTGTCTGTCTAGTCTTGTCTGTCTAGTCTTGTCTGTCTAGTCTTGTCTGTCTAGTCTTGTCTGTCTAGTCTTGTCTGTCTAGTCTTGTCTGTCTAGTCTTGTCTGTCTAGTCTTGTCTGTCTAGTCTTGTCTGTCTAGTCTTGTCTGTCTAGTCTTGTCTGTCTAGTCTTGTCTATCTAGTCTTGTCTGTCTAGTCTTGTCTGTCTAGTCTTGTCTGTCTAGTCTTGTCTGTTTAGTCTTGTCTGTCTAGTCTTGTCTGTCTAGTCTTGTCTGTCTAGTCTTGTCTGTCTAGTCTTGTCTGTCTAGTCTTGTCTGTCTAGTCTTGTCTGTCTAGTCTTGTCTGTCTAGTCTTGTCTGTCTAGTCTTGTCTGTCTAGTCTTGTCTCTCTAGTCTTGTCTGTCTAGTCTTGTCTGTCTAATCTTGTCTGTCTAGTCTTGTCTGTCTAGTCTTGTCTGTCTAGTCTTGTCTGTCTAGTCTTGTCTGTCTAGTCTTGTCTGTCTAGTCTTGTCTGTCTAGTCTTGTCTGTCTAGTCTTGTCTGTCTAGTCTTGTCTGTCTAGTCTTGTGTGTCTAGTCTTGTCTGTCTAGTCTTGTCTGTCTAGTCTTGTCTGTCTAGTCTTGTCTGTCTAGTCTTGTCTGTCTAGTCTTGTCTGTCTAGTCTTGTCTGTCTAGTCTTGTCTGTCTTGTCTGTCTAGTCTTGTCTGTCTAGTCTTGTCTGTCTAGTCTTGTCTGTCTAGTCTTGTCTATCTAGTCTTATCTGTCTAGTCTTGTCTCATTTTTTTGTTTGATTATAATTACTTGGTAGTCCATAGTAATAACATATGTACTATACCTATATGTATAGTAATAATATGGGTAGTGCTGTGAAAAGCTGGAAACAGTAAACCGCAGTAGAATGCTGAGCTCGGTGCAAAACGGTTTAAAACGAATTTCACTATTTAATAACCGAACGATTTATAAAATAGTAATTGTTCAATTCACGTAGCGTAAAAGTTTGAACATTCCGAAATCGTGTTTTGTTTCCAAGATTGGTGAATATATTCAGTTTGTTATTGTTGGCCCGTGGCTGGAGCGCATCCTGTATGCATTGCAGCGCACTTACCAAGCTATGGGAAAACGACCTAGAATTTATAGTGTCCTTTAAATATTGTATGTTCTATAACGACATATTCTTCTGCCGAATTAGGAACCGGTTCTATTACGCGGCTGTGTTATCACCCGATGTATACATTCCATTTAAAAGCAATCCCGCACGAAATTAGATTCTGCTATCTATACGAGCACGCGATTTCGGATAGACAACAAGAAGTTTTCGAAAGTGAAAATCAGGTGGAAATCGACCGCGCGCTGTTTCGGAAATATCAATTAGAATTTCAAAGCGTAACACGGTTATTATATTACCGATCGGAACACAACATTCCTATTAGCAGGTTCCTACTTCTTAGGCGGGCGTACGCGTTTGATGTACCGCAAACTATATTATTTCGTCGGGAATTGCTACACTCAAATCAAAAGCCAACATCTTCTATATTTCCACCGCTATTTTATACAAAAATGTATTGCCTATGAATATCATCACACACATTTATTCCACAACCACCAAACACGTATTTTCTCTAAAAATTTTCTTAAGAAATACATTATTTGTTAAAAATACAATACAAGCACTCCATTAATATCATGTTCCACATTAATAGCACCTTCCACATTCATACCGCTATTACTATAGTATATTACGTAACGAGAGTTGTAAGAAGCATATTACGTACAAACGGAACAGTTAATCGTAACATAATTCCGCGAGTACGTAATTGCCTTACAACTCGAGTTATGTACTATACTTTATCTATGACCGCACTAATTTGTTTCTGTTTAATAAGAAAAATATGTTGTTATGATTTAACAAATTCATTTTTTAATAGGTACATTTTTAACATAATAATAAAAAAACAGTTGTATTTTCATATATAACTGTTACATTATTTAACTTGATAGAAATGAAAAGAAATACATTCTTAATGGGCACATACCTTATTATTTAGTATTTATTTGGGTTAAACTGGAATAAAAGTGCTCATGGATATAGGCAACTCAAAGTACGCAATGTCAATTTCCTTAAGTTTGAATTGTGGCACGGGTGGCGCTTAACGCATGAGCACGTAGTAGCAGCTCTCAACCAATTCACGAATCGTAAACCAAACGCACGTGTGTGTTATCAATCATAACTTATCATTAATCGCGGACTGCTACATACGTGTGTGTGTTATGATGTATTTACATAGTCCATCTAACTGTACAATAATCGGCATTTACAATAGTGGCCGAAGATAAAAACTGTTACATAGATTCCACAATTTTTGAAATAAAGTTTTGTTTCAAAATTTAATAACTATTAAATATTGCTATAATTACAGTTAACTTAATTATCCAAAATAATTCCACAACTTAATTTTGAGAAATGCCACAATGCCATGAACGACATCTATGTAGATATTACTTATTACTATTACTTTACTAAACCTAACCTCGCCAATCATGCACGAGGTGTTTAACTAAGTGTATTGCAATTTAAAATTCAAAACAGCTAAGCTGCACTGACAAGAGATAAATATCTGCAGATGGCTGTTCGCTTAATTTAAACATGTAGATATGATCTTAAAAAAATACTTTTACAGAAAATGTTGACAAATTTCGGAAAATAATTTAATCTGAAATGCAACTTAATTATCCAAAATAATTCCACAACTTTATTTTGAGAAATGCCACAATGTCATGAACGACATCTCGACTATCTGTAGATATTACTTAAAACCTAACCTCGCCAGTCACGCACGAGGTGTTTAAGTAATTGTATTGCAATTTATAATTCAAAACAGCTAAGCTGCACTGATGAGAGATAAACATCTGCAGATGGCTGTTCGCTTAATTTAAATAAGTAGATATGATCTTAACAAAATAATTTTAAAGAAAATTTTGACAAATTTCGGAAAATAACTTAATTTAAAATGCAACTTAATTATCCAAAATAATTCCTAAACTTTATTTTGAGAAATGCCACAATGCCATGAAAGACATATCTGTAGATATTCCTTAAAACCAAACCAAGCCAGCCATGCACGAGGTGTTTAAGTAAGTGTATTGCAATTTATAAATCAAAACAGCTAAGCTGCACTGATGAGAGATAAATATCTGCAGGTGGCTGTTCGCTTAATTTAAATATGTAGATATAATCTTAAAAAAATAATTTTACAGAAAATGTTGACAAATTTCGGAAAATAATTTAATCTGTAATGCAACTTAATTATCCAAAATTATTCCACAACTTTACTTTGAGAAATGCCACAATGCCATGAACGACATCTCTGTAGATATTACTTAAAACCTAACCTCGCCAGTCATGCACGAGGTATCTAAGTAAGTGTATTGCAATTTATAATTCAAAACAGCTAAGCTGCACTGATGAGAGATAAATATCTGCAGATGGCTGTTCGCTTAATTTAAATAGGTAGATAAGATCTTAAAAAAATAATTTTACAGAAAATGTTGACAAATTTCGGAAAATAATTTAATCTGAAATGCAACTTAATTATCGAAAATAATTCCACAACTTTATTTTGAGAAATGCCACAATGCCATGAACGACATCTCTGTAGATATTACTTAAAACCTAACCTCGCCAGTCATGCACGAGGTGTTTAAGTAAGTGTATTGCAATTTATAAATAAAAACAGCTAAGCTGCACTGATGAGAGATAAATATCTGCAGATGGATTTTCGCTTAATTTAAATAGGTAGATATGATCTTAAATAATTTTACAGAAAATGTTGACAAATTTCGGAAAATAATTTTATCTGAAATGCAACTTAATTATCCAAAATATTTCCACAACTTTATTTTGAGAAATGTCACAATGCCATGAACGACATCTCTGTAGATATTACTTAAAACCTAACCTCGCCAGTCATGCACGAGGTGTTTAAGTAAGTGTATTGCAATTTATAATTCAAAGCAGCTAAGCTGCACTGATGAGAGATTAATATCCGCAGATGGCTGCTCGCTTAATTTAAATAGGTAGATATGATCTTAAAAAAATAATTTTACAGAAAATGTTTTCCAAATTTTATGTTTTACAGAAAATAATTCTACAACAAATTTCGGAAAATAATCGCGGACATTTAAAATATTCCATTTCTTGAAAAAAATGTGTTAAAAGAGCAGTTGGAGTAAAACTTACTTGGCAGCAGGGGCTGGTATAAAAATTAAGACATCGTGATTATTAATCAATTAAGCGTCTATTGATACTACTATTGATACTAAATGTGTCTTTTGCTACTAAAAATTCTCGTTTGATACTAAATTTATAGAAATGCGACAAACGTTTCACTAGAAATTAAAAATAAAAATGTAAGAGTCTTTCAAAGGAGTCGATCCGATTTTTTAAACTTTACGCTCTAGCGGAAACGGTTACATGTTTTCCAACTAATTTTGGGATGTTGAAGCGATTGGTGAAAACTAGAAGTCTCTGTGATAGCCCGTTTAAAAGTTATGGCATCGTGAAATCGACAGAAAATTTATTTCGTTAAATCGTAATTTATTGTTATTGAAAAATTTCTAAGTGTTTCTGAAAGTGTTTTTCCTGCAAAAAACGGAAACTTCGTAAGTAAAATATAGACTTCACTTAGTTATTTCCGTCAGAAAAAAAGGTCCGAGTGGCGCCGAGTTTTAATTCAAGTTTTCAACGTTGAGAGATGTCAAATTTTTGGAACTGTCAAAAAAACGACATCAATGTAGATATGACTTACAACCTAACCTCACCAGTCATGCACGAGGTGTTCAAGTAAGTGTATTGCAATTTAAAGTTCAAAACAGCAAAGCTGCACTGATGAGAGATAAATTTCGAAACGCGTCTGCAGATGGCTATTCGCTTAATTTAAATAGAAACATATGATCTTAAAATTATGTTTTTTATCTAGTACTCCTTTAGTGACACGAAAGTTACGACGGCTAGTAATAACATGCAAATTCCGGTTGTATAATTCAATATCCTGCGTGGTATTAACAAGGGAAGTAGTTCTTTCAACATGCGAATTGTTTTGTAGTCTTAATACGACTAAATATTAACTTAATATTATAGAGCTACGAACAAGTTGAATTGTTTAAAACAAGAGGCTACATTTCGCCTTTAATAAGTTAAATATTTATAATTTATGTATATATAATATTATGTATAATTTAAAGTAAATTATAATTTATGTATAATTTAATATATGCACGTTGTCTGGAATATTCATGGAACAAAATATTGCACATTGATTTTACAATTAAAAGTAAAATTCCCATATTGTTATTACAAATAGTGTTTTTTTTTTAATAGAAAACTTCAATATAATTAAATAGTGGAATCAATGTGGAATACTCATGGAATATTCCACAATCCAACCAAAATCCATATATTGTTTTAAAACACCCAGCGCCAACATTTATAAGAATGCCGGTAGTTATGCAACCCTTTCCACATTGATCACCTATTGATCAAAAGCGGAAAATAGTGCTCTACTATAGTCCTTTGCTCACACTGCCAAAAACCTATAGGTACAATCTAAAGAACTGCGTCGAAAAATCGCGAGTCCGCCACGGCACGTTGAACGCAGACGGCGGCAAACTTGTACGTGCACTTTTATTTTACTTTTAATTAACCCTTTCAACACCCAGCGCCAATATTTATAAAAATTCCGGTAGTTATGCAACCCCTTTCACATTGATCACCTATTGATCAAAAGCGGAAAATAGTGGTCCTCTATAATCCTTTGTTCTCACTGCCGCAAAGCCATAGGTATAATCTAAAGAACTGCGTCGAAAAATCGTGAGTCCGCTGCGGTACGTTGAACCCAGACGGCGGCAAACTTGAAGGTGCACTTTTACCGTGCAACCTGCACATTTATGGAGATTTCCGAATCGGGCAGTCCAGGCGATCGTTTTTTTAGGTTCCCGCATCTATCCTGCGCGATGCGAACCCAAATTTTCGGACCATCGAACTCGCAAATTGCCGGCCAAAGAGGCGGTTGCGGAATTTTTGTTTGGCATTTCGGACGCACCACGTGAAGGGAGCGACGCAGGAAGCCGAGAGTGGTACCGAAATACGCATATCGGCGGGCGGCATCGCCTCGTGCCGCAAATGTCAGATTTCGCCGCGCGGTGAGGGGGTAAATGTCAAAAAAACTGTTCCAACGTCGGCAGCTCGACGGGGACGGCTCGGATCGCGAACCCATAAACGCAAAAGAGGCGCGGGCGTCCGTTCCGTTCAGTTTCGAGTCGCTGCGCCCAGAAACGGCGAAACTGCAGCGGATTGACTGACTGCACCATCCAGCCAAGGAGAACCGATTCGTTTCGAACTGTGTGGCGGGCGGCTCCGTGGTCGCAGCGATGCGGCGCCGGTACCGAAATACGCGGCTCGGCAGGGTCCACGTGCGGGTCAACTTGGAATTTCAAAAAAACGCGACTTCCTGGTGCGACATTCAAGTTTTTCTCTGTGCAGATTAACAGTTATAAGTGGGCGCCACGACGCTATTCCGCGATGTCCAATTATGGGTGCGGAAAGCCAAAACATCATTCTACAATCCATTGAAAAATCCAGAACATTCACCGGGGGTTTGCAAAAATATGGACGTTTTACTTTCGTCATTTGTTTCCTGCAATACGGCGAGTTTCGGCGTGCGTCGCGACGGTTTCAAATGACGCAGCGCGTAGCCGCTTGCATTAAAAGATAAAGCGTTCAATTATCTGCGGGAACCGCGGGAAATAATTCCCGCAGAGCTTAGGTTGGCGATTCTGCGAGAGTTTTTCAAAAACGTCGTTTTTATGGCGTCGTGACGCCATCTTCAACGCAATCGGGATTAAACTCGAAAACGAACTAGCAGGTTCTATGCCCCGTCGAACGGCGCCCATCGAACGGCGCCAGTCCCGTACCGATCCGTCAATTGGTTCGGACGTTCTAGCTACCGCCGCCAAACGCTTCTGTTTTTTTTAATTTTTTGCGCACTTTTCTCTTTAAACTTTTGACCCTCTGGAGGGGGGCGGTATGCGCAACGTTAAACCAGCAAATATTTTCCGCCTTCGGCGGCATAAAAACCGAATTTGACCTTTTCAAAAACCCACGTGGTACGATCCCCCAGGTGTAATTAGGGAAACGGCACACGTCAGTCGTTTCAGAATTGATCAAAATGTGCGATTCCGTCTTGACCTGGCGATTCAGGTCGAACGCTTCCCCATTCGGACCCCAAAAGTTTGCATTACAAAAATTACCACTTTTACCGAGGTCACGGCGAAGATGCCCGGGGAAAATGAAATTCACGAAAGAATTAAGGTAGAAAACTTCGAGACGCGTCCTCCGAACACATTTTTTTGCGAATCCGGGTCCTCCATGGTCCATTTGAATCCAGGTCCATTTAAACGACGCCCGCGGCGGCGGTTCATCAAATTCTTGTAGCCAAAGACTAGACGAACGACCTAACGCACGGCGATTTTCGAAAACGCTTCCGGATCGCGTCCAAAAATTTTTTTGCAAGAAAATGTTTTTCGCACGTCCCAAAAATTTAATAATGTCGAAACAGTCAGTCGGATGGACGTCGACGTTCTGGACACACCGGAACCGGAACTACGTCCATGTGACGAAAACTGTCCGAGTTGTGTGTGAAAAAGTGAAAAACCTGAAAAAATTCACCCAGCCGCCCCCGGAGACCTCAGGTCGGTGAAATAATACTCGATTCTTTTGCAAATCGGTTGTGGGAGATTTCCAATCGTTGCGTAATATTTAAAAATTTTTTAAAAAAATTACAAAAAATCCCGATTTCAGTGACGGCTCGTTACTCGTTTAGTAATGCAGTGCAAAAATAGATGGCGATGGTAAAAAAAGAAACCCCGGGCTACATCGCCCGGGACGGCGCTGTATAAATTCACGGCCCCGGGTCACATCTCCCGGAATGGCGATGAAAGGGTTAATAAACATCTTTTAAAAATTATTCAAATTCAAATTTATCATCTTATTTGATAATTTTATGAGAAGATTTTATAAGAAAAGCGGATTTCACAGCTTTGCTCAAGAAATATTACAAATCCACTATTCGAAGTTTAATTACATTTAAAATATCCCTGGCAAAAGTTCAGTTTAAAATTGAAAATTAAAGTTTTGTAAAAGTTCGAGCAGTGCGCTAAAGGCAGATACCGAATTTCTTCAAACTTACAGAAATGATTTCTCTTCAAACACGTAAATATCCACCAACACTTCCCGAAAAATTCTTAACTTTTTAAACTTATTATCGAAATACTTAAATTGAAATTTGAAACAAATTTAAATTATAAATTATCTAGATAAATGAAAATTAAACTTGGTTAAAGTTTTGAAAGGTGGTTGAGTTAATTTAATATTTTGTAATTTTTATAATTAAAAGAGAGTATAGAGAATTGAAAATAACCGTAAAATTTTATGTTATAGCTGAAAATATCTCTAGATAGTTGGAGCAGAGCCTTAAGAGACGAACGAAACCCATTTCCATACTCTAATTTTCATTCGCATTAGAATAACGTTAGCATATTGATTATCTCCACTTTGAGCCTTTTAGCACATTTTAAAATAAAATTCGCAAAAAAAGCTTTTTATAAAATACCGATTTGCGACAATGTTTCTACATAGTTTAAACTAAATTTTAAACAGTTTTTGCTATTATTATGAACTAAAGCGTCATAATGTGGGATATCGATGTAGAGGGCTATTGTATTCAACAAACGGGAACAGAACCCGCAGAGGATAGATTCCACAGATTATTTAACAATGGAGAGTTCCGGCCTGTACTGGAATTACCTGCACGCCAAATTTAGTTAACACACAGAAATTATGTAATGCATTTTACAGGCAATTGTCACATTAACGAAACAAACGCGCCATTCGGAAATTTGAATAATTCCGGTTCGGACGGTTTATTGGGCTTCTAAATTGGAAATAAGACGTTTAGTGTTAAAGCGTCAATTTTAAACAGAACAAATAACCATTATGCTTTACAAACATCTCTAATAGACCTTTTCATAGTTGAATTTTTTTTTGTGCGCATGCGTCAATTTACGCCTGTTAAAATTAGGTTAAAATATTTATAGGTTAAAATTTCCCGAACTTTTTGACGTATCACCTTAATATTTGACCTAAACTTTCATATTCCCGCCTTTCAAACTTGACAGATGCGGATGCGCTTATCTAACCGTAAAAAGGTTAATTAATTATAATATTGTTAAAACCATACTACTTTATAGATAATCGTATAAACTTAATAAAGTGGGAACACAGCCTAAATATATTCAACTCTTCCGGAGATCTATAACACAAGTCTTTTTAGGACTACTAAAACAAATAGCATGTGAAAATTGCCAGCTCTTTTCTAGCTTTCAGTCCACTTTTGTGGCACTCAACGTAAACCAGGAAATTAAGTTCATCTAATTAATTAATTCGAGCAAAAATCAAATAATTAAAGAAACTCGGCCATTTTCAATAGTAGGGATAGATAGTTCCTTCTGGAGCAGCCTCCTTATGGAAAATTTACATGGGACCATCCTCCTTATGGGAATTTACATGAACAGCCTCCTTATGGTATGTACAAGTATTACATGTACCAGCCTCCCAGCCTCTAATAAACAGCTAATAAACAGGTTTACACAGATAGCAATCAGCTAATAAACAGGTTTAAACAGCTAATAAATAGGTTTAAACAGGTAGTAGTCAGCTAATAAACAGGTTTAATCAGCTAGGGATAGATGTCATGTTCTGGGCCCACCTTCCTACCTGCGACCTTGGAAATTAGAGCATGGGCAAACCGCCAATACCTATTTATTAGCTGATTACCTGTTTAAACCTATTTATTAGCTGTTTAAACGTGTTTATTAGCTGATTGCAACCTGTTTAAACATCTTTATTAGCTGTTTAAATCTGTTTATTAGCTGATTACTACCTGTTTAAACCTGTCATAGAAAATACAGCATAAACAGGTATTGGCGGTTTGCGCATGCGCTCGTTTCCAAGGTCGCAGGTGGGAAGGTGGGCCCAGAACATGACATCTATCCTTAGCTGATTAAACCTGTTTAATAGCTGATTACTACCTGTTTAAACCACTTTATTAGCTGGTTAAACCTGTTTATTAGCTGATTGCAACCTGTGTAAACCTGTTTATTAGCTGTTTAAACCTGTTTATTAGCTGTTTAAACCTGTTGATTAGCTGTTTATTAGAGACTGGGAGGCTGGTACATGTAAAACGTCCATAAGGAGGCTGTCCATGTAAATTCCCATAAGGAGGCTGGTCCCATGTAAATTTTCCATAAGGAGGCTGCTTCAGAAGGAACTATCTATCCCTACTTACAATTTTTAAAAATCTTTTAAAAACAAAAAACAAATAATTAAAGAAACTCGACCATTTACAATTTTTACGCAAATTTATTAAATGAATCAATGACAATCTCTAATAATAATAACCCTTTTGTCACCAAGAGTAACAAATGGTTAACGACCACAAGGTCTTTCTGCCAGGGAGTACAATTCGTTTATGTCATACATAACTTGAAAAAAGAAAAAATGAGGTGAGTGATGATTATACGTTGTATTCGTCACGGTCGTCAAATAGTGTTTCGTATACAGTCTTTGAAGAATGTCTGCGAGTAAGGTGTCTTGGATCGCGTTTTATACAAAGTGAGTTAATGATTGTTCGATGAATGTCACTGTCTTTAAATCTGGTTAATGATATAAACTTATTAAAAGCGAAATATAGCAGAATTTATAATATATTCAACCTGGTCGTAGCTGTATAATATTATGTCTTATTAAGACTACAAAACAAGTCTCATGTTGAACACAGGATATTGAATTATACAAATTATACAAACAAAAGATATTTGCATGTTATTACTAGCCCCAGTCCACTGTCGTGGCACTAAACGAATACTAGACAAATAACACTGTTTTTAAGATCATATCTTTCTATTTAACTTAAATTTCGTTATAACACGTAACGATTAAGTTTCAGCTGCATTGAATATGTCAGTTGTCGTTTTACGTGCGTTAGTCATAAGTATGACTAGGTCTAGCGTCCTAGACATAGAAGAAACGACATAGAAGAAACGACATAGAAGAAACGACATAGAAGAAACGACATAGAAGAAACGACATAGAAGAAACGACATAGAAGAAACGACATAGAAGAAACGACTTAGAAGATACGATATATACGATACGTAGTAGAAGACACTTCATCTAAGAAACGACATAAAATACATGACATAGAAGAGACGATATAGAAGACCCGATATATAAAACATGACATAGGCGACACGACATAAAAGACACCGCATAGAAGAGATTGTAGATTGAAGACGTAGAAGACACGGGATAGAAGACGCGACAAAGAAAACAAAACTTAGAAGATACGGCATAGGAGACACGGCATAGAAGACACGGCATAGAAGACAAAGCCATAGAAGAGATTGTAGATTGAAGACATAGAGGACACGATATAAAAAGCATGACTTAGAAGACAAGACATAGAAGACACAACATAGAAGACACAGCATAGAAGACACGACATAGAAGACATAAACTTGGAAGAAACGACATACAAGAAACGACATATAAGACCAGACTTAGAAGATACGACATATACGATACGTCATAGAAGACACTTCATGTAAGAAACGACATAAAAGATATAATATATAAGAGACGATATAGAAGACCCGATCTATAAAACATGACATAGGCGACACGACATAAAAGACACCGCATAGAAGAGATTGTAGATTGAAGACATAGCAGACACGAGATAGAAGACACGACAAAGAAAACAAGACTTAGAAGACACCACACAGAAGACACGGCATAGAAGACACGACATAGAACCCACGGCATAGAAGACATAGACATAGAAAATAGATTGCAGATTGAAGATATAGAGGACACGATATAGAAGACATGACTTAGAAGGCAAGACATAGAAGACACAACATAGAAGACACGATATAGAAGACACAATTTTAGAAAAAAACGGCATATAAGAAACGACACAGAAGACCAGACTTAGAAGATACGACATATACGATACGTCATAGGAGACATTTCATGTAAGAAACGACATAAAAGACATGACATAGGAGAGGCGATACATAGGACGCGTCGGCGTTGTTACCAGAAGACAAACATTGGAAATATTCGCTTCCTTGCACTGTCTTTTTTTTCGTACTGTACCATCGGTCTTAAAGGTAAGTCTATAGCCGTAAGTCAGTCCTGGGTATTTAACAGGGTCACCACCTGTTAGATACCCAGGTGTTATGGTGTCCATGGTGCCTAGGTGAAGGCTTTAGAATAGCGCGAAGCACAATAGATGCACAATAGATAAAAAGTATAGGACTTTACAGGACTTCGCATAAATGGCGGACAAAATTAAAGGCGTAAATACTGCTTGCTGGTTACTTTAGACGTGAAAAACGCCTTTTTCAAATTTTGCGTCTATAATGGACTCATTAAAGCACTCACATGGGTGCGTTAATGGCTCGCCGAGTGCTTTAATAATTTTATTTTTCAAGGTTGGCACCATTGAAATTCAGAGCTGTCAGTGTCAAATTTTCGGCGAGATAGCTTTGAGGTTATGCGATGTGTGGAAATTGCGAATTGCGAAAATAAATGTATATTTAATTTAAATTCATACAATTATTAAAAACATTTATTGTAAAATTGGATGTTCCTTGAGCAGTAATACTCACACCAGGGACATTATATATAGTGCTACTATTTCTGTTGCTATCAAATTTCAACTGTGGGGCATTAGAAGAATATCCAGGTAAGTTGATATTTAAGCTTGCTCAAACCCGAGCATTTTCGACAACACAATTTTCTTTTTTACGGAAGCGGCAGCATACCAGTCCGCGGAAGCGGATTTCCATCCACCATAGTAGGGAAATATGGTATGTTCTGGCGCCACCACCTCCTTATGGGTTTTACATGCAATCTAGCCCCTTATGGGGGAATTACATGTAAAATCTAGCACGATGCCCCTTATGGAGATTTACATGTAAATCTAGCACGAAGCCCCTTATGGGGAATCCTATGCAAAATAGTTCTGAACGCGTCCGAGGGAGAATGTCTAGATGACGCTGCAAGATACGTGTACGCTGGATAGTGAGAAAATTCAAAATGAGGGGTGAGGGGTGAAAATTCTGATAGGGGCTGATTCAATTGAGATTAGGGAGGATTTAGATTGACAAGACTAGACAGACAAGACTATAAGGGGCTTCGTGCTAGATTTACATGTAAATCTCCATAAGGGGCATCGTGCTAGATTTTACATGTAATTCCCCCATAAGGGGCTAGATTGCATGTAAAACCCATAAGGAGGTGGTGGCGCCAGAACATACCATCTTTCCCTACTCACCATGATTTTTTATCGTCAACAAATCACCACCATGGTTGGCCACCATGGTCATCCCACCCAAGTGGTGATTTGTTGACTATAAAATATCATAGTGGATGAAAGTCTTCTGCTGCGGCGGAATGGTATGTTGACGCTTTCTTAAAAAAGAAAATTGTAGTGTCGAAAATGCTTGGGTTTGAGCAAGCAAATATCAATTTGTGTCTCACTACTTCTTAGGAAACAATGTCCAGTATAAAGATCGGAGTTTGGTAATTTAAGAAATGTCACAATGTCTTCTCGCTACGCTCGTCGTATTCTAAACTTGGACGCGTGCTGAAAAATCGTTCTTTAATATAGTATTAGTTCTGCGCCGTGGAGAGAAATAGTGGCTGAACTTTAAAGAAGGAAAATTGCTCCTAGTATCTAGTACTAATGATAGAAAGCTACCTCGAGGAAAGAGCCCTAATAGTTGCGGAAAGGGGTGAAATGGAAGTAAAGTGAGGAGCCGCCCCAAGGCTCTGTCCTGGAGCCGACGTTACGGAACATTTATTATGATTGCAACAGCCAGGGACAGAGAGAACTGGAGACGTTTGGAGGAGGCCTACGTCCAACAATGGACGTGAAAGGGGCTGCATGATGATGTGAAACAGGTAGTAATCAGGTATAATCAGCTAATAGACTGGTTAATCAGGTAATAAACATGTTTCAACAGGTAGCAATCAGGTATAATCAGATAATAAACAGATTTAAACAGCCAATAAACAAGTTTAAACAGGAGTAATCAAGTATAATCAGCTAATAAACAGGTTTAAACAGGTAGTACTCAGTTAATAAACAGGTTTAATCAGCTAATAAACAGGTTTAGTCAGCTAATAAACAGGTTTAAACAGGAGTAATCAGGTATAATCAGCTAATAAAGGGGTTTAAACAGGTAGTAATCAGCTAATAAACAGGTTTAAACAGGAGAAATCAGACAAAATAAGCCAATCAACAGGTTTAAACATGTAGTAATCGGCTAATAAACAGGTTTAATCAGCTAATAAACTGGTTTAATCAGCTAATAAACAGGTTTAAACAGCCAATAAACAGGTTTAAACAGCAGTAATCAGGTATAATCAGCTAATAAACAGGTTTAATCAGCTAATAAACAGGTTCAAACAGAAGTAATCAGGTATAATCAGCTTAAAAACAGGTTTAAATGGGTAGTAATCACGTATAATCAGTTAATAAACAGGTTTAATCAGCTAATAAACAGGTTTAATCCGCTAAACATGTAGTAATCAGCTAATAAACAGGTTTAATCAGCTAATAAACAGGTTTAATCAGCTAATAAACAGGTTTAAACAGCCAATAAACAGGTTTAAACAGCAGTAATCAGGTATAATCAGCTAATAAACAGGTTTAATCAGCTAATAAACAGGTTCAAACAGAAGTAATCAGGTATAATCAGCTTAAAAACAGGTTTAAATAGGTAGTAATCACGTATAATCAGTTAATAAACAGGTTTAATCAGCTAATAAACAGGTTTAATCCGCTAATAAACAGGCTTAAACAGGAGTAATTAGGTATAATCAGCTAATAAACAGTTTTAAACAGGTAGTAATCAGCTAATAAACCGGTTTAAACAGGAGAAATCAGACAAAATAACCTAATAAACAGGTTAAACAGGAAGTAATCAGCTAATAAACAGGTTTAATCAGCTAATATACCGGTTTAATTAACTGATAAACAGGTTTAATCAGCTAATAAACAGGCTTATTCAGCTAATAAACAGGTTTATTCAGCTAATAAACAGGTTTAATCAGCCAAAAAACAGGTTTAAACAGGAGTAAACAGGTATAATCAGCTAATAAACAGGTTTTAAACAGGTAGTAACCAGGTATAATCAGCTAACAAACAGGTTTAATCAACTAATAAACAGGTTTAAACAGGAGAAATCAGACAAAATAAGCTGATAAACAGGTTTAAACAGGTAGAAATCTGCTAATAAACAGGTTTAATCAGCTAATAAACAGGTTTAAACAGGAGTAGTCAGACAAAATAATCTAATAAACAGGTTTAAACAGGTAGTAATCAGCTAATAACCAGGTTTAATCAGCTAGTAAACAGGTTTAAACAGGAGAAATGAGACAAAATATTCTAATAAACAGGTTTAAACAGGCAGTAATCAGCTAATAACCAGGTTTAATCAGCTAATAAACAGGTTTAAACAGCTAATAAACAGGTAGGTTAACAGGATAGGAAACAGGAGAAATCGGACAAAATAAGCTAGTAAACATGTTTAAACATGTAGTAATCAGCTAATAAACAGGTTTAATCAGCTAATAAACAAGTTTAATCAGCATATAAACAGGTTTAAACAGGTAGTAATCAGCTAATAAATAAGTATTGGCGGTTTGCGCATGCGCTAGAACCAGACACGTGACCGGAAGCAAAACGAATTCAGACCCCTATGTAAATCCTTATGGGATTTTGAGCTAGAACTGTCCTAGCTACTCCACTTAAATTATACTCGCGAAAAAATATTGGGATTAAGAAGATAAAATAGTAACAAGTAGATAAAAGGTATAAAAAATCACGCGACCTCTTTTCGCAAACTCCACATTCTTTGCGCCCTCTTGTCACAAGTTACATTCTTTCTAACCCCTTTTTAATAGGCGATTGAGATTTTCTTCCCGTCTTTATGACACAATTTTCTTGAGAAAAATCTAAATGTTTTGCAGATTCACCACATTCTCGGAATAAATAATATTCATTAAAACTACTTGTAACTTAGTTTTATTGGGGATTTATAAGGAATGAAATATACCCGTTATCTGTTTTCTTTTATCTCTTTATGTGTGTTTGATTGTGCGGCGGTTGGGAATGAAAGTTTGGCAGTTAAGTTGGCACATCAATTGGACGTCCGTGCGCGGAGGTGTTAATCGGAAGGATTATTAGTGCGGTTCCGACAACGGAGGGTCAAAACCAAATTCGCCCGAATCAAACTAAAAGCGAACTAAGCTAAAACTATTAGGCATCACATAAGAACAGTTCAAACGTCGGATTACTTTGATACTTAACTATTTCTTGTTCGAATTAAATTCAATTTTATCTTTTATCTTTAAATAAAATTTTATATTTTTTATTCAAGCTACAGAATAAGATTTTTTTTATAAAAAATTAAGGACTTAAGTAAATCTTATTTTTTAGGACTAAGCTAAAAGTATTAGGCTATCACTTATAAGAACTTACAATTGGTAAAACCATACTAAGTTATTTCGTTAACCAAACACTCATCATTGCAGCTTTGCTTTTTTTTTAAGCATTTATTGTATATATTCTGTTACATGTTTACATTTAAATATAATACTATATACAAATACAATATACAATAGGGCATGTTTGAGGAGTTCACTGAATTTCTCATTCTACCACATGGCCAACAATTTTATTAATAACAATTTGTAATTAGCAAAAGCTGCACTGATGAGAGATAAATCTCGAAACGCGTCTGCGGATTGCTAGTTACTTAAATTATGGGAAAGACATGATATTAAAAACAATGTAATTTTTATGGCTTTTGTTGAGTGCCACGAAGGTGGACTGAAAGCTATTAAATAGCTGACAAATTTCACATGTTTTGGTAGTCCTAAAAAGACTCAGTAATTGTTATAGAGCTCCGGAAAGGTTGAATATATTTATATATTCAGGTTGTATAATGACTGTATTAAACTTATAAGAAACGTTCTAAAGATTTTATTTACGAGCTAAATTGCACTAAAAAATAAATTCTGTAGAATTTCGAAAATTTTAGTAAAAATTTTAATCAAAATGATATTCAAGCTACAGGGAGTTTTTATGTTGAATAATATATAAGATTGATAAGAGTTTTATAAGGTTTGGAAAATTTTCGTAAAAATTTAATTAAAATGATATTCAAGCTGAGTGTCGCGTATATGAGAATCTGCCTTAAGAGTCACATTCTCTAATTGCTTGTTTAATTAGTCACAACGGCCTGTATAAGAAACATTAAACGTTAGGTTTGTTTAGGTTAGGTTTGTTTAGGTTAGGTTTGTAAAACGTGCCCATTTAAGACAATGTAATATTTTTTTGACAAGCGATGTCGCGTGACGTCGTTTAGCTGAGTGTCGCGTATATGAGA
Organism: Phosphuga atrata; assembly: GCA_944588485.1. Classification (NCBI taxonomy): domain Eukaryota; kingdom Metazoa; phylum Arthropoda; class Insecta; order Coleoptera; family Silphidae; genus Phosphuga; species Phosphuga atrata. The sequence goes on along the minus strand of OX155907.1, from coordinate 20,057,759 downwards.
TTCGGCCTTAAGAGTCACAGCCTCTAATTGCTTGTATAATTAGTCACAAGGGCCTGTATGAGAAACATTAAACGTTAGGTTTGGTTAAGTTAGGTTTGTTTAGGTTAGTGCCCATTTAAGACAATGTAATAATTTTTGACGGGCGATGTCGCGTAACGTTTAGCTGAGTGTCGCGTATATGAGAATCGGCCTTAAGAGTCACATTCTCTAATTGCTTGTTTAATTAGTCACAAAGGCCTGTATGAGAAACATTAAACGTTATGTTTGTTTAGGTTAGGTTTGTTTATGTTAGTGACCTTTAGCTGAGTGTCGCGTATATGAGAATCGGCCTTAAGAGTCACATTCTCTAATTGCTTGTTTAATTAGTCACTAGGGCCTGTATGAGAAACATTAAACGTTAGGTTTGTTTAGGTTAGGTTTGTTTAGGTAAGTGCCCATTTAAGACAATGTAATAATTTTTGACAGGCGATGTCGCATGACGTCGTTTAGCTGAGTGTCGGGTATATGAGAATCGGCCTTAAGAGTCACATTCTCTCATGAATGGTCAACAATGTCACATAAAAATGTAAATAATCTGTCAAATAATATCATTAATTTAAAATGAGATGTCATAATTTGAACCAAATTAATAATAGAATTGAAAGTAGGAGATTGTCACTACGATATCTTCAAATCTGTCAGCAGCTGGAATTACACGGAAATCTTATGTTACTCTTTGGCACACCACGCTCTATATGCGTGACAGATTTGAAGATATCGTAGTGATAATCTCCTACTTTCAATTCTATTATTAATTTAGTTCAAACCATGACATCTCATTTTAAACTTTGTTATTTCTTCTGTAAATTAATTTGCTAACCACAATCCATGGTGGCCTTGCGATACGAATTCCAATCCGGAATCTATCGTTTGTTTATTGATTTACGCTATCTGTTAGTTTGCCTTCAGATAAGAGTTCCCGTTAGATGAGGAGCCGACGAGATTTTCTTATCTTGGACTCTAAGGTAGTAATTACACAAATTCTAACTTTATTTTCTTTTCTCTTTCATAATATCTGTTGGCCTTCAGCTCCTGACAAAAATTGGTCTTGACCGTTCCCGTTACTTGCTTTGACACAGAAAACGGCTCACACCACGCATATAGAGCGTAGTGTGCCAAAGAGTAACAGAAGATTTCCGTTTAATTCGAGCTACAGACATATTTGAAGATATCGTAGTGATAATCTCCTACTTTCAATTCTAATATTATTGATATGCTAGAAATGACCCAAATCTTACAGAAAATGTGATGAATGTGTCACAAATTTGACTAATCTATTAAACAATGTCACATAAAAATATAAATAATCTGTAAAATAATGTCATTAATCTGCTAGAAATGACACAAATCTGACAGAAAATGTTATGAATGTGTTACAAATTTGACTAACCTGTTACAATGTCTCTAATATATAAATAATTGTCACTAATCAATTAGTTTTGTCTGTGCAGTTCAAAGTAAGTAAGAAAATTGCGAAAAAACTGGAAAACGTTGATAAAAATAATGAAATGCCTTTAATGTCTGTTCACCTTCTGGCAAAACAAGAAGCTTCGTACCATTTGGTTGACAGAGACCGAGAAGGATATTGAAGAACTGGAAATAACAGATCTCTTAAACAGACAGTCTATGAGACGCAACCTGAAGAAGGTCCGTGGATTTCAGGAAAAACCTCGAAGGAAAGGTACCCCCTTGACAGAAGAGAGAAAAGAGTTACACCGGCAGAAGATGCGACAACACTGTGCAAAGGTCAAAGCCCAACAGTTGAACAAGCGTGGTCCAAAGTAGGCCTATTCGAAAGAAGAAGAAGTAATGACTTTAATTAACAATCTAGTTTAAATAATATACACAAATCTGGTTAAAATGGAGTAGATTAGATAAATCAATTAGTTTTAAAGATTATAAAATATATTGATTTATGTTGCTATATTTGGTGAATGTGCAAGGTTTTTATTATATATGTTGTAACTTGAGAATTAAGAATTCAATCTTGTTCAAACTCGGCGCTAACGTTCTAGGACGTTTCTGTAATCACGTACAAACTTTTGGCAAACATCGGAAAATTCGCATTTAAGAAAATTAATTTTGAAAATTTAGGTTTAAAGTCATAACTTGAGAACTACCCATCGAAGTTTGTTCAAACTTGACAACAATTTCCTATGAGATCCTATATATAATTGGCAAAATTGTCGCGAAAATTAAGAAAACTTTGCAAAAAAAATAATAATAAAAGAATTTGTTATTGAAAGTTGAATTTCGGTCTTGATTTATTTAGAAACATCTGGTGGATGCGCAAGGCTCTTACTATTTAACTTGTAACTTGAGAATTATAAATTCAATTTCGTTCAAACTCGGCAGTATTGTTCTTACACGTTTCTGTAATCTCGTACAAAATTTTGGGGAAAATCGGAAAATTTGCATTTAAGAAAATTAATTTAGAAAATTTAGGTTTGAAGTCATAACTTGAGAACTATCCATAGAATTTGGTGCACACTTGACAATAATTCCCTTTGAGATCTCATAATTATATGGTAAAATTTTCGCGAAAATTAAGAAAACTTTGGAAAAAATCTAATATAAAGAATTTTTTATTAAAAGTTGACAAATTCCGGTTTTGATTTATTTTGAAATATTTGGTAGATGCGCAAGGATTTTTTCTAATTAGCTTGCAACTTGAGAATTATGAATTTAATTTTGTACAAACTCGGCAGTGATGTTCTTGGACGTTTTTGTAATCTCGTACAAAATTTTGGGAAAAATCGGAAGATTCGCATTTAAGAAAATTAATTTTGAAAATTTAGATTTCGTCCTAGCTTGAGAACTACCCATCGGATTTTGTTCAAACTTGAAAATAATTCTCTTTGAGATCCCATATATATTTGGCTAAATTGTCGCGAAAATTAAGAAAACAAAACTTTGCAAAACAATCTAATTAAAGAATTTTTGTAACTGAAAGTTGACTAATTCCGATTTTGATTTACAGTATAATCTCAGTAATTCGTCTGTTGGTTAATCGTACGACACGTTCAGTAATCCGGCGGTCTGGAGACCGCTCGCGCTCCTCCCTCCCACCACTCTCTTAATAATCCGGCGGTTGTTTGGTTCCATATTTGTCGGATTATCGAGACTATACTGTATTTGGAAATATATGGTGGATAGGCAAGGCTATTATTAGAGAATTGCTTGTTTAATTAGTCCCAAGGGCCTGTATGAGAAACATTAAACATTAGGTTTGTTTAGGTTAGGTTTGTTTAGGTTAGTAAATCCGGCGGTTGTTTGGTTGTATATGTGTCGGATTATCGAGACTAAACTGAATTTTAAATATATGGTGGATGGGAAAGGCTATTATTAGAGAATTGCTTGTTTAATTAGTCCCAAGGACCTGTATGAGTAACATTAAACGTTAGGTTTGTTTAGGTTAGGTTTGTTTAGGTTAGGTTTGTTTAGGTTAAGTTTGTTTAGGTTAGTGCCCATTTAAGACAATGTAATAATTTTTTGACAGGCGATGTCGCGTGACGTTTAGCTGAGTGTCGCGTATATGAGAATCGGCCTTAAGAGTCACATCCTCTAATTGCTTGTTTAATTAGTCACAAGGACCTGTATGAGAAACATTAAACGTTAGGTTAGGTTTTTTGCAGTAACAGTCATATCCTCTAATTGCTTTTTTCTATGAAATATTGAGGACTTATGTGTCGTTTATTAAATATTATTTTTGTTGGAAATTGAAATAATTTCTGAATATAATTATGGCGAAATGTGATAGAAATGTTTATCACTTCAACCGAAAAAGTAATTTATATAAACTTTGTGACAGAAAGTGTAATCGGAAAAGTAAGTTTTTAAAAGAGGCTTTTCCACGAAACCTCCCCTAAGTAAGTAGAATTATTTCAAGTATTTCCTTACCGTTCCATTCCTCCCCTTTTTTCTAATTACCCCTAAATTAATCCCCACTACACATAATCACTAGTGAGAGGAAAAACTAGTGATAAAGAGATTTAATACGTCACGTAGGTGTGACTAGATAAAACTTAAAGTTACCAACTATTATACATAATGTAAAGCTCGAGATAAGGTTTTATGGGGAACTAAAATTGTTAGGGGAAATTATCCGCAACATTGGTAGATAAATGAACTACAGCCAAAAACAGGAACGGCCGCCGCACGTTCATTTAACAAAGGGTTATTATTACCCTGCCTTGATAATTGCTATAATTTTATTACGAATAAACTAATTAACAGTTGAATTCATAAATACTGAACAATAAAAACTCAGCTTTTACATTTAGAGTTATTCTAAATTGCCTGTTGTAAAATCTACAACAAACACGAATTTGTTAATGTTAATTTCCATCAATTAATTAATAAAAGTAATTAATGAAAATTTACCTGGACTATGGGGAAATGGATGCGATGGTGACGTTGCATACACTTGAAGCGGTATGTATAATAACTCAACAGCATTATCGTGTTTACACCAGTTGTCAGCGAGTGGGCCATTTGAAGCTCTCCATATCACAACAGAATTGCAATCCTGCTGTTCGGGGGAATAATACATGTGTGTGCAGATACACTCAGTTTTAACCGAATTTTATACGGGCAACATATTATTCATCGCATTATCGACTTAATGTTCTCGAAATAACGTTTTAATTTATGCACTCTATCAGATCATGGAGAGATTCCGCGTCCGGCCCACACAAAATTAACTCATAAAAAAATATTTCACTAGAAAAAAAAAGAATTTCCATTTTCATGTATAAATAATCATGTAAAATAGTATATGTCGTGGCTAACACATTGATTAACTGACTGATTGACTGATTTGCTTTAAAAATTGTTAAATTGGTTTTAATAACTGTCAAATTGAACTAAAAAACGGTCAAAATTGTTTAAAAAATTGTCAAGTTGCCTTAAGATTTGTCAAATTTGAGTAAAAAAACAGTAAAATTTGTGAAAAAAATGGTCAAATTTGTTACAAAAATTGTTAAATTTTTACATTTTGTGTTCAAAATCGCTAAATTTGCCTTAAAAATTGTTAAATTGGTTTTACAAACTGTCAAATTGAAGTAAAAAACTGTCAAATTTGTGTAAAAAATTGTCAAATTTGTGTCAAAAATTGTCAAGGTACTCTAAGGTTTGTCAATTTTTTCTAAAAAACATTCAAATTTGTCAAAAAAATGGTCAAATTTGTCTAAAAATTGTTAAATTTATGTTAAAAATTGCCAAATTTGCCTTTTGCCAACAATTGTTAAATTTTGTTAAAAATCGCCAAATTTGCCTTAAAAATTGTTAAATTTGTGTTCAAAATCGCTAAATTTGCCTTAAAATTTGTTAAATTGGTTTTACAAACTGTCAAATTGAAGTAAAAAACTGTCAAATTTGTGTAAAAAATTGTCAAATTTGTGTCAAAAATTGTCAAGGTACTCTAAGGTTTGTCAATTTTTTCTAAAAAACAGTCAAATTTGTCACTTTGGCTTTGACATTTTAAAATTTTAAAAATTGTTAAAAATTTATGTTAAAAATTGCCAAATTTGCCTTTTGCCAACAATTGTTAAATTGTTTTTAAAAACTGTCAAATTGAACTAAAAAAACTGTCAAATTTGTTCAATTTGCACAATTGTCAAGTTGCTCTAAGAATTGTAAAATTTGTTTAAAAAAGAGTCAAATTTGTCAAAAAACGCTCAAATTTGTCTAAAAAATTGTTAAATTCGTGTTAAAAATTGTCAAATTTGCCTTAAAAATTGTTAAATTGGTTTTAAAAACTGTCAAATTGAACAAAAAAACTGTCAAATTTGTTTCAAAAATTGTCAAGTTGCTCTAAGATTTGTCAAATTTGTCATAAAAAAAAGTCAAATTTGTCAAAAAAATGGTAAAATTTGTATACAAAATTTATGTCAAAAATTGTTAAGTTACTCTAAGATTTTGTCAAATTTGTCTAAAAAACAGTCAAATTTGTCAAAAAAAATGGCTAAATTTATCTAAAAAATTGTTAAATTTGTGTTAAAAACTGTGAAATTGGAATAAAAAACTGTCAAATTTGTGTCCAAAATTGTCAAGTTACTCTAAGATTTGTCAAATTTTTCTAAAAAACAGTCAAATTTGTCAAAAAAATGGTCAAATTTATCTAAAAAATTGTTAAATTTGTGTTAAAAACTGTCAAATTGGAATAAAAACTGTCAAATTTGTGTCAAAAATTGTCAAGTTACTCTAAGATTTGTCAAATTTGTCTAAAAAACAGTCAAATTTGTCAAAAAAATGGTCAAATTTATCTAAAAAATTGTTAAATTTGTGTTAAAAACTGTCAAATTGGAATAAAAAACTGTCAAATTTGTGTCAAAAATTGTCAGGTTACTCTAAGATTTGTCAAATTTGTCTAAAAAACAGTCAAATTTGTCAAAAAATTGTCAAATTTGTCTAAAAAATTGTTAAATTTGTGTTAAAAATTGCCAAACTTGCCTTTTGCCAACAATTGTTAAATTGGTTTTAAAAATTGTCAAATTGAACTAAAAAACTGTCAAATTTGTTTCAAAAATTGTCAAGTTGCTCTAGGAATTCTCAAATTTGTCTAAAAAAGAGTCAAATTTGTCAAAAAAAAAACGGTCAAATTTGTCCAAAGGATTGTTAAATTTGTGTTAAAAATTGCCAAATTTGCCTCAAAAATTGTTAAATTGATTTTAAAAACTGTCAAATTGAACTAAAAAACTGTCAAATTTGTTTCAAAAATTGTCAAGTTGCTCTAAGATTTGTCAAATTTGTCTAAAAAAAAGTCAAATTTGTCAAAAAAAAGGTAAAATTTGTCTAAAAAATTGTTAAATTTGTGTTAAAAACTGTCAAATTGGGATAAAAAAAACTGTAAAATTTATGTCAAAAATTGTTAAGTTACTCTAAGATTTGTCAAATTTGTCTAAAAAACAGTCAAATTTGTCAAAAAAATGGTCAAATTTATCTAAAAAATTGTTAAATTTATTTTAAAAATTGCCAAATTTGCCTTAAAAATTGTTAAATTGATTTTAAAAACTGTCAAATTGACAAAGTAACTCATCAACGAACAGTTTACCCTATTTAACCTACGAAAAATAAACCTAACCTAACTGATTGACTGTCTGACTGACTAACTCATCAACAAACAGTTCAAGCTATTTAACCTAAAAACGCAAAATTTGAAACGAACGAAATTATTTCAAGAAATAACGCTCATTTTCTCTCATTGAATCCTTGAATAATAGCTTATAATTACAATAGGGAATATACATCAATTTGTATTATATGCTTAATTCACTTTTTACTTCGTCTTCACATAGAAAAAAATATAAATACTGTTGAAAGTGTTTCAATTAATTTTTAAAATAACATAAAATACCGATTAAATTTGACCTGTTTGAACAGTCCCATTTATCGCGCGCTTTGGATGACGTCGCATACCACTTGACATTCAGTGTTGCATAACCTATTTGCATAGACAGTTAAGGATTTTCAGTTTGAATTTGCTATTTCGATAATGGAAAAAGCTAAAAAACATTTTATAGATCTGGTGAAACCATCCTGCGTTATAGAAACTCATAAAAACTTAAAACAAACGGAACTATTAAAACTATATACAAACTATATACAAACAAACAAAATATATTCAGCCTTTCCAGAGCTCTTTAACAATTATTGAGTCTTTTTAGGACTACCAAAACAAATCTCACAAGAAATGAAAGTTTCTCTCAACAATTGTTATAGAGCTCCGGCAAGGCTGAATATATTTATATATTCAGGCTGTGTTTCGTTTGTTTTAAGTTTAAACATTTTATAGATATTGTATAGTACCGGAATTCAAAAACACTATTATAAGTAAACCAGATAAAATGTTTGACAAAGTCCCAATCCAGGTGTATAGTCCACCCTACATACATCGACGCTGATGAAAGTCAACGTGCACGTCACATACCATTACGACCAATGTGATGCGTTTTGCAAATTTGAATAACGCTCGCATATTTTGAACTTTTTGATTTAAACTTTTATGGCATTAAATACAAACTAAATGAGAAAATAATGGTATAGCTGTAATGTCAAGATCATAAAGTATCGTGGATAAAAAAAAAATCAAGTAAATTTGAATCACTTGCATATTCCCTATTCAAACAGCAAATTGAATATAGAAATGTAAATGGTTTGATGACTCCATATACAACCCTACTATTGTAGGCGATGGATCTTGCCTATTCCCGATGTTAAGTTTTGTAGGTACTTACGTATTAACGCCACCACCGGAATATATTGGATCGAGAGTTCGAGCTGCCACGCGTATGTTGTCTTGATTTATCTCTCCGTATCGCGGCGGGCAACCTAATCTAACCGCGCTTAAAAAATAAAGTATTTTGAGTTTAAATTTTTTTTTAATTTTAAATAAAATGTTTTATTTTATGATTTATCATAAAAATTTTAGGTGCAGATTGGCGGCATTTAAAAATGTAGCGGTGGTGGCATAAATACGTAAGTACCGTTTGGTAACTTCAAGTCATGTAGTCGTGTATAAGTCAAAATCTAGACGCGGAAGAATATGAACAAATAGACGATAGGGTTAAAAGCTGGCAAGAATAATCTATAATGTCGTATAATTGTGATGGTAACAATAAGCGTTTGTCGTTGTTTATATCAAAGCTTAAACCGCTTAAATGAAATTTTTAAGACGCAGTCTACACACTCGGTCAGGTCTAATAAGATTTAAAAATTGTTACGAGGTCCGAATAAAATCAAGTTGAATGGCGGTTGCAGCCCGCGGGCTCGAGAAAAACGAGATCAAAGTTTCGAGTCTCTCAAAAATTGATCGAATCGTTTTATAGAAAATGTGAGAGGTTTATTCGCCTTGCAAGTAACATCTGCAAGTATCATACATAGTTTTAATCTGCATTTCATTTAGAACACTTAAGCAAAAGATTCAGGCAATTTAGATTATTTTGGAAAAATTTCAGGCAAAAATCCGGAAGTACGATATTTTGCGCGTTTTTATGATCGCTATTACAGGCTTACGTTTCACCGAAACATAAAAAGATTATTATTTGTTAGTTCTATACAAAATTCCGCATCTTTTGATGTATTATATGTCAATATACATGACTTGTCGAAATTCGCGATTTCGACGCATATCCTTTAAGGTGCTCACAGACCGGCGCGAAAGTCTCCTTGCCGCGACCGCTGCGATATCGTGGCGGATCGATTGATACGGCGGCTTATGTACATGTTCAGACCAACAAGCGCCGAAAATCGCGATTGTTGGTCTGAACATGTACATAAGCCGGCGTATCAATCGGTCCGCCGCAATATCGCAGCGGTCGCGGTAGCGAAACTTCCGCGCCGGTCTGTGAGCTCCTTTAAGGTTTCTTCAGACCGGCGCGGAGCGTTTGCGTCGCGAAATTTCCCCAGCGAAAAATTCGCTAGCGGGGCGAAAGAGCCATATGCCCACATCAATACGCGATTTTTACGTGTATAGTAGTCACGATTTCTTCAGAGGAAGAAGCTCTGCTAGTATTGGTATTGCCCATATTATAAGAAGAAAATCGGTCAGTTTGTTATTTTTTATTTGATATTAATTCCTAAAACACCTAAAACTCATTAAATAAAAGAAAAAAAAAACATGGGTTCATAAAATCAACAAAATTAATTTTCAAGATTTTCTTCAAATTCAAATCCTATCTGTTTACAAATTTTGTCATTTTTCTTATGTTTTTACAGTTTTCATCATCCAGGTTATACAATAAAGGATTTTTTTTTTAATTCTCAATCAACTTCTCTGTTTATAGCCAGAGCTATAGATATTATCGCCATTTTATAACATAGCGGCAGCGAAACTAACCGTGCATGCGGCGTTCTTGTCGTGCAATGCTGCACAGCCGCGGCTTTAGTGAAAAACGCGTCAGTTGATCTGAACATGTACATAAGCCGCCACATCAATCGGTCCGCCGCGATAACGCAACGGTCGCGACAGCGAAACTTCCGCGCCGGTGTGTGAACTCCGTAATGCTTTAAAAAAACGCGATTTTCGACACCTGTCCGATTTTTACATATTATATATCAAAACACGCAACATTTTGTACAGATTACGCCAATATAAATCATTATGCAATTTAGATTATGACAGCAAATTAATTTTCAAACCACCAACACACCTTGTTCTTATTATATGGTAACATTTGTGTATCTTTTCTTCAAAGATTACAATTTCTAGGAAATCTTTGTATACAAGTAGGGAAATATGTCATGTTCTAGGCCCGCCTCCCGCCTTCGACCTTGACATGACCTTGACAATAACCTTGACCCTGGCACTTCCGGTTTCCTGCGGAGGAAAATTCAAAATTCGGCGCGTGCGGGAAAATTCAAAATGGGTTGCGGGGTAGGCAAGCATTGACGTGACCTTAAATTTAACTCTAATAAGAATTTATTAGCTTAACAGTAGTTCTGGTCGTGTCCGAACGTGTATGTGTAGATGGCGCGAGGGTATGGGGAGGAGACTATGGGTGTTAGACTAGACAAGCGGGAAAATTCTAAATCTGACGAGGGCGGGAAAATTCAAAATTGATTCAAATGGGTAATTTGTAGATCTGCGCATTCGTGAGATTTGAATACGTCACTTCTTATATTTTTCGTTTGAACTTGTCTGAGCAGATTGTTGCAAAATTCCCACAGATTAGCATACTACCTGTGATATTTTTTCTGAATAATTTCCTGTATGTACAGGGTGAGCAAAACTCGATGTGTCAGCTCTATTAGAACAAAACGAAACACTATAGAAAAAATCTGAAAAGAGGTTCTTACATGGGATTGAGTAAGGGCCATTTTAAGCCAAATTTACATATTTTTCCATGATTGGAAACTGGAGACGTCATCGAATTTTGTTTTCCCAGAACCATACCTATATTTTTACAAATTTGAAAAAAGCTATTTTTTCTAAACAAATTTTGTACAGAAAAAAATGTGCTATCTTTTTTCGTTAAAAAAATATAAGAAAATATAGGAAAATATAATTCGGAACCGGCGATAAACTGCTAGGTCCCGTATATTAGTGGATGATGCGTTCAACAAGTATGCGCGAGAGGTTGCCTAAGCTCTCGGAAAGTACGGCACCTTAAGAAGATAACTAACTAGATAGATAGATAACTAGAAGATAATTTTACAATTGAAAACTTGAGATTATATATACTAACGTATATTGATAATCTGTGGTTAAATGCGTTTTTTTTTAGTTGGGAATACCGGTAATTGAGAGGATCTAATGTATTTCTAATGGAATGAGGGGTAATAGGGGGTTAATGTTTTATTTTTACAAATTCCCTTATAATTTTTTAACGGGAAAATTTTGCAAATTTTTTGCTTTACAAAATTTGTTCAGAAAAATTAGTTCTTTTCAAAAATGCAAAAATATGGGTATGGTTCTGGGAAAACAAAATTCGATGACGTACTCCACTTTCCAAATATGGAAAAATATGTAAATTTGGCTTAAAATGGTCCTTACTAAATCCCATTTAAGAAACTCTTTTTAGATTTTTTCTATCGTTTTTCCTTTTTTTATAATAGACCTGAGACATCGAGTTTTGCTCACCCTGTACAAATTTTTGAGACTTGCTTGATCTTGAGTCATAATTCTTGGAATTGCTCTGTTTTACACATCGGCGTAAAAATAGTAAAATGGACCTTGAAATTTCGCACATGGTAGTAAAATCGCTTACCCGATTAAATGGAAGAGTAAATGAGAAAGATGCAAAATAATTTAATCCCGCAGTCAGCAAATTTTTTACCGCGATATTAAATACCGTAGTCATCAATTTTTTTATACAGGAAATAATAACGTTACGCGAGTATGGAATGTCTGAGTTGCAAAATAGTGAAAACTCTAGATATGTTCAATTTACGGTTTTATTGTATTATGATAATACATTTAAATTTACTTCAATATATTTAAATTCAAATATAGTGATAAATAAATATATAATGTGTATATCCGATTTTGTGATAAAAAAACACCTATAATTAATTAATTCTCATTTAGCAAAATTTTTTTAAAACTCATTTAGCAAAATTTTAATATTCGAATTGTTTTATATATAATCAGTGGGATTAATTAGCAACAAATATCTATAATTTATATAATTAGTGTGATAAAATGCTGAAACGTAATTTCTGTAAATTTCAGTAAAATTATATATTTATATTTAATTTAAAATGAGATGTCATGGTATAAACCAAATTAATAATAGAATTGAAAGTAGGAGATTATCACTACGATATCTTCAAATCTGTCAGTAGCTGGAATTACACGGATATCTTCTGTCACCCTTTGGCACACCCCGCTCTAGATGCGTGGTGTGAGTCGTTCGCTGCGTCAAAGCAAGTAACGGGAACGGTCAAGACCAATTTTTGTCAGGGGCTGAACGCCAACAGATATTATGAAAGAGTAAAGAAAATAAAGTTAGAATTTGTGTAATTACCACCTTAGAGTCCAAGATAAGAAAATCTCGTCGGCTCCTCATCCAACGGAAACTCTTATCTTAAGGCAAACTGACAGATAGCGTAAATCAATAAACAAACAATAGATTCCGGTTTGGAATTCGTATCGCAAGGCCACCATGGATTGTGGTTAGCAAATTAATTTACAGAATAAATAACAAAGTTTAAAATGAGATGTCATGGTTTGAACCAAATTAATAATAGAATAGAAAGTAGGAGATTATCACTACGATATCTTCAAATGATTATTGTTTATTGATTATTCAATTGTTTATTGATTTACGCTATCTGTCAGTTTGCCTTCAGATAAGAGGTCCCCGTTGAATGAGGAGCCGACGAGATTTTCTTATCTTGGACTCTAGGGTAGTAATTACACTAATTCTAACTTTATTTTCTTTACTCTTTCATAATATCTGTTGGCCATCAGCCCCTGATAAAAATTGGTCTTGACCGTTCCCGCTATTTGCTTTGACGCAGCGAACGGCTCTCACCACGCATCTTGAGCGGTGTGTGCCAAAGAGTAACATAAGATATTCGTGTCATTCCAGCTACTGACAGATTTGAAGACATCGTTGTGATAATCTCCTACTTTCAATTTTATATTTAATGTATTTATAAATTTGCTGATCATCAACAAATGTGTGGGATGGATAATGATATGAAACTCCTTACTCGATTGTGATTATGATATGCCCATCTGGAGCTATGCCCCACATAGCTCAGTATAGCGTACTAATGCAGATTGTCGTACTTATATCATCATCTCAGTAGTATTAGTACGACAATCTGCATTCTAGGCAAATGGCAACAGCTTTAATTCGATGATCGATAGATCTAACAGCCCCATATATTCACACGACACTAACTATATTACTATAAAGTTTGTCTCCGTTTCGGCAAATACCCTACAGCCACTTACATGGAATCTTATGCGCCCCTCATAGCCCACACCAATTGATGGGCTTAACCCATCAAAGTGAGGGCTAGCCGGTGCACAATTCATCGATATTAATCTGCTTTTAATCATATTTACTTAGCTTTAAACAGCTTTTAATTAGCTTAAAGAGGATGTGAGGGCCGTGTAACCCCACTCTAATGAGGGTGAGGTTTATGTTACCCTACGCTAAAGAGAGTGTGAGGTCTATGTAGCCCCACGCTAAAGAGGGTGTGAGGTCTATGTAACCCCACGCTAAAGAGGGTGTGAGGTCTACGTAGCCCTACGCTAAAGAGGTTGTGAGGTCCAAGTAGCCCCACGCTAAGCTGATTAAAAAATGATTAGAGCTGATTAAACCTTGTTAAAGCTGATTAAAGCTGATTTTGTCGTACTTTTGTCGTAAGGCAGTAATAATATATAATCACATTCGAGTAAGTAGTTTCATATTATTATCCAACCCACATATTTTTTATGAAGATATTGCCGCGATGGTAAAATAGTTGATATCAGCAAATTTAAAAATACATTAAATATAAAATTTATATTTATATATTATTCAATATACAATTTTACTGAAATTTACAGAAATTACGTTTTAGCATTTAATCCCTCTATTTATAGATACTTTTTGGTAAATAATCCCTCTGATTATATTTAAAACAAATCGGATAATTACAAAACAAATCGAATATTTAAATTATGCTAAATGAGTTATTAAAATTAATTAAATATAGGTGTTTCTTTATCACAAAATCGAATATCCAAATTAGATATTTATTACTATATTTGAATTGAAATGTATTGAAGTAAATTTAAATGTATTATTATTATTATAATACAATTAAACCATAAATTGAACATATTTAGTTTTCACTATTTTGCAACTCAGACATTCCATACTCGCGTAACGTTATCGTTTCCTGTATAAAAAAATTGATGACAACGGTATTTAATATCGCGGTAAAAAATTTGCTGACTACGGTATTAAATTATTTTGCATCTCCCTCATTTACTCTTCCATTTAATCGGGTAATCGGGATTTTAATACCATATGCAAGATTTCAAGGTCAATTTTACTATTTTTACGCCGATGCACTGGGATGGATTACGAATTTACGGCGACAAAAATAGAATTTTACAATATTTCACAATTAATCAAAACCACTTAAAATGTATTGTTAGATAAACCATCCATAATACTAGAAACAAATAGATGCGAAAAAAAATTCCATTGGTTGTGGGAACGTGTAAAACATCGCTCTTGTCCCTTACGTACCAAAAAGGAATTAGTTGCGCTGGATTTTTAACAAAGTAACTACGTCTGTTTTGTGTTTGTGTTAAAAAATTGTTAACTTTTTAAATACGGAGAATGTAGCTTCAAGTATGTATTTACATGTAATAATATCAAATTTGTAGAAAGTTTTAATCAATACGGTTAAAAAAAAGCTTTGTTAACGATTATCGTAAATTAAAAATTGTTTGTATTAAACTGCAATAATTTGTTTTTGAGAAAAAGTTCCGCATAGTTTTCTTAAATTAAATATTTTGTAAAACAAAACAAATATTGACAATTCTAGAAAAGCAAAATTCCGTCCACATCGTTCCACTTTACTGAGAGTTACACCTTTTTTTCTAGGTAGGTGATGACCCCGTGATGACCACCATTTGCAAGAGAGAACGTTGAATAGAAATGAACTATTTTTTGTATTAAGAGATGAAAGTTTTTATAAATTTTCTTCGTTAAAGTGTGGAAAACATGGACCAAACTAACAATTTCCCGCCTATGTCAAATTCAGAGTTTTCCCGCTTGTCTAGTCTAAAACTCATAATCTCCTCCCCATACCGTCGCGCCATCTAGACATACACGCTCGAACACGTCAAAAACTACTGATAGGCTAATACATCCTCAGAGGTCAATTTAAGGTCACGTCAATGCATGCCCACCCCGCAACACATTTTGAATTTTCCCGCCCGCGCCGAATTTTGAGTTTCCCCCCGCAGAAAAATTGACCCGCCAGGGTCAAGGTTTTTGTCAATGTCGAGGTCATGTCAAGGTCGAAGGCGGCAGGCGGACCTAGAACATGACATCTTTCCCTACTTAAACAAATCGTCAACAAAGTTGACATCATTAGTATAACTATTTTTTCTATAAAAAACATTTCTTAAAAACAACTACTTCACTGGCAAACACCACGACTGACATTGAATTGCATTAAGAAAGTTTTTGGGTTCTATATTACCCTGTAATTTTCCCAAAAAAATAATATCCTAGTCAAATACAAAAGACAATTACCAATTATTTAATGAATATCCATATAGGCGTTTCTGCCTTTTGGCTTCATCAGTATGGCTTTACAATTAAAAACAAATTAAGATAAATAAGATGATATACGATATGATATACAGAAATAAAATGATATACGACTTACCTAGCCTGTTATTTACAACTTTTTTTGGGAAAATTACAGGGTTATATGGAACCCAAAAACTTTCTTAATGTAATTCAATGGAAGTCGTAGTGTTTGTCAGTGAAGTAGTTGTTTTTAAGAAATGTTTTTTTTTATAGAAAGATTAGTTATACGAATGATGTCAACTTTGTTGACGATTTGTATGCAATGATTTCCTAGAAATTATGATCTTTGAAGAAAAGATACAAATGTTACTATTTAATAATATCAAAATATTAAAACTCAACAATTGTTTGGACCGTGTCTCACGAAAATCAAAATTTTTCTATCGTTTCAGATTTTTTCAATCGTTTTTCCTTTCCTTATAATAGAGCTGAAACATCGAGTTTTGCTCACCCTGTACAAATTTCTTAAACTTGTTTGATCTTTAGTCATAATTCTTGGAATTGCTCTGTTTTACACATCCTCGTAAAAATAGTAAAATTGACCTTGAAATTTTGCACATGGTAGTAAAATCGCTTACCCGATTAAATGGAAGAGCAAATGAAAGAGATGCAAAATAATTTAATACCGCAGGCAGCAAATTTTTTACCGCGATATTAAATACCATAGTCGTAAATTTTTTATACAGGAAATGATAACGTTACGCGAGTATGGAATGTCTGAGTTGCTGTTATGTTCAATTTATGGTTTTATTGTATTATAATAATAGGTAATACATTTCAATTTACTTCAATATATTTAAATTCAAATATAGTGATAAATAAATATCTAATTTGGATATTCGATCTTGTTAGAAAGAAACACCTATAATTAATTAATTATATTAACTCATTTAGCAACATTTTAATATTCGATTTGTTTTATATATAACCAGATAGATTAGTTACCAAGAAATATCTATAATTTATATAATTAGTGTCATAAAATGCTGAATAGTGATAAAATGCTGAAACGTAATTTCTGTAAATTTCAGTAAAATTATATATTTATATTTAATGTATTTAGAAATTTGGCAAATTGCGGCGAATTCTTCATATAAAATGTGTGAGATTGACAATGATATGAAACTCCTTACTCGATTGTGATTATGATCTGCCCATCTGGAGCTATGTGGGAGCCCCACATAGCTCAGTACAGCGTACTAATGCAGATTGTCGTACTTATATCATCAGCTCAGTAGTATTAGTACGACTATCTGCATTCTAGGCAAATGGCAACGCCTATAATTATCGATGATCGATAGATCTAACAGCCCCATATATTCACACGACACTACTATGAAGTTTGTCTCCGTTTCGGCAAATACCCTACAGCCACTCACATGGAATCTTATGCTCCCCTCATAGCCCACACCAATTGATGGGGTAAATCCATCAAAGTGAGGGATAGCTTGTGCACAATTCTTCGATATTAATCCGCTTTTAATGATATTCAGTTAGCTTTAAACAGCTTTTAATTAGCTTAAAGAGGATGTGAGGTCCGTGTAACCCCACTCTAATGAGGTTGAGGTTTATGTTACCCCACGCTAAAGAGAGTGTGAGGTCTATGTAGCCCCACGCTAAAGAAGGTGTGAGGTCTATGTAACCCTACGCTAAAAAGGGTGTGAGGTCTACGTAGCTCTATACTAAGCTAATTAGAGCTGTTTAGAGCTGATTAAATCTGGTTAAAGCTGATTATAGCTGATTTTGTCGTACTAAGGCTGTGATGCTCCCACATAACTCCAGATGACCATACCGTAATCACAATCGAGTAAAGAGTTTCGTATTATTATCCCACATATTTTATATGAAGAAATTGCCGTGATGGTAAAATAGTTGATCAGAAAATTTATAAATACATTAAATATAAATACAGTCGAACTTCCTTAAGACGAATTACCATAGTTCACGAACAAAAATTGGAGTTAGAGAAAATTCGAGTTAGAGAAATTCATAATATCAAAATGAGCAAAATTCACTTTTTCACACAATTTTTCAAAGTAAATATAACATAATATAACATATGTATAATATAAAACATGTATTTATTTATAAACAAAACAAATATACATTATTAATATAATGTTATTTAATTATAATTAATTAAAAATAATTATAATTAATATATTATTTTTTGAAAAAGTCGGTAATTTTAATTTTGTTTCCATTAAAAAAATCTCTATGTACAAGGCTATCAAAAGTAGATAATGCGCGGTACATTTCGTCTGACGAAAGGACTCTCAGTCAACTTTGTCTTCTTAGGTACACATTTTCAAACGTATGCATCATTAGTTTACCATTTTCGGCTTTGTTCAGAATTTCTTCGCGGTTTCTTATAATTAAAGAAAGTGTACTTGGAGGAATCCCAAAGTCTTCAGGAATCACTTTTTCTTTTTAATTCCTTTGTCAACTTCACTTGTCAACCTCACTTTGTGACATAACGACATCGTATTGAGTTATCTTCTCTGACCACTCATATTTCCAATTGTAACGGCAGAGTTAAGAAGAATGTGTTTAAACTCTAAAATTTCATTAATATATAGCACAATAACTATAAATCAAAGCAATAATAACAATAAATTTTGGAAAGTACGCAGCGATTAAAAAAATGGAGTTATGGAGATTATTTTCTATGTAAAATTTTACCATTGTATATATTTTTACTACAAGCTATGGAAAAATTCGAGTTAAGGAAAATTCGAGTTATGGAAGTTAATTTATATGTGAAATTCTATTTAAAAGTATAAATTTATAAAATAGTTAGAGTTATAGAAAATTTGGAGTTATAGAAGTTCGAGTTATGGAAGCTCGATTGTATAATTTTACTGAAATTTACAGAAATTATTACATTATTTACATTAATTAAACAAATCGAATATTTAAATTATGCTAAATGAGTTATTATTATGTAGAGTTTTCACTATTTTGAAACTCAGACTTTCCATACCGCGTAACGTTATCATTTCCTGTATAAAAAATTTGATGACTACGGTATTAAGTTATATTGCATCTCTCTCATTTACTCTTCCATTTAATCGGGTAAGCGATTTTACTACCATGTGCAAAATTTCAAGGTCAATTTTACTATGCTTACGCCGATGTGTAAAACAGAGCAATTCCAAGAATTATGACTCAAGATCAAACATATTTAAGAAATTTTTTACACAGGAAATTATTCAGACAAATATCACAGGCAATATGCTCATATGGGGAAATTTTGCAACAATATGCTCAGACAAGTTCAAACAAGAAAAGGGACGTTATCAATTTCAAGTGACGTATTCAAATCTCATGCATGCGCAAATTTACAAATTACACTTTTGAATCAACCCCTAATATGTCAGCAAACATGCCCACCCCGCAACCCATTTTGAATTTTCCCGCTCATGTTAAATTTAGAATTTTCCCGCTTGTCTAGTCTAAATGACCACTCTAGTCTAATGACCACATTTTCATTGTGACAAAACGGGACAAATGGGATGAAATGAGAATTATAATTTAGTTATGAAAGAAGACCAATAATTCGAAACAATTTATTTTATCTACTCACACACCAAAATGAGCACATTAATACATTATTGTATGTGAAGGATGCCATTTTTATTATAGAGTGCAAAAGTATCCAAATCGTGCGTAAAAGTCCAATGTAAATCAAATGGAGTTTAATTACTGTCTAATGTTACATGTAAATCAAATAGAGTTTTATTATTAAACGATTTCTGTTTTTTGTTACTATGGCAACAACTCGCGTCATTAAACAAAAAACATAGACGTAGTGAAAATAAATTTTTTGACGTGCGCTGGGAACGTAGTACGTCAGGTATCTTTCTACCAATCAAAAAAGATCATTTTCGCAAATATTATTTATTGGAAAATTATTACTAATATGTACCAAAGATTTTTCCACATATTCCCATAAAATCTACTTTTTTAATATCACCCAATGAAAATTTCAGAACAAGGTTCAACAAGCCAAATATTTTTATAATAACTGCTTGGAATATCTTGAAGAATAGACAGTCCAATTTGAGGATATAACAAAATTTTATTGCGTGACACTAAAAGAAGGGAGATTTTATGGGAATATGTGGAAAAATTTGATTTCATACATTACAGTACTTTTAAAAGAAAAAATGCAGATATTTTCTGAAAATGAGTCTTGTCTGTCTAGTCTTGTCTGTCTAGTCTTGTCTGTCTAGTCTTGTCTGTCTAGTCTTGTCTGTCTAGTCTTGTCTGTCTAGTCTTGTCTGTCTAGTCTTGTCTGTCTAGTCTTGTCTGTCTAGTCTTGTCTGTCTAGTCTTGTCTGTCTAGTCTTGTCTGTCTAGTCTTGTCTGTCTAGTCTTGTCTGTCTAGTCTTGTCTGTCTAGTCTTGTCTGTCTAGTCTTGTCTGTCTAGTCTTGTCTGTCTAGTCTTGTCTGTCTAGTCTTGTCTGTCTAGTCTTGTCTGTCTAGTCTTGTCTGTCTAGTCTTGTCTGTCTAGTCTTGTCTGTCTAGTCTTGTCTGTCTAGTCTTGTCTGTCTAGTCTTGTCTGTCTAGTCTTGTCTGTCTAGTCTTGTCTGTCTAGTCTTGTCTGTCTAGTCTTGTCTGTCTAGTCTTGTCTGTCTAGTCTTGTCTGTCTAGTCTTGTCTGTCTAGTCTTGTCTGTCTAGTCTTGTCTGTCTAGTCTTGTCTGTCTAGTCTTGTCTGTCTAGTCTTGTCTGTCTAGTCTTGTCTGTCTAGTCTTGTCTGTCTAGTCTTGTCTGTCTAGTCTTGTCTGTCTAGTCTTGTCTGTCTAGTCTTGTCTGTCTAGTCTTGTCTGTCTAGTCTTGTCTGTCTAGTCTTGTCTGTCTAGTCTTGTCTGTCTAGTCTTGTCTGTCTAGTCTTGTCTGTCTAGTCTTGTCTGTCTAGTCTTGTCTGTCTAGTCTTGTCTGTCTAGTCTTGTCTGTCTAGTCTTGTCTGTCTAGTCTTGTCTGTCTAGTCTTGTCTGTCTAGTCTTGTCTGTCTAGTCTTGTCTGTCTAGTCTTGTCTGTCTAGTCTTGTCTGTCTAGTCTTGTCTGTCTAGTCTTGTCTGTCTAGTCTTGTCTGTCTAGTCTTGTCTGTCTAGTCTTGTCTGTCTAGTCTTGTCTGTCTAGTCTTGTCTGTCTAGTCTTGTCTGTCTAGTCTTGTCTGTCTAGTCTTGTCTGTCTAGTCTTGTCTGTCTAGTCTTGTCTGTCTAGTCTTGCCTGTCTAGTCTTGCCTGTCTAGTCTTGCCTGTCTAGTCTTGTCTGTCTAGTCTTGTCTGTCTAGTCTTAACTGTCTAGTCTAGTCTGTCTAGTCTAGTCTGTCTAGTCTAGTCTGTCTAGTCTAGTCTGTCTAGTCTTGTCTGTCTAGTCTTGTCTGTCTAGTCTTGTCTGTCTAGCCTTGTCTGTCTAGTCTTGTCTGTCTAGTCTTGTCTGTCTAGTCTTGTCTGTCTAGTCTTGTCTGTCTAGTCTTGTCTGTCTAGTCTTGTCTGTCTAGTCTTGTCTGTCCAGTCTTGTCTGTCTAGTCTTGTCTGTCTAGTCTTGTCTGTCTAGTCTTGTCTGTCTAGTCTTGTCTGTCTAGTCTTGTCTGTCTAGTCTTGTCTGTCTAGTCTTGTCTGTCTAGTCTTGTCTGTCTAGTCTTGTTTGTCTAGTCTTGTCTGTCTAGTCTTGTCTGTCTAGTCTTGTCTGTCTAGTCTTGGCTGTCTAGTCTTGTCTGTCTAGTCTTGTCTGGCTAGTCTTGTCTGTCTAGTCTTGTTTGTCTAGTCTTGTCTGTCTAGTCTTGTCTGTCTAGTCTTGTCTGTCTAGTCTTGTCTGTCTAGTCTTGTCTGTCTAGTCTTGTCTGTCTAGTCTTGTCTGTCTAGTCTTGTCTGTCTAGTCTTGTCTGTCTAGTCTTGTCTGTCTAGTCTTGTCTGTCTAGTCTTGTCTGTCTAGTCTGGTCTGTCTAGTCTTGTCTGTCTAGTCTTGTCTGTCTAGTCTTCTCTGTCTAGTCTTGTCTGTCTAGTCTTGTCTGTCTAGACTTGTCTGTCTAGTCTTGTCTGTCTAATCTTGTCTGTCTGGTCTTGTCTGTCTAGTCTTGTCTGTCTAGTCTTGTCTGTCTAGTCTTGTCTGTCTAGTCTTGTCTGTCTAGTCTGTCTAGTCTTGTCTGTCTAGTCTTGTCTGTCTAGTCTTGTCTGTCTAGTCTTGTCTGTCTAGTCTTGTCTGTCTAGTCTTGTCTGTCTAGTCTTGTCTGTCTAGCCTTGTCTGTCTAGCCTTGTCTGTCTAGTCTTGTCTGTCTAGTCTTGTCTGTCTAGTCTTGTCTGTCTAGTCTTGTCTGTCTAGTCTTGTCTGTCTAGTCTTGTCTGTCTAGTCTTGTCTGTCTAGTCTTGTCTGTCTAGTCTTGTCTGTCTAGTCTTGTCTGTCTAGTCTTGTCTGTCTAGTCTTGTCTGTCTAGTCTTGTCTGTCTAGTCTTGTCTGTCTAGTCTTGTCTGTCTAGTCTTGTCTGTCTAGTCTTGTCTGTCTAGTCTTGTCTGTCTAGTCTTGTCTGTCTAGTCTTGTCTGTCTAGTCTTGTCTGTCTAGTCTTGTCTGTCTAGTCTTGTCTGTCTAGTCTTGTCTGTCTAGTCTTGTCTGTCTAGTCTTGTCTGTCTAGTCTTGTCTGTCTAGTCTTGTCTGTCTAGTCTTGTCTGTCTAGTCTTGTCTGTCTAGTCTTGTCTGTCTAGTCTTGTCTGTCTAGTCTTGTCTGTCTAGTCTTGTCTGTCTAGTCTTGTCTGTCTAGTCTTGTCTGTCTAGTCTTGTCTGTCTAGTCTTGTCTGTCTAGTCTTGTCTGTCTAGTCTTGTCTGTCTAGTCTTGTCTGTCTAGTCTTGTCTGTCTAGTCTTGTCTGTCTAGTCTTGTCTGTCTAGTCTTGTCTGTCTAGTCTTGTCTGTCTAGTCTTGTCTGTCTAGTCTTGTCTGTCTAGTCTTGTCTGTCTAGTCTTGTCTGTCTAGTCTTGTCTGTCTAGTCTTGTCTGTCTAGTCTTGTCTGTCTAGTCTTGTCTGTCTAGTCTTGTCTGTCTAGTCTTGTCTGTCTAGTCTTGTCTGTCTAGTCTTGTCTGTCTAGTCTTGTCTGTCTAGTCTTGTCTGTCTAGTCTTGTCTGTCTAGTCTTGTCTGTCTAGTCTTGTCTGTCTAGTCTTGTCTGTCTAGTCTTGTCTGTCTAGTCTTGTCTGTCTAGTCTTGTCTGTCTAGTCTTGTCTGTCTAGTCTTGTCTGTCTAGTCTTGTCTGTCTAGTCTTGTCTGTCTAGTCTTGTCTGTCTAGTCTTGTCTGTCTAGTCTTGTCTGTCTAGTCTTGTCTGTCTAGTCTTGTCTGTCTAGTCTTGTCTGTCTAGTCTTGTCTGTCTAGTCTTGTCTGTCTAGTCTTGTCTGTCTAGTCTTGTCTGTCTAGTCTTGTCTGTCTAGTCTTGTCTGTCTAGTCTTGTCTGTCTAGTCTTGTCTGTCTAGTCTTGTCTGTCTAGTCTTGTCTGTCTAGTCTTGTCTGTCTAGTCTTGTCTGTCTAGTCTTGTCTGTCTAGTCTTGTCTGTCTAGTCTTGTCTGTCTAGTCTTGTCTGTCTAGTCTTGTCTGTCTAGTCTTGTCTGTCTAGTCTTGTCTGTCTAGTCTTGTCTGTCTAGTCTTGTCTGTCTAGTCTTGTCTGTCTAGTCTTGTCTGTCTAGTCTTGTCTGTCTAGTCTTGTCTGTCTAGTCTTGTCTGTCTAGTCTTGTCTGTCTAGTCTTGTCTGTCTAGTCTTGTCTGTCTAGTCTTGTCTGTCTAGTCTTGTCTGTCTAGTCTTGTCTGTCTAGTCTTGTCTGTCTAGTCTTGTCTGTCTAGTCTTGTCTGTCTAGTCTTGTCTGTCTAGTCTTGTCTGTCTAGTCTTGTCTGTCTAGTCTTGTCTGTCTAGTCTTGTCTGTCTAGTCTTGTCTGTCTAGTCTTGTCTGTCTAGTTTTGTCTGTCTAGTCTTGTCTGTCTAGTTTTGTCTGTCTAGTCATGTCTGTCTAGTCTTGTCTGTTTAGTCTTGTCTATCTAGTCTTGTCTGTCTAATCTTGTCTGTCTAATCTTGACTGTCCAGTCTGTCTAGTCTTGTCTGTCTAGTCTTGTCTGTCTAGTCTTGGCTGCCTAGTCTTGTCTGTCTAGTCTTGTCTGTCTAGTCTTGTCTGTCTAGTCTTGTCTGATAGTCTTGTCTGTCTAGTTTTGTCTGTCTAGTCATGTCTGTCTAGTCTTGTCTGTTTAGTCTTGTCTGTCAAGTCTTGTCTGTCAAGTCTTGTCTGTCTAGTCTTGTATGTCTAGTCTTGTCTGTCTAGTCTTGTCTGTCTAGTCTTGTCTGTCTAGTCTTGTCTGTCTAGTTTTGTCTGTCTAGTCATGTCTGTCTAGTCTTGTCTGTTTAGTCTTGTCTATCTAGTCTTGTCTGTCTAATCTTGTCTGTCTAATCTTGACTGTCTAGTCTGTCTAGTCTTGTCTGTCTAGTCTTGTCGGTCTAGTCTTGGCTGTCTAGTCTTGTCTGTCTAGTCTTGTCTGTCTAGTCTTGTCTGTCTAGTCTTGTCTGTCTAGTCTTGTCTGTCTAGTTTTGTCTGTCTAGTCATGTCTGTTTAGTCTTGTTTGTTTAGTCTTGTCTGTCAAGTCTTGTCTGTCTAGTCTTGTATGTCAAGTCTTGACTATAAAGACATTTTTTAAAATTGGCGGGACGAGGGACTGTCCTCCAAAAATCGGGACTGTCCTGCCAAAATCGGGACGTGTGGTCACTTTAGTTTAGTCTAAAACCCATAATCTCCTCCCCATACCGTCGCGCCATCTACACATACACGTTCGGATACGTCCAAAACTACTGATAAGCTAATAAATCCTCAGGGGTCAATTTAAGGTCAATGCATCCCCACCCCGCAATCCATTTTGAATTTTCCTGCCCGCGCCGAATTTTGAATTTTCCCTCGCAGGAAACCGGAAGTGCCAGGGTACAGGTTTTAGTCAAGGTCACGGTCATATCAAGGTCGAAGGCGGGAGGCGGGCCTAGAACATGACATCTTTCCATACTTATACAAATCGTCAACAAAGTTCATCATCATTAGTATAACTAATCTTTCCATAAAAAACATTTCATAAAAACAACTACTTCACTGGCAAACACCACGACTGACATTGAATTACATTAAGAAAGTTTTTAGGTTCTATATAACCCTGTAATTTTCCCAAAAAAAAAACAATATCCTGGTCAAATACAAAAGACAATTATCAATTAATTAATGAATATCCATAATCGCCTTTCTGCCTTTTGGCTTCATCAGTTTTGGCTAACCTAGTCTGTTATTTACTTAACCTGTTTGGGTTCTTTCTTAATGTAATTCAGTGGAAGTCGTGGTGTTTGCCAGTGAAGTAGTTGTTTTTAACAAATGTTTTTTATAGAAAGATTAGTTATACTAATGATGTCAACTTGTTGACGTTGTTGACGATTTGTATACAATGATTTCCTAGAAATTATGATCTTTAAAGAAAAGATACAAATGTTACTATTTAACATAGGAGGGCATTAACTCGTTACTCCGTTAATCGTTAATTAACGAAGTTAACAAAATGCTTAACTGATTAACTTTTGAGTTAATTCAAAAAAATGTTAACGCTTTTCTTAACTTCCGTTGAATTGAACTTCCGTTAACTTTAGTCCACTACATTGGTTATTTGTTGACATGTTGTCATTTTTGTTTTTTAAATTATGCGCCACGCAAAAGAGAAAAGGCGAGAAAGCCGTTCATTGTTGTACCCCTTTGGCCAATTATCAGGCTGCAGCGTTTCCCCCGAAGTTTGGACAAATGTGGATGCAAAAGTATGAGAGCAGCAAGTCAGGAAACTTATAGAAGCAAAAGTTGAAGACGCTCTGAATAGAGAAAGGGAAGCAAATGGAAATGAAAAGGATAGTGCCTGTATTAGCGGAAGCAGCAATAATGAAGACCAAAGAGATTTTTTCAGCTCTGTTACTCAGTCTGAAGAAGAGATCTAGAGGAGGCAAAAATATCACAAAAACAAAGTCCAGAATTTGGAGAGCTTGGCTGGTCTCAAAGTCAAAATAATCTTTTACGGATGCTGCTTTTCTAGGTGAACAAGTTTTATTTAACAATTTCTTTTTAAATATAATACTACAATCCCATCAAGCGCCAAAGTAGAACTTCTTTCAAAACGAAAAGATATTTTGAGAGCTAAACGCTCATCACTGTCAGATGACAATTTTAATATGCTTATGTTCATGAAAGGCATTGTGAACATACAACTAATGTAAAATTATGAATAATACAATAAATAGCCTTTTTCTTCCATAGTAGGTGCGTATATGCTCTGTTACCCGTGCAAATTTAGGGTGGGCCGCTATTGTCGCTTGTAATAATTAAATCATTTAATCTGTATACTTGTTTTCCTTTTATTTACCGATGTATCCCATCCCAAGTAGATGTCTCTGGCAAAGTCATCACAGTAAAAACATGCCTCGATACCTCCCCGAATAGTGGCGCGCCAACAACGTTAAAAACTGTAAGGGTTCCCTTGTGTCTAGAGATCAAGACACTAAGCACAAGTGTTGGATGTGGGAGGAGGCCAAGGCCCGATTTGGGCTGTAGTGCCGATGATGTGATGATCCCATCCCAAAAGGTAGCAAAAGCAGTATACGTATTTGGATGGTAAACTTTTAACGGGTAACTTTAACTTGTGTTCTATTTTCGAAATTTTAACGCTTTAACGATTAACCAAGTTAACTTTTTTATAAACGAGTTAACGATTAACGAAGTTAACTTTTGGATTAACTGTGCCCACATGTGCTATTTAATAATATAAAAATATTGAAAGTCAACAAAATATAAATAACACATTGTTCTATTTACAGTGATAACTTAAAAAAGAGTAAATATACCGGAATAAGTTTTAGTTTTTATAAAAGCCTAAACAATCCTTAAAATTTTGTTGTATAATTTATTAATGTTGTTTCAAACAATAAGACTAGGCAGACTATTTAAACACGACGTCGAAATTTAGAAAATTTGTCTGCAACTTTGGAATCAACCACTCGATTGTATTCAAACTGACTAATGTTTTTAACTCGATTCATAAGTAATAAGTGTGCAAAGTTTGAATAAAATCCATACGAAGATATTGGAGAAAAGAAGTTTTTTTTTTATTTCCACTTGATTTTATCCGACCCTCGTAACTATATTCAAATCTTACTTACGGTCGGTCTATCTTAACATTAGTCTTCCAATAACTCACAAGATAATCAATATTCGGTAAACATGCTGACCTGAATTAATTTGACTGTTATCAAAATCCACGCAAGCGGATCCGCGGGCTATAGCTTTATAACAAGAATTGAAATCTTGAAAACAAAATTTCAAATTGAATCTCATATTCATTCTTCCATCCACTTTTAAATTGTTTGTAATTGCTGTTTTATCAAAAAAAAAACTCTGTATAGTCTGTTCTGACAAGTCTATAAGGGTAGAAAAGATTAAATAAAAATTGTGTAATAAAAATGGAAACAATCAACATGTTTTTTTTTCTTTTCGTAATAATAGAATTAATTTCTGAGCGATAAGGGTGTGCTTTGATCGTTCACTGGTGGCGTTTAATAACTTTCCAATTTTCTGAGTGCATCCAATGAATATTTCCGCGTGCACTCATTTTGTATTATACATACATACACGCGGAGAGAAAGAAAACTGAAACATATTACTTTCAGTACGAAGATTTACAGCGAAACAGCGCTCTCTGCCCGACTCAACCTCTTTTGTTGCAAGTCTACATTTCAAAAGCGAAAGGTTCATACTAGAAGGGGTTCAAACTTCATGGTGAATATTTTACATTTGGTATAACAGAATTCTCGCCGAAGAATTCAACTTTTAACAACGGACTAGGGGTTGCGTAATTGAAAAATATTATGTTTTTGGGGGGATGTTAATGGCGTGTTTTTTTTAAGCAATTGTTTCGGGGAAACTGGAAACTAGGGTCAAAATTAGTGCGTTGTTTTTTTTAAATATAAAAAAAAATTGGACGGACATGTTTTGTTTAATGAAATGTTGAAAACTATTGGGGATTGCGTTAGTTTTAATATGCCAGCTCCCATTTGCACTAAATTCACGTACAACAATTCAATCATAATGAATCCATATGATGCATTAAAAAATATATATTATACCACATGCATTAAATTCAAATATTCCATTTGGTCGCTTCCATTAATATTTCCATTAACAAGGAAAAGAAGTAAACCGTTTAATTTGTAATTTTCTATTTTATGTCTTCAACCTTTCGTGTTTCCCAACAAAACCGGCTCTGTTTGCAAATAATTGTCCATTCCATTCAGCAAACACAAATATTTTCCATAGAAATGAAATAGAGTCTCAATGCTATTGATTCTTTCCAATTGCAACATATACATAAACTCATACACATCACGTCTATATCCCGCAGTTATATTATATACAGAAAACGTTTATCTCAAGATATATTGATAATAAAATATTTTATAACCAAATTTATTTCCTTGTTTATTTAAATAAAACTACAATTGTAAGGAAATGTTACATATAGCCAAAGGCAATCAATTATTTTAAAAGAAAAGCAGGCATGCCATGTCTTATTATCTTCTAATCAACTACATATTCATAACTTCTTTGTTCTACTAAAGTTCAATTCCACTCATGAAAAATTTATTAGTAGTGATTAGGGCATCCAAACCGGTTAAAACCGAACTCGGTTAACCATGTTTTCTGTTAAAATTTAGGAAACCGTAAAACCTGGTTTTTTCAAAAAACCGAAAGTCGGTTTTTGTTTATTTCATTTTTTGGAAGTGGAAATTTTTTTTATTTTTCTATTGTTATTCATGAAGTACCTATTATTTTGTGGATTCATTTGTACTTATAAAATAAAACGTAAGAGCAGTAAATACGTAGTGAAATAAAAGTTAACAGATTTAGAATGCGCATAATCTTGATCCTAAAGAAATATAAATACAGTATACTTTTGGTAATCCGGCGGTTGGTTAATCCGCAATCCGGCGCCGTATAATATAGGGTTCGCCGTATATAATAAGGTTTCGTAATCCGGCGCTTTGGGGAAACACGTGTTTTTTCATTCCGCTGTCCCGCGTCGTATATAAACCCCGTCCACAGCTGAAATTAAGTCAAAACGGACACCCTTAAACTCTGAAAACTTGATTCGCGATTCTGGCCAAGCTAACTATACTCTATAATTGTCTTCGGAATTTTTACTAGAGCTTTCGTGTTATGCCGATAAACGATGACGTTGCTTGGCTTCAAGACACAAGCAAAGAAAATTTTCATTCCTTTTCTGACGAACAAATCCTCAGCCTAATTTGTTCCACGGATGACGGTAAAGCTAACGATGACTTGACTGTTTGAACTCGGCGAACTGTAGCAAACGGTGACGCTATATTTTTTTGATAATCCGGCAGTTCTCTGTTCCCATATGTGTCGGATTATCAAGATTATACTGTACTTGTATTCCATTCTTACATTTTAGTCTAGTTTCGTACATATAAATAAATTTAAATATATACATTTATAGTTATCTCTTCGTAAAGAATTTATTCTAATAACAATATCTTTTTAGGGTTCCGTACCGAAAACGGAACCCTTATAGGATCACTTTGTTGTCCGTCTGTCTGTCTGTCTCTCTGTCTGTCCGTCTGTCTGTCAAGACCATTTTTCAGCCTAATCCTCAGCCAAATTTGTTCCACGGATGACGGTGAAGCTAACGATGACTTGGATGTTTGAACTCGGCGAACTGTAGCAAACGGTGACAGGATATTTTTTTGATAATCCGGCAGTTCTCTGTTCTCATATGTGTCGGATTATCAAGATTATACTGTACTTGTATTCCATTCTTACATTTTAGTCTAGTTTCGTACAGATAAATAAATTTAAATATATACATTTATAGTTATCTCTTCGTAAAGAAATTATTCTAATAACAATATCTTTTTAGGGTTCCGTAACGAAAACGGAACCCTTATAGGATCACTTTGTTGTCCGACTGTCTGTCTGTCTGTCTGTCCGTCTGTCTGTCTGTCTGTCTGTCTGTCTGTCTGTCCGTCTGTCTGTCTGTCTGTCTGTCCGTCTGTCTGTCAAGACCATTTTTCTGAGAAACGCGTAGAGATAACAAGTTAAAATTTCTATCAAATACTCGGGTCTGCGGTCTCTTTCAGCTGTGGAAAAATCAAACTTGTAAGTCAACGCGATCAAAAGATATGACCGTTTATGTCGCATATTTTGCGATTTCACAAGGGAATCAAAACCTATAGGGTACTTCGCGTTGACCTAGAATCATGAAATTTGGCAAGAAGCGGTGTCTTACAGCACATGTAAAGTCAAAAATCTGAAAACCGTAAATATGTAGTTTAATTACAAGAAAAATGCGAATTTACTATTAGAAACTTATGAAAATACACTAATGTTGTCGTAGTGGTATTGTCAGGCTCCAGAAGCATATGGGTTGCATACAGTTAGGTTAGGTTAAGTTCGAAGTTTAAAAAGTATGTGTTGGCACCAAGCTGTTTATTCTGAATTTTCTTTGTTTATATTCGTTATGCATTTCATCACGTACGCTCTATATACATAATATATACATGGTATATATTATGTCTAAATTTTGCTTGTTTATAACCGACATGCGACATACTCAAGTCCCGTAACATCATGTATATATTATATTTCGTCCAATTTTTCTTTATAATCTACATATACTTAAATCACGTACGCCCTATATTTTTTGGTAGTCAATTGCCCAAAAGCAGTCAATTGAAAACCAGACATCTCGAGGTTATGCTTGCAGCGGTACTAAGATGGTCGTGATTTCAGGAGGGCCACTTGTCAAGTTAACTGAATGTGCTTGTTACGTCCTCCACAAAAAAAAAGATACCTTACTTACAAGTTTGTACGGAACCCTCGTTGCGCGAGTCACAACTCTTTTTTTATTCTTTACGTTAATATAATGAAATAAGACATTTTTTTGTATTTATTAAATAATTATAAATTATAAATATTTATTTTATTTGGTTTACAGCTTTTATTTATTAACCGGTTAACCGGTTTTTTATTTTACGAAGAACCGAAAACCGGTTTTTGAAAATTCATCGTTGTTTTGGATGCCCTAGTTGTGATGAATTATATAATTCGAAATAAAATTGATACACTAAAATTTTTTTTCAAGAGCAATTTGTAATAGACCTTTACGTATTTGATTTTTTTTTGAGTGGATGCGTCAATTTCCGCCAGTTATACGTCAAAACTGCCAGAACTTTTTGAAGTATAACTATATATGAGCCCGAAACTTTCATATTCCCGCCTTTCAAACTTGGCGGACGCGCATGCGCTTAACTAACCGTAAAAAGGTCTATTGGAAACTCTGACTTCGAGCTAAAGCTAGGTCCACACTGGGCAACAAATTGTTGGCAACATGTTGTCAACATAATGTTGACAACTGTAAACAAGCAACATGTTGATGGATACTCGTCAACATTTGGCGGCAT
Organism: Phosphuga atrata; assembly: GCA_944588485.1. NCBI lineage: Eukaryota > Metazoa > Arthropoda > Insecta > Coleoptera > Silphidae > Phosphuga > Phosphuga atrata. The sequence continues at coordinate 20,026,429 of OX155907.1, read as the reverse complement.
ATATCAAAGAAATTTATTGCTTGTAACATCGCTCTTATATGGGTAACATCGCTTGTGGTGGTTGTAACAATGGGTGACTCGTGTTGACAACATTTTGCGTGAATCCCAGTGGTTGAGGTTTCATTTATGCAGGTTAGCTACCTACTTCGTTTTTGTTATAATAAGGTGACCAACTATTTTTTGTTCAAAAAGAGTACACTTTGCAAGTATTTCATAGGTGAAAAAAAGAAGAAAAAACGATAAAAACTTAATTTTCTTTTAAAAACATATTTTTTTTCGGAGTGGATTTTTTTGCTAAATGAGGATGTTCGTCTAATAATGTAGCCACATCCGAACAACTTTCATTTTGCATATTAAATTTGATTGTTAAGACGGCAGATAATGTTTTTACAGAAAGTTGCGACTTCTCACTGCTCCAATAATCATTCTATAGTGAAAATAGCCTTTCAACAGCAGCATTAGTGCCTGGACAACATAAGGAAATTTCTATTAAGAGTTTTAAATTTTCATGTGGGATATGTTCTACTCTAAAATGCCGAAAGATTTCTACCCATCTTTTGTCAAGTTCTATTTTCTCATCGTTCCCTTTCTTCATTTTTTCTTCATTTAAATATAAATTTACTCTTCGAATTTCTTCAAAGAGAAAATTGTCATTAATAACAATATCCTTTACTTCCTCCATTACAAATTCGACTGCTAAAAAAACTTCTTTCCATTCAATTTTACTATTATATGAAGTTTGAATTTTACTATTATTTGAATTTTACTATTATATGAAGGGTCCATTTGAAACAATTTAATGCTCTAAAGTTCAATTTCCATTCTTCAAGTTTTTCCATAATTCAAGTACCATTCTTCGATATATTCATAGCAAATTTTATCAAAATTTTGTAACTTCTTTTAAAAATTAATTTTTTATTCCGGGATTGGAATCTTCCAAAACGGTCAGATTATTCTTTAGAATTAGTGTTAAAAATCCATCATTAAATCTTGATTTACATTGCAGTATGAAATCGTTTAATATAATACAAACTTCTGCTGCTGAAATTTTATCTCCCTTAATTTGTAGAGTAATTTTATGAAACAACGACGCCTGACTGTGAATAAAATAAAGCATAGGTTCTGACATATCGTTTTGAAAGAATTTCTTCAAAATTGTAGGACATTTGTTAAGGCTTAAAAAATATGAACGTAGTGGATCATATAACTGCAAAACGCGTTCGAATGCTGGAGTTAAAACAAGCCTTCTGACTTTGGAATAACCAAGCAGTTTTTTGTATTGAACACCAGCCTCTTCACAAAATTCTTTCGAAACTTGCTACCCGTACTGTAAACCGATTGAAATATAAATATATATTTGTAATAATTACTTCCACATCTATTGACATTGAACTTGGTGATGCTGTATTGATGGCATTTGATATAATCTGAGCATTACGACCAATTCCCAAAATATTTCGTTTCAGAAGATCTTTTGAAGAATTTTGAGTACACATTATTGACACCTTTACGGGTGCATCCTCCAAAATTAGTATTTGTGTTATCAGCCGAGAGCGCCAAAATTTTCTTATTCAAATTGTTGTCTGTTATAACTCGATATAAGTGATTAGACAAAATGTCTGATGTTACCCCTTCGATTGATTCCAAACTTAAAATCTTAATTTGAATACCGTTCTTAATATCGAAATACCTTATTAAAATTGAATAAAGTTTTATTTCATTGTGATTCGATGCGTCTGATAGAATATATATATATATATATATATATATATATATATATATATATATATGTGTTGTATTGTTTTCTCGGGGATTCCGCGTTGATGTTGAGGGTTGGTTCTGAAAAGAACCGGATTCTCGACGTTTCGGCGAACTAACATTCGCCATTCTCAAGAGATATATGCGTCCGTGCGGGTCAACGGTTAGACGCATACTAAGACGCATAGTATGCGTCTAACCGTTGACCCGCACGGACGCATATATCTTGAGAATGGCGAATGTTAGTTCGCCGAAACGTCGAGAATCTGGTTATTTTCAGAACCAACCCTCAACATCAACGCGGAATCCCCGAGAAAACAATACAACACAGGTATCTATCCGCGAAAACCTCAAATATAACCTCAAATATATATATATATATATATATATATATATATATATATATATATATATATATATATATATATATATATATATATAATAATTTAGTAGTGCAGTCCATGCTGCGAAAACTTTGATTATGGATTATTGTGTGAAAAGCGAAAGCACCCTCCATAACTGCCAATTTTTTTCATTAGTTCCAAAAGTATTCCCTTTAAAAAATGTCAGTTTGGATGTTGACGCTGCTGTGTCATGAGACGTTTTATGTACTTTAGTTTCAATGTGTGCCGTTATTGCACTACGTCCATGAATTGCCGTACATACTACGCATGCGTCATACTGCACATCAAAGATCAGCCTAGGGATTACGTACACAAATATTGGAGAGATAGATATATCCATCTCTTTTCACAAATGTAATTTTGACGTTGTTAGAAAAAGAGGTCTGTAGTATCTATCTATCTCCCCAGGTACATAATACGGCCCCTCTCAATTGTTTTAAATATTTAACTATAAAAAAAAATTATAAATATTTAATTAATAAAATTGAAATAAAATAATCTAAAAAAATGTTTTAGAAATACAAATGAGTATAAAATTATAAAAATGAGTACTTTCAGAGTACAGGATTTGAAAAGAGTACGGTTTGCGAAAAAAGAGTACAAAACTCAGTAAATGAGTATAGTTGGTCACCTTAGTTAAAATATTATTCATTAATTCTTAATTATAATTATAGTTTATAATTAAAAAAAAATACCAAGTGCGCGTTGTGACTCGCGCACCGAGGATTCCGTACACACTTGGAAGTACAGTATCTTTTTTTATGTGGAGGACGTAGCAAGTACATTCAGTTCACTTGACAAGTTGCCCTCCTGAAATCACGACCAGCTTAGTACCGCTGCAAGCATAACCTCAAGATGTCGCTGTCGTACGATGGAATTCTACCCTATATTTTATTACCATACAACCCCCATTCACTATGAGTGTTTAGGGGTTCTGGAACTTCACTATTTGTTTTCACTGCTCAATTTCGCCTGTATACCTATATACCCTGTATAAAGGTATACAGGGTATTTTTTTTAATAAGCGAATACTTTTAAACTTATAAAAAGAAAACTTTATTTTAGTATTACACTTATTCACTAACTTATATTAAGATCTAACTATTTCTAGATCTAATATAAACTAATATATTAACTATTTTTAGATCTATTTCGATACTCTTAACATTCAGTTGTTCAATTGACTGCTTTTGGGCAATTGACTACCAAAAAATATAGGGCGTTCGTGATTTAAGTATAATATACTTAAATCATATTATCTACAACATATTGTGTAGATTATGTAGATTATAGTATAGTATTATTATGTAGATTATCAACATATTATGTAGATTATAAAGAAAAATTAGACGAAATATAATATATACAGGATGTTATGGGACTTGAGTATGTCGCATGTCGGTTATAAACAAGCAAAACTTATATATACCCTGAGAAAATATATACCCTGTATATATTATGTATATAGAGCGTACGTGATGAAATGCATAACGAATATAAACAAAGAAAATTCAGAATAAACAGCTTGGTGCCAACACATACTTTTTAACCTTCGGACCTAACCGAGGAGGACCTAACTTTGTGCAACCCATGTGCTTCTGGAGCCTGACAATACCACTACGACAACATTAGTGTATTTTCATAAGTTTCTAATAGTAAATTTTTCGCATTTTTCTTGTAATTACACTACATATTTACGGTTTTCAGATTTTTCCCTTTACATGTGCTGTAAGACACCGCTTATTGCCAAATTTCATGATTCTAGGTCAACGGGAAGTACTCTACAGGTTTTGATTCCCTTGTGAAATCGCAAAATATGCGACATAAACGGTCATATCTTTTGATCGCGTTGACTTAAAAGTTTGATTTTTTCACAGCTGAAAGAGACCGCAGACCGGAGTATTTGATACAAATTTCAACTTGTTACCTCTACGCGTTCCTGAGAAAAATGGTCTTGACAGACAGAGAGACGGACGGACGGACAGACGGACAGACAGACAGACGGACGGACGGACACACGGACAGACAGACAGACGGACAACAAAGTGATCCTATAAGGGTTCCGTTTTCGGTACGGAACCCTAATAAGTTAATTTTTATTACAGAAATATACATGTAAAAGTTTATGAAATTAATTTGATTTTGTAATAAAAATTTGAATAAAAGAGAGGACAAGAATGTGTACCCTCTAAAATTCCGGACATCTGCATCTTTTCCAAAAATTGTTTCAGGAAAAATGTTCCTTGAGCAAACCCCTCGAAGGTTATTATCTCCCTTGTTTATTTTCACTTTTATTGGAAAATACGTGTAATGTTAGATACAGTTTTAATGGGGCGTATCAAGGATTATGTTTCAAATATCGATTGCGACCATTAAATATAAGTTTATTTAAAACCAAAAATGAATTTAACAACCTTCACGTGCGTTTGAAGTAACACTTCTTTGGCACGTATACATACTTTATAGTATATATACATATATATATATATATATATATATATATATATATATATATATATTATATATATATATATATATAAAGAGTAAATTTTTATAAAAATTACTACGCAAACGGTAGAATTCGGGTGATACGATTCAAAGAAAAAACTCAAATTCTTCTTAAGTCGACGTTTTGATTTATTAATTAAATCTTTTTCAAGACCTACAAAATTATTACAGAAAATTACAAAAAAACAAGTGAAAGATGTTATTGATTACTTACAAAGAAGGTAATGAACAATTAATTAAGACGTGTAACATCATATAACTTGACCAGCAATGTGGGTTACATAATCGTTGCTGTAAAACGAGCCATGGTGAATTTTAATTTCGGTGTTTGAAATTTAGTATTTAGTTTGCAAAATGTCGGACACCAACCCGATCGGCACAGCACGAGGAAACCAACAAAACCTTTTCGTTCTCTTAAAATAAATTAAAGTTGAAAAAAAAACCAAAAATTTTTTTTCCCTTTAATTGAGCTGCGAAGGTGCGCATTGGGAAAGATCGTGACATTAGAAGGACACAGGAGTCACAAGCACACAGGAAAAAGAATATTTAACTAATGTTTGAAGACATACCGTTCGAAAAATTTTTTTTTTTTTTTGTTTGAAACCGCCACTACATCGCAGTTTCCCAGAAACCCAGGCAATCTAGACAATCCCTAGATCTTCTTAGAAAAACAGGAGCTCAACGACCCCCATTTAAGGAAAATTGTATAATAGTAGAACCACTAGAGACCACGAAAACCGCAGCACAAATAGAAAATAAATAGCAAAACAGAAACCACCCATCAAGTTAACTGTGTCTAGACTTCGCCCAAGTCATGAGCCAAACATACATATTGCTCAACCCGTCCATGTCCTTCCTTGAGTGGGTTGAGCAATATGTATGTTTGGCTCATGACTTGGGCGAAGTCTAGACACAGTTAACTTGATGTGTGGTTTCTGTTTTGCTATTTATTTTCTATTTGTGCTGCGGTTTTCGTGGTCTCTAGTGGTTCTACTATTATACAATTTTCCTTAAATGGGGGTCGTTGAGCTCCTGTTTTTCTAAGAAGATCTAGGGATTGTCTAGATTGCCTGGGTTTCTGGGAAACTGCGACGTAGTGGCGGTTTCAAAAAAAAAAAAAAAAAAAATTTTCGAACGGTATGTCTTCAAACATTAGTTAAATATTCTTTTTCCTGTGTGCTTGTGACTCCTGTGTCCTTCTAATGTCACGATCTTTCCCAATGCGCACCTTCGCAGCTCAATTAAAGGGAAAAAAAATTTTTGTTTTTTTTTTCCAACTTTAATTTATTGTAAGAGAACGAAAAGGTTTTGTTGGTTTCCTCGTGCTGTGCCGATCGGGTTGGTGTCCGACATTTTGCAAACTAAATACTAAATTTCAAACACCGAAATTAAAATTCACCATGGCTCGTTTTACAGCAACGATTATGTAACCCACATTGCTGGTCAAGTTATATGATGTTACACGTCTTAATTAATTGTTCATTACCTTCTTTGTAAGTAATCAATAACATCTTTCACTTGTTTTTTTGTAATTTTCTGTAATAATTTTGTAGGTCTTGAAAAAGATTTAATTAATAAATCGAAACGTCGACTTAAGAAGAATTTGAGTTTTTTCTTTGAATCGTATCACCCGAATTCTACCGTTTGCGTAGTAATTTTTATAAAAATTTACTCTTTAACTAATAACGATTGTTATTACCCCCACTCTTTATATATATATATATATATATATATATATATATATATATATATATATATATTTATATATATATATATATATATATATATATATACTACACGTATACGTACTATAAAGATTAAACTTAAAATAAAATTTTATTTATTTATAATTAATACTATATTTGGTACTTACGTATTAACGCCACCACCGCTACATTTTTAAATGCCGCCAATCTACACCTAAAACTGTTATGATAAATCACAAAATAAAATATTTGATTTAAATTTAAAACATTTTTAAAACTCAAAATACTTTATTGTTTCACCCACGTTAGATTAGGTTGCCCGCCGCGAAACGGACAGATATATCAAGACAATATACGCTCTGCAGCCCGAAATCTCGATCCAATATATATCGGCGGTGGCGTTAATACGTAAGTACCCTTTATCTATTTATTAAAATTGTTTTATTTAAAATAAAATTTATAAATTAAAAAATACAATATTAACAATTAATTTATAAATAAAATCATTTTTTATACAAACCGAATAGAAACGTAATTAATAGTCAATCGAAGTTTAAGTTTTACTTCATTTTTAGGGTTCCGTAATGAAAACGGAACCCTTATAGGATCACTTTGTTGTCCGTCTGTCTGTCTGTCTGTCTGTCTGACTGTCCGTCCGTCTGTCTGTCTGTCTGTCTGTCTGTCTGTCTGTCTGTCTGTCCGTCTTTCTATCTGTCCGTCTGTCCGTCTGTCTGTCTGTCAAGACCGATTTTTCTCAGGAACGCGTAGAGGTAACAAGTTGAAATTTGTATCAAATACTCGGGTCTGCGGTCTCTTTCAGCTGTGAACTGAACGAAAATCAAACTTGTAAGTCAACGCGATCAAGAGATATGACCGTTTATGTCGCATATTTTGCGATTTCACAAGGGAATCAAAACCTATAGGGTACTTCCCGTTGAGCTAGAATCATAAAATTTGACAAGAAGCGGTGTCTTGCAGCACACGTAAAGGGAAAAATCTGAAAACCGTGAATATGCAGTTTAATTACAAGAAAAATGCGAATTTACTATTAGAAACTTATGAAAATACACTAATGTGTTGCGTGGTATTGTCAGACACAAGAAGCATATGGGTTGCATACAGTTAGGTCCTCCAAAAGATACCTTACTTACAAGTTTTTACGGAACCCTAGGTGCGCGAGTCACAACTTGCACTTGGCCGTTTTTTTTTAGTTTTACTTTAAAACGTGATATTAATGAAAGAACATTTGTATTTTTAGGACACATTTTATCTATTTCTACAAAATTGAAAAATGTCATAAGCAGAATATAGACTTTACTTGTTAAAAATGTTTAAATTGCGGATTTTACAGCGATTTAAGATCGCTGTAAAAATAATAAAGTTCTTTCAATTTAAAGAACTGAGTTGGTAATATAATTAAATATTTGTTGGTGTGAGTAGGAGATTTGTCTTGGTCGTATAGTTAATTTCGTGCGTGTTTGCAACGTGTCTCGATTGTTTTTAAGGGTAGGAAGGGCTGTGTTTGTCAGCTATTATAGCACTTATGTGCCAAGCAACAACAGCAGGATAATGAGAGTGCATCATGTGATGTGTCTGTCGCACCCCGGCGCAATAAAACAAACATCCCCTCGTTTACCCCGTCGGTTGTAATAATGGTTATCGAACAATGTCGATTGTTAAACGTTTAAAAAACCGTTCCGTTTAGGCCGTGTTTATTCAGATGATGATATTTTGTGGATCCTCAGCAAACAAAGCTTCAATTGATTAGATTATATTAAGCGGCGACAACTGATCCAATTGATTCGTAATTACCATGAAAATATCAATCACAAGTATCTCAACACGGCTTTGTTCCCCCTCCCGAATTCTAACTACGATTATTACAACGATTTATCAGTCACCAAAAACAATGGATTTAACAACAAAAAAAGTTGTTAATAAATGAAAATCCATTTGATTTGTTCAATTACGACATTGAAGGGGATAATTTCCGGGTTAATGTAATCTAAATAGATGCAGTGCACGTCTTTGCGGAACGGAATGCAATTAGCCCTTAAATCCAACCATCCAATTCAGCCAGAACAAAGAATATTCCCTAATAGCAAATTTGCACACTTCACAAGCCAATAGCAGAGCTAATACAGATTTAATAATCCCGTCGAAGAAAAAATCGTAAATAATGGCTTATGCGAAAAGCTCACATATTTGGAGCAAAAAAATGTTCCAACCTACGAGTCAAAGGGAAAGTAAATTTACTTACGAAATTTATTCTAAGTGAGCTTTAGAAAAAGGTTCAATCTACAACGATAAAGAAAATTATTTGAACAAAATTTTTTTGATAGATAAGTTATGTCTAAACATATACAATAGAACAAAAATTTACTATGTGAATTATCATAATATAAGAAAAGAATCAAAGAAACTAAGTTCTTTAATTCACAAATTGACTAATAACATAAAGAAAATTTAATTATTAGTACGGTGTGGCTCCTGCATTTTACTGCTAAGGGAAGCCACGAGGTCAATAACAAAAAGCCATAACCTGATAAATGAAAATAATTATGAACATCAGTATGGACTTCTAATCAATATTAGCAGTAAAATGCAGGAGCCACACCGTACTAATAATTATATTTTATTTTCAAACTTAAAACAAACGGAACACAGTCTGAATATATAAATCTACTCAGCCTTTCCGGAGCTCTATAACAATTACTCAGTCTTTTTAGGACTACCAAAAACAAATCTCAGATGAAATTTTTAAGTTATTTCACAGGTTTCAGTCCACCTTCGTGACACTTAACAAAAACCATAAAAATAACATTGTTTTTAAGATCATGTTTTTCCGATACCTTAAGTGGATAGCCATCTGTGGACGCGTTTCGAGATTTATCTCTCATCAGCACAGCTTTGCTTCCATGAACAATAATTTGTAAACCACTCACTTGAAAACCCATGTGGTGTTTAGGGTTAGATGTTTATAATTTTGACATTTTGTTAGAGAGACATAAGCTTAGCAGGCTATTGATTGAACTGATAAAATAGAATTGGTGAAATCATCCTAAGTTATAATCATAGAAACTTAAAACAAACGGAACACAGCCTGAATATATAAATATATTCAGCCTTTGCTTCGTTCATGGAAGCAAAGCTGTGCTGATGAGAGATAAATCTCGAAACGCGTCCGCAAATGGCTAATAATGTTGTTGTTACTGTAAAATAACTTACAAATTTCATGTGAGATTTGTTTTGGTAGTTCTAAAAAGACACATTGAATTGAAAAATTCACTATGTTTTCACCACACTTATATTATACAGCTTGTTATTCATAGTTATATAAATTTCTACACATATCACAACTCAAGTTTGGACGTTTGACGGTCAATTTGAAGTTCAAGTTCACTTGAAAATTACCGTCAAACGTGAATAACAAGTTGTATAACATTTTTACATAATATAAGTGTGGTAAACACATAGTGAATTTTTCAATTCAATGTAAGTATGAATTACCACGTAGTAACTGTCGCAACCATCCTAAAAAGACTCAATAATTGTTATAGAGGGATTATTAATGGGATATTAGAGGGATATTATAATTGTTATTGATCCGGAAAGGCTCCACCCCTGTTCTAAAGCTTATAATAATTTCAGGTTTTCAAACCCGGTTTTTAAACCGGTTTTCTTAATATAAAAACCGGTTTTCAAATGAAACAAATTTTCTATAAAAACCCGTTTTTTAAAACCGGGTTTGAAAAACCGTCAAACCCTACTCTCTTAGCAGTAAAATGCAGGTGCCATACCGTACTAATAAGTGTATTTTATTTATGTTATTAGTCAATTTGTGAATTAAAGAACATAGTTTCCTTAATTATTTTCTTATGTCTAAACAGATTAAGTTTTTTGTACGAACATAATTCTATGCAATTTTCTTAAAACTTCAGAATGATTTTTTGTTTTGGAATATTGTGTCAAAGTAGGGTAAGCTTGCTCAAGTCGTACTAGTTCTAAAGTCGTACCACATGCATTTTGAAAAAACTACGGCGATAACAATACATACATCAGTAGGGAAAGATCTTATGTTCTGGACCTTCCTCACTCCTCGCCAGTCCTTTTTGTGTTTGAACCTGAACTTGTGAGAAAGTTCATATTTCATACATAGTTCATACATTCTATTCTCGCGCTGAACCTGCGCGCGAGAATGGAATGTATGAATTGTGAAATAGTTGAACCGCCGAGCTAGCATTTTCCTGTTTCAACTTGTCTGTAAACGCATACGAGTATGACATATCTAAATCGTGAGATATAAAACGCTGCGTAATCAGTTCCGTGTTTCAACTTATCTGGCCTTCCAAATATCATTCGGATTTCTTTATAACAACCGACACACAATAATGACTTGCACACATATTAGAGCGAAACTTTACACTAGTTTAACTAGAGGCCTTTAGTCTTCCAAATATCATTTGGTTTTCTTTATAACAACCAACACACCGTCTTTTAACATCCGCTTTGTTGTAACATCATCCAAGCTTATGTCAGTTTAAGAACAGTGGTCTGCTATAGTATTGATGGTTCAGCGATTGATGTAGATAACTTTATTAGTACATTGACCAGCCGTTGTACGAGAATCCGCATTCTATCCGTCCACTTTCCATCCACTCCATCCACTTTCCATCCACTCTAGCCACTTTCCATCCATTTCCCATCTACTTTCCATCCACTTTCCATTCCCCTTCCCATCCGCTTTCCATCCACTTTCCATTCACTCCATCCACTTTCCATCCACTTTCCATTCGCTCCATCCACTTTCCTTCCACTTTCCATCCACTCCATCCACTTTCCATCCACTTTCTATTCACCTTAATCAGCATTTAATCAGTTTTTTAACATCTTTAAACAGTTTTTAATCAGCTTAGAGCAGCTTTTAATCAGCTTTAAACAGCTTTTAATCTCATTGGTTAGGTTAGTTGGATTAGTATTAGGATAGGTTAGTATTAGATTAGTTGGGGGAGGTTACGGGGGTTAGGAATGAAGCGCGCTTCAGTCTTAACCTCCCGTAACCCAAATCAACTAAATTAATGCTAACCCATCCTAATGCTAATACAACTAACCTGACCAATGAGATTAAAAGCTGTCTACAGCTGTTAAAAGCTGATTAAAAGCTGGCCAAGGCTGATTAAAACTGCTTAAAGTTGATTAAAAGCTGTTTAAAGCCGTTTAAAGCTGTTTATAAGCTTATTAGAAGCTGTTTAAAAGCTGATTAAAGCTTATTAGAAGCTGTTTAAAAGCTGATTAAAGCTAATTAAAGCTGATTAAAAGCTGATTATAGTGGATGGAAAGTGGATGGAGTGGATGGAAACTGGATGGAAAGTGGATGGAGTGGATGAAAACTGGATGGACTGGATGGAAAGTGTATGGAAAGCGGATGAAAAGTGGATGGAAAGTGGAAGGAAAGTGGATGGAAAGTGAATGGAGTGGATAGAGTGGATGGAAAGTGGATGGAAAATGGAAGGAAAGTGGATGGAAAGTGGATGGAAAATGGAAGGAAAGTGGATGGAAAGTGTATTGGGTGGATGAAGTAAATGGAAAGTTAATGGAAAGTGGATGGAAAGTGGATGGAGTGGATTAAAAGAGGATGGTAAGTGGATGGTAAGTGGATGGAAAGTGGATGGAGTGGATGGAAAATGGATGGAAAGTGTATGGAAAGTGGCTGCAGTGGATGGAAAGTGGATGGAAAGTGGATAGAAAGTGGATGGAAAGTGGATGGAAAGCGGATGGAAATTGGATGGAAATTGGATGGAAAGTGGATGGAAAATGGATGGAAAATGGATGAAAAGTGGCTAGAGTGGATGGAAAGTGGATGGAGTGGATGGAAAGTGGACGGATAGAATGCGGATTCTCGTACAACGGCTGGTCAATGTACTAATAAAGTTATCTACTTCAATCGCTGAACCATCAATACTATAGCAGACCACTGTTCTTAAACTGACATAAGCTTGGATGATGTTACAACAAAGCGGATGTTAACAGACGGTCTGTTGGTTGTTATAAAGAAAACCAAATGATATTTGGAAGACAAAAGGCCTCAAGTTAAACTAGTTGTGTAAAGTTTCGCTCTATGTGTGCAAGTCATTATTGTGTGTCGGTTGTTATAAAGAAAACCGAATGATATTTGGAAGACCAAATAAGTTGAACACGAAACTGATTACGCAGCGTTTTATATCTCACGATTTAGATATGTTATACTCGTATGCGTTTACAGACAAGTTGAAACAGGAAAATGCTAGCTAAGCGGTTCAACTATTTCACAATTCATACATTATATTCTCGCGCGCGTTTACAAGTTTAGGTTAAAACACAAAAAGGATTGGCGAGGAGTGAGGAGGGTCCAGAACATAGGATCTTTCCCTACTTACATCGGCAGCCAAATAGACATCTGAGTCAAATAATTTGCGTGATGTATTATTATCCGACGAAAACTAGCCACATTGTAAATTTTGTCATCAAGTACGTTTATATGAATTTTCTTATACATTCTTGCATATGTTTAGTAGTTAATCTTGCAAGTAAATTATTGATAAAATTATATTTTTTATTAAATATAAATTCAATGGAATTTACGTAATCATTTGGACGAAAATGAATCGTATTAATTTTATGTTAAGTTATGCTCAGTTTTATATTTTAGTGTGCCGTTTCTTAAGTCGTACCAGTATGAGATTTATAAATCGTACTGGTACGACTTAAGAAATTGTTTATAGTTTTTGCCTACTCTCAACTGACGTTGCTTGCTTTCTTCATTTTTTAAGCCACAATTATGTCAAGGCAAACAGAGCGAATTTATAATGCATGGAAACAAGAAGATATATACAAGGCGTTAATCAAATTATCCGAAGGAGTTGTTGGATTCAATGAAGCTCATAGAAATATAATATCTCTACACCGGAGTTGCGCCGTTATTTTAAAAGGATAAATAAGAATCTAAAATTTGGTTGGCCTAAGGGTTGGCCAATTTGGAGGACTGAAAATATGAACAAGGACTTGCACACACATTCACAATTTAGAGTCAAGCTTTTTTGGGCTTACTGCAACTGATTTATATAGACTTGCTTTTCAGGTGGAGGAAAAATATAAATTAACACACCGTTTCAATAAAGGAAAAGGGAGAGAAGGTGTAGAGGTGTAGAGAGAGGGAGAGAAGGCTGGAGAGAAGGGTAGAATTGTAATCCTTGTTTATCTTTACGTAGTCCAAAGGCAACATCAAATTACAGGGCCAGGGTTTTCAATAATGAAGGTATTTATGGATTCTTTCATAAATACGAATCCATATCAGATGAATACAAGTTACTGCTAACAAGATATATAACATTGACGATGCAGAATTGTCAATTGTTCACAAAGCATTCAAAATAATCATCAAGTTGATGCACTTACGAAGCACCAATGGTGTTGAAAAGGGTTTGACCACTTGTGAAGGGTGTGCGTTGTATGAATGCTGCAGGTGAATACATACCTCCTATGTTAATATTTAAACGCTTGCTGATTAACGATCGCTTACACAAAGGAGCACCACCGGGTACTAAATTTGGATGCTCCAAAAACGAATGGACAAACGAATGATTTGTTATAATCCAAAAAAATTTCCAAACTTTTCGATTTTCAATTAACATGGGTTTAAATGGAGAACGCGGTTGGAGGTTTGCAAAAAAATTCCTCCGCAAAAACGGTTCGCTTTAGAAAGATGAAAATGACACACTTTTTAGAAGAGAATCTGCTCTATCGAACAGTCTAAAATTCATTTTCGGCAGAGTTCAGAAAGTTGGACAGAAAAATACTTGAAGAATTTCAACACAAATTTCTGAATTAAAAAAAATCCTGTGTCAAGGCTATCGGCCACGCAGATTCCAAAATGACAATTTCAATAGATACATGTATGCAATATCTAGAACTGAAAGATTTTTGTATACATCAGTTGTAGTTTTCAAAATATAGTTATTTGAATAAACTACCTTCTTTGCTGCCTTGACATTTAGAGGTGGCGGACGCCACAAGATAAAATATTTTGCAAAAATTAATGAGGGATATCATAGTTTGACTAATTCTCTACAAATTTGTCTAATTTTATTGTTAAACGGGGGCTCTGGGGGGGGGGCGTACCGTGCAAGCGAATCGTGCAAATATGTTTTCAGAATGACGGCAAATTTCGGCGGAAGGACACCGTTCAAAAATTTCTACAAAATTCGCAAGCACCTCCCAGCTAGGATACAAAATGAAAATTTCGTTTTTTTGCAAAACTTTTCCAGTTGGGAACTTTTTGCAACTTTTAATAGCCTATCGCACGGTCCAGTCTGTTCTTGATCTGCTTGTAGTCTATCTGATTGTAGGACAGGAAGTTGTGCCATTTGTACTTTCGTAGATCTTGAATGCGGATTGACATCCTACCGGTTTCCTTTTATCGGGCATGGAGACCTCGTGGTTTTTACGAATCGGCACATCGTACACGTCAACGGTATCCTTCATCGAACGGTGTAGAATAAATTGCAAAATTCAAATTACTTTCGGTTCGGCAGCCGCAAACGTCCGGTTTTGCAAAAACATCTACCGCACGGCCATTTTTCATCAATCATTTCAGAACTTTTTGTTCAATGGCTGGCACATTTCATAGTACATAAGTACACAAAGTTGGAGAAGAGTAACAGTTAGCAAGTACATTTTCTTTTGGATAGACACACTACTCATCTTCTTGGTTAAGAACAAATCCGGAAACACAATTAAACAAACCAAAGCAAACGGCCCATGGAAGCTCTGCCTCGTCAGTCAAAATTACGCCGAATAAAGAAAACAAAAAATGCGACAAATAAATGAAACGTAAAAAAAGTGATTAATAAAAAGGAATTGGCATCAAAAATTAACGACAAACAATTGGCATCAAAGAAAAGCAATTTGTTTTGTTTAATTTGTGGAGATCGGGCGGAAAACATGATGAATACTTGAAATGCAAATCATGGGTGCACGATGTATGCGCTGGAGTTGACAAGAAAAGAAAATGATTTGTAAGAAATGATGTTCTAATTGAATAGGTACGCATTTGCATGTATCTGTAAACATATTAATAAAAAAAACAGGCCAAGTGCGAGTTGTGACTCGCGCACCGAGGGTTCCGTACAAACTTGTAAGTAAGGTATCTTTAGGAGGACCTAACTGTATGCAACCCATATGCTTCTGGTGCCTGACAATATCACGCAACACATTAGTGTATTTTCATAAGTTTCTAATAGTAAATTCGCATTTTTCTTGTAATTAAACTACATATTTACGGTTTTCAGATTTTTCCCTTTACATGTGCTGTAAGACACCGCGTCTTGCCAAATTTCATGATTCTAGGTCAACGGGAAGTACCCTATAGGTTTGGATTCCCTTGTGAAATCGCAAAATATGCGACATAACAGGTCATATCTTTTGATCACGTTGACTTACAAGTTTGATTTTTTCACAGCTGAAAGAGACCGCAGACCCGAGTATTTGATACAAATTTCAACTTGTTACCTCTACGCGTTCAAGAGAAAAATGGACTTGACAGACAGACAGACGGACGGACGGACGGACAGACGGACAGACGGACAGACGGACAGACGGACAGACGGACAGACGGACAGACGGACAGACGGACAGACGGACAGACGGACAGACGGACAGACGGACAGACGGACAGACGGACAGACGGACAGACGGACAGACGGACAGACGGACAGACGGACAGACGGACAGACGGACAGACGGACAGACGGACAGACGGACAGACAGACAGACGGACAGACAGGCAGACAGACGGACAACAAAGTGATCCTATAAGGGTTCTGTTTTCGGTACGGAACCCTAAAAATACGTTGAAATTATTATTGTTGCTTAATTGACTTCTTAGGTACGACTTAAGAAACCGGTTGTTTTAGTCGTACCGATGTAGGTTTATAAATTATTAAGAAAGTGTTGAATAACACATTTAATTTCTATTTATTTGATATATCGTAAGTTTTATACGGTTCTTTTCTTAAGGGTTACGACTTGAGCTACCTTACTCTATTTAAATTTGAATTTCTGAAATTGTTGTGGAAGATGGTGAAATTGAAACACAAACTCTGCGAGTGTAAAAATAAAACATATATTTATTAAAAATACAAGCACGAAACGTCTGAATTAATAATTTATCCTTGCTCAAAAACGGAATTTAATTAGGCCCCATTACAACCCTCCGCCCTGCAGAAATTATTATTCATGGGAGCAAACGTCTACTTGTCCATCTAAGTGCTTCCCAAAAACGATTTCATTTTATTATTCCCAACACTTTTTAAACAGAGATTTATATACGACTTTTTTCGCCGTCGAAAATAAAAAATGGAATTTATTTAATTTTATATGAGTTGACACTATAAAACGGGGATGACACCGAATTTCCCGAAAAAGTTATTACCAGATGCCGTTTCTCACCACTATAATACACCATAAACATGCCGAGCTTCGTGTTTACTGCAATTAATTTCGAAGACATGATAATTCAAATGTTTTAAAACCACAAGCAAAAACATTTTTTTGCACCTTTCAGATCAATAAAATCCATTTATTTTCTTTTAAAAAGCCGAAGTCAAAAGTTATTGTCTCAAACAAAAGGAAGCGAAAGTTTATCCCATCACGTTTATCCCGTGCATTCAGGATATTAAGAGAGCAACGAGGGTTGGAGGTACGACCAACCTGTATTAACTCTGGTTTTGCAGAAGTGGGTTAGCCGAGGCTTTCCCATTTACATAACTGAAGAGTTTTAGTTACTGGCACGGAGGGAACGATGCTCCCATAAAAAACAACAACATATACGTGCAATTTTAAAATCTAATTAAACAGGAACAAAAAAAATACAGGAAACGAGCACTAAGTGGTTTCCTTGTCGGGACAGAGAAAGTCAAACCTTTCAAGATATATATTATTTCTCGCAATCTTAAAAGTTCTTTAATATTACAACCAGTGACGGGGATTGAATGTTGTACCGTCCATAACAAAATTAACAAACTTTGTTGCCCCCAAATTTTTCATTATTAATTTCGTAGTTTGAAAAAACAGCATTTTAAACGAATATCAATATTCAGATATTAAAAAGTTTGCAAAGAAATTCTTTGAAAATTATTTGTAAATACACGACGAAGATAATATGTAAGATAATTTATTGAAGTAAAATTGCTTTAGGCGCGACTAGGCGGAGGTAATTCAGCTCTTGTTTCAATAAGAAATCACGTTTATTGATGGAAATTTGGTTAGGATAAGTGATATTTACACAGACGTCGCTCTTTAACAGTTCCAACACAATTGGTCAACAGTTTCTCCAGAAATCAATGAAAATATAAGACAAACTTGTTAAAGATGAAATATTGCTGGAATATACAGGTGTTCTCACACCTCTATATAAATGTAATAGCAGAAATAAACAAATAAAATAAATAAATATATGTCTATTCAACTGTTCGTAGCTCTATAATATTAAGTCTTATCAAGACTACGAACAAATCTCATGTTGAAACAACTACTTCCTGGCTAATATTACACAGGATATTGGATTATACAACAGATATTTGCATGTCATTACTGACATTACATTTATATTTTCATCGCACTAACAGCACTAGACAAGTAACATCGTTTTTAAGATCATTTCTTTCAATAGCCAACTGCAGACGCGTTATTATATTTATTTCTCATCAGTGCAGCTTTGCTTTTTTGATTTTGTTCAAAAAAGCAAAGCAGCACTGATGAGAAATATGCTAATCAGCTTTGCTTTTTTAAATTAAAAATTGGAATACACTTACATTAGCTTGAACACCTCGTGCATGACTGTCGAGGTTAGGTGCTCATTTGATATTTGTGTAGAAAGACAAGAGCTTAGTTTATTGATTTAAATGATAAATATGAACAGTTTCTCCAGAAATCAAAGAAAATATAAGACAAACTTATTAAAGAATCCAGAAACCATTTAACCTGTTCGTAGATCTATAATATTAAGTCTTATTAAGACTACGAAAAAATCTCATGTTGAAACAACTACTTCCTGGCTGATATTACACAGGATATTGAATTATACAACAGATATTTGCATGTTATTACTAGTGCCACTATATTTACATTCACAAGTAACATCGTTTCTAAGATCATTTCTTTCTATTTAAATTAAGTGAATAACCAACTACAGACGCGTTTCGAGATTTATTTCTCATCAGTGCAGCTTTGCTTTTCTAATTTTTTTCAAAAAAGCAAAGCTGAACTGATGAGAAATATGCTAAACAGCTTTGTTTTTTTGAATTATAAATTGGAATACACTTACATTAGCTTGAACACCTAATACATGAAAGGCGAGGTTAGGTTCTGATTTGATATTTGTGTAGAAAGACATGAAATTAGTTTATTGATTTAAGTGATAAATATGAACAGTTTTTCCAGAAATCAAAGAAAACCTAAAAAAAACTTATTAAAGATGAAATATTGCTTGAATATATAAATCTATTCAACCTGTTCGTAGCTTTATAATATTAAGTCTTATCAAGACTATGAACAAATCTCATGTTGGAACAACTACTTCCTGGATAATATTACACAGGGTATTGGGCTATACAACAGATATTTGCATGTTATTACTAGTCCCAGTACATTTTCATCGCACTAACAGCACCAGACAAGTAACATCGTTTCTATGATCATTTCTTTCTATTTAAATTAAGTAAATAGCCAACTGCAGACGCGTTTCGAGATTTACTTCTCATCTGTGCAGCTTTGCTTTTTTGAATTGTTTCAAAAAAGCAAAGCTGAACTGATGAGAAATATGCTAAACAGCTTTGCTTTTTTCAATTATAAATAGGAATACACTTACATTAGCTTGAACACCTAGTGCATGATTGGCGAGGTTAGGTTCTGATTTGATATTTGTGTAGAAAGACATGAACTTAGTTTATTGATTTAAATAATAAATATCAACGGTTATTGATTTAAATGATAATTGAATACTGGTGAAACCACACTAATTATAGATACAATCATACAAACTTATTAAAGGCGAAATATAGCTTGAATATATAAATATATCTGTTAGTATATTATAACCTGTTCTATAACCTGTTCGTAGCTCTATAATATTAAGTCTTATTAAGACTATAAACAAATCTTATGTTGAAACAACTACTTCCTGGCTGATATTACACATGATATTGAATTATACAACAGATATTTGCATGTTATTACTAGTGCCAGTACATTTTCATCGCACTAACATCACTAGGCAAGTAACATCGTTTTAAGATCATCTCTTTCTATTTAAATTAAGTGAATAGCCAACTGCAGACGCGTTTCGAAATTTATTTCTCATCAGTGCAGTTTTGCTTTTTTGAAGTTATTCAAAAAAGCAAAGCAGCACTGACGAGAAATATGCTAAACAACTTTGCTTTTTTGAATTATAAATTGGAAAATATGAATTATAAATTGAAATACACTTACATTAGCTTGAACACCTCGTGCATGACTGGCGAGGTTAGGTTCTGATTTGATAATTGTGTAGAAAGACATGAACTTATAATACTGGTGAAACCACACTAATTATAGATACAATCATACAAACTTATTAAAGACGAAATATAGCTTGAATAAATAAATATACCTGTTAGTATATTATAACCTCTTCCATAACCTGTTCGTAGCTCTATAATATTAAGTCTTATTAAGACAATGAACAAATCTCATGTGGAAACAACTACTTCCTGGCTAATATCACACAGGATATTGAGTTATACAGCAGACATTTGCATGTTATTATTAGTCCCAGTACATTTTCATCTCATTTACAGCTCTAGACAAGTAACGTCGGTTTTTAAGATCATTTCTTTTTATTTAAATTAAGTGAATAGCCAATTGCAAGCGCGTTTCACTTGACTATGGCTACCCACTTAATTTAAATAGAAAGACATGATCTTAAAAACAATTTCATTTGTCTAGTGCTGTTAGTGACACGAAAATGTACTGGGACTAGTAATAACATGCAAATGTCTGTTGTATAATTCAATATCCTGTGTGATATTAGCCAGGAAATAGTTTGTAGTGCTGTTAGTGACATGAAAATATACTGGGACTAGTAATAGCATGCAAATGTCTGTTGTATAATTCAATATTCTTTGTGATATTAGCCAGGAAGTAATTGTTTAAACATGAGATTCGTTCAGATACGCTTATTATTCAGAATATTATTCAGAAAGATACGCTTTTGGTTAAAATTTCATTATCTATTCATTTTCATTAACTCTGTCCAGTCATTAGACTGGACAGACATAATGAAGAAATGTTAAGATATATAAAATTTTGGAATGTACGCTTTTTATATATGCTATGTATACGCTTTTGGTTAAGTCAAGTTGAAAAACAGTTTTTGAGACTTTACCCTCACGGTCGGCCTCGTGGTCTAGAGCAGTGATGCGCAAACTCTTTTCATTTGTGACCCAACATATTCTGTAAAATTTTATCGCGACCCCTGGATAGGAGTAACGTAAACATTATAATTCCCAAACAGCTCTAACATCTCCACAAAAGTTGAAACAAATCCCCAAATTAGTTTTTGAGAAAATTGTGTTTGAAAATTTAAATGTTTAGAAATTTTATTTGTAAGGTGGAATTTACAAAAAATTGCAATATTTGCTGAAATAAATAAATATTCCGGAACAGTTTTACTAACATCTCCACAAATTTTGAAGCATATCCCCAAGTTAGTTTTTGAGAAAATTAAGTTTGAAAATACCAATGTTTACAAATTTGATTTTCAAGGTGGAAGTTAAAAAAAAACTGGAATATTTGCTGAAATAAATGTTAAAATATTGGGAAAATTTGCTAAATATTCCGGAACAGTTCTAGCCAATATATCCACAATATTTGAAACAAATCCCTAAATTAGTTTTTGAGAAAATTAAGTTTTATTACATATAGAAGCATATAGAAGCAGTTATCCACAATATGTTCTGAAAAAAGTTAAAAAATATTCGGAAAATTTGCTATATATTCCGGATCAGTTCTACCAACATCTCCAAGAAATTGAATTAAATCCCCTAATTCGTTTTTGAGAAAATTATGTTTGAAAATTTCAATGTTTACAAATCTTATTAGCAAGGTAGAATTTACAAAAAATTGCAATATATGCTGACATAAAGGTTACAATATTGGGAAAATTTGCTAAATATTTCGGAGCAGTTCTACCAACATCTCCACAAAATTTGAAACAAATCAATAAATTATTTTTTGAGAAAATTAAGTTTAAAAATCTCAATGTTTACAATTTTCAATTTCAAGGTGGAATTTCAAAAAAACTGGAATATTTGCTGAAATAAATGTTAAAATATTGGGAAAATTTGCTAAATATTCTGGAACAGTTATACCAACATCTTCACAAAATTTGAAACAAATCTCTAAATTAGTTTTTGATAAAATTAAATTTAAAAATTTCAATGTCTACAATTTTCATTTTCTAGGTGGAATTTACAAAAAACTGCAATATGTGCTGTAAAAAATATTAAAATATCAGGAAAATTTGCTAAATATTCCGGAACAGTTCAACCAACATCTCCACAAAATTTGAAACAAATCCCTAAATTAGTTTTTGAGCAAATTATGTTTTAAAATTTTAATGTTTTTTTAATTTATTTTTATTTCAATATTCACTGCTACCCAATATTTACACACGAAATGCTTTTTGCTATTTTTTGAATTCGACAACTCAAAAAGATTCTCTATCATCGCCTCTGGGGGTCGCGACCCATAGTTTGCGCACAACTGGTCCAAAGTTAGAGCGTTAACTAACAAATCTGGATGTCTCGAGTTCTATCCCGGGAGCGACTGCCGGCCGCATTTGTACCAGAAGATTAATTAACGCAAATTTATATAATATCTAGGCTTCTGGGCATATAAGGGAAAAATGTAGGCAAAATACAATAAACCAAGTGGTCTAATAGTCCAAGTGGCCGCTGTGTTTGAGGGACTAATAACCCGGTATTGGACCAAACTTCAAGAAAAACCACAGTGAAAATGAAGTGTCATATTAAGTGTCATATTAAGTGCCATATAAAGTGTCATAATAAGTGTCATATTAAGTGTCAAATGAAGTGTCATATGACGTGTTATATGAAGTGTCATATGAAGTGTCATATAACGTGTTATATGAAGTGTCATATGAATTGTCATAAAGTGTCATATGAAGTGTCATGTGAAGTGTCATATAAAGTGTCATATGAAGTGTCATATAAAGTGTCATAGAAGTGTTTCTGAGACAAAGGAAGTCTGAATTAATTTATTTCGGCTACTAATATCATACTTATCATTTACTGTATAATTAATATATTATATACTGTATTGTATGTGCATTTTATACTGCATAATTTATTCATATTTATTATCAATTATTTATAATTATTATATTATGAATTTATTCATATTAATTATTTCTTGATAGACCTTTTTACGCTTAGTGCGCAAACGCATGCCATCCGCCAAGTTTGACAGGCGGGAATATGAAAGTTTCGGGCTCATATATCAAAAAGTCTCAAATAATCTCATACGTCAAAAAGTTCAGGCAATTTTAACGTATAGCATGGCGAAAATTGACGAATGCGCACAACAGATTTCAACTATAAAAAGGTCTATTGGTGATATCTGCATTAAGTCGCAAAATATCATCAATAATTTGCAAACGTATTGGTACAATGTTATTGCAACGTATTGCTATAATAAAGCGAAATCATTTTTGTGATGGATTTCTAATAGACCTTTTCATAGTTGAATTTTTTTTGTGCGCATGTGTCAATTTTCGCCATGTTATACGGCAAAAAGTGCCCGAACTTTTTGACGCATAACTAAAAATTTGCCCGAAACTTTCCTATTCCCGCCTAAACTTGGCGTATGCGCATGCGCTTAACTAACGATAAAAACGCTTTTGGGAAACGCAGGATATGCACTTTGCTAGCTGCTTCCGATAGCGAGATATCATTTGTTGGATTCAGACGTAAAATCGAGTGATATTTGGTGAAATTTTGTCACCCGGACAGAGAACTGGTAAACTAATAAATATTTGAAGGAAAGTCTAATGGGAAACGACTTTTTGAAAACGATGCCGTAATCCATTTTCATACAAACTTATTAAACATATTAAAGAAGACAAACATACCAACTTATTAAAGTAGAAAAATAGCTTGAATATATAAATATATTCAACCTGTTCGTAGCTCTATAATATTAATTCTTATGAACAAATTTCGCTACTTACGTATTAACGCCACTCCAGCAGAAGTTTCATGCGAAAGACATAGGCGTTGTAAAAAATAATTTGAATATATTTTGTGAAGGGTCTGTTATATTACTAGCCAGTATAATATTTTTTCTAATTTCGGATCGAGGGGTCCATATCAAATCAGAGCAAAAAAATCCAGACCATATATTGCGCGGTAGCTCGATTTATTTGCTCATTTTTTTTAATCATTTTGTTTAATTTTTCTTATTTCGGATCGAGATGTCGCGCTACCGGGCGATATGTGGTCTGGATTTATCTGCTCTAATATAACCTAATCTAATCCTTATCCATTTTTTCCAAATCTATAGCTGCGGTGGCGTTAATACGAAAGTACTAAAATCTCATTAATATGGTATCACTAAAATTTAATTATCATTTAAATCAACTACCGCACACTGGGCCGGATTTCAAATTTACGGCGACATAAATAAAATTTTACAATGTCTCACAATTAATCAAAACTACTTCAAATGTATTATTTGATAACCCGTTCACAATAATACAAACAAATTAATGCGAGAAACCAATGCCAATGGTTGTGTGAACGTGTCAAACACCTCTCTTGTCCCATGTGTACCAAGAAGGAATTAATGCGATCGATATTTCACGAAGAAACTACGCCTATTTTGTGTTTGCGCTCAAAAATTGTGAACTTTTGTGAGAATATAGCTTCAAGTATATATTTACATGTAATAATATCAAAATTGTAGAAAGTTTTAATCAATCGCGTTATAAAATAAGTTTTGTTAACGACTAATGTAAATTTAAAAAATCTAGTAATATATTGAATACATTGATTTTTAGAAATAGTTCCGCATAGTTCTGTTAAATTAAATAGTTTGTAAGACAAAACAACCATTGACAATTCTAGGAAAGCAATCACCCCTTCCATATTATTCCACCTTACTTAAAATTGCACCTTGTTTCAATAGAAGTCCGGCGGAGGTGCCGGGACTTGCGTTAAGTGGAACTCCTAAAAGGTTGAGAAGAATGAAAACGGCTCACTATTCATCGCCTTCTAGGAGAGTAAGGCTATACAGGCCATACAGTGCTCATAATTGAGGATTCAGCAAGGAGCTAAAACAAGAGGGACTGATATATATATATATATATATATATATATATATATATATATATATATATATATATATATATATATATATATCCCTCATATCACGTGGTGTCGTAAGCAAAAAAAATCCATTACATGTCAGTGTATATGAAAACGAAGCTATGTTGCTGTTACAGGATCTTTTAGATAATATTGTGCGAAGACTTGCACAGGTTCAGTAGGATGTAATTATCCAAAACATGAACCAAACTAGCAACTGTCTTTAAATCAGTTACAAGTCTAGATGACAGTGGGGTCTAGATGACAGTGCAATAAGTGCAAAACTTTGCTAATAATAATTTTTATGCGGACTCAAATATAATTTTTGGATGTTGTAGAATTTGCGTGAGTGTCCATCAATTATTGATGCATGGGGCTGACATAATAAAATCACTTCTATTGCCTGTAGGCCACCTCTCAGAAGATATTATGGAGGCTAGTCATAAGACTTACAAACAGATTAGGCAATGCCACTCTAGGAAAATGTCAAGAATTAATACGATTACGGACATTTTGAACTGGTTACTTATATCATCAGATCCTATAATAACTAGTTATAGGACAAAACCCACAAGGAAAAAATAAAAATGGAATGAGTCATAAGACTTACAAACAGATTAGGCAATACCACTCCAGGAAAATGTCAAGAATTAATACGATTACGGACATTTTGAACTGGTTACTTATATCATCAGATCCTCTAATAACTAGTTATAGGACAAAACCTAGTTATAGGTAGTATAAGGAAAGCCTCGAATGCCCAACTATCTCAATCAAGAATGTTCACGATAAACTACTGATGATATCGTTAGTGATGATGAAGAAGGTGCAGATAGTGATGATGCTATTGATTTTGACGAAGTTCAGTCTTGAAAACAATGTAGCACTGGCACTTTTGTTATTAATCTTTTTTTCCACATAATTTTGCATTTTTAATTAATTGAGAGAGGGCGTATGCATAACTTCTTTTTATTTTTGTCTCCGTAAATTTGTAATCCGGCCCAGTGTGCACCGTGACCTAGATCATGTCTTTCTCCGCAAATGTCAAATTAAAACCTGACATTACCTGAAAACCTGCATTACTGGCGAGGTCAGGTTTTAATTTGACATTTGCGGAGAAAGATATGATCTAGGTCACGGTGCACAATGGGCCGTGAGGGCGTATGCATAACTGCTTTTTATTTTTGTCTCCGTAAATTTGTAATCCGGCCCAGTGTGCACCGTGACCTAGTTCATGTATTTCTCCGCAAATGTCAAATTAAAACCTAACCTCGCCAGTAATGCACGAGGTGTCCAAGTTCGCGTAAGTGTATTCAAATTTTTAATTCAAACATCAAAGCTGCACTGATGAAATATAAATCTCAAAACGCGTCTGCAGATGGCTATTCTCTTAATTTAAATAAAAAGAAATGATCTTAAAAACAATTTTATTTATCTAGTGGTTGTTAATAAGATGAAAATGTACTGGGACTAGTAATAACATGCAAATGTCTGCAGTATAATTATATCCTGCGTGGTATTAGCCAGGAAGTTGTTTTTTTCAACATGGAATTTGTTCATAGTCTTAATAAGACTTAATATTATAGAGCTACGAACAGGTAGTGTATTCAACCTGTTCGTAGCTCTATAATATTATATTCATGTATATTCAAGCTATATTTCGTCTTTAATAAGTTTGTATGATTATATCTATAATCAGTATGTAAACTTAATAATGTCGGAACACAGCCTGAATATATAAATATAGTCAACCTTCCCAGAGCTCTATAATACTAATAAGTCTTTTTAGGACTACCAAAAACAAATCTCATGTAAAATTTGTCGGATATTGACAATTGACATGAAATTTGTTTTTGGTAGTCCTAAAAAGATTAATTAGTATTATAGAGCTCCGGAAAGGTTGAATATATTTATATATTCAGGCTGTCTTCCGACTTTATTAAGTGTATATATTTATCTATAATGTAGTATGGTTTTACCAATTCCATAATTAGTATGGTTTCACCAATACTAATTTTTATGTTACATGTTTTGGGTCGCAGGAGCTTATATATCTCCTCTACTGGTGATTATATGCAGCCATAAATAAAGTCGAGTTCAAAAAAATGTGTGAAACTCATACCAGATTTAATAAAGATAAATCATGTTCGATATATCTAAAAAAATCCGCAATTTCTATTCATTTTTTTGTATTTGTATTGGTTGGTGGTAGAAATGTATTCAAGAAATTGGTGGTATTGTTGGCAAATAAATATTTCGCGCTGATAAAAGATATGAAGTGGTTATTTGAAATCGACGGCGGCATTGAAAATCAATGGATCTATTCAACCTAAACTAATCTGTTCAACAACACATCACTACGAATGGTGTCGCACAATAAAAGATTTTTCAAACATGTGATGTGTTCGAAATCCGACGGCACATACACACACCTATTTACAGATATATTTACACCGTTTGATACCTAGCAATGATTTACCCCATGACTTAACGCCGCTTCAATTTGTAGGCTACATGTTCTGCAGCATCAGCAACGCATACGGCATTTGTAATCAATAATCGGAACAAATTCGTTTCTTTCTCAACAATGTTATTTTTAACAAACACAAAAATATATATTTTTTAAATAAATTGGGAAATTTAAGCAACGAAATTAATAAATTGGTACTTACAGCAGCAAGATAGACGTATACAGCTGCACACACTACACATTACTGGCTCTCATTCCGAACTCGCAGCATAAAAATCCGTCGTAACATATTCGTCACATGTTTGGGGTGGGCGTGCATCGACTGGGTATAAACTAGTAAACGAGTAAACAAAGGCCTCGCGAATTAATCATTCGCTGAACTAGTACGAGATTGAAACGTTTGTATTTCCGTGACGTCGAGAAGGCATTAAAAGAAGATTTTGATATCGCACCAAACATTTCCACTACATTACCGAAACGATTCCCGCTAATGCTTTTTTCCTCTTGTTGCTGATCGTTCTTTTTTAAGCAAAAGATGTTAATTCTTATAAAAATAAAATAGATTCATCCACCATAACTTTCTTAACCATTTCCTTCATCGATTATTCAAACATCCATTACTATTCCCAACTAAATTTAAGTATGTATACACATTTGTCCGGTAGATATGGTTATAACATCTGTACATAGATCTAGAGCAGGGGTGACGAACCTTTTTCCGGCCGCGGGCCATTTTTTTTTTAATTTTCACGTTTTGAAATGCTGACGTGCCAGGTCTACTTTTACAATGTGAGAGTGAAAATCAGTTACTGTATTAGCCTGAACATTTGGCGTGTTTTGTGCGCCTTTTCAAATGACAGGCAAACCAATCGACGGATTTTAATAAAACGTGGTATCAGTTGATATTCTTACGAGATCTCACAAATTCCCAAATTTTAAAATTGTAGCTTTGTAAATACGGGTTTCGTGAATTTTTGAAATTTTTGTGCGCCTTCTGAAATTACGGGCAAGCCAATCAACGGATTTTGATAAAACGTGGTATGATTTGATATTCTTACGAGATATCACAATTACCAAATTTCAAAATTGTAGCATTGTAAATACGGCTTTGGTGAAATTTGGAAATTTTTGTGCACCTTTTGCAATTACAGGCAAATCAATCCACGGATTTTATTGAAACGCAGTATGGTTTGATATTGTTACGAGGTCCCAGAAATTGCAAAATTTCAAAATTGTAGCTTTGTAAATACGGCTTTCGTGAATTTAGAAATTTGTAAATTTTGTGCGTCTTTTGCAATTACGAACAAACCAATCGACGGATTTTGATGAAACTAGGTATGAATTGACACTCTTACAAGATATCACAAATTACAAAATTTCAAAATTGTAGCATTGTAAATACGGCTTTGGTGAAATTTAGAATTTTTTTTGCACCTTTTGCAATTAAAGGCAAACCAATCCACGGATTTTAATGAAACGTAGTATGGTTTGATATTCTAATGAGGTCCCAGTAATTGCCAAATTTCAAAATTGTAGCTTTGTAAATTCGGCTATTGTGAATTTTTTGAAATTTTTGTGCGCCTTTTGAAATTCGGGCAAACCGACGGATTTTGATAAAACGTGGTATGATTTGATACTCTTACGATATCCAACAAATTCCCAAATTTCAAAATTGTAGCTTTGTAAATACGGCTTTCGTAAATTTTGAAATTTGTAAATTTTGTGCTTCTTTTTCAATTACGAACAAACCAATCGACGGATTTTGATGAAACTTGGTATGAATTGATATTCTTACATCATATTCCTATATTATTCTTATTTATGATATCACAAACTACCAAATTTCTAAATTGTAGCATTGTAGATACGGCTTTGGTAAAATTTAGAAATCAATCGACGGATTTTGATGAAACTTGGTTTTTTATTGATATTCTTACAAGATATCACATATTACCAAATTTGAAAGTTGTAGCTTTGTAAATGCGGCTTTGGTGAAATTTAGAAATTTTTGTGTGACTTTTGCAATTACAGGCAAACCAATCCACAGATTTTAATGAAACGTAGTATGATTTGATATTCTTACGAGGTCCCAGACATTGCCAAATTTCAAAATTGTAGCTTTGTAGATACGGCTTTCGTGAATTTTTGAAATTTTTGTGCGCCTTTTGAAATTATGAGCAAACCAACGGATTTTGATAAAACGTGGTATGATGTGGTATTCTTACTTTGATCTCACAAATGCCCAAATTTCAAAATTGTAGCTTTGTAAATACGGCTTTTTATGGATTCGTAAATTTTTGAAATCTTGTGGCGTCTTTTGCAATTACGGACAAGTTGATATTCTTACGAGATCTCAAAAACTCTCAAATTTCAAAATTGTAGCTTTGTAAATACGGGTCTTGTGAACTTTTTAAATTTTTGTGAACCTTTTGAAATTACGGGCAAACCAATCGACGGTTTTTGATGAAACATTATATGATTTGATATTCTTACGAGGTCCCATAAATTGCCAAATTTCAAAATTGTAGCTATGTAAATACGGGTTTTGTGAATTTTTGAAATTTTTGTGCGCTTTTTGAAATTACGGGCAAACCAATCGACGGATTTTGATAAAACGTTGTATGATTTGATATTCTTACAAGATATCACAAACTACCAAATTTGAAAATTCTAGCTTTGTAAATACGGCTTTGTTGAAATTTGGAAATTTTTGTGCACCCTTTGCAATTACAGGCAGACCAATCCACGAATCTTGATGAAACGTGATATGATTTGATATTTTTACGAGGTCCCACAAATTGCCAAATTTCAAAATTGTAGCTTTGTAAATAGGCGTTTTGTGAATTTTTGAAATTTTTGTGCGCTTTTTGAAATTAAGCGTTAAAATGAAGCGTTAAACCGGAAGTTGCCAAAGTTATGCCAATGTTCGTGGATTGCTCAAGTTTTTGCTAAATTTTTGGTAGATACGGACGCGACAACGGATTTTTGCGAAAATCGCTACAAACATACCTCGCAATATCCTTGCCGAAAATCAATATCCTTGCTAAATTTGTTGGTAAATAGGGAAGCGACGTCGGATTTTCGTAAAATATAAAACATATTGTCCTCGTATATCCTCGTAATGTTCTTGATGTATACCAGGAATTTGCTAACCGGAAATCCGGAAATTGGCAAAGTTATGCGCAATGTTCAAATTTTTGTAAAATTGATTGGCACAGACGGATTTTCCCGAAAATCACAACAAAAATTCCTCGCTATGTCCTTGACGTATTCCAGCAATTTTCATACCGGAAATTGCAAAAGTTATGAACAATGTTCGCGGAGTGTCCAAGTTAGGTTAGGTTATGTTAGGTTAGTTAGGTTAGAAACATGTGCTGGTTTGTTTTCTCGGAGATCCCGTGAGTAGGGAAAGATAGTTCCTTCTGAAGCCTCCTCACTCCTCAACCCCACCACTACCCCCACCCCTAAAACCCCGCACCAGGCCACGCCCCCAACCCCCACTTCCACCCCAAAACTCCACCTCCACCAATTTGTTTACCCTATTAAGAGTTTGACCTAGTTTTTGACCCGTGCAAAGAATCGTGGGAAAGTTAAAACTGTCGAGTCAGCATTTCCCTATTGAAACTTGTCTGGGTGATTCTGAGAAATTTGTAAGTTATTTAAACTCATCTGTATCCTCTATCGTATTAATTAGGAGTATTTAAATATTTAATATAAATAAAAATATATTTCTGTTATTAGGGTTTAATTTTGAGTGAGAAATGGTATTCTTTCTTTTAAGTTCACGTAATCAGTTTAGTATTTGAACTTGAAGATTTTAAATGTGTATCAAGAAAATAACATTATTTTAACAACTACGACAGTGAATGTTTATGTAACCGCACGCTTATTACCGGGCGCTCAATAAAATATATAAACAATCGTGTCCAGTTTAAAAATTACAACCGCTGCATTACAAACTACCGCAATAAGAAATGCGGTCTAATTAATTTAGTATTTGATCTTGTAAATGCATGCGAGAATGACATATCTAAATCGTGAGATAGGAAACGCTATCAGTTTCATATTTCAACGTATCTGGATGTGAGTTTGAACTTATTCGATGTATTCTGAGAAATTTGGATGAGTCATACATGCATAGAATCGTGGGAAGGTTAAAACAGTTGTTGAAAACCACCGAGTCAGCATTTTCCTGTTTCAACCGGTCTGGATGAGTCATTGAACACGTGGTGCATCCAGCGCCTTTTGAGTCTACATACTGAATATTCACCCTAAACCTTCAAGAAGACAAAGTTCGAGCCGTAGACAGTCAACAATACCCAACAAGGTTAAAGTTTGCGGGAGATCCTTCGATTACAGAAACACCTTCAAGCAAAAGTGAAGCTGGTCCAGCAGAACATCATCCAAGCTTGTGTCAGCTATAGAATTGATGGCTCAAGGATTGATGTAGATAGCTTTATTAGTAAATTGAACAGCCCTTGTACGAGAAGCCCCATTCTATCCATCCACTTTCCGTCCACTTTCCATTCACTTGCCATCCACTTGCCGTCCACCGTCCACTTTTTTCCGTGAACCGTCCACTTTTCCGTTCACCGTCCACTTTTTCCGTCCACCGTCCACTTTCCGTCTACTTTAATCAGCTTTTAAACAGATTTTAACCAGGTTTGAAGCAGCTTTTTAATCAGCTTTTAAACAGCCTTTTAATCAGCTTTTAAACAGCTTTTTAATCAGATTTCAAACAGCTTTTAAACAGCTTTTTAATCAGCTTTTTATTCAGCTTTTAAGTAGTGGTAGTGGTGGGGTTCAGGAGTAAGGAGGCTCCAGAGGGAACTATCTTTCCCTACTCCCGTGTTGAAGATGAGGGTTGGTTCTGAAAAGAACCGGATTCTCGACGTTTCGGCGAACTAACATTCGCCATTTTCAAGAGATATATGTTATAGAGATATTGTGCGCCGAAACGTTGAGAATCCGGTTCTTTTCAGAAGCAACATATAATATATATATATATATATATATATATATATATATATATATATATATAAATATATATATATATATATATATATATATATATATATATATATATAAAAAATATCTGCTAGGATTCAAGAACATGTAGTTTCAGTCAGACACAGAGACAAAGTTTCATCGGCACTTGTCCAACACACAAACACCGGTCACTGGATGGACTTTAGAAATTCAAGGACTGTTGCACAGATTAGCCACGAAATGTCACGAGTATACAGAGAAGCCATAGAGATAGAAAAACGAGACTACTGCATGAACACGAGAGACGATTCCTTGAGACTGCCCCCAGCATGGCGACCGATCATATCCACCCTAAAAATGCAATCCCAGACACCCCAGACTCATGTACGACCAACAAAACAAACAAACAACCGAACCGAAGCACCGCACACAACACGCATGACCCGAAGCCAGACAGCTATAAGTAGTCGCATCGCACGAACGAGCTCTCAGTATGCGTCTAACGGTTGACCCGTACGGACGCATATATCTCTTGAGAATGGCGAATGTTAGTTCGCCGAAACGTCGAGAATCCGCTTCTTTTCAGAGCCAACCCTCAGCATCAACACGGAATCCCCGAGAAAACAATACAACACAGGTATCTATCCGCGAAAACCTCAAATACAACATATATATATATTTATATATATATATATATATATATATATATATATATATATATATATATATATATATATATATATATATATATATATAAATATATAGATTTTAATTAAAAAAACAAATGTTTTTCCGTGCATAAAACCTTTTTAAAATCACGATGGCCATTTCAAGAAATGAAAACTATAATCTTTACAGCCGTTTTCTTACAGTAAATGCAAGTAATACATCTATTTTTAGTCGCGTAATCAATTTGCGCACGATAAACCTGAATCTATTTACATAAAAAAAGTGAAACGCACACGGTTTGTTCGTTTTTATTATTGTTTTTTTTCAGCGCGTTACCAACAAAACAAACGAACAACCGAACCGAAGCACCGCACACAACACGCATGACCCGAAGCCAGACAGCTATAAGTAGTCGCATCGCACGAACGAGCTCTCAGTATGCGTCTAACGGTTGACCCGTACGGACGCATATATCTCTTGAGAATGGCGAATGTTAGTTCGCCGAAACGTCGAGAATCCGCTTTTTTTCAGAGCCAACCCTCAGCATCAACGCGGAATCCCCGAGAAAACAATACAACACAGGTATCTATCCGCGAAAACCTCAAATAAAACATATATATATATATTTATATATATATATATATATATATATATATATATATATATATATATATATATATATATATATATATATATGTGTTGTATTGTTTTCTCGGGGATTCCGCGTTGATGCTGAGGGTTGGCTCTGAAAAGAACCGGATTCTCGACGTTTCGGCGAACTAACATTCGCCATTCTCAAGAGATATATGCGTCCGTACGGGTCAACCGTTCGACGCATACTGTATGCGTCGAATCAGTATGCGTCGAACGGTTGACCCGTACGGACGCATATATCTCTTGAGAATGGCGAATGTTAGTTCGCCGAAACGTCGAGAATCCGGTTCTTTTCAGAGCCAACCCTCAGCATCAACGCGGAATCCCCGAGAAAACAATACAACACAGGTATCTATCCGCGAAAACCTCAAATACAACATATATATATATATATATATATATATATATATATATATAAATATATAGATTTTAATTAAAAAAACAAATGTTTTTCCGTGCATAAAACCTTTTTAAAATCACGATGGCCATTTCAAGAAATGAAAACTATAATCTTTACAGCCGTTTTCTTACAGTAAATGCAAGTAATACATCTATTTTTAGTCGCGTAATCAATTTGCGCACGATAAACCTGAATCTATTTACATAAACAAAAGTGAAACGCACACGGTTTGTTCGTTTTTATTATTGTTTTTTTTCAGCGCGTTAAGCAACAAATCGCGTTGCACCATTTTTCCTGTAATTAAGTAATTTCGGATTGGTAGCAAATTTTTATTGGGCGTCGTTAAACCCTTTTTATTCGGGTTATTAGGGCATTAAACAACCCCCAATATTATTTTATTGTCTCCGAAAGTAATAAAACTTTTTTGCAAAAACGGGAAGATTGTGTGAAGTTCAGTTAATTAAAATATTTATGTTGTGATTGATTGAAGGGATTCGTAATGTGTGATCTTTGTTGCGTTGATGATTGTTGCGTGCTAAAGGTTATCTCGCATGTATAGGTGTAATAGTAGTAAAGTAATAATAAGATAAATGGAATACAGCAAACCCTTTTTTCTTGTTTCCCGGCGGAGGGAAAAGAAAGTTGTAAACAGTTGGGATAACGTGATTCTCTGTGTGGCATTTTTATGCGTTGTGTTTTCAGTCAATTGTTGATCCCAGAGGAAGAAGACGTTAAATCAAATGATTTTTTTTTCGGATTGTTGTTAATAACAAATTATTTTGGGAATGAAATCGTTTGTGCTGTGGCAACCTTTTCTCTGTCTAAGCATTGTTAGGAATATCTATGCGCGTCTTAACAAGGGCTTTGTTGGAAAGGTCTTTGTGCGTTGGACTTCTCCTTTTTGTTGGAAGCGGAATCACGTGTTGGCTGTATAATGAGGGAATGGTCCCTTGGTCGTCCCAAAATGTTGTCTTTTAAATAAGGTTATTGTATAAAGCAGCGACAATGAGATTACTTATGAGAAACGTTGCGAAAACGTGGAGACTTTAGAGTAGGACAGCTTGCGAATTAAACTACATTGCGCTTCACTTTTGATGTGTGTGGTTTCGTTTTAAGTTATGCCCAGGAGTCTACTCCAAGGTAAATTCCACTACGCGAAGATACGGCTTTATACCGGGCATCATCTCAATGACACTAACTCCAAATAGAAACTATTTTATTTACATATTTGTATTACCACGTATTCTCGCTAGAAACATTCCATTCCTAAGTATAATCCATAAAATGAAAACAAGTTTTATTATCCGCAAAGAATAGGCAAATGGATTAAACGAGGGGGATTATACCGAATTATTAGACATTTTGGAAGTAATTAAAACTAAAGGCATGTTTGTAGTACGGCGCAAATGAGTTTCAGAAGGTAATTATTACTTTTGTAATATTCAAGTGTAAATTATAGAGTGGGTGTGTGTAGGGGCGACTCTTTCCTAAAGCCTAATTAAATATGATAATTGAGAATTGTAATAACCGTAATTCTCTTAGTTACCACCCAATGTTTCACCATAAATCTAAAAACCCCTAAAATTTACTCAAAAGTGAACATTTATTCATTCTAATGTAAACGCATTTTGCAATTACCATTTCAATCTCGACTTATTTCCACAATCAAGACTCCAAATTCATTAAGTCGAAACAATTCTCTTAACACAACCCCCTATTCCAGGGATCGCAAACCGCAAGCTACATCCGTCATCTGCATAGAAAGTACACTTATCACTTAACACGTAGCTCTATATATTTTCTATGTATATGATTGTATGTATATAAAATTAAAATTTGTATTCTCTAGATCAGTGGTGGCGAACCTATGGCACGCGCGCCACGGCTGACACGTTGGAAAATTTTATTGGCACGCGAACTATTACTCATGCTTTTTGAAACGACGGCAAACCAATCGACGGATTTTGATAAAACGTGGTATCATTTGATATTCTTACGAGATCTCACAAATTCCCAAATTTCAAAATTGTAGCTTTGTAAATACGGTTTCGTGAATTTTTGAAATTTGTAAATTTTTCTGCGTCTTTTGCAATTACGGACAAACCAATTGACGGATTATGATGAAACTTGGTATGAATTGATATTCTTACAAGATATCACAAACTACACAAAAAACAAAAAACGCATGAATTCTAAAATTGTTAAACTGTCTTTTCTAAAATAATGTTGTAAGTTTCTCAATTTACTTTTGTGCAACATATGTTCAAAATCCGTCGATTGATTGGTTTGCCCGTAATTGCAAGAGGCGCACAAAAATTTTCAAATTAAAAAAATTCAGCAAAGCTGAATTTACAAAGCCACAATTTTGAAATTTGGGAATTTGTGAGATCTCCTAAGAATATCAAATCATACCGCATTTTATCAAAATGCGTCGATTGCTTTGCACGTAATTTCAAAAGGCGCATAAAAATTTCCAAAATTTGGAAATTTGTGATATCTTGTAAGAATATCAATTCGTACCAAGTTTCATCAAAATCCGTCGATTAGTTTGTCCGTACTGGCAAAAGACGCCACAAAATTTACAAATTAAAAAAATTCACAAAAGCCGTATTTACAAAGCTACAATTTTGAAATTTGGCAATTTGTGGGACCTCGTAAGAATATCACATGATACTACGTTTCATTAAAATCCGTGGATTGCCTGTAATTGCAAAAGGTGCACACAAATTTCCAAATTTCACCAAAGCCGTATTTACAATGCTACAATTTTGAAATTTGGGAATTGTAAGTGAGATCTTGCAAGAATATCAAATCGTACCAAGTTTCATCAAAATTAGTCGATTGGTTTGTGCGTAATTGCAAAAGGCGCTCAAATATTTACAAACTTCCAAAATTCACAAAAGCCGTATTTACAAAGCTGCAATTTCGAAATTTGGAAATTTGTGGGACCTCGTAAGAATATCAAATCATACTACGTTTCATCAAAATCCGTCGATTGGTTCCGGACCTGTAATTGCAAAAGGCGCACAAAAATTTCCAAAATTCACTAATGCCGTATTTACCAAGCTACAATTTTCAAATTTGTGATATTTCGCACGAATATTAAATTATACCAAGTTTCATCAAAATGCGTCCATTGATTTGTCTGTAATTGCAAAAGGCGCACAAAAATTTACAAATTTTAAAAATTCACAAAACCCGTTTTTTCAAGACCTCGTAAAAATAGCAAATCGTATAACGTTTCATCAAAATCCGTGGATTGGTTTGCCTGTAATTGCAAAAGTTGCACAAAAATTTCCAAATTTCACCGCAGCCGTATTTACAAAGCTGCAATTTTCAAATTTGGTAATTTGTGATATATTGTAAGAATATCAATTCGTACCAAGTTTCATCAAAATCCGTCGATTGGTTTGTCCGTGATTGCAAAAGACGCACAAAATTTACAAATTTCAACATTAAAAATTCACGAAAGCCGAATTTACAAAGCTACAATTTTCAAATTTGGGAATTTGTGAGATCTCGTAAGAATATCAAATGATACCACGTTATATCAAAATCCGTCAATTGGTTTGTCAAAGTGGCAAATCATGTCACTTTTTATCAAAATCCGTGGATTGGTTTGCCGGTAATTGCAAAGGGTGCTCAAACATTTCCAAATTTCACCAAAGCCGTATTTACAAAGCTGCAATTTCCAAATTTGGTAGTTTGTGATATCTTGTAAGAATATCAATTCATACCAAGTTTCATCATAATCCGTCAATTGGTTTGTCCGTAATTGAAAAAGACGCACAAAAATTTACAAATTTCAAAAATTCACGAAACCGTATTTACAAAGCTACAATTTTGAAATTTGGGAATTTGTGAGATCTCGTAGGAATATCAAATGATACTACGTTATATCAAAATCCGTCGATTGGTTTGCCCGTCATTTCAAAAAGCGCACAAAACACGCCAAATATTCACGCTAATACGGTAACTGATTTTCACTATCACATTGTAAAAGCAGACCTGACACGTCAGCATTTCATAACGTGAAAATTAAAAAAAAATGGCACGCGGCCGGAAAAAGGTTCGCCTTCCCCTGCCATAGAGGATCGGTCCAAACTCGGGCAAACCATTCCTAGTATTCCCAGTGGCCCTTACCAGCAAAAACAGCACAGGAACCAACAGACCAAAGTGGACAGAGGAGAGGAAGCTTGCCCACGGCCAGAAAATCAAAGAAGAAATAGCAGACCCATATAAAGAGTCAAACCAAGCCCCGTGGTCCTAAGTAGGCCCATACAAGAAGAAGAAGAGGCAGGTGCATAATAAAGTAAACAGCAGGCCTGGTAAACATAATAGGCACGTCATAGGTATGCTTTCGAGATTTCTGTAGCTTTGTTTATGTTAGAATACGAATAATTCAAAGTATTAGATACGAATAATTCAAAGTATAAGAATTTAAAGTCTATTCGTATTCTAACATAAACAAAGCTACAGAAATCCCGATGCTTATTATTCATATTATTCATAGTTGACATTTTTGGTGCGCATGCGTCAATTTCCGCTATGTTTTCGGGCACTTTTTTTAGGTATAACCGATGAAAATAACAAAATGTGCCTGAAACTTACATATTCCCGCCTTCTAAATATGACGGACGCGTATGCGCTTAACTAGCCATAAAAAGGTCTATTCAGAACATTCAATGTAAGTGCTATCTATAGATAAATTGGTAATCGCCTTCTCAGTGAAGTAATCTTTTGGTACGACCCAATCACAAAACCAACTTCTTTTTTATTATTTGGCCAAAATCTCATCTTCTGTAATTAAAATAGTTTATAAAATGCTTCGCGGGCCGCATAAATGTTCGGTGCGGGCCGCATGCGGCCCGCAGGCCCATTTGCCCGGGCCTGTTCTAGATAACGACCTCATTTCCTTTTAGTTGTAGAAACTAATAAATCGTAAATAGTTTATAAAATGCTACGCGGGCCGCATAAATGTTCGGTGTGGGCCCATTTGTCCAAGCCTGCTCTAGATAAAGACCTCATTTCCTTTAAGTTGTATAAACTAATAAATCGCCTACAAAGTTCATTTGACACATTTCTCTCTAACATTTGTAGTTACAAGCTTATGCCAACAACAGAATTTAGGCATAAAAGGCCGCATGCGGCCCGCGGGCCCATTTGCCCAGGCCCGTTCTAGATAAAGACCTCATTTCCTTTTAGTTGTATAAACTAATAAATCGTAAATAGTTTATAAAATGCCTCGCGGGCAGTATGAAAGTTTAGTGCGGGCCGCATGCGGCCCGCGGGCCTATT
Organism: Phosphuga atrata; assembly: GCA_944588485.1. Classification (NCBI taxonomy): domain Eukaryota; kingdom Metazoa; phylum Arthropoda; class Insecta; order Coleoptera; family Silphidae; genus Phosphuga; species Phosphuga atrata. The sequence goes on along the minus strand of OX155907.1, from coordinate 19,987,115 downwards.
TTCCCAGGCCTGTTCTAGATAAACCCTCATTTCCTTTTAGTTGTATAAACTAATAAATCGCCTACAAAGTTCATTTGAAACATTTCTCTGTAACATTTTTAGTTAGAAACTTACTCCAACAACAGAATTTACAATCTAACTAACACAAGCAGTCGCGCTGTGGTGACGTTAGCAAGATCGAAGAAACAAATAGACACATCAGCCAAATTCCTATCTAGTCAAACAAGTTTGTTATTTAAAGAAAGCACGGATTGTTTTACATTTTACAACAACGCGCTTCCTGAAAAAACTGTGTAGCCGAAATTATGAACATAGTGTTTTTAGTGAAAATATTAATGGTATATTATAGGACGAGTTCAGTAAGCGCGATTTTAAAGCACGCGTCCAAATTTGGAAAACGACGAGCGCACACTGGGACGGATTACGAATTTACGGCGAAAAATGAAATCCAGTTCATTTCAATTTTTTGTCTCACATATTACCTTATGATGACATTCTGATGATTCTAATATAAAATTAGTCTATATTGGATGTACACGATTAATTAAAAATGCAAATTTAAGTGCAAAAAATATATACAGTCGAACTTCCATAACTCAAACTTCTGTAACTCCAATTTTTCTATAACTCGAGTATTTTAGAAATCCATACGTTTAGATAGCATTTTACATATAAATTAACTTCCATAACTCGAATTTTCCTTAACTCGAATTTTTCCATAACTCGTAGTAAAAATTTGTACAATGGTAAAATTTTACATACAAAAGAATCTCTATAACTCTACAATTTTTAATCGACGCGTATTTTCCAAAACTTATGATGCCGGGATATTGCCTACAATAAACCGTCAATAGTGTAATCGATATTATTCTCCCAAGAAACGGTAATCCAAAAATAGGCGGTATAATCAAAGATCACCGATAAGGTGCTATATATTATGGAAAACAATTTAAAAAATTTCGAAAAAATAATATATTAATTAAAATTATTTTTATTTAATTATATTTATATACCATCATATTAATAATATATACATAATTATTTTTTGTTTATAAATATGTACATATGAATTTCCTTTGAATAAATTGTGTATTTTACTCATTTTATAGTTATGTATTTCTATAACTCCAATTTTCTATAACTCCAATTTTTTTTCTTGAACTATGGCTAACGAACTACTATTCGACTTCGAGTCGAAGGAAGTTCGACTGTATTTTTTTTATGTAACAAAAGTGCAACATTTTTTTTCAAATTCACAACCGTCGTTGAAACATAACTTATCCAACACGTATTGTACTAATCGTTAATTACACTTTAACGAAGAAATTCGTTCTCTCTTGCAAATGGTGGTCATCACCACTACATGGAAAAAAGGTGTAATTCTCAGTAAGGTGGAACAATGTGGACAGGATTTTTGCTTTTCTAGAATTGACAATGTTTGTTTTGTTTTACAAAATATTTAATTTAACGGAACTATGCGGAACTTTTTTTAAAAATTAATCTATTGCCGTTTTTTACAAAAAAAAATAAATTTACGATAGTCGTTAACAAAACCTTTTTTTAGCCGTATTGATTAAAATTTTCCACAAATTTGATATTATTCCATGTAAATACATACTTGAAGCTATATTCTCCTTATTCAAAAAGTTCACCATTTTTTAACACAAACACAAAACAGACGTAGTTACTTTGTTAAAAATCCAGCGCAACTAATTCCTTTTTGGAACCTAAGGGACAAGAGCGATGTTTAACACGTTCCCACAACCAATGGAATTGGTTTTTCGCATTTATTTGTTTATAATATTATGGATGGGTTATCTAACAATACATTTTAAGAGGTTTTGCTTAACTGTGAGACATTATAAATTTTATTTTTGTCGCCGTAAATTCATAATCCGTCCCAGTGTGGAGCGTAGCGAGGAGTTTTCTAATGGACAAGTGCTGAAAAACGCCTCACGAACGAGTTTTTTATACTATTTTTTCAATTTTGCACCTTTTTATGCCATTTATAAATAAAAAAATCGCCGATACATATTGAGAAAATTATATCGCACTCGGCGAGCCATAGCCGCACGCATATGAGTGCTGTAATTAGTCCATTACAGACGCAAAATAGAAAAAAATATATTTGATATGTAATTATGGGTTTTATAATTATGATGTTGAATTGTTTTAAGTTATTAAATCGAATGAAGAGAAGTGTCGTCGGTTGAAAAAGGCCTCGGCGGAGAGGAAAAGAGTAAACACATCGTTGGATCCACTCACAGCAAATAAAATACACTCAGCAGATAATATAAAAGGGAGAGTAGAAGAAAATTGCAGTCTTTAAAGACGTAAAAAGAAACTGAGCACTATACCCAAAAAACTGAAATGCAAGAAAACATTTCGAATCGAATGCAAATGAGGCAAATGTAAGCAGGACTCGTCCGGTAAGCCCCTAAGAGGTTTCCCTTAAAAATAACCCCCTTGGAAGAAAAAAGCAGTTATTTATACAATTCAAATCGAACACTCCGGGACTGATTCCTTGTTATTTTAACAAGATCTTCGTATATTAATGGAACTTAAGGTAGAACACAACAAAGCTACAAATTACAATATTGAAATCTTTTCAAAACAATATTTACCCCTCGCAGAATAATCCTCTGTGTAAACAGAAATAATGCATTGAGAAAATTCAATTTGTGAATTTACAGCGGGTTTGAACATATGGAGTGAGAGCGTTCATGATTTAAACCCGCAAAAATCGAGACACAGAATAAAGCCATATTATGAGGGATTTTTTTTTTAAACAGAAAAAGTACTTCATCCCTTATTCATAGATCCTTGCTGATATACTGGGGGAATATTATGATCCATTTTAGTAAAATAATATTGTTTCTGTTATTATTTTCTTTAGTGTTTCTTTTATTTTAATCAAAAAAATTAAATTTTTAAAATTTTTGGAAATGTTTTTCTTGGGTAGAGTTAACAAATTTTATAAAACAACAGTTTACTAAACAAATCCTCTTTTATTAGCCATCAGTTGGTTTGCAAATTTTATTTCTTTGAAAGAATTAGAGTTTGTAATGCCCGCTCCACACTCTCGCGAAGTAGCACGGAGTTGAGTGAGGAAGGAGAGTGTGGTCAGGTTACTCGGTCCGCATTGTGCTTCCTCGCCTCGCCTTGGCTAACTTCGCTTCATGAAGCGGTTTTTCGTACCCGAGTCAAATGAACACGAGGCGCAAGTACGAGGAAGGGAGAGTATCACGTCTACACTCTCGTGTTTACTCGTCCTTTCCTATATATTATACACACAAATAGTTGCAGCAGCAGCTACCACCTGTTCGGTGTCAGTCATGGCACTGAGGTCCTCGCGAAGTAAGGCGAGATTGTAGATGCCTCCTCCGTCTAGTTCCTCGCCTCGTACAACTTCGGCGAGGATCCTCCGCGAGAGTTACTACGCGAGAGTGTGGAGCGGGCATAAACACGTCTTAATTTACTTCCTGTAAGTCTCCCCTGAGTTTCCCCACTGTCTCTCAGAAGCAAGAAGTATACAGGCACTACTAGACCTAAATGGACCGATGAGAGGATGCAAGCTCACAGCCAGAAGATGAAGGCATACTGGGCTAGGAAAAAGCAGAAGACCATAGCTAAAAGTTAAGACATGCCCCATGGTTCCTAGTAGGCCAAAACATAAAAAACTTAAGCACTCACTAAGGGAGGGCGTTTAGAAATATCATCAACAAGGGGACTAAAGAATTTTACTAATAAGTTTATATCTCAAGAACCGCAGATGTTACAGATCTGAAAATACGGAACGGGGTCGTAACTAGACAGGGGGCAATAGGTGCACGTATCCATGTTCCCGTATGGTTCATTGCTGAAGGCCGCAAGGTTTTTTTAATTCATTAGGATTTTTTTGGAACTTTCCGATCCGTCTGAGCACAGAAAGGTCCAAAAGATTCGTAAAAATTAAAAAAAAAACCGTGCGCCTTTCAACATTTTTTTGGGAACCTGTCCGAATATAAAATATAGGCCTTTTCTGGTTATATGCCGGCTTATATGTTTATAAATTTTCACTCGAGCAATTCTGAGTATTATCACCTGATGAAAACTATTTTTCAGAACAGGCGCTTCTAAGTTATACTTCAGGGGAAAAGGAGTCAATTGAGAGACCAGAGGAACGTTCGAACCACAGGGAAGTGTACTGGCTCCTATGCTTTTCAACGTATACACCAATGACCAACCAACCGTCCAACAGACACGTCGCTTCATCTATGCGGATGACACAGCCATCGCCGCACAGGGAAAATGCTTTGAAGAAGTCGAGCATAAACTACAGCCTTAGAAAACATGGCACAGCACTACGACATAAACCAGTTGAAGCCGAACCCAGCAAAACCTAGGTAGGTTCATTTCACCTGAGAAAGAAGGACGCACGCAAGAAGCTGCAAATCATATGGAGAGAAGAAGAACTCGAAACATGCAACATCGCACCATCGCACACCATCTTTCCAAACACAGTGCCAGAATACAAAGGCCAAAGTTTGTGCTAGGAATAACATCATCCGGAAGCTGACTGACACAACTTGGGGAGCGCAGCCTGACGTGCTGCATACGTCGGCTCTTGCTCTCTGTTTCTCTGCTGCCGAGTAAGCGGCACCAGGGTGGTACAACTCGGTTCACGCAAGACATGTCGACGTCGCCTTAAACGCGACGTGCAGGATTATAACAGGCTGCCTGAGATCGACTTCTGTTAAAAAGATGTACCATCTATCTGGAATTGCTAGAGCACACGTCAGACGCAAAGTAGCTTCCAAACAGAGCGGCAGAAGTAGATAGGCAACACCCTCTACACGACGACCAGAAAGGCAACGACTCAAATCAAGGAAAAGCTTTCTCTAACATATTCAACAATTGCAGATATGCCCAAAACATCTCTGTTTCTCCGCTGCCGAGTACGCGGCACCAGTGTGGTACAACTCGGTTCACGCAAGTGACCTTAAACGAGACGTGCAGGTTTATAACAGGCTGCCTGAGACCGTTCGAGAGGCTGAACCATCTATCTGGAATTGCCCCAGCACGCATCATACGCAAAGTAGCATCCGAAACAGAGCGCCAGAACAACAACTGCAGACATGCCTAAAACAACGCTGCATAGAACTATGGAAAGAACAATACCCAAACCTAAGGACCGAAAACCGGGAAAACTTTTACCATACGCGACATGGAAATCGTTATACAGACTAAGGATAGGAGTGACGCGCTGCAAATCGAACAGGATGAGATGGGGAATACCCGTGGATGATGAGCTGTGTGAATGGGTGGCTTTAGAACGACTGCCACCTTCTCAGATGTCCCAACATGGGAGAGGCATGCACGATGTAGGATCTAATTGTGGCAAATGACAGGGCGATATACGCTGCCAAGTATTGGAAAGGAAGGGTCTGAATGTACAGGGTAAGCAAAAATGTCTCAGCTCTATTATAAGAAAACGAAAAATGATAGAAAAAATCTGAAAAGAGGTTCTTAAATGGGATTGACTAAGGACCATTTTAAGCCAAATTTACATATTTTTCCATATTTGGAAACTGGAGTAATGACGTCATCGAATTTTGTTTTCCCAAAACCATACCTATATTTTTGCATATTTGAAAAAAACTAATTTTTCGGAACAAATTTTTTAAAGAAAAAAAATAGCCATCTTCTCCCGTTTTCTTTTATTTTTTCTATCGTTTTTCGTTTTCTTATAATAGAGCTAAGACATCGAATTTTGCTCACCCTGTACACTGGTGTCTCGGACCCCCTGTCTCGGAAATGAATGAATTGGATACACCATGCCGTTTCATGTATCAAGTTTTGAAGATGACATCAAAAAGATGATGGCCCCAGGCAGCGATACATTAATCAAGACGATTCTACAGTTTTCTAAAGTTTTCTGGCGGATTTTGGCACATCACGATGGGTATTTCTTCCCGAATTCGATCCTTTAGATCTTCCAAGGTGTGAGGCTGGGGTTTAACAAAAATTTCTTTGAGATATCCCCACAGGAAGAAATCGCAAATGCTTCGACATCAGAAAGATGACGGCCCCAGGCAGCAATACATCATGGAGTCGAATTCTAAAGTTTTCTGGCGAATTTTGGCAGATCACGACGGGTATTTCTTCCCGAATTCGATCCTTTAGATCTTCCAACGTGTGAAGCCGAGGTTTAAAAAAAATTTCTTTGAGATAACCCCACAGGAAGAAGTCGCAAATGCTTCGAGATCAGAAAGATGATAGCCCCAGGCAGCCATACATCATGAAGTCGATTTATAAAGTTTTCTGGCGGATTTTGGCACATCACGACGGGTATTCTTCCCAAATTCGATCCTTTAGATCTTCCAAGGTGTGAGGCGGAGGTATTAAAAAAAAATATTTCAGATAATCCCACAGGAAGGAGTCGCAAATGCTTCGACATCAGAAAGATGATGGTCCCAGGCAGCGATACATTCATGAAGTCGTTTTCTAAAGTTTTCTGGCGGATTTTGGCACATCACGACGGGTATTTCTTCCCGAATTCGATCCTTTAGATCTTCTAAGATGGAGGACACAACCCCACAGGAAGAAGTCGCAAATAACTGTCCTGTTAAAACTAAATTTCTCCCAGATCGGTTTCAACCGTTATTTCTTCCAATTGAGGTCTAAACTAATTTTCTAACACGGAAACACAACGTTTAGCGGTGACAGTCACGGTCTGTACATTCTGCTCAAAAAAAACCCGGCCAAGTGCGAGTTGTGACTCGCGCACCGAGGGTTCCGTACAAACTTGTAAGTAAGATATCTTTAGGAGGACCTAACTGTATGCAACCCATATGCGTCTGGTGCCTGACAATACCACGCAACACATTAGTGTATATTCATAAGTTTCTAATAGTAAATTCGCATTTTTCTTGTAATTAAACTACATATTTAAGGTTTTCAGATTTTTCCCTTTACATGTGCTGTAAGACACCGCTTCTTGCCAAATTTCATGATTCTAGGTCAACGAGAAGTACCCTATAGATTTTGAGTCGCTTGTGAAATTGCAAAATATGCGACATAAACGGTCATATCTTTTGATCGCGTTGATTTACAAGTTTGATTTTTTCACAACTGAAAGAGACTGCAGACCCGAGTATTTGATACAAATTTCAACTTGTTACCTCTACGCGTTCCTGAGAAAAATGGTCTTAACAGACAGACAGACGGACGGACGGACAGACGGACAGACGGACGGACGGACAGACGGACAGACGAACAGACGGACAGACGGACAGACGGACAGACAGACAGACAGACAGACAGACAGATGGACAGACAGACAGACATACAGACAGACAGACAGACGGACAACAAAGTGATCCTATAAGGGTTCCGTTTTCGGTACGGAACCCTAAAAATAAGGCCCAATCACCCCAAATTTAGAAATTTAGAAATTGCACATCACACGGTCACTTTAATGGAGTGAAGATATTTGTTATGAAGGCCTCGTCACTACTGAAAAAGTGATGGCCCCAGGCAGCGATACATCATGAAGTCGATTTCTAAAGTTTTCTGGCGGATTTTGCCACATCACGACGGGCATTTCTTCTCGAATTCGATCCGTTAGATCAGAACATTTCTTGGGAGCGATTTATGCGGTTTTCATAGACAGGAGGCTTCAATTCTGGGGCAAAAATAGTCTTGTAGGGATGGAATGATAAATCATGATGCAAAACCCTCCTAAGTGAGCATAATTAGGATGTTCATAATTATTTTCATTTATCAAGTTATGGCTTCTTCCTGGTGGCCTTTTTAGCTGTAAAATGCAGGAGCCACACCGTACTAATAATAATATTTTATTTATGTTATTTGTCAATTTGTGAATTAAATAACTTAATTCTTTTCTTATAAACAAAATACATATTTTTAGGGTTCCGTACCGAAAACGGAACCCTTATAGGATCACTTTGTTGCCCGTATGTCTGTCTGTCTGTCTGTCCGTCTGTCTGTCTGTCTGTCTGTCTGTCGGTCTGTCCGTCCGTCTGTCCGTCCGTCCGTCTGTCTGTCAAGACCATTTTTCCCAGGAACGCGTAGAGGTAACAAGTTGAAATTTGTATCAAATACTCGGGTCTGCGGTCTCTTTCAGCTGTCAAACTTGTAAGTCCACGCGATAAAAAGATATGACCGTTTATGTCGCATATTTTGCGATTTCACAAGGGAATCAAAACCTAAAGGGTACTTCCCGTTGACCTAGAATCATGAAATTTGGCAAGAAGCGGTGTCTTATAGCACATGTAAAGGGAAAAATCTGAAAACCGTAAATATTTTGTTTAATTACAAGAAATATGCGAATTTACTATTACAAACTTATGAAAATACACTAATGTGTTGCGTGGTATTGTCAGGCACCAGAAGCATATGGGTTGCATACAGTTTGTACGGAACCCTCGGTGCGCGAGTCACAACTCGCACTTGGCCGGTTTTTTTATTTATTTTTTCTGGTGATAAAGATTATGCAAAAAAGCAAAGATCAATCAACGATTACTTTTCTATCAAAACATGAACAATTCTTCCGCGTTTGATAAAATATTGTTCAGGATCCTAAAAGATAATTTTTATAAATCTTCCCCTCTCATATTTCCTCATGATCCATTGAAAATTTCCTTTGGCGTCGTAGTTTTTTATTTTCTACGAAGAAAATGACAAAAGTTTTCATTAAAGCCGCCTTTCAAGATTAATTTCGTCCCATAAAAAAAAGAACGCTCTAATTAAAATTAAGCGATGCAGCCTGCAACACTGATCCTTTCGATACTCCACCAAATATTTTAAAATAGATTCGTTAAATTACAATGGGGATGTATCTATCTCCTTTAGTCTATGCGTGGTTTAGTTGAAAAAATCGCAAGGGAAAGAATATTTGTGGGAGCGGGAGGGAGTGGAAAACATAGGGGAAAACGTTGAAAAACGTTTGGTTCTTATTTTTTTTTGCTGTGGAAAATTGATCACATTTTTACGTTTCATTAAAGCAAGATATAGGCTTTTCGGACGAGTGAAATCATAAATTTGTCAAATGACCAGCTATAATTCTTACTTTATATATGGGCGTGAAATAGAGATCGTTTATAAAACAAAAAACAAACCAATATTTAAAGATTCTGTATATTTTAAAGTTCAAGTGTTATCTACGTGTACATAGTTGCAACATTTGTATTCTTTATTATGCAAGATTTACACCAAAATCCCTTTCCTTATTTTCCTTTGAAATATCTCAATACGACTTTTTGAAGGTACATTAGTAAAGCTGCCTCTGTAAATCCACAACGTTTCGTGGAAAATCTCGCGAAGTTTTTATTTGCATGTTTCTCAACTTTTAATTTATTTCGAACAATGTAAAATAAACTTTTTAAATAATATGTTTGCTTTAAATTAACAAACAATTTATTTAAGGAAGTTTGAAAACTCGCACATTCTTTATGCGTTTTATTAACGGCCGCTGACGCCTCATTTGTGTCATTTTTGTTATTTAAAACAATTAAAGAATTGATAAAATAAAAAAATCCCTGATGTAACGGAAAACGTTTGTTTTGCTGATACTGAGAATATATTTTGGTACTTACGTATTAACGCCATCACCGCTACATTTTTAAATGCCGTCAATCTACACCTAAAATGTTTAGGATAAATCATAAAATAAAATATTTCATTTAAAATTATAACATTTTTAAAGCTTAAAATACTCCAGGCAAAACCTCTTTCTGTATATATTTTTGCTACTTTACTTTATACTCATCGTTCTGTCTAAGAGGCAAAAATAAATAAATAAATTATTATCATTATTATTAAATCAAGACGGTAACACGCGGTAGCGCGTACTCTCGATACAATATATAGCCGTGGTGGCGTTAATACGTAAGTATCTATATATTTTGTCGTACTCTGTAAATAATTGGTCAAATTTTAAAAACTCTGTTGAATTCAGTAAATTTGTCTCAAATCCAGTCAAATTTTGATTTTTTTCTCAAGATTTTTGTAAAACTAACCAAAAATTTCTAAAAATTGTAAATCTATCCTGAAACATTTACAACAAAATAGAGAACATCTGTTAATTTTTGACATGAATCATGTATTCATTTGCATATATTTCACGGAGCATTTCATTGAACAACACAATATTATTTTTTATATTTGTTTGAATATTTAATTGTTAATTAAAACAAAGCCTGGGAAACGGAAAAACGTATATTGCGACCGACGGCAATTATTTCAAACATGAAGCAGACGTGGAAAATTTATTAAATTGTTGATAGTGCAAAGTGGTTTTGTTAAAAAAAAAGCGATAAAATTGTAAATATTTATGCGAACTGGAAATTTCCATTTAAATAAATTTCCAAGTAAAAATAACTTTTAATTGCAATTTTCTGCTGAACAATGTAACTATTGCGAGTTTATTTATAAAACACGGCTCCTTATCTTCGCGAGACTTTATCACACCGGCAATTATACCTGAGGTTTTCTTAATGTTTCGTGAAAATTTTTAAACTCGCGTGCCCTTTTCGTATAAAACAGGGCTTATACATTTCATTTTCGCCCACAATGAAATAAAAAAGAGAATCTATTCCTTAAATAAACCCCGAGAAGTCAAGACCTCCACATATGTGATAAGATATTGAGAAATTGGATAGCCGCACAAGATCAACCCCTAAGGGATAAAATCATTTCTTTAATCATTTTTCTAACATATTTCAACAACATAATTAATTATCGAGCTACGAACAGATTGAATATAATATATTCAATCTGCTCTATAAATATTATTTATATATTAAAGCTATATTTCGCTTTAATAAGTTTGTATGATTGTATCCAAAATTAGTATAGTTCAACCAATATTCAATCAATAATCGCAACAATGTTCATGTTTTGAATTGGTCTCATTAGTATTAAAGAGCTCCGGAAAGGTTGAATATATTTATATATTCAAGCTTTGTTCCGACTTTATTAAGTTTAAAGTTCATGTTTTTCTACACAAATGACTAATCAAAACCGAATCTCTCCAGTCATGCATGAGGTGTTCCAGCTAATATAAGAGTATTCCAATTTACATATTGCAAAAAGCAAAGCTGCATTGATGAGAGATAGATCTCGAGACGCGTAATATATTATATAATCTGTTCGTATAAATATTATTTATATATTAAAGCTATATTTCGCTTTAATAAGTTTGTATGATTGTATTTATAATTAGAACGGTATAACCAACATTCAACCAATAACCGATACAAAGTTCAAGTCTTTGTACACAATTGAGTAATCAAAACTAAACCTCGCTAGTCATGAATGAGGTGTTCAAGCTAATATTACAGTATTCCAATTTATATATTGCAAAAGGCAAAGCTGCACTGATGAAAGATATATCTCGAAACTCGTAATATAATATATTCAATCTGCTAGTATAAATATTATTTATATATTAAAGCTATATTTCGCTTTAACAAGTTTGTATATTTGTATTTATAATTATAATGGTTTAACCAATATTCAATCAATAAACAAAACAAAAGATCATATGCTTCTACACAAATGAGTAATCAAAACCAAACCTCGCCAGTCATGCAAGAGATGTTCAAGCTAATGTAAGTGTATTTCAATTTATATATTCTAAAAAGCAAAGCTGCACTGATGAGAAAAAGATCTCGAAACGAGTCTGCAGATGGCTATTTACTTAATTTAAACACAAATAAATGATCTTAAAAACAATTTTATTTTTCTAGTTCTGTAAGTGACATAACAATGGACAGGGACTAGTAATAACATGAAAATCTCTGTTGTATAATTCAATATCCTGCGTGATATTAGTTGTTTCAACATGAGATTTGTTCATAGTCTTAATATGACTATGAACAAATTAATATTTATATATTCAAGCAACATAATTAATTATAGAGCTACGAAAAGATTGAATATAATACATGCAATCTGGTATTATAAATATTATTTATATATTAAAACTATGTTTCACTTTAATAAGTTTGTATGATTGTTTCCATAATTAGTATGGTTCAACCAATATTCCAACCAATTATTTATATATTAAAGTTAAATTTCGCTCTAATAAGTTTGTATGATTGTATTTATAATTAGAATGGTTTAACCAATATTCAATCAATAACCGAAACAAAGTTCATGTCTTTCTACACAAGTGACTAATCACAACCGAATATCTCCAGTCATGCACGAGGTGTTCAAGCTAATATAAGAGCATTCCAATTTATATATTGCAAAAAGCAAAGCTGCACTGATGAGAGATAGATCTCGAGACGCGTAAAATAATATAATAAATCTGCTCGTATAAATATTATTTATATAGTAAAGCAAAATATTGCTTTAATAAGTTTGTATGATTGTATTTATAATTAGAATGGTTTAACCCATATCCAATCAATAACCAAAACAAAGTGCATGTCTTTCTACACAAATGACTAATCAAAACCGAACCTCGCCAGTCATGCACGAGGTGTTCAAGCTCATATGAGAGTATTCTAATTTATATATTGCAAAGAGCAAAGCTGCACTGATGAGAGATAGATCTCGAGATGCGTAATATAATATATAATCTGTTTGTATAAATATTATTCATTTATTAAAGCTAAATTTCGCTTTAATAAGTTTATATGATTGTATCTACAATTAGTATGGTTTAACCAATATTCAATCAATAACCAAAACAAAGTTCATGTCTTTCTACACAACTGACTAATCAAAACCGAATCTCTCCAGTCATGCACGAGGTGTTCAAGCTAATATAAGGGTACCAAGTTAACTGTCCAATTTATATACTCTGAAAAGCAAAGCTGCACTGATGAGAAATAATTAATTTTAAAAACAGTTAAGGATCTGTTATAAAGGAAACTATTGATTATATGGAGTAGGTAAGGAGGAACATTTATTAAATTGGCATTTTGTATACCAATATTCAATCAATAACCGCAACAAAGTTGATGTCTTTCTACATAAATGACTAAACAAAACCAAACCAGGTATGCACGAGGTGTTCAAGCTAATGTAAGTGTATTCCAATTTATATATATTCTAAAAAGCAAAGCTGCGCTCATGAGAAATAGATCTCGAAACACGTCTGCAGATGGCTATTCACTTAATTTAAACACAAAGAAATGATCTTAAAAACAATTTTATTTGTCTAGCTCTGTTAGTGACATAAAATGGATTGGGACTAGTAATAACATGCAAAACTCTGTTGTATAATTCAATATCCTGTGTGATATTAGTTGTTTTAACATAAGATTTGTTCATAGTCTTAATAAGACTATGAACAAATTAATATTTGATTTGTTAGTTAACATAATTAGTATGGCTCAACCAATATTCAATCAATGACCGAAACAAAGTTCATGTGTTTCTACACAAATGACTAATCAAAATCAAGCAAAGCTGCACTGATGAGAAATATATCTCGAAACGCGTCTGCAGATGGCTGTTCACTTAATTTAAACACAAAGAAATGATCTTAAAAACAATATTATTTTTCTAGTTCTGTTAGTGACATAAAAATGGACTGGGACTAGTAATAACATGCAAATCTCTGTTGTATAATTCAATATCCTGCGTGATATTAATGTTTCAACATGAGATTTGTTAATGGTCTTAATAAGACTATGAACAAATTAATATTTATATATTCAAGCAACACAATTAATTATAGAGCTACGAACAGATTGAATATAATACATGCAATCTGTTATTATAAATATTATTCAAATATATTTCACTTTAATAAGTTTGTATGATTGTTTCCATAATTAGTATGCTTCAACCAATATTCAATCAATAACCTAACCTCGCCAGTCATGCACGAGGTGTTCAAGCTAATACAAGAATATTCCAATTTATTTATTGCAAAAGCAAAGCTACACTGATGAGAGATAAATCTTGAAACTCGTAATATAATATATTCAATCTGCACGTATAGATCTTATTTATATATTAAAGTTAAATTTCGTTTTAATAAGTATGTATGATTGTATTTATAATTAGAATGGTTTAACCAATATTCAATCAATAACCGAAACAAAGTTCACGTCTTTCTACACAAATGACTAATCAAAACCGACTCTCAACAGTCATAAACGAGGTGTTCAAGGTAACATAAGAGTATTCCAATTATATTGCAAAATATATTGAAATATATATATTGCAAAAAGCAAAGCTGCAATGATGAGAGAGATCTCGAGACGCGTAATATAATATATTCAATCTGTTCGTATAAATATTATTTATATATTAAAGGTAAATTTCGCTCTAATAAGTTTGTATGATTGTATTTATAATTAGAATGGTTTAACCAATGATTTGTTCATAGTCTTAATAAGACTATGAACAAATTAATATTTTATTTGTTAGTTAACATAATTAGTATGGTTCAACCAATATTCAATCAATAACCGAAACAAAGTTCATGTCTTTCTACACAAATGACTAATCAAAACCAAACCTCGCCAGTCATGCACGAGGTGTTCAGGCTAATATAAGAGTATTCCAATTTATATATTGCAAAAAGCAAAGCTGCACTGATGAGAGATAGATCTCGAAACTCGTAATATAATATATTCAATCTGCTCGTATAAATATTATTTATATATTAAAGCTAAATTGCGCTTTAATAAGTTTGTATGATTGTATCTATAATTAGTATGGTTTAACCAATATTCAATCAATAACTGAAACAAAGTTCATGTCTTTCTACACAAATGACTAGACAAAACCAAACCTCGCCTGTCATGCACAAGGTGTTCAAGGTAATGTAAGTGTATTCGAATTTATATATTCTAAGAAGCAAAGCTGCACTGATCACAAATAAATCTCGAAACGCGTCTGCAGGTGGCTATTTACTTAATTTAAACACAAAGAAATGATCTTAAAAACAATGTTATTTGTCTAGTTCTGTTAGTTACGTGAAAATGGACTGGGACTAGTAATAACATGCAAATCTCTGTTGTATAATTCAATATCCTGTGTGATATCAGGAAGTACCTGTTTCAACATAAGATTTGTTCATAGTGTTAGTTTTCTTCTTCATATTTCTCTCATTATAGGCAGGCCTGCCTGTTCATCCTTCACTATGGTCGATCAAGGTGGGGTCTATTGTCGCTTCACCGACTTTTCCGGGTCTTTTCTGGGAGCCCAGGTAGAGGCTCCTTTTCGTTTTATTATAGTCTTAATAAGATTAAATATTATAGAACTAAGAACAGGTTGAATATATTTATATATTCAAGCTATATTTCTTTATTCACTTTAACACCTAACCACCTGACATGCGTCTCTCAGACCCAAAGTAGCAGTAATTTTCTTACCTGAGACGGATGGCAGGTGGTTAAGGGTTAATAAGTGTTCGCGCCAATTTTAATAAATCTGTATTTTTAACTCAACATTTGAATCGATTTCGGCACCGATTCACAGAAGGGGAAAGGTGTATCGACCTGGGCCGAAATCGCGCGATTTACTAATCAATTTACTTCGCGAATTTATAAATTCGGCGAGTATGCTTCGAGTGTGAGAGGCGAAAAGACAAGAATCGAAGCGCGAACGAAGCTCGACCGACACGTGCACGCATCTTTAAGTTTATCGTTTTAAGTCAAGTTAACCGGGGGTGTAATCACGAGCTCAAAGGGCTGAAGCGTCATCCAACGTCTGGAAGACTACAATTTTAAGGGAATCCCTCCACTTATTATCCCCATTTCCTCCCTTAAAAAAGGCGCTGGAAGGACGATCACACGTGGCGGAGACGCGAACAACACTAACAGGTAAGTGATTAGACCAGCCCTGTTTTAAAACTGGAAAATTTGATTTTCGTGAGACACGGTCCAAACAATAAGTTTACATAATTGATTCATTTCCGCAGCTGAAAATATATTGTTTTTGTTCCAAGTGCGATCAATAATATAGAGAAATATGTTAAATAAAATATTGGGATGGAGCGTTCCGGAAATAAAAATAAATCAAATTTGAGACGAGGCATTAGAAGTAAAAGCCGAGGAAGGGAAAATAAATATATGAAAGCAAGTGAATTAAAATAACAGGATGATTACCATAGTGAGGCGTAACTTTTCTTTTCAAATAACAATTTGAACGGCGACGAGTGAAAACTTTGGGAATGGCATTACAAAAACAATTAACTTCATAATTCTAGCTTGTAACTCTCCGTTCGACTAATCTACATTTTTAATCCAGACCCTTTTAATAACCCAGGTTTATTTTTGTTTTCAATTTACATTTATTTCACTCGCGAAACCAAATTGGAAAACAATCCGATAAACGAGTCCCACAAAAAACGGCCGGAATCGGCTCAAATACTTGGTTGGAATAATTCGCGTAATTCGGAAAATTGTAATTGAAAAATCCTTGTACAGACAATCCAACAATCCAACAATCAACCAAGAGATTTTGTTTGAAAAGTGAATTATTTGTTAAATAATTTTTTTTTAAGGATTACTCAAATTTTAACTGCAATTCAGATCAAATTGAAGTCAATTAGTATACCAATATTCAATCAATAACCGAAACAAAGTTCATGTCTTTCTACACAAATGACTAATCAAAACCGAACCTCGCCAGTCATGCACGAGGTGTTTTTTAGGGTTAGTTAAGCGCATGCGAGTCCGCCTTGTTTAAAAGGTGGGAATATGAAAGTTTCGGGCACATTTTGTTATTTTCACTGGTTATAAGTCAAAAAAGTGCCCGCAATCATGGCGGAAATTGACTGTGAAACTATGAAAAGGTCTGTTAGTTATAGATAAACTATAATATGAGAAAAGTTTTAGACACATTTTCTTATTACAGGAAATTTCCAACAACAATTCCAGTTAGTTACAATTTGTTCAATTTTTCGAAAATACAAACGAAGTTTCGGGCACATTTTGTTATTTTCACTGGTTATACGTCGAAAAAGTGCCCGAAAACATGGAGGAAATTGACTATGAAACTATGAAAAGGTCTGTTAGTTATAGATAATATTATCGTAATATATTAATATTATAATAATGTATTAAAATAATAATCTTTTCACTCGTCGCCGTTCAAATAATAATATTATCAAAAATTTGTGACATTTTGCGAAATGTGAATAATTTTGGTGAAAATGGCGACATTTAAAAAAAAACAATTCGGGTTAGAGTGTCGCGAAGATCGAAGAAACGTGTCATTCCATTTGTGCCTCCAATCTCCCCAAACAATTCCATACAAATCACAGAATTGCCCTGTGAAATTTTAATTAAAATCTTCTCATATCTCACCATACAAGAACTTTTCTATAATGTCCGGCCGGTAAACAAGAAATTCAAAGCCATCGCCATGTCTCCTACCCTCTGGAAGGAAATCGAAGTTGGAAACGAGATACCAACAGGAACGTTATCATTCTGGATAAAGTCAGCAAAATTTCGGAATAAAACACAAAAACGACGACAACTATCTCACAGAAGAAACTTAGAATCGATAAAACTGCAAAACTGTTGGGGATCAAGAAGAAACTACCTTTTGCACAGCACACCCTTATGTAACCTAGTAACGCCTTGTCCAAAACTGAGCAACTTCAACTTCAGCCAGAGCAGGTACTTGAAAAATCTTCCCAAAAGATTTCCTGCTTCAAATTTCAGGCGCTTGCGTTCCAGATTCATGTCTTGCAAGTTCTTCCGTCTGATTTCTAAGAACGAAAGGTGTGCTTCAACCAGGAAATGCAACTATACCGGACCGATGACACCGAAGCAAATGAAAGCACTGTTTCCCGCTTTACAAGACTAAGAAGTCGACGAAACAGCGACCATTGGAAACGTAAATTACGCCCAGAAATTTAACTTGAGGGAAATTGTTAGGTACGTTTGGCAAACCACTCCAAATCCAGTAAACGCGAATATTAATTACGGAGATACTGAAGGAGGAGTTGACAATAATTTTGTGATGGATGTTGATATGTAATGAATTTCTTACCGCCTTTCAATGTCAATAAAATAAGTTGTTTCTTGTTTCTTGATAAACTATAATATGAAAAAGTTTTAGAAACATTTTCTTATTACAGGCAATTTCCAGCAACTATTCCAGTTTGTCTAAATTTGTTAAATTTTTCGCAAATACAAACGAAATATTTGAAACAATTTTCGAAATACAAACTAACTTTTACTATTCTAATTTGTCTCAATTCTCTTCAATTTCATGACAAATTAAAATTTGGGATACTTGAGACCAGGGCTGTCCATTTGCAAAGGCCGGTACGGCAGCTTAAAAATAAAATCGGTTTGGAGGGACGCATTATAAAATATTACACTTTATTTTATTTGTAATAATATAATAATAAAACATGTTTATTGCTGCACTTAAATAATAATATAAAATATACAACAAATGGCTATCGACCCGTGGTCTTTCAGCCAGAAATAAACAAATATACAAAAAATATAAAAAAATGTGGATCAGTTTGTGTTCGAATTTCTAGTTTGTCGTATTAAACAGAGTTCGTCAATGAAGTTATACGTCACGGGTTGTCTTCTTTGTAAGTCTGTTATGTTTGTCTGCAATTGGTGGGACCCGTGTTTTTCTATAGAGGAGTTCGTTAGAAGGGTTGTGGTGAGGATTGTTATATCTAAGTTTGGTGATGAGTCGTAATGCGGTTCGTTTAGCGACCTCAAGAGTTCGCTTGCTTGCTTTGTTAATAGTAGTTAGTAAGTATCCGTAGTCAAGTATTGATCTACAGATCCATTTATATATTTTTGCCGCGGTCTTTCTTACTTTGTTATCTTAAATACCTTAATTGCCGTATGTTAAGGCTCCAAATTTGTTTGCAGCGTTTGTTAATCTAGGACTTGCATCAGTAATTTTGCATCGATAGCGAATTTATGTTTAGTGTTTGTTCACGTTGGAACGCGCGGACGCGGTGCGGGTGCGGGCGCGGTAGACGTGGCGAGTTCGTGTTCACATTGGCCGCCAGGCGTTTGCACGAGTGTGACCTGTTGTCGGGTTAGGTTAGGTTAGTATACTAACCTAAGTTTAACCTTTTGGTTAGTATACTAAGCTGAACAGCACTAATAAACTCTTCTGTATTGAAAGACATGATGAAAGCAATGCTATCGTTCCTAGCGATAAGTTCGTACTGGTTGAACTTACTGAGTTGCTGCGCGTTCCGCCGCTAGTTCGACGTGAACACATACAAATATCTCACGCGTTTGATATTGCCGCGAGCGCACCGCGCGCGCCAGTCGCTAGCTGGCCCGCTACTTAGACCGCACGTGCGTTTCGTACGTGAACACTTTGATATTACGCCATATGTTTGATATTTCGTAACCGCGCTCACCATCGTGCCCGCGAGTCAACGTGGATGAGCGTCGATAGTAATTCCGAGGTATTTAATGTTTGCTGGTCGGTTGTACGCCTATGGTGCCTGTGCGGATGACAAGGGATTTTCAGGAAATTTTTTGATTTGAACTGAGGAGTAGGCGTTTGGTGAGGTATGGAGATAATCTCCACAAGTTAAACCATCTAAGGGTCTTATTGCTGAGATTCTGGAGTAGCTCGAAGGTACTTTTAAGGGAGTTGTTGTGGGAAATCAGTGCTGTGTCGTCAGCGTATTGTAGAATATAGGACGACAAGTCAATATGGAATTTGTTAAAATGTTTGCAGCGTTTGATGATCTGGGTCTTACGTAATTTGACGTCGATTGTGAATTTATGCTGCTGTCCAAGAGGATAACGTCTGGAGAAGAAGATATAATTTTGAGCTTTATAACTTATACAGAGGATTAGGAAACAGAGACATAATAACAACAATCAAGATTCGCAGGTTAAGATGGGCAGGACATGCAGCACGCTATGACCACAACATGCCAACGCGAAGAAAATTTGAGGCCATACCAACCGGCAGTAGAGGCAGAGGGAGACCAAGGCTGAGATGGAAAGACGGCGTTTCTGAGGATGCCAGAAAAATTGGTGCAGCTGACTGGAGGTCCGTGCCAGAGACCGGAAAGGATGGCGGGCAAGGCTGGAGAAAGTCGAGGGCCTGTAGGGCTGTAGCACTACTGATGATGATGATGTGAATTTATGTTTACTGTCGATAATAATTCCGAGGTATTTAAATACCGTTTGCTGGTCGGTTGCACGTCTATGGTGCCTGTGCGGATGACCTTGATGAATGATGAATTTAAGGAAATTTTGTGGTTTGTAATGAGGAGTTGGCATTTAGGGGTATATGGAGATAATCTCCACAAGTTAAACCTAGTAAGGTTCTTGTAGGTCAAGGGTACTCTTTAGGGAGTGGTTGTGAGAAATCAGTGCTGTGTCGTGAGCGTATTGTAGAATGTACTTTGTATCGGTTGGTGTGTCATGTCGGATCTTAAGAAAGAAAGTCTGTCAACCAAATGCTGATGTTCAGTTCGGTAATGGAAATTAAATTCCAAATACCTTAGCAGGGGCACCACGAGCAGGAATCAGCTTCACCCTTCACAGTTCATGAATGCTTCAGTTCAGGCTGTGCAGTGGACAATCTGGACATTAATTTATGAAATCACTTGTCTACATATTGTCGATTGTCATAGTGTATTTTTATACTTGTTATATTTTTTGTGTGTAATACCACATGCTAATAGTAATAATGTATAATGTAGGATGATAAGTCTATATGGGATTTGATAAAATGTTTACAGCGTTTGATGATCTGGGACTTATGTAATTTGACGTCGATTGTGAATTTATGTGTACTGTCGATAATAATCCCGAGGTATTTGTAATGTAATGTTTGCTGGTCAGTTGTACGTCTATGGTGCCTGTGCGGGTGACCAGTGAATTTAAGGAAATTTTGTGGCTTGGAATGAGGATTTAGCATTTGGGGGGATATGGAGATAATACCCACAAGTTAAACCATGTAAGGTTTGTAGGTCAAAGGTTTTGTAGGTCGATGGTACCTATACGAAGGGAGTTGCTGTGGAAAATCAGTGCTGTGTCGTCAGCGTATTGTTGAATGTAGGATGATAAGTCAATAAGAGATTTGTCTCTTTGGTCATAATTATAGATGTCGTGGCAGAAGATGTTGTATAGGGGAGAACCTTGAGGGAAACCCTCCTAAATGTTTGAGATGTGATGATTTGTGAAGTATTGATTTTTACTGTTAAGGGTCTGTTATAAAGGAAACTTTTTATTGTATTGAGTAGGTAAGGAGGACAGACATTAATTATAGACATTTTGTACAGAAGACCGGTCTGCCAAACACTGTTAAAGCCTTCTTAATGCCCAGGAAGCAAGGTGCAGATTTTTTATTTTGGAGGTATGAAGTTTGGATGTTGCTGGTTAGAATGAATAGGGGATGCATAGTGGATTGGGAGGGCTTAAAACCGAATTGATGTTTGAAACAGAATTCCATACACTGGTTTTAAAGATATCTTCAAAAATTTTACCAAGGATCGGAAGGACAGTTATTGGTCAGTAACTGCTCGGGGATAGATTTGTTTTGACCTGGTTTAGGTATTGTGATAATGATGGGTGCTTTACAGTAATTGGGAAAGGAACGCTTTAGGAGGCAGAAGTTGAAAATTTTGACTACAAAGGTGTGAATGTCCTTGGAGGGGCGTGAGGGCATGTTTTTGTTTTGACCTAGTTTAGGTACTGTGGTAATGGCGGGTGCTTTACAGTAATTGCGAAAGGAACGCTTTAGGAGGCAGAAGTTGAAAATTTTGATTACAAAGGTGTGAATGTCTTCGTAGGTGTGCCTGAGGAGGTATTTGGTGACCAAATCGGAACCAGCAGAAGAATTTTTACCAAGACATCAGAAATGAATATTTCATCAAAGTTGTCTGAGGCATTTGTTTTGAAGAAGTCAGTGAATTTAAAGTTATGTTTGTCCGGTGAGGTAGATGGTGAAAAGGATTTTTTGATATGGTTGGCGAAAAGTAGTGTTTTGCCTGTTTCTGTGGGGTAGGTTTGTAAGGTAGTAATGAGTCTTCCTTTCTTTAGTTCGTTTTGGCCTACTAGGGACCACGGGGCTCGTCTTAGCTTTCAGCTAGAGTCTTCTGCTTTACTTGGCCCAGTATGCCTTCAACTTTTGGCTGTAAATTTGCTTCCTCTCATCCGTCCATTTAGGTCTGGTAGTGCATGTACAATTCTTGCTTGTGAGAGACAGTGGGAAGACTCCCTGGAGGATGGCCTGTCGGTATTGAGTTCGGTTCTCGATTGTCTGTAATGGGATCTGCAGTTCCTCTAAGTCTGATTTAACAGAGGTGAACACTTGGTTTTGGACACCTAACTTGGTGCACCTGGAGTGCACCAAGTTAGAGAGACATCGCTCTCGCTTGCTGAAATCCATTCTCCCCAATACTTGACTGCAGGAATTTACACTACAAATATCATTGTTTCCTAGTGGGATTGTAGAAGAAGCCTGCTTGATATTGGTGATGAACTCAGTCTTCTGTATGTTGACCCTCAAGCCGGGTTTTGCCGCAACATTGTAGAGGCTCTGTAGTTGATGAATAGCCTCCTCCATGCTGTTGGCCAAGAGGGTGAGATCATCAGCAAAGGCTAGACAGGGTACATTGCCGCAACATTTTAGAGGCTCTGTACGAGGGCGGATTGAAAAGTTTCCGGAATGGGCAAGAGATGTTATGAGATTGTTATGATGGTTGTCAAGGCCAACCTATTTTAGGAAAGCTGTCAAATTTTCAGACAGGTTCGTCGTTCAGTTTTTGTTTACTAGGCAATCTTGTGAAGCAAGTCTGGTACTTTGCGAAGTCAGGCACATTCCTTAAACTTTTCAATCTACCCTCGTAGTTGATGAATAGCCTCCTCCGTGCTGTTGGCCAATAGGGTGAGATCATCAGCGAAGGCTAGACAGGGTACAAAGGCTAGACAGGGCACTATCTTCCAGTCTAGTTCTGAAATAATGATAGGAATCTGTTCGGGCGCCATCTATGGGTTACGTTAGCTTCCAAACTACTTCGCAATGATAGGAATCTGTTCGGGCGCCATCTGTGGGTTAGGTTAGGTTAATGAGGAGGAGGAGGATCCGGAAGGAACTATCTATCCCTACCATTGAGGTTGTCTTTATTGTACTCAAGCTACAGTCCTGCTTTTGGTGAGAATGTGGAAGTTCATTCTCCGATGATTTTCTCCAGAACACAGTTGAAGAACCCCCTGCCTGAGTCCTGTCTGGATGGGAAAACTCGTGGAGAGTTCAACCCTGAACTTGATTTTGGCAGGTGGTGTTCTTCAAGGTAGCTTGGACCAGTCTGGTAGTCTTCTCATCCAGGCCTAGTTCCCACTAGTTAGAGAAGAGGGTGTCATATCTGTCTATGTCTATCTATTGAGTCGTATGCCATTTGGATGTCTACCATAATGGTTACCCAGCGATATCCCCCTCGACTCCTGTGGTCGGTTTATATTACTCTGTTAAAAAAGTATCCGACCTTATTTTTTATTTTGAAAACCTGATGGATTTGAATCAAGCGCGCTTGCATGAGCCGACCTTGACCCTTCGTGCGCATGCGTGAATTTTTTCCGGCCTGTCGATAGCGTTAGTTGCTGTCGAGCAGTGTTAGAGTGACGTAGTGTGTAGTGCTCTCGTCGGTTTTTCAATGCAAGTAAAATGACGGAACGACTGGAGCAGCGCTACTGCATAAAATTTTTCCAAAAACTGGGTGACAACCAGGTGGAAACCATTCGGAAGACTCAGACGGCTTTCGGTGAAGATGCTATCACACATATTAAGGAGTGGTACAACCGGTTTAAAGACGGTCGCACATCTGTGGAAAGCGAGCCACGCTCTGGTCGGCCATCAACATGCCGAAACGACCATGTCATTGCCAAAGAGAACGCTGTGGTGATGCGGGACCGTCGTGTAACTATCCCAAAAATTGCGGAAGAGGTGGGCATCAGCACTTTTTCGGCGCATTCCACTGTGGACGAAGATTAGATCATGAAGAGAGTGACGGCGAAATTCGTGCCGAAGTTGCTGAGGGCGAAGCAAAAGCAAGTTCGTGTTGAAGTCTTACAGGACATGCTGGACTCCATAAACAGTGACCCCGATTTCCTGAACACCATAATCACTGGTGACGAGTCCTGGGTTTACGGGTGCGACCCGGAAACCAAATTCCAGTCATCACAGTGGAAGCATTCCGCGGCACCAAAACCAAAGAAACCCCGCCAAGTGCGCAGCAACGTCAAAGTGATGCTGACTGCTTTCTTTGACTCCCGCGGAAAGTACATACTAAAGGGTCAAACAATCACCAAAGAGGATGTCCAAAGAGGATGGAAGATAGGGATGTCCTACGTCGCCTACGTGATGCTGTGTGGCGCAAGCGACTGGAATTGTTCAGTGGTTCAACAGGAAATTGGCGACTCCGTCACGACAATGCTCCAGCACATTCTTCGCAATTGGTTCACAATTATTTGGCGAACATCCAGACTCCTCTGGCTCGACAGGCTCCTTACTCTTCTGATATGGCCCCCTGAGACTTCTGGCTATTCCTCAAAGTCAAGAGGCCATTGAAAGGAACGATTTCAGACAAGAGGGGATATTATGGCTGCAACGACAGCCGAGCTAAAGTCGATTCTGAAAGAGGCTTTTTGGAATGCTTCCAACAATAGCGCCACCGCTGGGAGAAGTGTGTGGAGTCAGAAAGAGACTACTTTGAGGGTGATTAGGTTTCCAACGCTCCAGATATGCCAGTTTTTTGTAATCGGCTAAAGGTCGGATACTTTTCAAACAGACGACGTATTAGCAACGTTTTTTAGTTTTGTTCCAGTAGGTTTTTCCCTGGTCTTTTTCGATTTCCTGACAGACTGACAGCCATTTGTGGCAGCGGAACTGTCCAATAAGGTGGTGTATGTCTTTGTTCATTTTATTTATTTACGTTTAGATGTCAGTATTTTTGTCATATATATATATATATATATATATATATATATATATATATATATATATATATATATATATATATATATATATATATATATATATATATATCTCTTTTACTTTTGTCTTTTTAGTCTTTTTACTTTGATGAGTTTTAGGATGAAGGAGGAATGTTTCGGCGGTGGAATTTGGGCGGCAATGGGGTAGAGTGATTTTAATATTTACTCCGTTAATATTTCTTGAAATTTGGTAAAGATGTTTAAAGTTCATGTCGATAGAGTTTATGAAGAAAATATTGTTTTGGGTTTCAAGGAAAACATTGGGGATATGGGTTTCTTCAGGTTGGGTTAGGTTAGGTTTTTTCAAGGATAACATTGGGGATATGGGTTTCTTCAGGTTGGGTTTAAATCCAGGGATTTGAAGTGGTGGGCCTTAGTCAAGTAGAACTGCAAAGGAGATGGCTAGGTGGTCGGATCCCAGGTCAGGAGTAAAGATAATTTCAACGACATTATTGAGAAGATTTTGAGTGTCAAGGACGAGGTCCGGAGTCGTATCGTTGTTTAAAGGCATTAAGAAGGTAAATTAAAGAAATTGGTTTTCCTGCAGATAAATTTTGAGGATTTGTTGCAGTTAAAGTCATTTATTTGTATTTTATCGTTAATATAAGAATTTAACATATTTCAGATTTGAGGTTAATTTATACAGAGGGCCAATAAATTTAGAGGGCCAATAAATGTATAAATTAACCTCAAATATGAAATATGCTGCGTGCGCGGGAAAAAGTAAGGTGCGCGTGTTGGACAGCCCTGGTCTAGACAAATTTTCGAAACACAGGCAGACAAACTAACTCGAACTAAAATAAATCTCAATTTGTTTTTGTTTTATTAACAGACAAATTTTGAACAGTCTAGTCAACTTTTCGAAACCCAATTAAGAATTCCAGTTTGTCTCTATGTATTCTTGTTGAATCAACCAACGAACTGAAACTGGAATTTTTTGATGGACCAGACAAATTCCCAAATTACAGATAGAGGATAGAGGACCTTTCCAAATATTCAATACGGTAAAACTAATATTCAGTAAGGTTGCTTAAGTCGTACCAGAGCTTAAGTCGTACCATTTGAATTTTGAACGAACAACGGCGACAACAGCACATACGACGACAACCTGATATACATCATAGTCAACCATGTTGTTTTACGTATTATTGTCCGCCATAAACAAGCATCGTTATAAATCCTGTCATCAAGTAAGTTTATTTCAAATTTCTTATAATTTTCTGCATATGTTTGGTAGTTAATCTTGCAAGTAAATTATTGATAAAATTGTGATTGTTATTAAATATAAATTCAGTGTAATTTACATAATCGTTTGGTCGAAACGAAATCGTATTAATTTTATTCAATGTTAGGTTATGTTTACTTTTAAATTTAATTTTGCCGTGTCTTAAGTCGTACCCATATGAGATTCCTAAGTCGTACTGTAACGACTTAAGAAATTACTTCTTATTTTTACCTACAATCAAATGACGTTGCTTTCATTCTTATTTATAGGCCATAATTAGTGGACGGTAGTAATTAGTGGCTGGTAGTATCCGACCTTACTTTTTATTTTGAAAACCTGATCGATTTGAATCAAGCGTACTTGCATGAGCCGACCTTGAATCTTTTCCCGCCTGTAGATAGCGTTAGTTGCTGTCGAGCAGTGTTCGAGTGACGTAGTGCTCTCGTCGGTTTTTCAATGCAAGTAAAATTACGGAACGACTGGAGCAGCGCTACTGCATCAAATTTTGCCAGAAACTGGGCGACAACCAGGTGGAAATCATTCGGAAGATTAAGCCTGCTTTCGGTGACGATGCTATGAGCATCACACAGATTAAGGAGTTGTACAACCGGTTTAAAGACGGTCGCACATGGGTGGAAAGCGAGCCACGCTCTGGTCGGCCATCAACATACCGAAACGACCATGTCATTGCCAAAGTGAACGCTGTGGTGATACGGGACCGTCGTGTGACTATCCGAGAAATTGCGGAAGAGGTGGTCATCAGAACTTTAACGGCGCATTCCATTGTGGCCGAAGATTTGGCCATGAAGAGAGTGACGGCGAAATTCGTGCCGAAGCTGCTGACGGCGGAGCAAAAGCAAGTTCGGATTCCACAAACAGTGACCCTGACTTTATGAACACCATAATCACTGGTGACGAGTCCTGGATGTATGGGTACGACTCGGAAACCAAATTCCAGTCGTCACAGTGGAAGCATTCTACGTCACCCAGACCAAAGAAGGCCCGCCAAGTGCGCAGCAACGTAAAAGTGATTCTGACTGCTTTCTTTGACTCCCGCGGAATGGTACACCACGAGTACACCACAGGGCCAAACAATCACCAAAGAGTACTATAGGGATGTCCTACGTCGCCTACGTGATGTTGTGCGGCGCAAGCGGCTGGAGTTGTTCAGTGGTTCATCACGAAATTGGCGATTCCATCACGACAATGCTCCAGCACATTCTTCGCACTTGGTTTACAATTTTTTGGCGAAAAACCAGAAACCAGTCCTCTGGTACGACAGGCTCCTTACTCTCCTGATATGCCCCCCTGAGACTTCTGGCTATTCCCCAAAGTCAAGAGGCCATTGAAAGGAACGCGATTTCAGACAACCGGGGACATTATGGCTGCAACGACAGCCGAGCTAAAGTCGATTCTGAAAGAGACTTTTGGAATGCTTCCAACAATGGCGGCACCGCTGGCAGAAGTGTGTGGAGTCCCAAAGAGACAACTTTGAGGGTGATTAGGTTTCCAACGCTCCAGATATGCCAGTTTTTTTTTACCGGCTAAAGGTTGGATACTTTTCTAACAGACCACGTATTAGCAATGTTTTTTAATTTTGTTCCAGCAGGTTTTTCCCTGGTCTTTTTCGATTTCCTGACAGACTGTGAGCCATTTGTGGGAGCGGAACTGTCCAATAAGGTGTTGTATGTCTTTGTTCATTCTATTTATTTCCGTTTTGATGTCAGTATTTTTTGTCTGTCTATAGGCTCTGTCTTTTTACTTTGATGAGTTTTAGGATGAAGGGGGGAAGTTTTCGGCGGTTGAATTTGGGCAGCAATTTGGGAGTGTGTTTTAATATTGAGTCCGATAATTCCTTGAAATTTGGTAATGATGTAATGATGATGGTAGTGATGATGGTAGTGATGTTTAGTAATGAGGTTCATGTTGAAAGAGTTTATGAAGAAAATATTGTTTATGATTATATGTTTTTAATAGGGTTTCAAGGATAACATTGGGGATATGGGTTTCTTCAGGTTGGGTTTAAATCCAGGGATTTGAAGTGCTGGGCCGTAGTCAAGTAGAACTTCAAAGGAGATGGCTAGGTGGTCGGATCCCAGGTCAGGAGTAAGGTTAATTTCAACGACATTATTGAGAAGATTTTGAGTGTCAAGGACGAGGTCCGGAGTCGTTTCGTTGTTTAAAGGCATGAAGAAGGTAAAGGTTTTGAGGATTTGTTGCAGTTAAAGTCATTTATTTGTATTTTATCGTTAATGTACGAATTGTGCAAATTTAATATTTGAGGTTAATTTATACGTTTAGCGGGCCAATAAATGTATAAATTAACCTCAAATATGAAATATGCTGCGTGCTCAGCGAAGTAAAGTGCGCCTGTTGGATAGCCCTGGTCTAGACAAATTTTCGAAAACAGATAGACAAACAAACCCGAACAAAAATAAATCTAAATTTGTTTTTATTTTATTAACAGACAAATTTTGAACATTCTAGTCAACTTTTCGAAACACAATTAACAATTCCAGTTTGGCTCTATGTGTTCTTGTCGAATCAACCAATGCAGTAAAACTGGAATTTTTTTGATGGACCAGACAAATTCCCAAATTACAGATAGAGGATAGAGGACCTTTCCAAATATTCAATAAGGTAAAAATAATATTCAGTAAGGTTGCTTAAGTCGTACCAGAGCTTAAGTCATACCACTTGAATTTTGAACGAACAACGGCGACAACAGCACATACGACGGCAACCATGTTCATAGTCAATCATAGTCAACCATGTTGTTTTACGTATTATTGTTCGCCATAAACAAGCATCGTAATAAATTCTTTCATCAAGTAAGTTTATTTAAAATTTCTTATAATTTTCTGCATAACTGTGGTACTTAATGTTGCAAGTAAATTATTTAATAAAATTGTGATTTTTATTAAATATAAATTCAGTGGGATTTATATAATCGTTTGGTCGAAACGAAATCGTATTAATTTTATTCAATGTTAGGTTATGTTTACTTTTAAATTTAAGCTTGCCGTGTCTTACCCATATGAGATTCCTAAGTCGTACTGGTACGACTTTAGAAATTACTTCTCATTTTTACATACAGTCAAATGACATTACTTTCATTCTTATTTGGGGCCATAATTATGTCAACGCAGTCAAAGCGAATTAATAATACATGGAAACAAGAAGATATGGACGATGCGTTAACCAGATTATCGGAAGGAGTTATTGGATTCAATGAAGCTAGTAGACAATACAATATCCCTAAACGTTACGGCATTCGTATACGGCGTCATTTTAAAGGAATAAATAAGAGTGTCAAATTTGGAAGGCCTAAGGATATGACTGAAAATATGGAGAAGGAGTTGGTTGCACACGTTCTCAATTTAGAATCAAGCTTTTTTGAGATTACTGCAACTGATTTAAGAAGACTTGCTTATCAGTTGGCAGAAAAATATAAATTAACACACCGTTTCAATAGAGAAAAAGAAAAATTGCAGTTTTTTTTTTTTAAATAACAATAATACTTTGTCTATACATATATGCAAAAAATGGCACTTATGGTAACTAAACAAGAATTAGATATCAAACTAAATATTTAGGTTAATTGGGTTATGAAGTGGTACTATAAATTCATGAAAGACAATCCTTGTTTATCTTTACGTACTCCAGAGGCAACAACAGGGCTTACAACAAAGAACGTGTTTATGGATTCTTTGATAAATACGAATCCATATTCGATGAATATAAGTTCGATGCTAACCAGATATATAACGTTGACGAAACAGGATTGTCCACTATTCACAAACCATCCAAAATAATTGCTCAGAAAGGCAAACATCAAGTTGGTGCACTTACAAGTGGCGAAAGGGATGTGACCACTTCAGGTGTATGCTATATGAATGCTGCAGGTGTGTTCATACCTCCTAATATTGTTAATATTTAAACGATTGCTTAAAAAAAGGAGCACTAGTGGATACTGTATTTGGATGCTCCAAAAACGGATGGATAAAGTCAGAACTTTTTGTTAAATTGTTACAACATTTCATCAAGTACACAAAGTTGAATAAGAGTAACAATAAGCAAGTACTTTTTCTTTTGGATAGACACACTACCCATACAACAAATATTGAAGCCACAGAGCTGGCATGTGAGTATGGCATTATAATGTTTTCCTTTCATGCACATACAACCCACCGTCTCCAACCTTTAGATAGATCTTCTTTCAAATCTCTAAAAAACAATTATAATGAAGCCTCTTCTTCTTGTTTAAGAACTAATCCCGGAAACATAATTAAACAAACTAATGTATCAGAACTATTGGGAATTGCATACCTAAAATCTGTTCGTATGGATATAGCTTTGAATGCTTTTAAATCTACCGGTATTTGGCCATGCAACGGGTATGAATTTGATGATGAAGATTTTTGCGCTCCTACACTTGCGATTGATGACTCTTTACCTACTCCTCAGTTGGACATCAATAATCAAGAAGAGCTTTCTGCAGTGGTTACACAAGAAAGTGAAGAAATCCTTGAGGAAGAAACATACGCGCCTCAAATAAAATTGCAATTAAATAATTTAGCTCCTATTCCAATAATAAATCAAAGCAAACAGTTCCGTGGATGTTCTACCTCGTCAGTTGAAATAACGTCAACGCTAAATAAAGAAAACATAAAAAATGCGGCAAATAAAAGAAACGCGGTGATTAATAAAAAACCGGCCAAGTGCGAGTTGTGACTCGCGCACCGAGGGTTCCGTACAAACTTATAAGTAAGGTCTCTTTTTTTAGTGGAGGACGTAGCAAGCACATTCAGTTAACTTGACAAGTGGCCCTCCTGAAATCGCGACCATCTTAGTACCGCTGCAAGCATAACCTCAAGATGTCGCTGTCGTACGATGGAATTCTACCCTATATTTTATTACCATACAGCCCCCCTTCACTATGAGTGTTTAGGGGTTCTGGAACTTCACTATTTGTTTTTACTGCTTAATTTTGCCTGTATACCTATATACCCCGTATAAAGGTATACAGGGTATTTTTTTTTAAATAACGCGAATATTTTTAAGCTTATAAAAAGAAAACTTTATTTTAGTATTACACTTGTTCACTAACTTATATTAAGAACTAACTATTTCTAGATCTAATATAAACTATTATATTAACTATTTCTAGATCTAGTACGATACTCTTAACATTCAGTTGTTCAATTAACTGCTTTTTGGGCAATTGATTACCAAAAAATATAGGGCGTACGAGATTTAAGTATATGTAGATTATAAAGAAAAAATAGACGAAATATAATATATAAAGGATGTTACGGGACTTTAGTATGTCGCATGTCGGTTATAAACAAGCAAAATTTAGACATAATATATACCCTGTATATATTATGTATATAGAGCGTACGTGATGAAATGCATAACGAATATAAACAAAGAAAATTCAGAATAAACAGCTTGGTGCCAACACATACTTTTTAACCTTCGGACCTAACCGAGTAGGACCTAACTGTCAACCCATATGCTTCCGGAGCCTGACAATACCACTACGACAACATTAGTGTATTTTCATAAGTTTCTAATAGTAAATTCGCATTTTTTGTAATTAAACTACATATTTACGGTTGTCAGTTTTCCCTTTACATGTGCTGTAAGACACAGCTTCTTGCCAAATTTCATGTTTCTAGGTCAACGGGAAGTACCCTATAGGTTGTGATTCTCTTGTGAAATCGCAAAATATGCGACATAAACGGTCATATCGTTTGATTGCGTTGACTTACAAGTTTGATTTTTTTACAGCTGAAAGAGACCGCAGACCCGAGTATTTAATACAAATTTCAACTTGTTGCAGACGGACAGACAGACAGACAGACAGACAGACAGACAGACAGACAGACAGACAGACAGACAGACAGACAGACAGACATACGGACAACAAAGTGATCCTATAAGGGTTCCGTTTTTGGCACGGAACCCTAAAAAGGAAAATTAAAAATTAAAAAGAAGAAAAGCGATTGGTTTTGTTTTATTTGTGGAGAAGATCGGGAGGAAAACATGATTCGATGTTTAAAATGCAAATCATGGGTGCACGATGTATGTGCTGGAAAAAGAACAAACAAATTTTTATGTGATGTTTGTAGTAAATGTGCATGAATACATACTTTCTACTAAATGGATACTTATGTGTTACAGATTAATAAAAAATACGTTTTAATTATTATTGTTGCTTAATTGAATTTAAAATTTGAAAGGTACGACTTAGGCTATAGGTGGTACGACTTAAGAAACCGGTTGCTTTAGTCGTGCCGATGTAAGTTTTGAAAGATTTTGTTTATTTTACCTGAAAAAATATGGATTTTATAATTTCGTTATAATAAATAACAACAATATTAACACAAGTTTTGGATAACATATTTAATTTCTATTTATTTGATAAATCCTAATTTTTATATAATTATTTTCTTAAGGGGACTATAACAAGGTTATTTTGCAGGGTTAAAGGGTACTTTCTGACATATAACAGGGTTATTTTACGGGGTGAAAGGGTACTTTTTGACGTATAACAGGGTTATTTTACGGGGTTAAAGGATACTTTTTGACGTATAACAGGGTTATGTTACGGGCTTAAAGGATACTTTTTGACGTATAACATGGCGCAAATTGACTCGCGCAAATTGATGCGCACAAAAAAAATTCAACTCTGAAAAGTTTCCTTTAAATATTAAAATGGGAAACGCCGATTTAGAATCATTGGGTTAAAATTGGAAAAAGAGATAAGGGGTGAACAAAAACCGCTGGTGGTTGTTGAAAAGCTTCATTTTCAGTTCAATCAGTCGTTTTTGTTGATTTTTCAGTCGCTGAACAAACAAACGGTTTCAATGAACCGAAAGAGACGTTTAATTTCAAACATGTTGTAACATTAGACGGGAATTAGAATATAAATATTAAATTCGGTTGGAATTGGATTAAATTTGATTACAATCGGAAAAATAAATAAATAAAGAATTAATGTAATGAGGAACCGTGTGTTTGTGTTAGGAAATATAGCGTGAGTGAATGGAGGAAGAAACAATGTGTTGGTGTTGTGCTTTGAAGAGGAATCTGTTTACGGTGAAACCGGAGAGGAAATCGAGTGGATGAAAGCAGCGCGAGAAGAAGGATAATCTGAAAGGATTAGTGATGGAATGAGAGTTTCGTTGAAATTAATTTAATGAGGGCTTTTTACTGTAATTGGAGAACGCGTATAAAACATTTTAAATAAATATTATTACAAATACAAGGTAGTGAGTAATTTGATGTAATGTTCAACGCGATATCTAATAATAAAACTTGCTTGTGAAAGACGTTGGAGGATTTGTTTCGAAATTTGAATAGGATCGAGTTTGTGTTATTTAATCGGTATGTAATGGAATGTGTATAATAAATTGATTCTGATGAATTTTAAGTTGGGATGATCCCGGTTTATGTATTTATTATATTCAACGTAGTTAAATCCTGCTGAGTGACACAATGGACTGGTCATATATTAAACGCGATGACTGGTCCTTTCAGAGCATCAAGTTTCTTGTCAGATGGGTAAAGCTTTGTAATGGTATTTTGGTATAATAATAGGTTATAGGTATAAACCGAACATTATCGTGAACTCAATTTAGCTGGCGGATAGCCAGATGAATTGACTGGGGGCTAGGTCGTCGCGTTTTCAAAAACTAGACTTTTTATTAAATTTCATTTTTTTTGTGCGAGATTTCAACGTTGTAATATATACAAATTATATATTAGGGAAGTGCCGTGTAACCCGCAGTTGTGTAGTTAGCGGAATTAGGAGAGTGAGAGCTCATCGTATATATTTTTTTCTCGTCGCTGCTTTTCTGCTTTCAAGAGTTGCCAACTCTTATAACTTGATTTATTATTATCCCAGACAATGAAACTCGGGGCGAATATACCAACTCCCCTACTACATTTATTCTCTTGGAAAGTTTTTAATTTTTTGTTTACATATCATTTTGTTGTGCAATTATTTTTAACACGGGTAATATTCATTAAGTGGGATTATTCCTTAACTTCTGTTAATTTACAATTTTTTTTCTTTACGCGGTGAAAGGGGTCGGTTAATGAAGTTGCGGATATTGTACCATCTGTAGGAAATGGTCCATCCGTGACAATTACATTACAACGCGTCCTTCTCCTAACATTTTATCCTATTCCGACGAGTAAATACAACGCGGAAATTAAATATATGGACATTTCCGAAACAACAAACTAACATTTCTTTTATCTTAACGCCACTTAATGTCTCTTTTATATTACTTAAACTACATCCATTACACTTACATCGGATATTATTGATTAAAACTGCGGCTTCCAACCTTTTAGGCTTTACATGTCCTTCGGGACAAATTCCCACATATCCCTTAAAAATTAAGGATCAAATGTTAATGACGGTCCTACCTTTATTACACAAACATTTTTACGACCAAAAGCTATGTTATCTCCAATTTTTCTTCGAATTTAATGACTATATACTTATCTCCAATTTCATGCCTGGAGATCATCAATGTTTAAACCATAAAATGCGAAAAAACTTCCAGTTTAAGCTTCTAGTTCAGGTTTATAGTTCAGACTTCTAGTTCAAGTTTATAGTTCATGCTTCTAGTTTATGCTACTAGTTCATATTTCTAATTCAGACTTCTAGTTCAGGCTTCAAGTTCACGCCTTTAGTTCATGCTTATAGATCAGGCTTCTAGTTCAGAATTCTAGTTGAAGTTTCTAGTTCATGCTTCTAATTTACGCTTCTAGTTCAGACTTCTAGCTCAAGCTTCTAATTCATTCTTCTAGTTCATGTTTCTAATTCAGGCTTCTAGTTCAGGTTTCAAATTCATGCTTCTAGTTCATGCTTCTAGTTCATGTTTCTAATTCAGGCTTCTTGCTCAGGCTCCAAGTTCATGCTTCTAGTTCATGCCTCTAGTTCGTGCTTCTAGTTAATGCTTCTACTTCATGCTTCTAGTTCATGCTTCTAGTTCCTGCATCTAGTTCATGTTTCTAGTTCATGCTTCTAGTTCAAGATTGTAGTTTAGCCTTCTAGTTATGACATCTAGTTCCTGCTCGATGCGTTCTTGTTGAATCAACCGACGAATAACAACTGGAATTTCTCTAGGGCCCAGACGAATTTCCAAATTATATAATTGATTCATCATCAGCTTTGGCTCCACAGCCCATTATGGGTCTTGGGATACAGAACTTACCTTTCCAGATATTTAATTTCATCGTTCTGCATATGGTGAAGACCGATTTTGAATCAATGGATTAAAATTGAAGAAAAGGAGATTTCCAAATTACATAATTAATTCATCACCAGCTTTGGCTCCACAACTTATTATGGATCTTGGCATACAGAACTAATTAACTTTCCAAACAATCAATTTTATCTTTCTAAATATGGTGAACACCGATTTTGAATCAATAGATTAAAATTGAAGAAAATGGGTTAAGGGTTGAACCTTATGGGATAAGGGTGTTTGTTGACGTGAAAAGCTTTTTGCTTCATTGACTGTCTAAAAAAATGTCAAGAAACTTCCAGTTTAAGTTCAAGCTTCTAGTTGAGGCTTCTAGTCCAGACTTCTAGTTCAAGTTTCTATTTCATGATTCTAGTTTTGCTTCTAGTTCATGCTTTCAGTGCATGTTTCTAATTCAGGCTTCTAGTTCATGCTTCTTATTTATGCTCCTAGTTCATGCTTCTAGTTCATGCTTCTAGAGTAGGGAAAGCTGTCATGTTCTGGACCAGCCTTCTTATGGCGAATTTACATGGGGCCAGCCTTCTTTTGGGAATTTACGTGGGCAGCCTGCGACCTTCAAATTATTTAAAATTACAGATCCTGTAAATTACAAATCCTTTAATCCAGATCTTTTAATCCGGATCCAGATCCTGTAAATTACAGATCATGTAAACAGCCGCAGATGGCGCCAAATTACAGATTCCTGCAACAAAATTACAGATTCCTATAACAACCTGCCAATCTTCCCCTGCTACATTACAGATGGCGCCAATCATTATTTTTGAGCAGATATTTTTCCATTAGTTTTTAATTTTGCTGTCAAATGACGTATATAATTCTGAACAGTTACATTCCAATTAGTTCAGAACATGACGGGCATATGGTGTTACTTGTATAAAGTTTTCTTGTGCATTGTTGGTTGCATAAGACTATTTTGTAGGCCAGCGGATTAAATATTAGACTACTACTAGGCGCCCAGACAAGAAGATCAGATAAGACCAGACAAGATCAGACAAGAAGACAAGACCAGACCGTTTGCATGGGGCCTTCTAGCCTTCTTATGGGAATTTACATGCGCAGCCTGCTAGTAGATGTTTTACATGTACCAGCCTTAAACAGCTTCCAATCAGCTTCAAACAGCTTTCAATCAGCTTTAAACAGCTTTTGATCAGCTTAAATCAGCTTCCAATAAGCTTAAAAAAGCTTTCAATTTAAAGCTGTTTTGAAAAATGAGACTAGATCAAATTGGACTAGATTGGATAAGCTGGACTAGATCAGACTGATCTTTCAAAACAGCTTTAAATTGAAAGCTCTTTAAAGCTGATTGAAAGCTGTTTAAAGCTTATCTTATCTGATCTTCTTGCCTGATCTTCTTGTCTGGGCGCCTTTTAGTAGTCTAATGTTTAATCCGCTGCCCTACAAAATAGTCTTATGCAACCAACAATGCACAAGAAAACTTTATACAAGTAACACCATGTTATGAACTAATTGGAAGGTAACTGTTCAGAATTATATACGTCATCTGACATCAAAATTAAAACTATTGGAAAAATATCTGCTCAAAAATAATGATTGGCGCCATCTGTAATGTAGCAGGGGAAGATTGGCAGGTTGTTATAGGAATCTATAATTTTGTTGCAGGAATCTGTAATTTGGCGCCATCTGCGGCTGTTTACAGGAATCTGTAATTTTAACTAATTTCAAGGTCGCAGGCTGCCCATGTAAATTCCCATTAAAAGGCTGGCCCCATGTAAATTCTCCATAAGAAGGCTGGCCCAGAACATGACAGCTTTCCCTACTTTCTAGTTCATGCTTCTAGTTCATATTTCTAGTTCATGATTCTAGTTTTGCTTCTAGTTCATGTTTTAAGTTCGTTTCTAATTTAGGCTTCTAGTTCATGCTTCTAGGTCATATTTTTAGTACATGCTCCTATTGCATGCTTGTAGTATAGGCTTCTAATCATCTCATATTTATTCGAAGCATATGGCTTCTAGTTCATTCTCCATGCGTTCTTGTTGAATCAACCAAAGAACAAAAACTGGAATTTCTTTAGGGACCAGATAAATTTCCAAATTACATAATTAATTCGTCATCAGATTTGGCTCCACAACCCATTATGGCTCTTGGCATACAGAACTAATTACCTTTCCAGATATTCAATTTCAGCTTTCTGAATATGGAGAACACCGATTTTGAATCAATAGATTAAAACTGAAGAAAAGGGGATTAGGGTTGAACAAAACCGATGGTGTTTGTTGACTTGAAAAGCTTTGTGCTTAATTTAATTAGTTTGAATTTAATCTCCAATTTGATGACTGTCTAAAAAAATGTCAAGAAACCAGTTTAAGTTCAAGCTTCTGGTTCAGGCTTCTAGTTCAGACTTCTAGTTAAAGTTTGTTGTTTATGCTTCTAGTTCATTCTTCTAGTTCATGCTTCTTGAATGGACTGTAATTATCGAAAAATATATTTGCGGTAGTTGAATTAAATTGGGATGGTCACGTCACTTATCTTAGGGCTCCTCTCGTCTCCGACCCGTGATGGAACGTCCTTCCGTCGCCTATAGAGAGGAAAATAGAAAAAACAATAGATGTCTGTATATAAATGGACGGATACCCTTAAATTGTGTCGCTCCGGACGCGAAAAGCCGATGCAGCCTTTTGGACGGTGATCGCACCACCCGCTGTAGATTTAATAATAATAATAGCCCCTTTCCTCCTAGCATTTACATGCCTTAAGGAGATAGCTAAGTAAGGGTAGCTATTTTTCAGCCTCGGCTTATGTTAAAGATTTAACTTGACATTTTTAAATTAACAATACGTGCACAATATCGGTCGACGTTGTTCGCACTTTGATTGGCGTGGTCTCCCTTTCAGCGCTCTAAGCATACTCTAATTATTGTGAGCTCGACCAACGCTCGAATCATACTGCCGGAAATATGCATTCGCGGCGTGATTAATAAATAATCGCGAGATTTAGGCCAAGGTCCCCTTCTTTTGGTAGATGCCGAAATCTATTCAAATTTCGATTGAAAATATGGATTTATTAAAATTGGCGCGAACACTTCGATCTAGTTCATGATCCTAGTTTTGCTTCTAGTTC
Source organism: Phosphuga atrata (assembly GCA_944588485.1). Classification (NCBI taxonomy): domain Eukaryota; kingdom Metazoa; phylum Arthropoda; class Insecta; order Coleoptera; family Silphidae; genus Phosphuga; species Phosphuga atrata. Next base: position 19,948,587 of record OX155907.1, on the reverse strand, counting down.
ATGCTTTCAGTTCGTTATTAATTCAGGCTTCTAGTTCATGTTTCTAGTTCATGCTTCTAGTTCATGTTTCTAGTTCATGCTTCTAGTTCATGCTTCTAATTTATGCTTCTAGGTCATGTTTTTAGTAATGCTTCTAGTGCAGGCTTGTAGTATACGCTTCTAGTTATGACATCTAGTTCATGCTGGATGCGTTCTTGTTGAATCAATCAACGAACACAAACTGGAATTTCTTTATGGACTAGATAAATTTTCAAATTACATAATTAATTCATCATCAGCTTTGGCTCCACAACCCATTATGGGTCTAGACATACAGAACTAATTACCTTTCATAATATTCAATTTCATCTTTCTGAATATGGTAAACACCGATTTCGAATCAATAGATTAAAATTGAAGAAAAGGGGATGAGGGTTAAACAAGACCAATAATGTTTGTTGATGTGAAAGCTTTGTGTTTAATTTAATCAGTTTGTAATTAATCTCCAATTTGAAGCCTGGGAACTGTCTAAAAAAATGTCGAGAAACTTTCAGTTTAAGTTCAAGCTTCTAGTTCAGCTTTCTAGTTCAGATTTCTAGTTCAAGTTTCTAGTTCATGATTCTAGTTTTGCATCTAGTTCATGCTTTCAGTACTTGTTTCTAATTCAGACTTCTAATTCAGACTTCTAGTTTATGCTTCTAGTTCATGCTTCTAGTCCATGCTTCTAGTTCATGATTCTAGTTCATGTTTCTAGTTCATGCTTCTAGTTCATGTTTTTAGTTCATGCTTCTAGTGCAAGCTTGTAGTTTAGGCTTCTAGTTATGAAATCTAGTTCATGCTCGATACATTCTTCTTGAATCAGCCATCGAAGAAATTTCTTTTGTATTTAATCAGTTTGTATTTTGTATTTAATCAGTTTGTATTTAATCTCCAATTTAAAGCCTGGGAACTGTCTAAAAAAATGTCAAGAAACTTCCAGTTGAAGATCAGGCTTCTAGTTCAACTTGAAGTTCAAGCATCATGCTTCAAGTTGAGGCTTCTGGTTGAAGCTTCTAGTTCACGTTCAGCGAAGTTGCCAAACCGACAATAATGCTATGAATGCATCGCAGCATAATTTGTGAATGCTTAATTCAGACATCTAGTTCAAGTCTCTAGTTGAGACATCTAGGTCACGCTCTTAGTTCAAGTCTCTTGTTCAGGCATCTAATTCAGGCTACTATTTCAGGTTTCTATTTCAAGTTTCAAGTTCATCGCCGGCTCTCGTGGTTTAGTGAGCGCTAGCTAACAAATCTGGAGGTAACGAGTTCTATCCCGAGTGTTGGCCGCATTTGTACCAGAAGACAAATGTGTAATTAATTAACGCAAATTTATAAAAAAAAAACATCTAGGTTTCTGGGCCAATAAGAGGAAAATGTGGGCAAAATACAATAGGCCACTGGGCCGCAGTGTTTGAAGGGTTAATAACCCGGTATCCATATTGGACCAAACTTTTAAAACAAACATAAAAACAAGTTCATGCTTCCAGTTCGAGTTTCTAGTTCAGGCTAGTAGTTCAGACTGTCTAAAAAAATGTCAAGAAACTTTCTGTTCAAGATCGTGATTCAAGTTTCAAGTTCATGCGACTAGTTCATGCTTTAAATTGAGCCTTCTGGTTGATGCTTCTAGTTCACTTTCAGCGACGTTGCAAAACTGACAATAATGCTATGAAGGCTTCGTCGCATAATTTATGAACGCTTAATTCAAACTTCTAGTTCAGGTCTTTTTCGTTCATTAAGATCGTGATTCAAGTTCAGGTTTCAAGTTCATGCGACTAGTTCATGCTTTAAATTGAGCCTTCTGGTTGATGCTTCTAGTTCACTTTCAGCGACGTTGCAAAACTGACAATAATGCTATGAAGACTTCGTCGCATAATTTATGAACGCTTAATTCAAACTTCTAGTTCAGGTCTTTAGTTGAGACATCTAGTTCACGCTCCTAGTTCAAGTCTCTAGTTCAGGCATCTAATTCAGGCTAATATTTCTGGTTTCTTGTTCAAGTTTCAAGTTCATGCTTCTAGTTCGAGTTTCTAGTTCAGGCTAGTAGTTCAGACTGCCTAAAAAATTTCAAGAAACTTCCTGTTCAAGATCAAGCTTCTAGTTTAGGCTACAAGTTCATGCATCTAGTTCGTGCATTAAGTTGAGGCTTCTGTTTGAAGCTTCTAGTTCACGTTCAGCGACGTTGCAAAACCGACAATAATGCTATGAATGCTTCGTAGCATAATTTATGAACGCGTAATTCAGAATTCTAGTCCAGGTCTTTAGTTGAGACATCTAGTTCACGCTCCTAGTTCAAGTCTCTAGTTCAGGCATCTAATTCAGGCTAATATTTCAGGTTTCTTGTTCAAGTTTCAAGTTCATGCTTCCAGTTCGAGTTTCTAGTTCAGGCTAGTAGTTCAGACTGTCTAAACAAAATGTCAAGAAACTTCCTGTTCAAGATCAGGCTTCTAGTTCAGGCTTCAAGTTCATGCATATAGTTCGTGCTTTAAGTTGCTTTAAGTTCTGGATTCTGGTTGAAGCTTCTAGTTTACGTTCAGCGACGTTGCAAAACCGACAATAATGCTACGAATGCTGCGTTGCATTATTTATGAATGCTAAATTCAGACTTATAGTTCAGGTCTTTAGTTGAGATATCTAGTTCACGCTCCTAGTTCAAGTATCTAGTTCATGCATCTAATGCAGGCTACTACTTCAGGTTTCTAGTTCAAGCTTGAAGTTCATGCTTTTAGTTCATGCTTCTAGTTCATGCTTATAGTTCATGCTTCTAGTTCCTGCTTCTAGTTCGTGCTTCTAGTTCATGCTGCTAATTCGTGCTTCTAGTTCATGCTTCTAGTTCGAGTTTCTGGTTCAGGCTAGTAGTTCAGGCATCTAATTTATACTTTAAGTTCAGGCTAGTAGTTCAGGCATCTAATTTATACTTTAAGTTCAGGCTTCTGGTTAAATATTCTAATTCACGTTCAGCGATTTTGCAATGCTAACAATGATGCTATGAATGCTTCTCATGCTAGTTTGTTAACTACGTCTGTAGTAATTTTGTGAATTACACTTTTCTAAATATTTAATGAAGAATTAAATAGTATTCTGGAATATAGTATTTTGATGATGTCCTAACTAACCTATCCTAACCTCCCTTTGATACAATCTTTGCTGTCGATACAAACTTTTCAATGATTCCAGAAACAAGGCTTTCCATTTATTACTGAGACGAAGAGACTTATTATGAGAAGAAGAGAGAAAATGAAGTAAAACTTCCTTAGGCGCGACTTGGACTCTTTTTTCAATCGGAAATGACGTTGACGGACGGAAATAAGCCAAGGTTAAGTCATATCTATATAGATGTGGCTCTTTCTTCCTCTTTCATGTGCCTTGTCTGGTCTCCCTGACGTTGGCGATCACCATGGCAAAAGTTGTACGGAGGGCCGTAACCTTATCTTATTTCCGTCCGTCAAAGTCATTTCCCAGCGAAAAAGTTCACCAGCCCTTCTTTCGCCGGTCTAGTCTCGAATATTTCTGAGTCACGAAACCTGTGCTTTCTTCCAACTTCACGGCGCCCCTCAATCTTGCCCTTAAGTATGAGCTGCAATAGATGATATTTATCACCTGTCAAAATATGTCCAAGATATGATGTCTTTCGGCATTTTACGGTCCTCAAAAGTTGCCTTTCCATGTTTGCTCTTCGTAGTACATTTTCGTTTGTAACATGTTGTGTCCACGGAATACAAAGCGTTCTTGTATGAAGCCACAATTCGAATGCCTCCAGTCCTCAGAGTCCACGTCTCCACTCCGTACTAGGGCATCCAAACCGGTTAAAACCGAACCCGGTTAACCGGGTTTTCTGTTAAAAATTACGAAACCGTAAAACCGGTTTTTTTCGAAAAACCGAAATTCGGGTTTATTTATTTTATTTTTTTCCTCGAGCGGAAAATAATTTTATTTTTCTATGGTTATTGATGAAGTATTATATTGTAGATTTATTTGTACTAAAATCAAACGTAAAGAGTCGTCCATTAATCAAGTGATGTTTTTTAGCAACTTTTGATTCCAAAAAACTTCGTGCTAAGAAACTCTCCAACTTCTACATGCGTCCTCTCTAGCTGACCAACGTGTCAAATTTACTCTAGCGTTTTCTCTTTCCGAATTTCAGTCATTAACTTTTGCCAGAGTTGTGTCGAATTTATAAACTTATATATCTTATTACAGATCACTGAACTTTTTATTTTTTCCTCTATAGCATACAATGGAAAAAAAATAATACATATAAGTAATTGCATGACTCAATCAACAGAGGCGGCTTTTCTTTTCGGCGGCTCTTCTTTTCGGCGGCTTTTCTTTTCGGCTCCTTTTCTTTTCGGCGGCTTTTCTTTTCAGCGGCTTTTTCGTTTGTATCGCCACTCTATATGTCTCAGACTCAATGGCACTACGCGGCAGATGCCCCTAAGAGCTAGGCCCTATCGATCCTGCTTCGGACCAACCACTACTAGTCAAATTGTAGAAAAAAATAATTTAATAATACGTGGTGAAACATATTACATGTAGAATTGTTTTAAATCTTATTTGAATATTCTTATAAATTGCCACTTTTTTATTTTCTACGTAAATATAATGAAATAATACACAAATATATATATATATATATATATATATATATATATATATACATATATATATATATATATATATATATATATATATATATATATATATATATATATATATATATATATATATATATTTATATATTAAATAATTATAAATGGTAAAAAATATATATTTTATTTGGTTTATAGCCGCAATTTATTTATTTTTATACTTAAAATCGGTTTTTTACTTTACGAAAAACCGAAAACCGGTTTTTGAAATTACATCATTTTTTGGATGCTCTCCGTACGGCAATACCGATGTGGCTCTTTAACAATTTTGAGCATTTCTCAGCATTGAAAAATTGAAGTAAAAATACTTCAGGCGCGACTTGAGAGTAAGATCTTTTTTCTGACGGAAATAACGATAAGTAAAGTCTATATTCCGCTTACAAACTTTTTACTTTTTGCGGGCGTAAAGGTTACCTACATTTTTGTCTCATGACGACATTTCAATGCAAATGTATCCCTAGAGAAGTGTTAATGTAGTTTGAAAACCCATAAATTAAAAATTATCATAACACCAATTTTATTTATGAATGTAGCGTTGCGTAAAAAACAAGCTGTGTATTGAATATAAATGCATTTCAAAACCATATCTTCTCAAGATAATTGGACAATTTTCATTCGGTATTGGTTCGAAGGCGGGTTTAATTGAGGCGGATTTTTTTCGTGGTAATAGGTCCGCTTTGTGCAATATCAAATTAGATTTAGGTTGAATTTATTTAATCTTCGTTTTTAAGCAGGAGGAAACGGCAAATGAAAGAATCGTCGGCTTTTTTGGGGGTCGTCGAAGGGGATAATTCCATTGCAAACGCACGTACGACAGTATTCTGTATTCGGTATTGCGTCACCGTTTTCCTTTCTATGGCCGAATCCAATGCGAGTTTTCGATAGTGAATATAGAGAATATATTTTGTCCCGACAAAAGGATATGATCCTGTATTGATCTGTCTCTTAAAAAAATAATATAGTAAAAAGGTTTATAACAGTACCGAACACGTTTTATGATATAGTAAAAACTATATACCCGCCCAAAGTCCGCATAAAAATATTCAATTCCCTTAAAACTACTGTGCTATTTATTACCTTCCCAATAATTGCCTTCTTCAAGACCCATCTCCATCAAACACTACAACCCTATATTTCCTCTTGCGCTTTTTGCGACTTCCATTTATTCAATCCTAATTGGACGTTTCATCAATTAATCAATTCCATGTTCAATAACTGACTAATTAAATTACAACCCCGTTCTGTTACGGTCGAAATCTCACTATATATAAACACACACACAACCCATTTCCAATGAAAATATTCTGAATTATTGTTCCCACCAATCACTAAATTACACACTTATTAAAGCCATTTATCATAAATTAAATAACGCCGGAACAATAAAAATACTACAAAACAGCAACGACCAGTTTAATAGAAATTTACTTAAATTAACTCAAATCAATTAAATTCAAAAATTGAATAAAATTTATTTCAACAGATTTTTAAACACTAAACTTTCTAGACCACGGGTGGAGCGTACAGGGGTGGTTTTATGATATACGCGTGCCAATTAAAAAAAAAATTAGCAACTTTTGCATTTAATGAAAAAAAAAAAAATAATTTCCGGTTGTAAAAATCAGTCACCGTGTTAGTGTGAATATAAAAAGAATGAATAGACTACTTTTTGGGACCTTGGGACCTTGTGGTCGATAGCCTTTTGTATAATGCATATAAATAAATATTAAATATTTGGAATATAAAAAAAATAATAATTTACATATTTTTTAGAAAAATTTCTCCGCGTGGCAATAATTTTTTTTCTACGTATCAGATGTGACACGCGTGCCATAGGTTCGGGGCCGCTGTACTAGACGAAACGACATTTGATTGACATTGGCGAAAACATTTGATTCGTTCTATAATGCAAAAAGGAGGGTGGGAGGAAGTTCTCGCCACTCAAAATTCTGATGTCGATAAACAATGAGATCTGTTCACACAAACGTTCAAAAGACATTTTAACACTTGCTTTCCGCTAAAAACAATAACCCATAAACAAAAAAAAGAGAAAGATCTTTTCAAATGACTCAATCGAAAAAATAAGTAAACGTAGAGTTATACTGCATACTGTCAAAGACGAACATTGACTTAAAACGAAACCGAAATATACTACTGAGACGATATAGAAAGTTACTACGACAAGAAAAAAGGAATTACGGACAGCGATAACATAATAAAATCTACATGGGCGGCAGTTTCCGAAATATCAAACCTTAAAACTAAATCAAAATCAACACATACTTTTGGACCGAGTTACAACCCCAATTCCATAAATTGTTTTTTCGCAGAGCAACCTAGAAAAATGACAGCACACTTAGAAAATAACATTCATAATGACAATATAATTAATAACACTGAATCAATATTTTTACATCCAACCAACGAAGAAGAACTGAAAATTATTATAAAGGACCTAAAAAACACAAAAAGCTCGGGAATTGATGAGCTACATGTACTAATATATATATATATATATATATATATATATATGTATGTGATAAAACATGTACGTCTGAAATTATAGAACCACTTGTACACTTAATTAAAAAAATATAGGCAGTCAGGCACTGCCGACTGAAGTGAAATCTTTTAAAAAAACATCTTTAAAACTGGTTTTGAGGATTTATCAGTATGTTAATTAATCAAATTTGGTACATAGTTTGTTAGTATTGTTTTATGTAATTCTGGAACATCACTCACTTCTGAAGGAGACTGACTGTTAATGTCATCATCATAATATGAATTTGAATCCCGAATGTTTGGTTGATTCTGTGTTGATAGCTCTGCAAATTGGTAGGATATATGGTACATTTCTTGTTGATAGGTCTGCAATTTGTGAGTTGAAAATTTTGACTTTTTGAAACATGCCTTATAACTGCTTTTAAAGATTTATCTGTACGTAAATTAATTTTTGTTTGGAATATTCTTTACGACGTTTAATTTTTTCCTCCTTCTCAGCTGTTCGAAGATTGTTCGATGTTTAGAAATTTCTGAATTAACTATTGCAAGAGTTTTTTTCTTATTCTTATCTCTATATCGCTGACTATTAATTTTATTTTAGAGTTTCCTTCCTTTGGACGAGTACATATGGTTGCCTAAAACTTTGATGGGTCTGATTTGTGATTTACCATGAATTCTTCGATAGAATCCAGTAATCTGAACATTCCAATAGTCCGGCACTAGCAGTGGTGTTTTGGTGGGGGTGGGGGGTAATTGGGTTACGTCGTTCCGCCACGTTCCGGCACCTTTTTGCAGAAACGGAACGCGTTCCGCTACTTTTTTGGTAGTCATTTGTTCAAATGAAAATGAAAATTTCAAATGAATATTAAAATTTAAATTGTCGAATCTGCAAAAACATTTCAGAAAATATATTAATTAATAGAGAATTTATCTTGTTTTTCGTGTCTTGTTTCCTTTTCCCTTTTGAATCCAATAAACATCATGTGTTCTGTGTTGACTATTCTACATACCATACTACTAAACTATAAACTTCAACAATAGTGGGAATGCGCGAGTCTAGGGTAGTTCGAATCCCGTCAATTACTATTTCATTGCGAATTGTGCCAGTAAGCTGCTTGTGGAAAGTCGCGGAATATTTTTTTGCTCTTACCATGCGTTCCGTTACTTCTTATTTTACCAATACACCACTGGGCACTAGTATATCTATTAGTACATCCGTCAAAAGTACTTACTCTTTCACTGTACACTGATAATAGGGGTTGATATTCCTTTAGAGGCGCTGCGTTCTGTCAACCAGTGGCGGCTCGTGGATGATGTTTGTGGGAGGGTTGGAAAAAATTATAATAAAAAGTATTTGCTCTTACCATGCGTTCCGTTACTTCTTATTTTACCAATACACCACTGGGCACTAGTAATGGCCACTGGGCAATGGTACGAGTTGAAAATTTCATTGACACATACAGAAACATATTGAATTTTTTAATTCAGTGACAACCTGTTATGCTTCAATAAATGTTGAAATTAAATTTTCGGTCATAATTATTTGAACGACTTTTTGACACTGGACACATATTTAAATCTGGAGTTAACCGTCCTAATGATTTAATTTCATTTGTTTCTTGAAATTCCAGTCGTGCAAAGTTTATTTTGCAAATGCATAACTGAATTTTTTGCATCGTTCATTTCTATAAAAATGTAATTAAAATTAAATTCCATAATTAAATTAAAAAATTACTCTTACTTTCTATGTGTATAGCTAAGAACTACTAATTTATTAATACTTTGTTTTAAATTGTCCACTTTTCAATTGTCCACTTAAGATTCTTTGCCGAAACTCGAGTTCTTAGAAACAAACTCATAAAATGCCTAAAATACGGAGTGCGGACTGCAATGTTTGCAGCCCACGATATTCATATTACAAAAACGTATTTCGCGGGTGGGGGTAACCAGCTCAATACACTAACTACGCGGCGAGACTCGGTCTGCACTGACTGCAGCTCGAAATATGAATATACAACAGCACTAAATTGCACAATACACACATACAGAGCGCCTATCGAGGTATTTATTACCTACAATTCAAAAAATAAATATACTACAAACGGAAAAATATGTTTTTGTAAAATAATTGTATACTAATGGAATAATTTATAATAAATAAAAAAAAAAATTAATTTTGGCAGGAGGGCTGCAGCACTGCAGCCCTTTTTGACTGTTGTTGTCAACACTGCCAAAAACTTTCCAATTATCCGACAGTAGTACATCTACTGTTACATCCGGTAAAAGTACTTACTCTTGTCCTGCACACTAATTCTACGGGTTGATATTTCCTTATAAACGCTACGTTCTGTCAACACTGCTAAAAACTTTGACTATTGAGTTTGACGTTCAGAGCCAACTTTAAACATATGCGTATAGATGCGTTCTTTTGAACACATCTTTGAGTAATAAAATTTTTTTCTATAGAACGCAACTATTGATGACGATGACGCAAATCTATGAGTTTACCCTCTACCCAAATGTCATTCAGTGCAGCTATAGAAGTTTTCACTTCAATAACTCCTTAAGGGAAGGAATATTTCCCAAGTGTCTCAAATTTTCTAAAATTGTACCTGTACATAAAAAAGGAAATATTGACAAAATCGAAAATTTCAGACAAATCAGCGTGCAAACATCCTTCTCCATAATAATTGAAAAGTTAATCTGCAAAAGAATCTTAACATTTACAAAAAAATTCAACATATTAAACAATGATCAACACGGATTTATAAAAGGCCGAAATACAGATACAGCATGCTTCGAATTTATTAAAGAAGCGATATATCAAATTGAAAGAAGCTATATCCCCTGCGGGGGGTTCAAAGGGTAGTGCATGCGCAACCGCACGACAATCGCACAGGAAGAGATTGTAGCATAGCCTCTCCTACCCAAGTCCGACTCTCACCTCCACGTGGTGAACCCTGGTAACCTGAGCAACCAAGCTGGAGATGCGGTAACCAACCCGTATGGAAAGCGCGGTCAGGGCCAACGAGAGCGGGTGAAATGGTCCTCCGAAATGGGGGGTTTTGCGATGGGCCAACAACTCATCCATAGAAAAAAAAAAGAAACCGTTACGAAACCACCAAACGTGCCTCGGACTGGACTGACTACTCGGCAACGACCACAGCAATGCACAAGGAAATCGAAAGAAATTACGATGGGAACATGGAATGTAAGGAGCCTCTACCAGATAGGTGCACTAAAAGCCTTAACAAACGAAATGGAGAGATACAAACTCGACATAGTGGCACTACAGGAGACCAACTGGAGCGATAGCGGCATCATGGATATAGGAAAATATAGGATATGTAAAAGCAGTAATAATGGGAAGGCGCACAAGTTAGGAACAGGCTTCATACTCAAGAAAAGTGTAGGGAAGGATATTATGGACTTCCAAGCAGTAGATGACAGACTCTGCATGATCCGAATAAGAATGAAGCTCTTCAATCTGACAATAATTAACGTACATGCACCGAGTGAAGAGAAAACACACGACGAAAAAGAGATCTTCTACGCAAAACTAGAAAGGCTATTCGATTCGACACACAACAACGACGTAAAGATGATCTTGGGGGATTTCAATGCTAAGATAGGGAAAGAAGACGTATACAGACCCACGATTGGAAAACACAGCCTACACTAAAATACTAACGACAATGGACAGAGACTAGTGGACCTAGCAGCATCTAGAAACCTTGTAATCAGCAGTACGCTATTCCCACATAAAGACATCCACAATATGACATGGAGATCTCCAGACGGAAGGACACACAATCAAATAGACCATGTCTTAATAAACACAAGATTTATGTCCAGCATACAGGACGTCAGAAGCTGCAAAGGGGCAGACTGCAACTCGGACCATTACCTGGTGAGGATTAAATTAAAACAAAGGCTAGCCAACTCGAAAAAGCCAGCAAACAGCGGAATAGAAAAATGGGATGTGGAAAAACTGAACTTAACCAGGGTAAGGCAACGATACGAAGAAAAGATCGCCGAAAAACTAGGAGTGTTGACGGAAAATCATAGTATTGAAGAACAATGGACGGAAATTGCAAAGGGGATTAAGGAATCGGCAGAGGAGGCTCTCGGGAAAGTCCATAGGAAAAAACGAAACCAATGGTACGATGCAGAGTGTGAAGAAGCACGCGAGAAACAACAGAAAGCTAGGGCAGAGAATTTGCAGAGACCCACGAGAGCCAAACAAGCTGAATACAACAAGCAAAGAAAGGAAGCATCCAAATTATTTCGGAAGAAGAAACGGGCCCATTTTAACGACCAGGTGGCACAGATAGGACACCACCAAGAGAAACACGAAATTAGAGAATGCTACAAGATAGTGAACAACCTGCGAAATGGATTTCAGCCCAGAGCAACAATAATCAACAGTAAAGAGGGCGCCTTACTGGCTGAAGAAAGTAAAGTGGTAGGTAGATGGGCGGAATATTTTAACGAACTCCTGAATACCTCACTACGAGTGGAATTAACCGGACAAACAGCTGAAGACGACCCAATTCACACACCAGAAGTAAGAGATCTGAGAGAAGATAACGAACCATCACAAAGAGAAATAAGCGAGGCGATAAAGGCACTAAAGAACCACAAAGCACCGGGACCGGACATGATACCATCTGAAATGATCAAAATGGGAGGAGACGCTCTGAACTGTGCTTTACAACAGCTGATAGGAAGAATCTGGAGGACAGAAGAGATACCCGAGGAATGGCGGGAGGGGAAGATATGCCCTATCTATAAGAAAGGAAACAAACTGGAGTGCAAGAACTATCGTGGTATAACTCTTCTTAACACGGCCTACAAGGTGCTGTCATGGATAATCGGACGAAGACTCCAACCGTACGCAGAGAGCATTATAGGACAGTATCAGACAGGTTTCCGGAAAGGAAAGTCGACGACTGACCAAATGTTTACACTCAGACAAATACTAGAAAAGACATGGGAAATGAACATCAGCACATACCAGGTCTTCGTAGACTTTAAACAAGCGTATGATACTATCGATAGAAGAACTCTCATGAAGACAATGGAAGAATTCGAGATACCACAAAAGATCATTAAATTGGTAAATTGTACGTTAAAAAAAATGACTTGGAACCAAGTCGGTATCCAAAAAACGACATCGCACAAGTTTGAAACCATTACAGGTCTGAGACAAGGAGACAGTCTATCACCCATATTATTTAACATCGCGCTCGAAAAAGCTATAAGGAAAGCTCAGATAGAATGCAACGGTACCATCTACAATAAATCCACGCAACTTTTGGGCTATGCTGACGACCTAAACATCATCGGTAGATCGCTAACGGCAATGAAAGATGCTTACGGTAAAATGGAGAAGAGAGCCAAGGAGATAGGTCTGTCAATAAACAAGGATAAAACAAAAGTAATGATGGTAAGACCGGGAGCGCCAGTACACGCAGTAAATAATCTGGATATGGGAGAGTACACTGTAGAAGTCGTCAACAACTTTAAATATCTGGGATCAACCGTCACGGATCAGAACGACGAAGGGGTGGAAGTACAACATAGAATCATGCAAGCCAACAGGGCATACTTCACTCTTAAATCCATCCTTAACTCGAAGCTAGCTAGCAGACAAACGAAGTGTAATATATATATAAAGCAACCATACGACCCATCCTCACATATGGAAGCGAAGCATGGACGCTGACCCAGAAATCGGAAAAGATGCTGGAGATTTTTGAGCGAAAGATCCTGAGGAAAATTTATGGGGCAATTAACAGCGAAGAGGGCTGGAGAATTAGGATGAACTTCGAACTATATCAGTTATACAAAAGCCCAGATGTGGTATTCCACATAAAACTAAGCAGGCTAAGATGGGCGGGACATGTGTGCCGGATGGCTCCAACAGCAGTGCCGAGACAAATACTCAGAGTGCCGGAAGGTAGAAGGAAAGCGGGCAGGCCAAGGGCGAGATGGGAGGAAAGTGTGAAAAGGGATGCGAGAGAGATGCTGGGGGTGCGGAACTGGCGGGCGGCGGCAGAGGAAAGGGAACGCTGGAGACAACGTTTGGTGGAGGCCAGGGCTCGCTTCGGGCTGTAGCGCCATTGGAGAGAGATATCCCCTGCGGAAGTCTCTTAGATTTATCAAAGGCATACGACACAGTGGACCACAAGATATTGAAAAAAAAACTACAAAAGTATGGAATTAGAGGTATCCCATTAAATTGAATCTCTTCCTACTTATCAAATAGAAAACAAATAGTCGAAATATACAAAATAGAAGGAAGGCTTAGATCACAGTCAACCACAACAAACATTGAAATCCCTCAAGGGAGTGTCCTAGGACCCCTCTTCACTCTTTATGTAAATGATCTGCATAATATGCATTTAAGCAAAACTACAAAGTTTTCCAGTTATGCAGATGATACCAGCATAATAGCATTAAACACAAATGTACATGACATTGAACCTAACATTAACTCTACAATTAGAATAATATCATCTTGGTTCAATGAAAATAAACTACAGTCCATTTTTTTAAGAAAGCAGTAACTAGAAAGCTGATTTACACTATAATAAATGTTCAATCTAGTTATAAGATTTGGCGCTAAATTCAAATATAGTTACTTGAATATAAAATTGGTAATTTATTTATGGTTTCCAAAATGGTAACAATAGTAATAAAATACAAACAAATAAATGGAGAAAAACGCAAAAAATTAATGATACAAACAGATCAGATGACAATTGTGAATTGACACGGCAGCCATTGACAAGTAACAGCTGCGAATGTATTTGAAAAGAAAGAGAGAAAATAGGCTGAGATGGAGAAGTAAATATCGTCGGTGTGAACTTCTCCTCGATTTAAGCCAATCAGAGAACAAGGTCAAATAAGCCCTATCTTCCCTATACTGCATTCTTAAAAAAATGGACTATAGTTTTAAATAAAGAAAAGACGAATTTAATCATATTTAAGACTAAAAGAGACAATAGAATATATCCAACCGAAATAGCCCTGGATAATAGCAATATGAAACTACAACGCGAAACAAGACTCCTAGGACTCTATATAGACGAAACGTTCGACTGGTCACCTCACAAATTTAAAGAAAAAATTAAATAAAGCCGTGTATGCGCTTAGAATTTTGAAACATTACTTAAAGCCGGAGATCTTAAAAATGGTCTATATCGCTAATTTTCATAGTCACTTCAGATATGGTATAACGTTTTGGGGTCGTGGCGTTATTATCAATGATGTATTAAAGACCCAAAAACGGCACATAGACAAATTTGTAACCTAGATTACACAGAATCCTGCAGAGGAACTTTTAGGAAAGCCAACATATTAACTGTCGTTGGAACATATAAATACCAATCCGTTATATTTCTATATAAGAACAAGCAGTTATTTGAAGGGTATAAATTTAAACATATGAAGAATACCCGTAACACAAACTACAAGAAACCGCCACATACACTTACTATGTCTGAAAAGCTACCGTCTTACAGCAACATCGACCTTTACAATAGATTACCCAAATACTTAATACTAATAACAAAATTTAAGGACTTCGAGAAAGAGCTCCACCACCTACTCACAAATATAGAACAGTATACGCTAGATGAATTCTATCAACTAATAAAAAACTACTACGATCAAGAATATACAGGACAAATTTCATTTAATGTATCAGAATGTTGCAGTTATTCTTTATTTGTATTAAGTCTGTATCATATGTTATGTTTAATCAATGAAATAAATTATTATTATTATTATTATTCAAAGAGTTAGAAAATGGTGTGATACCATTAAATAATTTAATTATTATTTGCAATTGAATCAATACACACGGTTAGAATTCCTTTGTTCTTATTAATGGAAAGGGTATTTATAGCAAATGAAACGTAACACAAAGTATTTTATTATCGCGTGAATAAAAATGCGTTGAGCAAACTGGGTTCCGATGTAATTTTTGCGGGGTGGAGTTGAAAGTATATATTTTTATTAGGACATCGTCCTTGGGGATTTGAACGACGCTTGGGCCGGTTAAAGCAGACTAAAGGGTCCACTAAAAACCTTATCCGTAGTTTCCACCAACTACGTAATATTATAATTAGTTGTAGCGTCAGCGTATTCCGAAAATCCAACAAAGCCCTGTCTTAATATTTATTTTAAAATAACGGGTTCGATTTAGGAATTCTGTTGACTGTACACGGATTGCATATGATTGTGTATTTTATTGATTGCTGGGGTGAAATGGTTGCGGGGGGGAAAGTCAAAAGGGTCGAAAGGGCAGAGCGTTAAGTATTTTGCAGTGTATATACATCTATGTGTTACGAGTCTCCAAGGAGTTTGGGTTATCGTAAAGAAAAAAAAAATATATGTTTGTAATAATGTTGAAAAATAGGAGTGTTTCTTTTCTTCTTCCGTGTTTGATAATTAATTTTATGAAGTGTTCTTTTTTTATTTGTTTAAATTAGATGAAAGGGTTATAAGTTAAGACGTCGTAAAATCATTGAAGTGCCGTAAACTATTGTGAATGCGGGTTTATTGTAAGCGGAAATTACATTTGCTGTTGAATGTGCATATATTTGCATCTGCGTTATATAAATAATGCAATTATTCGTAATGAGATCACTCGTGTAAAAGTGCAACTAGCATTATTGTGTTTCCACCTAGTTTATGTACATAAATATATTTTTATTTCCACTCATTATTACAGCAAAACTGCGCTGTTTAATGAATCAGTTTTCTCTTAGGGATAGTGCTGTATAACCGAGTTGTCGTGGGATGTTTTTCAACGAGCACAAAGCTGATGATCTTAACGTGTACACATTTCCGCATTAATACCATTTGTGTGCCCCCGGGCGGCCGCAAATGGTTTGTAAAGATGCGATTCTGATGAAGAGATACGCTCGACAAGGAAGCATTTCACATGCCTTTGTGCCGAGGGAAAATCACAATCTATGTGTGTATATATAAACGAGGAAAATTTCCAGAGAAAATCAACGGCGCCAATAAATAACCGGGCAAGAGGGGAAAGCAAGGCTGTCGTCGTCGGCGGCGGCGGCGGCGTCAACCCGCGGCCAAAATGTTTTGCACCTATATTCGATTCGTTCACAAACAAGGGAATAAATTTCCCAAAAATAAAAGGACCGTTAAAAGTGTTTTAAATATTTTTCCTTTTGCCAGGATAACTTTCCATGATATATTTGTCGGCCGCCGCTCGAGATATAGTAACGGCGAAACTTTCCTTCCCCCAATATTTTTATATAAGTTCCACCAAGGATCATAATTCCTTTATCACAAAAATATACATTTCACTAGCTTCTTGCAAAACAGTTCCTCATCCGGTACATGTCAACCCTCAATTTGTATACCAACGTAAAATCCTTTCATTAATTTATATTACTTTTTATACAAATAAAAGTCTTGTCTCTCTACACTTGCCAGTCTAGACTTGCCAGTCTAGTCTAACTTATCTAGTCTTGTCTGTCTCTTCTTGCCTCTCTAGTCATACTTGTCTAGTCTTGCCTGTCTAGTTTTGAGTATCAAATCCCGCCTTTCTTGTTTTACCTGCTTAGTCAAATCACTCAAAACGTGAACCCTCAATTTGTATAACAACATAAAATAAACAAATTTATATATCAAACTCTAAGCTAATCCCTTTTAGAAATACATGTCTTGTCTCTCTATCTACTCTTGCCTCTCTAGTCTTGCCAGTTTAGACTTGTCCGTTCTAGTCTTGCCTGTCTAGTATTGTCTGCCTAGTCTTGTCCGTCTAGTCTTGTCCGTCTAGTTTTGTGCGTCTAATCTTGTCTGTCTAGTCTTAACCGTCTAGTCTTGTCCGTCTAGTCTTGTCCGTCTAGTCTTGTCCGTCTAGTCTTGTCCATCTAGTCTTGTCCGTCTAGTCTTGTCCGTCTAGTCTTATCCGTCTAGCCTTGTCCGTCTAGTCTTGTCCGTCTAGTCTTGTTCGTCTAGTCTCGTCCGACTTAAAAAAAATATTCAAAGAAGGTAAATGTCAACGTCGTTTGCGTATGCGAATAGTTTTGCAGATCTAGATACAATCGTGAGCATACATTAATTTCAACACCTAGACCCGACCATATACACTCATGTAAATTGAGAAAAGAAATTTAAAGAAAATAGATCTGTCTCTTGAGAAGCAGTGCTCCGCAATCTGTGAGCAGATGTATGGGGTGCTCTGCTGAGCCGCAGAATCTGTATCTGTTATCTTCGTCTAGGCCTATGGCCTTGAGGTGTTTTTTAAGTCTGCAGTGTCCTGTCAGGACTGCTGTCAGAATTCTAACCTTGTTCCTATTTAGTTTCAAGCAAGCTTTTGTTCTTTTCTGGTTAAAAGATCCCAGTATTACTTTGGATTGTCTTAGCCCTGGAAGTTCTTTCCAGGTTTTGATCCATTGTTCTCTTATTTTTTCATCTAAATTTTTGTGGGTGGTGTTCAAACTCACGCCGAAAAAGGGTTCCGAAACCTTAAAGGGATTAATAGCTTCTTCGTTTCCATCTATACCAGCGTGTCCTTGTACCCAGTATAGCGTTACTTTATTTTTGTTTCCCTGTCAAGCTTCTTTAGCATCCCCACACAGTTCCATACCAATTTGGATCTGATGGTGTATGCCTTCATAGCTGCTTGGCTATCTGACAGGATAGCAGTTTGTTTTTTGCGATAGTTCCTTTCGGTTAATTTGTGCACATCTTTCGAATGTATGTACCTCTTTTTGGAAACACTTGGATGGATTCTCATGGATTTAAAGTATTTGGTACGAGGTCCAAACACTCCTGCACCAATACCTTTGTCTTCGAACCATCAGTATACCACTTGATAGCACTTTTCTGTATGTGGTATGCAGAGGATTCGTTGCCCCAATCGTCTTTACTATCACACATTGTTGTGTAGTTTTTCTCGAAATGGTATTTGCATTCCATTTCGTCTTTCGATACTTCCAGCCAGGGGATCATGGCAGCGAGTAGTTCCGTTCTCGCCCGATTACTTTACCTCTGCCTATTCCTTCCTTGCTGAACGTAATAATCGCCGATTTGACGGTCTCCTCCAGGACAACGTGCAACGAAGTCATATCGAGCTGCACCTCCATTGCTGCTGTCTGGCACGTGATCCTGACGCACGCCAGTCTTTGAACATTCTCAAGGTGCTTTTTCATAGAGACCAGCTTGGTAAGTGATCGCAGGTCTCACTATCATGGTGTACATTCATCGCGGGTTTGTTACAACTACACGTTTTTCTGCCAGATTTCTGCAGTATGGTCTGTAGGCAGTTTATTCTCCTCTGTTTAGTAAATGGTATTACCGTGGTTTTACTTGGGCTGAGTTTCTACAATGTTTCTAGCAGGTTCTTCGATATGCAATAATTTCATTGCTCATTTTTTTACCAGTTATATTTCTATATAAAATATGAGCATTAACTAGTGAAGAATGCGTGGTTAATTCGATTGCTAGTTTTCGGAACTATTTAATTCCTCTTCTCAGAGTAGAAGTATCTGATTTCATCCGATCTGAAAGGTCAATGAAAGCTTTACAATTGTAATCAATTATTATTTCTGGTTTTCCGTTCCACTTTGTGTTTCTTTTCTGCTGTCGATATGGTTTGCGCTCAGCTTTGGTAGCTAGTTTTCGGAACAATTTAAATTCTATACTCAGAGCAGATGTATTTGATTTCATCTGATCTAAAAGATCATGAAAGCCTTAGAATTGTTAAAATCAATCAATATTTCTTGCTTTTCCGTTCCACTTTGTTTGTCTTTTGCTGTCGATATGGTTTGTGCTCAGCACTAAAACGTATCTTTTATCCTTCCACTTTAACGCAAAGACGCCTGTGTTATATTCCCGTGCCATTTGCTGTCCTTTGACTCATTTTGCATCTACAATCTCCTTGGAATGCCGTTTTCTGTTGCTTCTGAAGGTCGCAACCAAATGGATCGATCTACCAAGAAGTTCATGAGCCAGGTGAATACTTGTATAATAATTATTATAGAAGAATTCACCTGGCTCATGAACTTCTTGGTAGATCTATGTATATATCTATAATCTATAATAATTATTATACAAGTATTCACCTGGCTCATGAACTTCTTGGTAGATCGATCCATTTAGTTGGAACGTTCAGAAGCAACAGGAAACTGCATTCCAAGGTACAAGTACCTATTGATGCAACCTGGAATTCCAGTATCGTCTTCAATAGTTATGACTTTAATGAAGAATTTATTAGATACTGGCAGAATTCTGTATACAGGTAATTACCTGTATACAGAATTCTGCCAGTATCTAGTAAATTCTTCATCAAAGTCATAACTATTGAAGACGATACTGGAATGCCAGGTTGCATCAGTAGGTACATATATCGTTTTGAGGAATCATGCCAGTTTGAAACCTTTACAGCAATTTCTTAACTAGTCCATTCTATTTTAGTCCATTGAAAAAAAATTGTATTTTATATTTTTTACTTTTGTGGCTAAACTGAATGATTAAACTAAATTTGCAAAAAACACTTTTCTGTAGACACCGACGTCTAACATATGGAGATCCGGGTTACAATTTTGTATTTTGAAGCCTTAACGAGATATTTGCAAAAAACCTTTGAAGCAAAAATAATTCCCCACGCCGTCCCCATTGGAGGCTGAACGCTCAAATGTGGTCAAAGGGTACTTTCTGTGGGTACCCACATGCGGGTAAAGTTTAATTGAAATCCTATATTTTCTCCACTATTTTTTAATATTTTGAAATATTATTCCGTGCTGTTTTCGTCGGAATTTGTGATGTTGAACTGGTATGATCTAGGTGTTGAAAGTAGGGATTGCAATCCGGTGTCATTTTCAGTCCGGCGGGATCCGGCCACCGGATCCACCGATCCGGCCGGATCCGGACGGATACCGTGGAATTAAATTTTACATAATAAACCTTACTTAAAAAAAATAAAAAAATATATAATATCTATTTAAATGTCTATTTAGTTTAATCAACTTACTGTAAATACCGTATTTGCCGGTACATAACGCGCACCCTATACTTCAACCTACTTTTTGTGCGTCTATAACGCGTACCTATGTTTTAGAGCTCAACCTCATTTTCATTGATCTGTCGCTGTCTTAGTTTTAAAAATAGTAGCAAATTGGTTTCAGACGACGAAAAAGAGATCTTCTACGCAAAACTAGAAAGGCTATTCGATTCGACACACAACAACGACGTAAAGATGATCTTGGGGGATTTCAATGCTAAGATAGGGAAAGAAGACGTATACAGACCCACGATTGGAAAACACAGCCTACACGAAAATACTAAAGACAATGGACAGAGACTAGTGGACCTAGCAGCATCTAGAAACCTTGTAATCAGCAGTACGCTATTCCCACATAAAGACATCCACAAGATGACATGGAGATCACCAGACGGAAGGACACTCAATCAAATAGACCATGTCTTAATAAACACAAGATTTATGTCCAGCATACAGGACGTCAGAAGCTGCAAAGGGGCAGACTGCAACTCGGAACATTACCTGGTGAGGATTAAATTAAAACAAAGGCTAGCCAACTCGAAAAAGCCAGCAAACAGCGGAATAGAAAAATGGGATGTGGAAAAACTGAACTTAACCAGGGTAAGGCAACGATACGAAGAAAAGATCGCCGAAAAACTAGGAGTGTTGACGGAAAATCATAGTATTGAAGAACAATGGACGGAAATTGCAAAGGGGATTAAGGAATCGGCAGAGGAGGCTCTCGGGAAAGTCCATAGGAAAAAACGAAACCAATGGTACGATGCAGAGTGTGAAGAAGCACGCGAGAAACAACAGAAAGCTAGGGCAGAGAATTTGCAGAGACCCACGAGAGCCAAACAAGCTGAATACAACAAGCAAAGAAAGGAAGCATCCAAATTATTTCGGAAGAAGAAACGGGCCCATTTTAACGACCAGGTGGCACAGATAGGACACCACCAAGAGAAACACGAAATTGGAGAATGCTACAAGATAGTGAACAACCTGCGAAATGGATTTCAGCCCAGAGAAACAATAATCAACAGTAAAGAGGGCACCTTACTGGCTGAAGAAAGTAAAGTGGTAGGTAGATGGGCTGAATATTTTAACGAACTCCTGAATACCTCACTACGAGTGGAATTAACCGGACAAACAGCTGAAGACGACCCAATTCACACACCAGGAGTTAGAGATCTGAGAGAAGATAACGAAGCATCACAAAAAAAAATAAGCGAGGCGATAAAGGCACTAAAGAACCACAAAGCACCGGGACCGGACATGATACCATCTGAAATGAACAAAATGGGAGGAGACGCTCTGAACTGTGCTTTACACCAGCTGATAGGAAGAATCTGGAGGACAGAAGAGATACCCGAGGAATGGCGGGAGGGGAAGATATGCCCTATCTATAAGAAAGGAAACAAACTGGAGTGCAAGAACTATCGTGGTATAACTCTTCTTAACACGGCCTACAAGGTGCTGTCATGGATAATCGGACGGAGATTCCAACCGTACGCAGAGAGCATTAGTCTTCGTAGACTTTAAACAAGCGTATGATACTATCGATAGAAAAACTCTCATGAAGACAATGGAAGAATTCGAGATACCACAAAAGATCATTAAATTGGTAAATTGTACGTTAAAAAAGACTTGGAACCAAGTCGGTATCCAAAAAACGACATCGCACAAGTTTGAAACCATTACAGGTCTGAGACAAGGAGACAGTCTATCACCCATATTATTTAACATCGCGCTCGAAAAAGTTATAAGGAAAGCTCAGATAGAATGCAACGGTACCATCTACAATAAATCCACGCAACTTTTGGGCTATGCTGACGACCTAAACATCATCGGTCGATCGCTAACGGCAATGAAAGATGCTTACGGTAAAATGGAGAAGAGAGCCAAAGAGATAGGTCTGTCAATAAACAAGGATAAAACAAAAGTAATGATGGTAAGACCGGGAGCGCCAGTACACGCAGTAAATAATCTGGATATGGGAGAGTACACTGTAGAAGTCGTCAACAACTTTAAATATCTGGGATCAACCGTCACGGATCAGAACGACGAAGGGGTGGAAGTACAACATAGAATCATGCAAGCCAACAGGGCATACTTCACTCTTAAATCCATCCTTAACTCGAAGCTAGCTAGCAGACAAACGAAGTGTAATATATATAAAGCAATCATACGACCCATCCTCACATATGGAAGCGAAGAATGGACGCTGACCCAGAAATCGGAAAAGATGCTGGAGATTTTTGAGCGAAAGATCCTGAGGAAAATTTATGGGGCAATTAACAGCGAAGAGGGCTGGAGAATTAGGATGAACTTCGAACTATATCAGTTATACAAAAGCCCAGATGCGGTATCCCACATAAAACTAAGCAGGCTAAGATGGGCGGGACATGTGTGCCGGATGGCTCCAACAGCAGTGCCGAGACAAATACTCAGAGTGCCGGAAGGTAGAAGGAAAGCGGGCAGGCCAAGGGCGAGATGGGAGGAAAGTGTGAAAAGGGATGCGAGAGAGATGCTGGGGGTGCGGAACTGGCGGGCGGCGGCAGAGGAAAGGGAACGCTGGAGACAACGTTTGGTGGAGGCCAGGGCTCGCTTCGGGCTGTAGCGCCATTGGAGAGAGAGAGAGCAAATTGGTTTCAGATTTTCAAAATTTTGTCTTTTTGGAGAAATTCGAGGACATTAGATTTTCAAAATTCCTCCAAATAGTCTCACAGTAGAGAAAATAGCGAGAGTCTATTAGTGTTAATTTTGTCAAATCTTAACCTCGTCTACATTAATCTGTCGCTGCCTTATTTTTTTAAATATATGCGAAACGGTTTCAGATTTAAAAAATTTGGACTTTCTGCAGAAATTTGTGGTTTTTTTTTCAGTGAGGAAAATAGTCAGAATCTACAAATGTTAATTTTGTAAAATTTCAACCTCATCTTCATTAATCTGGCGCTACCTTATCTTTCAAAATATTAACAAAACGGTTTCAGATTTTCAAAATTTGGAGAAATCTGTGCTTTTTAGATTCCCAAAATTCTTCCAAATAGTCACATAGTAAAGAAACTAGTGACTCTCTACAAATGTTAATTTTGTAAGACCCCAACCTCATTTTCATTGATCTGTGGCTGCCTTATTTTTCTACATATTAACAAAACGCTTTAAGGTTATCAAAATTTGGATTTTGGACGCGGACCTATGTTTAACACTTATGTCAATACCCAGCCTTACGACGTTGTTCAACACCTGGGTACCCGGGTACCCGCATGGGTTTTTCATTGAATAAAATAATTTTAATACCCGGATAGTTTCACATTACAACTCGGGATTACCCATAGAGTATTCCACTACCCGAAAAACTCTATTTCCATAAATAAAACCGCCGCGTGGGAAAAGTAAGGAATCAAAATATAGTGGATATTCGAAGCCAAAAATGTATATCCATTGAAAGGTCAAATTTACACTGGCAAAATAACAACTGGCCGTGAAATAAATCAAGGTGAAAGAGTAGTAAAAGATTTAGCTGCAAAATATAAAGGATCTGGAAGAAATATTACAATGGATAATTTTTTTACTACTTCATCTTTCGCAAAGCATTTATTGTATGGAACCTAACAATTGTAGGAACATCGGAGAAAAAAATAAAAATGCATTCCAGTAGACATGCTAGCATCTAAAGATCGTGAATTCTCTTCTCTATTTGGGTTTCGTGAAGAAGTTACTCTATGCTCTTATGTTCCTAAAAAAAAGAAAATTGTTATACTTCTATCTACGATGCAGTCAGATGCAGCAATTTGCAGCGAAGACAAAAAAGGAACCAGAAATTGTTCAGTATTATAATAAAACAAAAATTGGTGTGGATATAATGGATAAAATGTTGGGCCGTTACAAAAGACACAGACAGACTAACCGATAGCCTCTCGCACTTTTTTAATATTTTGGATATCGCCAGTCTTGCCAGGTACATCATTTATCATCTAAATAGCAAAATGATGAAGAAGACAAACGAGCGCCGATTATTTTTACAAAAATTAAGTAAAGAATTATGTATGCCCGCGATTCAAGACGATCTCAAAATATGCAAATTATGAGAAATTTCACCACTAGGATTGCCATAGAAAGCATCTATGGAAAACTAATAGATCCTACAAGCAGGGCAGCAACATCAAGTGAGTCAGATGGGTCTACTGAACAGGCAGATTTCACTGGACGAAAAATTGTTGTAAGATATATCATCAAATCATATTTATTACCAGTGTCCATAATACCATATGTATTACCTGTATAAAAAAAAACGGAGAAAAACGCGAAAATAGTGTCAAGAATGTAACAACCCAGTTTGCGATGAACATTCAAGAGCAATTGTAAAATGTGACGCATGTTTCCAATAATAAATTGAAAATAACAATATTTTGTATAATATATGTATAATTTATAATAAGTTTTATAATAACATTAATTAAAAGTTAAATATATCCGTTTATTTATATATTAAGTAATATTTTTTATCCCTAGAAATAAGTTTAATTATTTATTTATATTAGGGGTACCCGGGTACCCGGGTATTGAACAACAGGGTATTTGACTTTCAGTGCAAAAAAATTATATATTTTTGGCATATTTTATTATTAATGTATATGAATCGATGTCAATAGACTCAAATAACGAGGATCTGAAAAGATTTGATAATTTTTCGTTTAATACAAAAGATATGTAAGTAAGAACATGCAAAAGGGTACCCGGGTACCCGGGTATTGAAATTAGTGTTAATGGCATTTTTTTTGGAAAAAAGATTATACACCAGCAAATACGCTAATTATTTGAAGTATACATTATTTATCACAAAATCAATTTTGGTTTTGAAAAAAACATTTGGCGCCACGAGCACCATGCATTGAAAGTACCTACTCATACAAAAGCGCGATAATTTTACCAAAAATTAGCATCACCAGATCCGGTGACCGGATCCGGTATATTGGTACCGGATTCGGTAAATGTTTAGTGATGCCGGATCCGCCGGATTACCGGATCCGGTTTTCCGGATTGCAATCCCTAGTTAAAAGTAATGTACGCTCATAAATAATAGAATAAGACTTGTTAGCATGCTCAAATACCTAATAGTGATCTCAATAGATTAAGTAATTAGGTAAGTTTATTAAGTTTAAGATTTAATAAAGTTAAATACTAAAATTATGAGAAATTTGACTGAGAAATTTCTGAGAAATTTGTATTTGGACTGTATAGGTAACTATACAGTCCAAATACAGATTTTTATATATTTGTTTAATTATAAATGTGTGTGTATGTTTATCTAAACTACCTATATAATACACTAGATATACACTAGATCTACACTAGATATGATACACTAGATCAGTGCTTCCCAAAGTGGTGGGCCGCGGCCCCCTAGGGGGCCGGGGCCTACCCGCAATGGGGGCGCGAAGAGATGCGGATATAACAAATGAATGTATCTTCGTTAAATAAGTTTAACTGTCAAATATGCACATACTTCAATTAATTTATAAACTCCGTTAAAATATTGAAATTTTAAAATGATTGTACTTTAGAAACTGCTTATATTATTTAATTTATTGATTTTTTTTTAAATCAAGCATTTTAAACCGTTGAAGTTGGCGCGAAACGTCAATTTTTCCATTACAAATAGATAGCACTACAGCACAAGGTGTTATATGACAGTTTGCCAGTTCTAATTTTACAGTTCCAATTCTTTCTTGTGTGTTATAATAATATAATCAGAACCCTGAAGATAGACAAGTGGTTATTAAAACGTGTTGGTAATAAATGCGAACAAACACAAAAAGATATATGTGATATTGTGGTAGCAGGAAGCGCACTATCAATTTCATCAGATCCTTCAACATCATATTTAGAAAACCCAGCTGCCAAGAAAACAAAGTTGGTACGTACCGGCAAATTCAGAAAATATGACTCCGCGTATTTAAAATTTGGTTTTGTGTCCTCGGGCGAAAATGAAGAAAAACCGTTGTGTATAATTTGTTCAGAAACATTGAAAAATGCTATGCTATGAGACCAGGAAGACTTTTTAGACATTTAAATACCATGCATGGTGAATTTAAAAATAAACCAATTGAGTTCTTTGAAAGGAAAGCTAGAGATTTAAAACGTCAAACTAACTATTTTTCGAAACATACATAAGCAAAACTTAATGACAAGTTAGTGAAAACTTCTTTAGAAATTACTTTACTTATCGCAAAAGCAAAAAAAACCTCATACCATTGGCGAAGATCTTGTTTTACCAGCAGCGATAAAAATTTGCGAAACTGTTCATAGTTTAGAAGTAGTACCTCTTAAAATAATTCCTGTGTCCAATAATACACTTAAAAGAAGAATAGATTGCATTGCCGAGAATATTAATTTAACCTTACGTTTACGCATAAAACAAAGCAGTAAATTTGCCATTCATCTTGACGAATCTACTGATAACACAAATGATGCTAAATTAATGGTTTTTAAATATATATATATATATATATATATATATATATATATATATATATATATATATATATATATATATATATATATATATAAATAAAAATATAAATTAAAAATATATATAAATAAATATCAATACAATTTACAGCTTCATGAAGGTATGTTGTTTTGTAGAAATCTTTCTGGTACTACAAAAGGCGTTGATATTTTTAAAATTGTAAATGATTTTTTTTCTCTAAAAATGAATTAGAATGGAAAAAATGTATGCACTGATGGTGCAGCATCAATGATCGGCAAGATTTCAGGATTTATATCCGAGGTTAAAAAAGTTTGCCCAAATACGAAACATGTGCATTGTATTATCCATAGACAAAATTTAGTTTTTAGAAGAATGGGAAACGAACTATTTGAAGTGTTGTTAAATGTTTCAACAAGAGTAAATTTTGTAAAAAGCAATGCGAGTTCATCAAGATTATTTCGCATTTTATGTAAAGAAATGGGTTCTGAACATGAAATTCTGTTATATCACACAGAAGTAAGGTGGCTGTCACGTGGAAGAGTCATAAAAAGAATTCTTCAATTAAAAGACGAGCTTCGGATATTTCTTCTAGAAAAGAAACCAGATTTAGCTGCCCTTTTTGCAGAAATGTTATCCTAGAAACGGTAACAGAAAGTGTATTTGAAATAGTGCTCCGCTAAAATAGGAAAAAAATACAGTTTTAGTGAAGTTAAAAGTGAAAAATAGTGAGGAACGCAAGGAGAACCATTGTGGGGATTGCAAGGTGACCGAACTTGCGCGTCAGAAAGGTCAGCAATAGATTTATTTTATATTAAAAATTTGATCAAATTTTTGACAAATTTATTTGACATTTAAAGATAAAACTCACAGACACGGTGATATTAGTTACAATTCGTGAATTTAAAACTTTGAACTCTTTTAATCAGTTATTGTTGTATTTTGTAGTTTGTTCGGTGTTATTATTAATTTATTATTTATATATATATATATACACATGTATATTAATTTTTACCGTTTATACTAAAAATTTTGTTGATTTCCGTGTTTAAATACATGATAACAGTATATTTTAAAACAGTAACATATACTATATAAATACTACTAAAAAGTAAGAAAGGATTTAAGACAAAATACAGTTAGAAAATGGAGAACGATACCGGCCAGTTATGTGAGAAAATACCGGATAAAGTACGCAATAACGACGACGTAAGCGAGGACAAGGCAATAGAGGATATGATAAACCATGGTGCTCTGGAAGCAATCTACCAGCTTGAAGGAGAAGTTAAGGACTTGGGTTTAATGTCAACAGGTTCGAAAACCCGATTGAACAAAGAGGAAACTCTAAGTCTCTTAAACAAAATTACTTCAGTCAGGAAGGGCATAACAAAATTACTTTTAGAAAACGCATTACTTAAGGGAAAACTTTCAACGATGGACAGACAATACAAAAGTGAATCACAAGATTTACAAGCAAAAAGCTATGCCGACTCACTGAAAACCGGAACTCCTTTAGAGAAAAAATCTGAAACAATTAACGAGAAGATAAGTTTTAATAAAACTAAGAAGCAAAGTAGTAACCAAGTGGTAATTTTGAAACCAAACGAAGGATCTAAATTAGATAATAGTGACAAAATAAAACAGGCATTTATCAAAGAAGTTGGAGTAGAAATTAACAACCTTTGTGTAGAAAAGATACGTCCAGGAAGAAATCAAACATTAATTGTAGAAATGAAAAATAAGGAAGATATTAATAAACTAAAAAACTTAAAAACATTAAACAAAATTGGATTAAGAGTAGATAGCCCAAAAATCGTTGGTCCAACAATTATTATATTTGGTGTTGACAAGGAAATTGAAATTGAAGATATTACAAAAGACATATGGAGAAAAAATTTAGAAAAATTAGGATTCGAACTTGACGAAATTAAGAATGGAATAAAAGTGAGGTATGCAACAAAAAGCTCTACAATTAACGAAAAAAATTGGATCATAGAATTTAGTCCAAAATTAGGAACCGTAATCTTAAATCAAGAAAGATTATATTTAGGCTGGAAATCCCATAAAGTCAAGGAAATAAAAATCATTACGAGGTGTTACAACTGCTTACGTTATGGACATTACAAAAAGGACTGCAAGAAGGCTCAAACATGTGGTCATTGTAAAAATTGTGAAAAGAAACTAAATTCAAATCACGGAATGTACGACGAGGAATGCGGGGAATATAAAAGACAGGTCGCCTTATTAGAAAAACGAACAAATTATGGATAAAGTACTAAATTATAGTTTTGGGACGGGAAATATAAATACAGTACAAATATATGGGCAAAATTCAAATAAAGTAGCCACACAAATAAGGGAAACAACTCAAGAACAAAATTCAGAAAACGTTTCAGAAAATAAAAATTTAAAAATAGTTCAACTAAATGCACAACCCTCAAAAAACGTGGCATATCAAATGAGGAAAGCTGCGGAAGAGAATGATGTGGACATAATTTTAATACAAGAGCCATACACATATAAAGGCTTAGTTAAAGGATATGGTATCGGAGCCAGAATAATACAAGGGACTGACGAAAATTGTCAAGCGGCCATTGCAATCATTAATAATAATGTGGACGTAATAAAACATACGAGTTTATGCTGGTCACATGGCGCATGCACAACCATATCTAGCGATATAGGAGAATACCACTTTGTCTCATTATATTGCCAATTCAGCTTAGAAATTGAACCAATGTTAATATATTTAGAAAAAGTAATAGGAAAACTGGGAACTTCAAAATTAATTATTGGGATGGACGCTAACGCAAGCAGTAAAATATGGGGAAGCAATTTCGAAGACAAACGGGGAGAAATAATTTCTGAATGGATCAGCGGGAAAAATTTATCAATAATAAACAAACCAGGAACCGGACCAACTTTTTGTAATATACACGGACAGTCGACAATTGACGTTACAATGGGGGGAATAGAAAGTGTAAGGATAACAAGAAACTGGAATATACAACCCGACTGGACAACAAGCGACCATAGATGTTTATGTTTTATATTGAAAAATCAAGGAGGAAGTAACGAGCGAAACAAAACTGAAAGATTTAATACTAAAAAAGCAAACTGGGATAAATTTGATAAACTTATAGAAGATAACAAAATAAAACTAAAGGACGAGACAGACACAGAAAAATTTGCAAAATTATTTGAAAGTATTATACAAACAGCTATGACAAAATCAATGAAAAAAAAGATTAAAATGAAAAGATGCGTACCATGGTGGGATGGGGAATTATCCAAATTAAGAAACATAGTTAAAATAAGCAGGAAAAACTGGCAAAGAGCAAAAAAAAGAGAAGCAGGCATAAACATAGTGGAAGAAATGAAAGAAAAATACAGACGGGCAAACAGACTATATAACTACGAAATAACGCACAAAAAGGAAGCATCATGGAGACGTTTTGTTGAAGAAAACGGAAATAAAGACCCTTGGGGAATTGTTTACAAAATTCTATACAACAAAATTAAAACAGACGAAATATTTAATACAATTCAAACAGAAACAGGTGAAACAAAAAATTGGGAAGAAACAACGACAGAAATACTAAGAAACATAATGCCTTCCGCTAGAAACGAGGAATTGACAGACGAACACAGACAGTACATAATAAGTAATCAAAACTACGACAATAATGATAAAGAAGATCCTTTCACTTGGGAGGAAATAAACGAGGCTATCTTGGCAAACAAATCAGGCAAAACACCCGGACTGGACTCAATAGACGTAGAGACACTGAAAAGGATTTGGTCGACACAAGAAGATATTATAATAAAATTGTTCAACCTTTGTTTAGAGAACGGCATCTTCCCAAATATCTGGAAAATAGCAAAAGTAAAAATTTTATTGAAAAGTGAAGACAAACCAGAAAATCAACCGTGCTCGTACAGACCAATTGCTCTTTTGTCTATCGTTGGGAAAACACTTGAACGGTTAATGGTGGGTAGATTTTTAAATTTATATACAGTTTCAAACGTCATAAATAACAATCAATATGGTTTCAAAAAAGGAAACTCAACAGAGGACGCTCTATTCAAAGTAATGGAATTAATAAAACAAACCAATGAAAAATACGCTTTGGGAATATTTATAGATATTAAAGGGGCTTTTGACAACTTACTTTGGAGTAGTATTCTAAGAGGTTTAAGAAGGATAAATATTTCGAGTAAATTATATAAATTATATACCAATTATTTTGAGAACAGGGAGGCACTGGTTTTAACAAAATTTGGAAAAGTGAGCAAGAAAATAAATAAGGGATGTCCACAAGGATCCATCTTAGGACCATTCATGTGGAACCTTGTTTTAGACGAGCTCTTAGATGAATTAATCAACCATCCAGTAGTGGCCTATGCAGATGATATTCTGCTAATTATAAGAGCAAATAGCAGGAGAGAGTTAGAGGAAAAGGCTAACGGAGCATTGAACAAAATTGAAAAGTGGTGTCAAAATCATGGACTAAAAATTTCGGAAATAAAGACTTGTATTATGTTACTGAGGGGAAATCTTAGCGTTAACAGACGGCCTACGGTAAGGGTAAATGGGAAAACTATAAATTATGTCCAGGAAGTTAAATATTTAGGGGTTATTCTAGACGAAAAGCAAACCTTTATAAAACATGCGAAATATATTAAAAACAAAATTAAACGAGTTTTCGCACAACTAAAGAGAACAACTAGAGTGGACTGGGGACTAAAAGGGAGGGCGATTAACCTACTCTACAACTGTGTGGTCATACCAATAGTTACATATGGCGCATCAATATGGTTCAATAAAGTCACTAAAACATCTGTTAAAAAAGAAATTCTATGTGCACAAAGATTTATACTGTTAAATACATGCAGAGCCTGTCGAACGGTGTCAACGGAAGCACTGCAAGTTTTAACGGGAAGAATTCCATTGGACCTAGAAATTAT
This sequence comes from Phosphuga atrata, assembly GCA_944588485.1. NCBI lineage: Eukaryota > Metazoa > Arthropoda > Insecta > Coleoptera > Silphidae > Phosphuga > Phosphuga atrata. The sequence continues at coordinate 19,916,934 of OX155907.1, read as the reverse complement.
TAGGCAAGGTTTAAAATTTTATGCCAAAAAACACATAGACGGAAGTATTTTAGGAATTAACGTCGAAATCCAATTGAACAATGAATGGCCAAACTTAAAAGATGAGATAAAAAGAATTTTAAATAAGATTTTAACTATATGGAAAAACAGATGGAAAGACAGTTCAAAGGGGAGAATAACTTATAAATGTATACCAGAAGCCGACTGGAATTATACCGAAAAAAAAGACTGGTTCAATCCACATTACAGAGGAATGTTTCTTTTGACGGGACATGGATCCTTCTTAGCAAAATTAAACAGTATGGGAATAGAAGAAACAGACAAATGCAAGTGCTGAGAAATAGAAAATTGGAATCATGTAATGTACGAATGCAGAAATTATGAAGTGGAGAGAAATATTTTGAGGACAGACGCTATACAAGATGAGACGGATTATCTAAAATCAAAAGAAAACTACGAAACATTGATGAAGTATGCAGAAGAAATTTTTAGAAAAAGGGCGGAAAATTAATTTCAAAGATAGTAGAGGCCTGCCTCCACGTGGCGGGACATGGAAACTCTTTAAGAATTAAAGAGGCTAAAAGGCCAAACAAATGAGTCGAAATTAAATCCATGAGGGAACCACAGCCATAGAGGTTGAGTGGACTACCCATGGTAAAAAGCGTGAAAGCTATGGGAGGGTGTGAGTTTTTGCTCAGGAATCTCCCAAAAGACTCAAGGTGAAATCTAATGAAAAAAAAAAAAAATGCCCTTTTTGCAATGATAGGTGGATGTGTCTAATTTCGTATTTAGCAGATTTTTCGAAAAGGTTAATGAACTGAATCTTTCACTTCAGGGAAAAAGTACTAATTTACTTAACAATAAGCTACAAGCCTTAAAAAAAAATTGTCCGTATGGACCAAGAGCTTTGGACAAGGAAACACGAGCATTATTTCCTTGCATGAATTTCTTGAAGAAAATAGCATGTCGTTGTCAACAGAACATAAAACAAATATCGTAAATCATTTAACAGAATCAATTAACATCTTGGAAAAGTATTTTCCGAATTTAAATCAAAGTAAAGAACATGACTGGATAATAACACCATTTAGTAATAATTTACAATCTGATCATCTTCCCTGGAAATTACAAGAGGAATTAACTAAATACTCAATACTCGCATTGGAATTTTCTGGAAGCGAAATTTCAGAATTTTGGATAAAGCGGCAAAAGAATATCTCTCATTATCTGACTCAGCATTAAATATTCTGGTTGCGTTTGCAACAACGTACCTCTGCGAATCGGCATTTTCAACTGTTATTAATGTTATTAATTAAGAACAACCATAGATCATGCCTATCAACAGAATCATTAGAAAATAATCTTAGCATATCAATTTCAAATATAACGCCAGATCTAAATCTCTTGTGCAATAATATTCAAACACATCCATCACATTAAATTTAATTTATAAACATTAATGTAATTAATGCTAATTTTTATTTAATTTTTTGGTTCGCTTATTTGTTGATTTTTTTTTTCAATTTTCTTAAAATTTAATTTAATTTAATTTTCTTCATTTACTAATAATTGTGTATTTAATTATAAAATATAAATGTATACACAAAGCAAATTTTTTTTACTTAAACCAATTTAAAAAAATAGGGGGCCCTGGTTTATCGATACGAGTTGCAGGGGAGCCGCGACATCAAAAAGTTTCGGAAGCAGTGCACTAGATTATCCTGGAAACAGTCCATTTTGGAACGAAAAGGCAAAATTATCCTGATCGGATAAACCGAATTTCCCGTATTCAAAATGACACCGGATTGCAATCCCTAGTCTAGTCTTGTCTGTCTAGTCTTGTCTATCTTTATTCGCATTAACAAATTAGCGACCGTGTTGTCTTACAATAGCTGCAAAGGCTTTGTCTGTGTCGAACTATCAAGATTTTACGTCTATTCTTGTTATCAATCGCCAAGGAAAACACCCAAGGAGTTCGAAGAATACATAGAACACCTAGAACTTCAACTAAAAGCCAATTCAGCACATAAGGAAGTCATTCTGGGAGGTGACTTAAATGCAAAAGCTCGTATCTTCGGATCAAAAGTCCAAGATATCAAAGGGATGATCCTAGCAGAGTGGATTGAGGCAAACGACCTCTTAGTTATTAATGAAGGAGACACACCTACCTTCTCAAACCACAATGGCTCTTCCCTGATTGACATAACAATAGCGACCACGTCAATTAGCAAAAAAATTAGCGAATGGAAAGTAGATCAAGAACACGAAAACCTAAGCGATCACCGCACAATTACCTTCGAGGTTCGGGAATTTCCACACACAACTCGTGCCCAAGAAGCACAAAAACAGCGAGGCTGGAAACTGACAGCCGATGGATGGTTTAGATTACAATCAAAATTAGACTCGGAATCTGATCATAACAGCGAACCACCCGAAGACCAAACGCAAGCAGTTAATAGTCCTGTAGAATTTGCCGAATATATTTCCAAACTGTGCGATGAATGCTTTCCAAGACGACGTCGACCACAACACCGCCAACAATCTACCCCCTGGTGGACTACAACGATTGCCGCTAAGAGAGCCGCATGCTTCAAAAAGAGAAGAGTGATGGTGAGAAGAAACAAATCTAACGCAACTGATGAACAGAAACAAGAGGCTAGAATCGAATATAGTAACTCCAAAAAAGAATTCAAGATTGCTATATACGCACGCAAGAAAGAGCTGTGGAAGGATCTCTGCAATCAATTAGAGGAAGATATATGGGGCCAAGGTTTTAAAATTATATCAGGCAAACTAAATCTTAGTCCAAACATTAGCCTAAGCGAGGAAGAGATAAGTAGCCAGGTAGAAACACTGTTCCCGAAGAAACCCAAAATCAACTGGATGGTCCCAGTAGTAACTGAAACAAAGACCTTTGACTTGGAAGATATTGTAAAAACTGCGCAGAGAATCAAGACCGGAAAAACTCCAGGTCCAGATAGTATACCCACAGATGTGCTCAAAGAAATAGCTACCAGGAGACCTGAAATCGTCTTGAGAGTTATGAACAGCTGTCTAACTAAAGGAGAATTTCCAGACATTTGGAAGGAGGCACGTCTAGTACTCATTGAAAAACCCAAAAAAGATCCGGCCGATAAAACATCATTCCGGCCGATTTGTATTCTAAATACCCCAGGTAAACTATTAGAAATGTTAGTTAAGACACTCCTGGAGAACGAGCTAGAAAGCAAAGGAATTCTACACGACAGACAATACGGATTTCGAGCGGGCAGGTCAACGATAGATGCCCTGTCCAAAGTCATGGAGATACCTAACAAAATTAGAGAAAAGGCCTTCAAGAACCAAGAGCTCGCGGTACTTCTTACTATTGACATAGAAAATGCCTTTAATTCAGCTCCGTGCGACCTCATAATTGACGCACTAAAAACTGCGGAAATTAGCCCATATCTGATTAAGATGGTCCAGTCGTACCTCAGCAATCGATATGTCATCACAAACAGAGGCTCAAAAATAGAAACAACATGCGGTGTCCCACAGGGCTCCATTCTAGGACCTACATTATGGAACATCTTCTACAACAGCATTTTAGAAATCGACTTAGGAAAAAAAGTTACCTCTGTTGCATACGCTGACGACCTAGCAGTGATTGTTTGCGGTAGAAATAAGTCACAACTGGAAGAGTCCGCGAAAAATGCCGTAGCAATAATACACCAACATCTAACAGAATTAGGGCTTAAAATGGCACACGCGAAGACGGAAATGGTAATCCTTGTGGGTCGAAGAAAACTTAAGACTCTGTCGGTAAAAATTGGCGACGCCACAATAACGAGCAAGCCGGCAATCAAGTACCTGTGTGTATACTTAGATAGAAATACCCGTATGACTACCCACATCAAAATCAAATGCGAGAAAGTCGAGAAGTCACTAATGGCTCTGACTAGGATCACTCCAAACATCTGGGGACCGCGCGAAAGAAAACGTCGAATACTAATGTTCGCGGCGTCTTCAGCCATCTTGTACGGTGCACCCATCTGGACGCAAGCGCTTAAGCATTCTCTATATAAGAATAAACTAGAAGCCCTAAACCGAAAAATGGCACTAAGAGTTATTTCGGCATGTAGAACTGTCTCCACTGCTGCGGCAACCGCTATCGCCTCACTGCCGCCTCTCGAACTGAGAGCCAAGGAGATGGTTTACATATACCGACTTGGAAAAAACAGTAGGTCTGATGCTAAAGATAAATGCATGGAGGAGTGGCAGCAAAGATGGGGAGAATACAATGGTTGGACCAAAAATCTTATAAAAGACGTTAGGTTGTGGAGCAGGAGAAAGTGGGGTGAAGTGGATTACTATGTTACACAGGCCTTCACTGGGCACGGGGTATTTGGAACATACCTTTACAAAATTAAAAAAAAAGAAAACCCAATCTGCTGGTTCTGTCCGGACATTGATTCAGCCGAACACACAATTTTTCACTGTGTCAGATGGATGGACCTTCGTGAAACAGCAAATCAATTATGCGGCACAGTCATATCAACAGCTAATGTGGCAGAATTGCTTCTAAGAACAGAAGCAGATTGGAACGTAATAACAGAAATGATGAGGGATATAATGAAAGCAACAGAGAAACACGAAAGAGAAAACCGAATTTAGAAACGAGGAGGGATAAATCATCCTGAAGTAATGCCTAGGGGCGGTTTCCGGGACGTATCTTCTCCTTTTTTTTAATATTTATTTATTTTTTTTAAACTTTTTGAAGTCTTGTTGTCTTTTATTATTATTTTAATAAAAAAAAAAAAAGTCTTGTCTATCTAGTATCCTCTGTCTAGTCTTGCCTGTTTGGTCTTGTCTCTCTCGTCCTGTCTGTCTAGTCTTGTCTGTCTAGTGTTGTCCGTCTAGTCTTGTCCGTCTACTCTTGTCCGCCTAGACATATCCGTCTAGACATGTCCGTCTAGTCTTGTCCGTCTAGTTTTGTCCGTCTAGTCTTATCCGTCTAGTCTTGTCCGTCCAGACTTGTCCGTTTAGTCTTGCCCGTCTAGTCTGTCCGTCTAGTATTGTCCGTCTAGTCTTGTCCATCTAGTCTTGTCCGTCTAGTCTGTCCGTCTAGTATTGTTCATCTAGTCTTGTCCATCTAGTCTTGTCCGTCTAGTCTTGTCTGTCTAGCCTTGTCCGTCTAGTCTACTCCGTCTAGTCTTGTCCATCTAGTCTTATTTCTCTAGTCCTGTCTGTCTAATTGGAATATATAATTTGATACAGACCCACATCAATATATTAATTGAGATTAATTGGAGCTAATTTGATTTTGTGCAGGTAAAAGCGAATCGAATGTTATTGGGATAATAATATTATCCCAATAATATTGGATTCGCTTTAGCTGTGACATATTATGTTTCGTTGAATTTTAGCAGTCTAGTTGATGTGTAAAATTAACCGGAAATTTTTTTTATAGGACGGTTGCGAAAAAGTGTTGTGAAGGAATTGATTTTTTCCGGTTTTGCGCTGAAAAAAAAGACCTTAGGAAATTGTAAGAAAAATGGTAAAGAAATAAATATTTATGTTTGCAATATTTCAGGTGGAGAAACGTAGACGCGGCAGTAAGGATTCCGTGTTATTCGGTCCGGAATTTTTGGGTTCGATTTGGGACTGAAGTGACGTGGGTGAGAGCCGAGGGGTTTTTAGCATTTGTTACTTGTCATTGACAGGGCTTAAGCGACATTAAAACATATTATTATATCTCCTGTTTCTGCAAACATTTACATGGGAACGATTCCGCTGGAATTACAGCACTGTCACTGTCATTAAAACAATATCGCCGATCCCGATTCTGCATGTCAATGGAATACGGCTTCCTCAAATAATTTCATCAAATAGAAAAACGAGCTGGTTTTGTCACATAGCGATTTGCTGGTCTATTCGGAAAAAGACATCGCGAATTTTATGTCTCCACTGTTACATAAAGTATTTGCATACAAAACAGCTTCAAGAGTTTTATATTCCTCCTTTTTTAGGCACACTTAGTATCTCTGTATTCTTTAAAAACTTCCTTAACTATCATAAAAGTTATATTGATGTTTTCTACTTAATTACTCCAACTTTTTTTTCATTCACTCAACTTAAAAAGAAACTTGTTTTACATAACAACTTTCATAATGCAAATTAAACACAGTGAGTAGTAATTAAACCAAACCAATCTTAATTACTTTTAGTTTTATTCTTAGGCCGAGGCCGCACTACGGTTTTTTATAACCGCTGTAACCGCGAAACCGCTCGAGAAACACACCGTATGCTATGGGAAAAATCAGTCTTGTTTTCATCAGGAAACAAACCGCAAGTGAGGCCGCTTAGCTTACTCGAATCACAATATCACGCGATTAAAAACCGAGGCAGTGTAGCCGTAATGCGGCCTAGGCCTTACTGCCAATATTAGAAAATCATAAAGTCTAGCCTTGACTCACTAGTTTTGTCTGTTAAGTTTTGTCTGTTAAGTATTTTTAAAAGGTTGATCTTCTTTCTATAAACCGTTGTTTCTTAAGAGCGACAGCTATGTAGGATATGACACACAACTATGAAACACAACTTTATTTATATCAGTCAACGTCGCTTCCGATTAAAATAGATCTATGTGATTTTAAAGTCGGGCCCAAAGAAGTTTTCCTTCAAAAATAAAATTAATAATTCCTAAGTTGTAATTAGGGTTTTACGGTTTTTCAAACCCGGTTTTAAAAAACCGGTTTTTAAAATAATTTTTTCACATTTGAAAACCGGTTTCTAGATTAAGAAAACTGGTTTCAAAGAATTAAAATTACGACAAAATTAATTTTTACATAACATAACTTATTTGATTTGCTATTCATTCTATGCAAAGGGCAGCAGACATATTTTTACAATGTTGCAAGGTGCGCTGCTCAGTGCTTGTGCATTGTGCCAAACGCGCGTGATTTGCTAGTCATTCTTTATCAATTAAACCAAACCAATCTTAATTAATTTTAGTTTTATTCTTAGGCCGAGGCCGCACTGCGGGTTTTTCCCGCGAGCGGTAACCGCTATAACCGCGAAACCGCTCGAGAAACACACAGTATGCTCTGGGAAAAATCAGTCGCGTAAAAAAACCGTAAGTGAGGCCACTTGTATTAGCTTACTGGAGTCACAAAATCACGCGATTAAAAACCGAGGCGGTTTAGCCGTAATGCGGCCTAGGCCTTATTGCCAATATTAGAAAATCATAAAGTCTAGCCTTGACTCTCTAGTTTTGTCTGTTAAGTTCTGTCTGTTAAGTTTTGTCTGTTAAGTATTTTTAAAAGGTTGATCTTCTTTCTATAAACCGTTGTTACTGTTCAAGAGCGATAGCTATGTAGAGATGACTGAACAAAACCTTTTTTATATCAGTCAATGTCGCTTCCGATAAAATAGATCTAAGTTACTTCGGTAACTTAGTTAAGTCGGGCCTAAAGAAGTTTTACTTCAAAAATAAAATTTATAATTCATAAGTTGTAATTAGGGTTTGACGGTCTTTCAAACCCGGTTTTCAAAAACCGATTTTGAAAATAATTTTTCCACATTTGAAAACCGGTTTCTAAATTAAGAAAACCGGTTTCTAAATTAAGAAAACCGGTTTCTAAATTAAGAAAACCGGTTTCAAATAATTCAAATTAAGTGAACATTAATTGCTACATAACTTATTTGATTTGCTATTCATTCTATGCAAAGGGCAGCAGACATATTTTTACAATGTTGCAAGTTGCGCTGCTCAGTGCTTGTGCATTGTGCACTACGCGCGTGGAAAAGACGTGCCTAACCCACTTATTTTATGTTAGTACATATGTGCAATATGTTGTTTTAGCATTGAATGATATTGGTTCTTCTTATATGTGGAACGAAGCTCGATATCCTAAACTTTTGTAACTTCATAAAGTCTCGGGACGGATTCGTATGGCAGGTGAAGGCTTAGGGCGACGAGATGCCAATTTATTAATAAGTGAAGGTATATTTGAATTTCTTTTAGATGATCTAAAAAATGTAAACACTTAGAAAAGTTTGAAATTATGATATGCTTTGTAAGAACGAATTAATTTTGCTATATCTACAAAATCCACAAAACATTTCCAGTTCAGCAAGGAAATCTAGTGTACTTTCTTTAGCTTCAAAAACCGAAATTATTATGTTATCTGGAAAGATTTTGTCTAGAACGGAGGTTCTCAAACTGGGTGCCGCGGCACCCTGGGGTGCCGCGGCAATAATCAAGATATGTAAAAAAATATAAATAGAAAAATACATGAGGAGGTAAACGAATTCGAGTTCCTACTTTTATTGTAGAATTATGCACAATTGGCTAAAATCTAAGTCTTTGAAACGGGAAGGTGATACACGCCACTGGTGACGCTGAAAGAGTCACATGGTTTCATGACAATCAAAGGATGCTGATCCAAGGAAAATTTAAAGGCGCACGCCTTTGGCGCTTTCATTGCCTCCTGCTGCCGCATGTGGTTTTGATATTTTCGGGTTCGGTTTTGGTTGGAATTCACGATTGTTAAAAAAAATATTTTAGTAATTTTCACACTACGTGGAACAATAAGATTTTACACCTTTGTAGAGAAAGGATCATTCTATCAAATCCCTGGAAGGGCAATACATTATTTCGCTATTTTTGAATATTTGGATATTTTCGAGTTCGGTTTTGGTTGGAAATCACGATTGTTAAAAAAATTCTTTTAGTTATTTTCACACTACGTGGAACAATAAGATTTTACACATTTGTAGAGAAAGAATCATTCTAACAAATCCCCTTGTGTATTTTGCAAAATATTTGATCGGGCGGCAACCGCCGCCCTTCAAATTCAAAGCAGCTCAGATGGTAAGATATCTAAATAACTATATTTTGAAAAATGCAACAGATCCCTTCAAAAATCTTTCAGATTTAGATAGGGCATACGTTTGTCAATTGAAATTGACATTGCAATTTTTTTTGCAAACCTCCAACCGCGTTTTCCAGTTAAACCCATGTAAATTAAGAAACGAAATTCAATGAAGGGGTATTTTTTACTTTTTAGGATATTAGGATAATATGGCAAGGACCGTTGGTTAAATCCAGGTTAGATTAGGTTGAGGTTGAGTGTGTGGTGGTGGCTCAGATAGCTAAGCACTTGGCTCTTGAGTCAGATAGCGTGAGTTCGAATCCCACACAGAACCAAAGAAGCAAAAATTATAAACTAATGGCTGGAACCCATCACACTCAAATCCCCAATCCGGCTTAGGCAACCATGGGGTCTCAACTGCCTAACACCTTCTCTGGAAATTTGTCATTCGACTTCGACGTTAAACCGCTAGGTCCCCCATATTCAAATCTTAGTGCTGAAGTTGGATATGTGGCAGAGAAGAAGCCGGTGCCAAGCAGTGGGCTGATGATAATGATGTTGATGAAATTAGGTTGCCCACCGCGAAGCCACAGATAAATCAAAATATCACATACGCGCGAACTCCAGATCCAAAATGAGGTCAATGTGGCAATATACATTTTTTTATCTAAATAATTCTCTACCGCCTAATTTGATCTAAATAATACTCTACACCCCGGGGTGCCACGGCACCCTGGGGTGCCTCGAGCGTATGCCTGGTGTGCCGCAGCAATAATCAAGATATGTAAAAAAATATAAATAGAAAAATACATGAGGAGGTAAACGAATTTGAGTTCCTACTTTTATTGTAGAATTATGCACAATTGGCTAAAATCTGCGGTGCAGTAAAACGGGAAGGTGTTGCACGCCACTGGTGACGCTGAAAGAGCCACATGGTTTCATGGCAATCTAAGGATGCTGATACCAGGAAAATTTAAAGGTGCACGCCATTGGCGCTTTCATTGCCACCTGCTGCCGCATGTGGTAGTCTATAGTGAATTGTAAATGTGTTGCCAGATTTTGCCAATGAAATCGCTATAGAAAGCGTTGCATAGAAATAGAGTTTTTGAAAGAATATAACATTCAAATACTGTTCTTTTTATAATATGACGCAATTCTGTACGAATGAACGAAGGCGGTGGAGTAATATTTAGATAAAAAATGTATATTGCCACATTGACCTCATTTTGGATCTGGAGTTCGCGCGTATGTGTTATCTTGAATTATCTGCGGCTTCGCGGTGGGCAACCTAATTTCATCATCATCAGCCTTTTACGTCCCACTGGTGGGCACCGGCCTCTTCTCTGATACATATCTAACCTCAGCACTAAGATTTGAATATAGGGGACCTAGCGGTTTAACGTCGAAGCCGAATGACAAATTTCCAGAGAAGGTGTTAGGCAGTTGAGACCCCACGGTTGCCTAAGCCGGATTGGCGAATTAAGTGTGATGGGTTCCAGCCATTAGTTTTTAATTTTTGCTGCTTTGGTTCTGTGTGGGCTTCGAACCCACGCTGTCTGACTCAAGAGCCAAGTGCTTAGCTATCTGAGCCACCACCACATACTCAACCTCAACCTAATCTAACCTGGGTTAAACCAATGCTCCTTGCCATATTATCCTAATTTGGATCATTCGGTTTAGTCACAAAAGTAAAAAATACCCCTTCATTGAATTTCGTTTCTTAATTTACATGGGTTTTTACGTTTACCCGTGAGGGGATTTGCCAGTTACCTACATCGGGCACGTCCCCATTGGAATTGGGGGAAGCTCGCCGGCTCTGCAGCCAGCAGAGTTGGAGGGTAGTGGGGAAATAAAATACCCACCGTGAAATAAAAACTGGACTGGTCCTCCAGGTTGGGGTTGATCATGGGGCTAACAACCCCATATCGGAAAAATCACCTCGTTACGAAACTCAAAGACAAGAATAGCCGGACTGATGATTTTGATGAACGATCCACGCGAGGAAAAGAAAAATGCAAATGGGAAAAGGATATGTACATTGCCACTTGGAATGTAAGAACTCTGAACAAACCTGGAGCTCTACAGGGACTCAAACAAGAGATGGAGGAATAGACTAAGATGGTTGGGCCATGTAGAGCGAATGCCAGATGACAGGTCTGTCAAGAAGGTGCACAGAGGAAACCCAGGTGGCAGAAGGTGCAAAGGGAGATCACGGAAACGATGGCTGGATGATGTAAAGGATGACTTACGAAAGGAGTCAGAAGATGGAGGAAACGAGTTGAAGATCGCCAGGCTTGGGCTACGATCGTCAGAGAGGCCAAGGCCCTTCAGGGGCTGTAGCGCCGAGGAGTAAGTAAGTAAGTAAGTAATTTACATGGGTTTAACTGGGGAACGCGGTTGCAGGTTTGTAAAAAAATTGCAATGTCAATTTCAATTGACAAAAGTATGCGCTATCTAAAACTGAAAGATTTTTGAATGGATCTGTTGCATTTTTCAAAATATAGTTATTTAGATATCTTACCATCTGGGCTGCTTTGAATTTGAGGGGCGGCGGTTGCCGCCAGATCAAATATTTTGCAACATACACTAGGGAATTTGACAGAATGACCCCTTCTCTACAAATGTGTAAAATCTTATTGTTCCACGTAGTGTGAAAATTACTAAAAGAATTTTTTTAACAATCGTGAATTCCAACCAAAACCGAACCCGAAAATATAAAAAATATTCAAAAATAGCGAAAAAATGTATTACCCTTCAAGGGATTTGATAGAATGATTCTTTCTCTACAAATGTGTAATATCTTATTGTTCCACGTAGTGTGAAAATTACTAAAATATTTTTTTTAACAATCGTGAATTCCAACCAAAACCGAACTCGAAAATATCAAAATATTAAAAAATATCGAAAAAATGTATTACCCTTCAAGGGATTTGATAGAATGATCCTTTCTCTACAAATGTGTAAAATCTTATTGTTCCACGTAGTGTGAAAATTACTAAAATATTTTTTAACAATCTTGAATTCCAACCAAAACCGAACTCGAAAATATCAAAATATTCATAGATTTCAATGAAACTTCTATTGAATATGGGTATCTACCACAAGTACCCGCTGACCGAATTTGAAAGCTCCGCCCCCAATGGGGGCTGATTGGTGAATTATTTTTGCTTCAAAGGTTTTTTGCTTTTTTTTCTCACCAACGCCTAAAAATGTAAAATTACGACCGGGATCTCCGTATGTAGTTTATCTGTGTTTACAAATAAGTATTCTTTGCAAATTTTGTAAAATCGTTCGATTTAGTCACAAATGAAAAAAATACAAAATGCTAAATTTTTAATCTTCTAAGGAGGGCTACCCTTCTCTGAATTTCGATTTTCAATTTACATGGGTTTAAATGGAGAACAGAGTACGAAGTTTGCAAATAAATTTATTTTGCAAAAACATAACAAACTTTAAAAAGTTCTTAATAAACATCACGTGATTAATGGACGACTCAAGGGTGCCACGAGATTTTTTCAGCTCAACAAGGGTGCCGCGGCAAAAAAAGTTTGAGAACCACTGGTCTATAATATTACCAAATTCTTATGTGGATACAGATTTAGATGAAGAGCAAATCAAAGAAACTACTCATCAGTGTAATGCTTTTTTTAAAGGAAGCCGTGTAAAAATTTATTCATAAGTTTCTTGAAGACACTGAAGAAAAACTTACGAATCCAAAGACACTGAAAGCTGAATTTTCATTCTTTGAGGCAACGAATAAAAAAACTCAAAAAACTAAGATTTTTTATTTGATTCCCTGAAAACTATAAAACTAAGCTCAGTATCTAGTGAACGAGTATATTCAATTTCAGGCAATTATGAGTCCAAAAGGAGAACAAGAATTCTATTTTTTTTACAAAAAATGGAAAACCGGCTAAAACCGGTTTTTTTTTAAATCAGGAATTCGAAAACCGGTTTTTCAAAAAGTCGGTTTTTGTATAAACTCTAGTTGCAATGACGTGTACATTTAATTATGTTAGGTTAGGTTGATTGGATTGGAATTTGAAAGCTCTGCCCCCAATGGGGGCTACGTGGCGAATTATTTTTGCTTCAAAGTTTTTTTGCTTTTTTTTCTCACCAACGCCTCAAAATAGAAAATTACTCGACCGGGATCTCCGTATGTGGTTTGTCCGTGTCTACAAATAAGTATTTTTTGCAAATTTTGTAAAATCGTTCGATTAAGTCACAAAAGAAAAAAATACAAAATGCAAAATTTTTAATCTTCTATGGAGGGGTACCCTTCTCTGAATTTCGATTTTCAATTTACATAGGTTTAAATGGAGAACGCAGTAAAAAGATTGCAAATAAATGTATTTAGCAACAACGGTTCGCTTTGGGCATAACCTTGACAATCTTTAAAAAGTTGGTAAAAAACATCACGTGACTAATGGACGACCTCATGGGTGCCGCGAGATTTTTTCAGCTCAACAAAGGTGCCGCGGCAAAAAAAGTTTGAGAACCACTGGTCTAGAATATTACCAAATTCTTATGCGGAAACAGATTTTGATGAAGAGAAAATCAAAGAAACTACTCATCAGTGTAATGCTTTTTAGGGTTCCGTACCGAAAACGGAATCCTTATAGGATCACTTTGTTGTCCGTCTGTCTGTCTATCTGTCTGTCCGTCCGTCTGTCTGTCTGTCAAGACCATTTTTCTCAGGTAAACGTAGAGGTAACAAGTTGAAATTTGTAGCAAATACTCGGGTCTGCGGTCTCATTCAGCTGTGAAAAAATCAAACTTGTAAGTCAACGCGATCAAAAGATATGACCGTTTATGTCGCATATTTTGCGATTTCACAAGGGATTCAAAGCCTATAGGGTACTTCCCGTTGACCTAGAATCATGAAATTTGGCAAGAAGCGGTGTCTTACAGCACATGTAAAGGGAAAAATCTGATAACCGTAAATATGTAGTTTAATTATAAGTAAAATGCGAATTTACTATTAGAAACTTATGAAAATACACTAATGTGTTGCGTGGTATTGTCAGGCTGCTTCTGGTGCATGGGTTGGGATAGAGTATGGGTTGCATACAGTTACGTCCTCCAAAAAAAAAGATACCATACTTACAAGTTTGTAAGGAACCCTCGGTGCGCGAGTCACAACTCGCACTTGGCCGGTTTTTTTTAAAGGAAGCCGTGTAAAAATCAATTCATAAGTTTCTTGAAGACCCTGAAGAAAAAATTACAAATCCAAAGACACTGAAAGCTGCATTTTCGAACTCAAAAAATAAATGAACTCAAAAAACTAAGATTTCTCATTTGATTCCCTGAAAACTATAAAACCAAGCTCATTATCTAGTGAACGAGTATTTTCAACTTTAGGTAATTTTGAGTTCAAATGAAGAACAAGAATTCTATTTTTTTTTACAAAAATTCGAAAACCGGCTAAAACCGATTTTTTCGAAATCTGGAATTCGAAAACCAGTTTTTCAAAAAGTCGGTTTTCGTATAAACCCTAGTTGTAATGACGTGTAAATTTAATTAGGTTAGGTTGTTTGGAATTGGTGGTCTTAAATCAGATCGACTGATAATTGTAAAAGATGAATTAGCACGATATCTGATAAAATTATTAGTATTAATATTCTGCAGTGTAATCAAACAAGAGACGCAAAAATTGTTATTAAAAATATAAAATTAGTAATTCATAAAGTTTCGAGTTCAAATTTATTTTTCGATTTTGATGTAAATTTAAAACAAAAAATAATAAAGTCTTGCATTGATTAAATGGAAATGAAGCTCCTTGAAAGAAATATATAACACAGGAAATACACAAGTAATACATAAATATCGCGAATTACCAATAAAAATTGTTTTCTGTTAAATATCTGTTATTTATTGCCAGTTGTATTAGAAACATGGAAAGTTTTGATTTAAATGGCAAGTAAAATTTATTATTTATAGATAACTGATTCTGTTATTGTTCGGTGTAAGTTTGTGAATGTTGTATTTTGATTGTATGGTAATAGAATTGGTAGTAACAAATCAAATAGTGTTTACGGAGGGTGGAACAGAGTGGTATTTTAGGCCGTTTTGACTGTATAGTGGCGCAGCTGTAGTTACCTACAATAATTCAAGTGACATACAGGAACTGGGAGCTAGGTCCTGGATAACGTAGCACTTCAGAGATTTTATTTGGTGTTCTCGAGATGAATTATGAGGTCAACTTAGAACTGTATATATACACCAAATGCATTCATTAACATTTAACAAAACATATTATTTATTGAATTAATCCGTTTTATTTATTGCACTTAGCGAAACTTTGTTTCCATAATTTGCAAAACTTACCTAAACAAATCATCCAGCTTTACTTTCAACAATAAATTCGCGAATTTATTATTCAGCATCAGCATCTTAATACATTTTTATCCCATTGTATTTTGAAGTAGTGCTCCTGCTTCAAGGGGTGATTATAATAAATAAAACGAAGAGACGGAGAAAAAGAAAATATTGTTACTTTTCCTGATATCTGCTAGCTTTCCACAAATTCTTATGAGACACTAAAGCAGGTAATAGTTAGGTTTAACGACTGGATATCTCGTTTATACCCAGAGCCAATATAATACTATACCCGCGTTTTATTACATACGTTCCCACACATTTCACCCTCTCAAAAAAAAAAAAAATAACGTAAATACATTTGTTTGCAACATTAATCGAAATATATTAAATTAAAGAAAATGAGTGTGATAAATCGCGGTTGAAGTAAAACTTCCTTGACGTTGGTAGCAGGTTTAAAATTTAAGGTTTTACTTCGGCATCGGAGATAACTTGTCACTAGTTTTATAATTTAGCCGAATTCGTTTCTTTTAGAACCAAATTTATGGAAATCGTTCAAAATTTTCTCGAGAAATCTATTAAAATATAAGTCCTTCATATGAGTCCTTCAAAGGAACGATGCGATTTATTAAATTTTGAGGTGTATAGGAAATTGGGTACTTACCTATTAACGCCGCTATATATTGGATCGAGAGTTCTGCCGCGCGTATGTTGCCTTGATTTAACCGCGGTTAAAAAATAAAGTATTTTGAGTTTTAAAAATGTTCTAATTTTAAATAAAATGTTTTATTTTATGAGTTATCATAAAAATTTTAGGTGTAGATTGGCGGCATTTAAAATTGTAGCGGTGGTGGTGTTAATACGTAAGTACCGGAAATTGTTATAAATCCTTCGAGTATTTTTGGGATGGTGATTCGATTGGTGAAAACTAGTTAAGGGAATAAAAAGTTAGGGAATTGTGAATTCGGCGTAAAATTTATTTGTCAAAAATCGTTATTTTTTTAAACGAAATCTGTGTGTTTCTGTTTTGTTTAAGGGGGATTGTTTCAATAGTAAATGAAACGGCTTGCGTTTTGCGTCGGTTTCGTTTGATCTCATACTAAAAGTAATACTAAAAAGGGGAGATTTTTTTAAGGACGTTATCTTTGTTTCATTGTGTGTTTTTTTTTGTTTCGGCCGGAATATTGTTGGGGTATTGAGGAATTTTTGCGTTGGGGTAGTAACATTTCATCTCGGTCTGATGCAGAAAGATTGAGGCCGTTATACGATTCCAACGGGAATAATTACAGTCTCGCGGGGGGTGAATTACCGCTCGTAAACACATATTGTCTTTTGCCGGGTTACGCCATTGCCCTGTCTGCCACAGGCACCCCACTTTCCAGCATCGATCTCGTCCGAAATTATGCCACTTTTTTTTCACTCACGCCTCAAACATAAAAAAATTACACATCGAAATATCGACTGGTAATATTAATGTTTTTTTCATCAGAATTTATGGGTTTATTCTCACTAATTTCAAAATTGAAGACAGATGGACTTCTGTAGAATACACCAGTTTATCTAGATTCATTCTTGAAACATAAATAGATAATATAAATCAAACTAGACAGTTCTACCTAGTCTAACTCTGTCTGTATAGACAAACAAACTTAAAACTTAATTAAGTCGGAACATAGCCTGAATATTTAAATATATTAAACTTTTCCGGAGCTCTATACCATTAATGAGTCTTTTTAGGACTACCATAAACAAATGTCATGGATAGCCATCTGTAAACGCGTTTCGAGATTTATTTCTCATCAGTACAGCTTTGCTTTTATGAAGAACAATTTCTAAACCACTTACTTGAAACCCATGGGTGGGTGATTAGGGTTAGATATTTTTAATTTGACATTTTTTTGAGAGAGACATGAACTTAGCAGGTTATTGATTTAAATGATAAATTTTGAATTGATATGTAAACTTAATAAAGTCGGAACACAGCCTGAACATATCAATATATTCAACCTTCCCGGAACTCTATAACATTATATATTTATATATTCAAGCTGTGTTCCGACTTTATTAAAAATTCGTCAATTTTACAAATCCTCAAAAGTCATTGAAATACCGAAAATGCTGAAAAACAAACATTTTAACTTTTTCGAATGTTTTTAAGAATTTGCCAATTTGTCTCAAGAATCGATTCCAAAATTAAAAGTTATATTGAGTTCGGCGATCTGCGGGCCAATTTTTATGTATTTAAAACAGATTTTCACGGGCCGCATTAAGCACTTTTCGGGCCGTAGGTTGCCCATACCTGATCTAGATTAATTCTTCGAACATAAATAGATAATCTAAATTACACTAGACAGTTCTACCTAGTCTAACTGCGTCTGTATAGACAAGCAGACTTGATCTTGAAAAGGATCTTGAAATGAGAACGATATTTTTCTCGTCTCGTCTCGTAAAAGCGAGAGGAGACCAAGACGAGACTGTATCCTCACTCTCACGAGAGAGAGATTCTCGCGAGAGCATGTGTGCTCTCGCTCTCGCGAAACACGAGAGCGTATGTGGTCTTGACACGAGAGTCTCGTTTCTGTTCTTGGTACGGCACACAGTGGGCTGGATTGTCGAAAATGTGGACAAAAATAGACTGCCTCTACACACACATACACACACACACAGATATATATATATATATATATATATATATATATATATATATATATATATATATATATATATATATATATATATATATATATATATATATATATATATATATATATATATATATATATATATTTGTGGTCTGTTAGAAAAATATCCGACCTAATTTTTTATTTTGAAAACCTGTTGGATTTGAATCAAGCGAGCTTGCACGAGCCCACCTTGTACCTTGGTGCGCATGCGTGAATTTTTTCCCGCCCGTATCTACAGCGTCAATTGCTGTCGAGGAGTGTTCGATTGACGTAGTGTGTAGTGCTCTAGTCGGTTTTTCAATGCAAGTAAAATGACGACAGGTGAAATGAGGGATGTCCTACGTCGTCTATGTGATGCTGTGCGGCGCAAGCAACTGGAGTTGTGGTCATCAGGAACTTGGCGACTCCATCACGACAATGCTCCAGCACATTCTCCGCACATGGTTCACAATTTTCCTGACTCCTCTGACTCCTCCCTGGATCGACAGGCTCCTTACTCTCCTGATATCGCCCCCTTCCAACTTCTGGCTATTCCCCAAAGTCAAGAGGCCATTGAAAGGAACGCGATTTCAGACAAGACAGGACATTATAGCTGCAACGACAGCCGAGCTAAAGTCGATTCCGAAAGAGGCTTTTTAGGAATGCTTCCAACAATGACGGCACCGCTGGGAGAAGTGTGTGGTGTCCCAAGAAGACTACTTTGAGGGTGATTAGGTTTCCAACGCTCCAGGTGTGTCAGTTTTTTTTTACCGGCTAAAGTCGGATACTTTTCTAACAGACCACGTATATTTGAAAGTTCGGTTGCAAGTGCAAGATATTTTAATAATAGATTTGTAATCAGCGACGTAAACAAGTCGCTGATTACGAATCTATTATTAAAATATCCAAAAACAAAATGGCGAATTTAATAGGGCGACCAATTTTTTGAAAAACTCATTTAAATTTTTTTAAATTCCCTATCTAGGGATTCATAATCTCGCTGATTACGAATGAGTTATCAAAATTTTATAAAACAAAATGGCGGATCAAATATTGCGGATGATTTTTAGAAATCTTATCGGATCGAAATTGCGTATTTAGAAGTTTTTCACGTCGCTGATCAGGAATCAATTATCCGGATTCCAAGAAACAAAATGGCGGGTACAATATGGCGGACAAATTTTTGAAAAACTTCCGCATTAAGGGTTATCCACGCTGTACCAAATATGTATAGGCAGGTTTGGGCATGCAATTCGTTAGAATTCTGAATTCATACATTATTACCTACGCAATAAACATGAAACAAGCACGGGATGTATTGGGCGATTTATTATTTTTACAGTTTTGTGTCAATACGATACTTAGAAAAAATTTTCCGTCGCAGTTGGCAGTCGTTAGCAGTCGAAATTTTGGATAAAATCTTCGTGATCAGTGAAATAACCCATGTAACCAGAATTTCAGATATATTGCACAAGGAATTATACTTTTAATTTTTGATAACATATTTGTGATCAGCGAAATAACCCATGTATCCAGAATTTCAGATATATTGCACGAGGAATTATATTTTTGCATGTGCGGCCCTTGAATCTCGCCCAGATCCTGAAATCCGTAACGGAATCAGGACTACAGGAGGCGCTCTAAATGGGTAAGTATACCGACGGTTAAAGGAAGAGGGTGTCGTACAATGGATCTATAAAGGTCGCAGTACACGTAACCACTGAAAACTACAATCTAATGTATGGTGCAGTATTTCGAAGTTTGGAGTACTTAATCAAAAACTTTTTACTACTCATATCGATGTAATGATGCTTTGCTTCCATGTTGTGCAGCCTGGCTAGCGTTTTACTTCGTAAAACGAACTATATGGACTAACAACAGCGGGCAACCACACAATCCGTTAGATCAACTGGTTATGATGATCAATTCATTGATTGCGTTCAGGAGCTCATCAAGCCGTCATTGGTGGGACTTCGGGGGGCATTCCTAGAGGTATCCCAGAGGTATTCTATTTTGGTCTACCTTTTTGACAATCCAGCCCATTGTGGGACGGTTGAATTCAGGAGCTCATCAAGGTGACCTTACTAGGTCACTCTTTCAGCTCTATTGCTTTTTTGTTTTTGCAATCCAGCCCACTATGGGACGGTTGAATGCAGAAGCTCATCAAGGTGACCTAACTAGGTCACTCTTTCAGCTCCATTGCTTTTTTGTTTTCAGCTCCATTGTCTTCTAGCTCCATTGCTATCAGGTTACGGCTTATCACAGCATTGATATAAAGACGAATAAGATATATTTCGATTGCATGGACGGTACACTCAGGAGCTCATCAAGGTGTCCTTACTAGGACCTCAGGAGCATTTCCTGATTGTATCAATGTTTTGTCTTTCAGCTCCATTGGTCTCAGGCTATGGTTTATCACAACATTGATATAAATACGAACAAGATATATTTCAATTGCGTAGACGATGGCGGTCAGGAGCTCCTCGAGATGTCCTCAGTAGGACCTCAGGGGGCATTCCTGCATGTATCAATGTGTTGAACCCCCAAACCCCCCCCTGGCTACGCCCATGTTATGAAATATACAATTATCATAACTTTTTTAATCTAATTTATATAAAGCTTATAGCCTGAATATATTCAACCTATTCCATACCTAAGTGAAACTAAGTGATTAGTCATCTGCAGACGCGATTTATCTCTCATCAGTGCAGCTTTGCTGTTATGAGTTATAAATTGGAATGCACTTACTTGAATTTGTATAAATTTGTTGATAGGATTAAAAACCATATAACTAATTGATTAATACATTGAATTGAAAAATTCACTTTGTTTTTTACCACACTTATATTATGTAAAAATGTTATATAACTTATTATTCACAGTTATATAAAAAATTAAGTGTGGTAAAAAACAAAGTGAAATTTTCAATTCAATGTAAGTATGGATTACCACGTAGTAACTGTTGCAACCATCCTATTCATAATTGATTAATAACCCAACGAAACTATATGGACCGTTTATTAAAGTAGTGCAAGTCAATTTAACAATAGGTTCTAGCAAGGACGCTATTTGACGAGATGAGATGAGACGAGATGAGGCGAGACGAGACAAACGGTTACGAGACAGTGAGCGAGACGAGACAAACGGTTTCTAGAGCGAGAGCGAGACTGAGACTAGAGATGAGCATATTTATTCAAGTTTTTGGTGATCATAAAATATGAAAAGTAAAATGTTTGGTAATCTGCCCGAGGAATACACTATCGACGGTTTATGGTAGGCAATATCCGGCATCATAAATTTTGGAAAATACGCGGAGGTTAAAAAATTGGAGTTATAGAGATTATTTTGTATGTAAAATTTTATCATTGTACAAATTTGTAATACGAGTTATGGAAAAATTCGAGTTAAAGAAAATTCGAGTTATGGAAGATAATTTATATGTAAAATGCTATCTAAACGTATGAATTTCTAAAAATATTCGAGTTATAGAAAAATTGTTCGAGTTATAGAGTTACAGAATTATACTTAAATTTGTATATATTTGTTGATAGGATTAAAAACCATATAATTAACAGATTAATAACCCAACGAAACTATATGGATCGTTTTTTAAAGTAGTGCAAGTCCATTAAAAAAAGAGACATCACATCATTTGTGATTAATTTTTAAACTTCTTTAGGCGCTAGTTTGGAGTAACCTTTTTAATAGGAAATGGAATTGACTGACCTAAATAAGGTCAAGTTAATTTATATCTACATAAACGTCCGCTCTCGAACAGTTTCATCATTTCGACGTTTCTCAACAAAAATTGAGCTAAAACTACTTTAGGCACGTTAACATTTGATTTTCTCGAAATAAACTAAAATTAACGTGCACTACTTTCAAAATAAACGATAAAATTTTTGAATTTTCTAAAAAAAGATTTTAATTTTTTAGAATTCGGGTAATACCATCAACAAAAACTAACTCAAATTCTTGATAAGTCGACGTTTCGATTCATTAATTAAATCCTTTTCAAGACCTACAAAATTGTTACAAAAGTTACAAAAAACGAAATAAAAGATTTTTTTATTACTTACAGAGAAGGTAATGAACAAATTATAAGGACGTATAACATCATATAACTTGACAAAAAGTTGCAGATTACATTACAAATTATGCAAAAAGAGCCATGTTGGCGGTGTTTAAAGGGATGGGGAATTTAATTATAGGTGTTAAAGGTTATTTAAGGTGTTTAAAAATTATTATATTAACAAAATGTCAGACACCAACCGATCGGTACAGCACATGGAAACCAACAATATATTTTCGATCTATTAAAATTATTACATTAATAAAGTTAAAATGAAGAAAAAAACGACATTGTTACCCGCTCTTTATATATATATATATATATATATATATATATATATATATATATATATATATATAGGCTAAACATGTTTCACATCTTAGCCTTTTTGATGGTATTGGAGATGATTCTTCATGGGTTTCTACAACAGCCGGACGAAACTTTTTAAGAAATAATCTTCATCGCATTACCTAGGTAAATCGCTTGGGAATTGATACCACTTATCTTTAGCATTGTAAAACAAATACCATTGGCCATCTTTTGACGTTTATTGCCGTATTATATGTGCTGCACATTTGGTCTGCCGTATCAACGCCACCATCACAAAAAGATTCACGACCAGGCGCAATGGTGCCAGTCTAATATGTACACAGGCAAAGGTCAAATAGTAAACTAACTAGACATCACAAAAGACACAATAGAAACGAACTGAAATGGCCAGTCGGCTCGGCATACCTAGTGAGACGGTTGGGGGTGATAAGACTGTGTTGGATCTCATAGATCCAATGCGCCCGAAGTAGGGTTAATGTAAATGTTATTAGGTCCACACAAACAATTCAACATGTAAAATGTTTCACCACGTATTGTTAAATTAATTTTTTCTTCAATTTGGGTATGGTGGTTGTTCCGAAGGATCGACGGGGCCCAGCTGTTAGGAGCATACGCCGCGTAGTGGCATTGAGTCTGAGAGAGACAGATATAGAGCGGCGATACAAACGAAAAAGCCGCCGAAAAAAAAGCCGCCTCTGTTGATTGAGTCATGCAATTTCTTATATGTATTAATTTTTCTTGGGTTGTGTGCTATAGAGGGAAAAATGAAAACTTCAGTGATCCGAATAACGGAAATTATTGTATGATTTTGGAACTGTAAGCTGAATTCGATCTTTTTTTAGCAAGTCATGTTGAATATCTAATTGTAAGACTAAGATTTTTATAAATTCGACACAACGCGTAGTGGCATTGAGTCTGAGAAAGACAGATATAGAGCGGCGATACAAACGAAAAAGCCGCCGAAAAGAAAAGCTGCCTCTGTTGATTGAGTCATGCAATTTCTTATATGAATTAATTTTTCTTGGGTTGTGTGCTATAGAGGTAAAAATGAAAAATTCTTAATATATATATATATATATATATATATATATGTTGTATTTGAGGTTTTCGCGGATAGATACCTGTGTTGTATTGTTTTCTCGGGGATTCCGCGTTGATGCTGAGGGTTGGCTCTGAAAAGAACCGGATTCTCGACGTTTCGGCGAACTAACATTCGCCATACTCAAGAGATATATGCGTCCGTGCGGGTCAACCGTTAGACGCATACTGAGAGCTCGTTCGTGCGATGCGACTACTTATAGCTGTCTGGCTTCGGGTCATGCGCGTTGTGTGCGGTGCTCCGGTTCGGTTGTTTGTTTGTCTTGTTGGTCGTACATGAGTCTGGGGTGTCTGGGATTGCATTTTGAGGGTGGATATGATCGGTCGCCATGCTGGGGGCAGTCTCAAGGAATCGTCTCTCGTGTTCATGCAGTAGTCTCGTTTTTCTATCTCTATGGCTTCTCTGTATACTCGTGACATTTCGTGGCTAATCTGTGCAAGAGTCCTTGAATTTCTAAAGTCCATCCAGTGACCGGTGTTTGTGTGTTGGACAAGTGCCGATGAAACTTTGTCTCTGTGTCTGGTTGAAACTACATGTTCTTGAATCCTAGCAGATATTTTTCTATTGGTACGTCCAATGTAGGTTTGTTCACATGTTCCGCTAAGTATTTCGTAAATTCCATGGGATTCTAACGGGATGGTGTCTTTAACGCTGCGTAGCATGGAGGATATTTTCTGGTTAGGTTTGAAAATGGTGTCGATGTTGTGTCTTTTAAGTATTCTGGAGATTTTGTCAGTTGATCCATGAACACATGGTAGGTATGCTGTGCTAACGGGTTTCTGGCGCTCTTCAGTTCTTTGGCTACTGTTCTCTGTACGACGGAAAGCTCTGGATATTAAGCTGTTTGGATATCCATTTGAAGAAAGAGCTTCTCGTAAGTTCCTCAATTCTTTCGGTAAGTTAAGCTGGTCGGCTAGTCTTTTGGATCGGGTGGTAAGAGTGTTGACTACAGATGCTAGTTGTTTGGGATGATGGTGCGAAGAAGCGTTCAGATATCTGTCTGTGTGGGTTGGTTTCCGGTACACAGTGTGGCTCAATGTGCCGTCAGGTCTCTTCTGTACCAAAACATCCAAGAAAGGCAGTTGTTGATGCTTTTCTATCTCCATTGTGAATTTAATTTGGTCGTGTTGGGAGTTAAGATGGGTAAGGAATTTGTCCAGCTCTGGTCTGCCGTGGGGCCAGATTACAAATGTGTCGTCAACATATCTTAACCAGAGTGTAGGTTTAAGTGTGGCTGATGAGATTGCCTTTTCCTCAAAATCTGTAAGAAATATGTTGGCTATTACTGGGGATAGAGGTGAACCCATTGGTGCTCCTAGGAGTTGTTTGTATATTTGGCCATCGTACCTAAAGTATGTATTCTTTAAACAATGTTCTGCCAGATCTGATACATACTTTTCTGGTTTTAATTTTGATCTTATGATGTTTAAGGCCTCAGGGACTGGTACTTTTGTGAATAAAGATACAATGTCAAAGCTCACAAGGAGGTGGCCGGGCTGGAGTTGGTGATTTTTCAGTATGTCTATGAAGTGTTCAGCATTGCGGACATAGGAATCACAATCTTCTGCGTATGGTTGTAAACATTTTGCTAAATGTTTCGCAAGAAGTTGGACCGGTGAACCAATGGAGCTTACTATTGGTCGTAGTGGGGCTCCATCTTTGTGGATCTTTGGTAAACCATATATCTTTGGACACCGTGAAGATTTCTCCCTTGGTATAAGATATTTCATTGATTCCTTGTCAATGCTAGAGCTTAGGATCTTTTGTCTGGTAGTTTTCTCAAGATAGGTTGTGGGGTCCGTTGTACTGGGTAGATAAGCCGGATCATCTAAGATTGTGGTCATTTTTTGTTTATAGTCAGCACTGTTCATGACTACAGAGCAATTTCCCTTGTCAGCTGGTAGAACCACAATGCTGTTGTTTTCTCTTAGTACCTTGAGGGCTTTGAATTCCTCATATGAGATGTTTCTTGTCGGTGGTTTGGCAGATCTTAAAATGTGGCATGTTTCCTGTCTTATTGTCTCGGCTAATGTGGCAGGGAGTTGTGAAATAGCAGTCTCGACACCAGTGATTATGTCTTCTTTGGGAAGCCGAGTTGGTGCTATTGCAAAGTTAAAACCCTTGGCCAGTACGGTTTTGGTAGGTTCGTCTAGGGGCTGGTCTGAAAGATTGTAAACCACTTTGTCGATGTTGAGTGGTTTTGGTGCAGGTTTTTGTCTCCGTCTGAGAAGGTTGTATTTTTCTTTCTGTCTATTGGTAATTAATAATCTATTTTGTTCGGCTCTGTTGTTGGATATTAAGTCTATCTGTTGCCAGAGGAGAGGGTGTAGCGTAGTGGTTAGAGCTATGTGGGTTGTCAGGATATTTTGACTGATGCTGTCAAGTTTCTGTCGTTTGGTTTGAATTTCGTCCCGAAGCAAAGCTTGGCTTGCGTTGTGTAGTATTTTGCCTGACCTGGCTGTCGGATTTTGGTGTGACAGCCTCATACAGACGGGTGTTATGTCTGTATCTCTACAGCGACGTAAAAATGCTAAATCGCATAATAATTGAGAGCGCTTTGTCCGTAGTTTCTCGAAACTACGGGTGAGCTGGTAAATTTCCTCCCCGTGGAGGTTTATAATGTTGTATTTGAGGTTTTCGCGGATAGATACCTGTGTTGTATTGTTTTCTCGGGGATTCCGCGTTGATGCTGAGGGTTGGCTCTGAAAAGAACCGGATTCTCGACGTTTCGGCGAACTAACATTCGCCATTCTCAAGAGATATATGCGTCCGTGCGGGTCAACCGTTAGACGCATACTGAGAGCTCGTTCGTGCGATGCGACTACTTATAGCTGTCTGGCTTCGGGTCATGCGCGTTGTGTGCGGTGCTTCGGTTCGGTTGTTTGTTTGTCTTGTTGGTCGTACATGAGTCTGGGGTGTCTGGGATTGCATTTTGAGGGTGGATATGATCGGTCGCCATGCTGGGGGCAGTCTCAAGGAACCTTTCCAAGGTTCCAAGAAACCAAGGAAGGTTTCCTTGAGACTGCCCCCAGCATGGCGACCGATCATATCCACCCTCAAAATGCAATCCCAGACACCCCAGACTCATGTACGACCAACAAGACAAACAAACAACCGAACCGAAGCACCGCACACAACGCGCATGACCCGAAGCCAGACAGCTATAAGTAGTCGCATCGCACGAACGAGCTCTCAGTATGCGTCTAACGGTTGACCCGCACGGACGCATATATCTCTTGAGAATGGCGAATGTTAGTTCGCCGAAACGTCGAGAATCCGGTTCTTTTCAGAGCCAACCCTCAGCATCAACGCGGAATCCCCGAGAAAACAATACAACACACACATATATATATATATATATATATATATATACATATATATATACATATATATATATATACAGTCGAACTTCCATAACTCAAAACTCCAATTTAACTCGAATATTTTTAGAAATACATACGTTTAGATAGCATTTTACATATAAATTACCTTCCATAACTCAAATTTTCCTTAACTCGAATTTTTCCATAACTCATAGTAAAAATGTGTACCATGGTAAAATTTTACATACAAAATAATTTCTATAACTCCAATTTTTTAACCGCCGCGTGTTTTACAAAATTTAAGACATTGAGATATTGCCTACCATAAACCGTCGATAGTGTCGAGTGTAATCCTCGGGCAGATTACTAAACATTTTATTTTTCATATTTTATGATCACCAAAAACTCGAATAAAGCAAAACTAAGAATTTAGCAGCGGGTGTGCTTTGGCAAGATTACGACAGGATACTATTCTCCCGAGAATCGGTAATCCAAAAAGAGACGATATAATCGAAGATCACCCTTTTACAAAAAAAAAACAAATTAAATTATTTTTAATTAATTATAATTACATAATATCATATTAATAATGTATACATATTTATTTTTTGTTTTTTGTTTATAAATATATACATATGTACATATGTATTTACTTTGAATAAATTCTGAATATTATATTTAACTCATTTTATAGTTATTTATTTCTATAACTCCAATTTTTTTTTCATGAACTATGGCAATTCGACTTTCCATTCGACATTCGACAATTCGAGAAGTTCGACTGTATATATATATAATTAAATTCCCCATCCCTTTTGGTGCCGTGAACGATATTAGTAATTACTTATCATTTATTATCTAGGTTTGATTAAATTTGTCACAAACGGTTTTAGCCTCCATCAATTGCGGATTATCTGATATGTAACCGCCAATTTCATTATCGCTTAATCAAAGTGAAACTCTATTATTTTTGAAATTTAGATCAAAGCCGCACTATGATGCATTTACATCGCAAAAAACTTGATGAATTACAAAATTCGCGTTTTTAATTAAATTGCCAGTTGCTTGCCGCATTCCACTGAACGGATATTTGTAATTACTTAAATAATATTTATCAGATTTGTCACTAACTCTTATATGAGAAGCTCAAATTAGAACTATTTTAATTACAGCAAAATTGTACTATACTATAATTGTAACGTAACTGTTTTGCCTCCTTTGAATCTATTTATTTATTTGCAACAAAATAGTTGCAAATGAAAACTATTCTAATTTGAAACACGTTCAATTTTGTTGTATAAATTAAATTTCTTAATGTTGAAGGATATTAGGAAATTCCTATCCATCTTGTATTATCTATGTAATTGTAAAGGGGTATTGTTTAGGTAGTCTATATGTGGATGAATGTGTGTTTAAGCATCCTTTGTTTGATGGTATAATAATAGTTTTGTAAGGGAGAATTGCATGGGTATGTGTTCGGATTTCGATATGTTATGAGTTAGGGGTTGAAAAATGTAATTGATGTGTGAACGGAATGCGGTTTATTTATATTAAGTTATTTGGTGTGAATGAGATAGGAGAGTTTGGTTGTAAGAGGGTTGTTTGTAGCGAGGAAGTTAATGCAAAGTTGTTGTCTCGTAGTCAAAATAATGTGATTAAGGCACTATCAAAGTCAGTACTTAATAATTATTTGTGCTTAAAAGTTGTGAGAAAGGTTGATGGGGGGCAAGTTTCGGGTGTTTATAAAAGCGGTGGAAAATGCCCGAAGGCTTGGGGTCGTCTCCCAGGTGGGTGGAACAGTACGCGCTTGTTACGCTTCAGCATGACCCCCCAAGGCATTTGGGTAAAATGCCGACATAATATCTTGATCAGATCTGTGTATGCCCGGGAGCACAGCGGCCTTGCGCTTACGCCTTTCGAGTTGCGCTCACGCCACCCTTCGGACACCCCCCGCAAGTCTATGTAAATCACGCGCTAGATAATGGACAAAGTTCCCGCCGACACCGAAATATTTCCCCATGGATCATCCCGCATCTCTTCCAACGCTCACATCGAAAAACAAATACTAAATATAAATCTATTTCCAGTTATCTCTTCATATTTACACTATCAAATTAAAATAAACACATACACACGTTTTAATTTAACAAACTTACTTAAAACACTTAACATTACATTTAATATATCTCACAATACAAATAGTATATCAATCTTAATAATAATTGTAATATTAAAAGAATTTTTCTATTTTGCGTCTGTAATGGACTCATAACAGCACTCATATGCGTGCGGTTATGGCTCGGCAAGTTCTGTTATGAGTTAATTTTTTTAAGGTTGGAACTGAAATTCGGAGCTGTCAGTGTCAAATTTTCGGCGAGATAGTTTTGAGGTTATGTGATATGTGAAAATGGCGAATACACAAATTTAATTAATTAATGGTAATAAACGATATAACACAAATTTAATTTAAATTCCTGACGCCTAAGCGCACCATTGTAACTCAGTATCAAGACGATTTAAAATGAATAGCGTTATATACAAAGCTACGATATACATACAAATTTACCCACCTTCATAGCCAGGTAAGACTTACCATCTACGTTAATTTGTATATTCGCGATCACATCACATAACTTCAAAACTATCTCGTCGAAAACTTGACAATGACAGCTCTGAATTTCAGTGCCAACCTTAAAAAAAATAACTCATAATAGCACTCGGCGAGCCATAACCGCACACATATAAGTGCTGTTATGAGTCCATTACAGACGCAAAATAGAAAATTATTATATTAAAGAACGAGTTCAGTAAGCGCGATTTTTCAGCACGCGTCCAAGCTTAGAAAAAGACGATCGTAGCAAGGAGTTTTCTAAACTTGGACGCGTGCTGAAAAATCGCGCTTACTGAACTCGTCCTTTAATATACTATTAAAGCCCCTTCTTCGAAATCGCGAATTTTGACATTTCATACATATAACACATCAAAAGACTCGTTCCTAAGGCGTTTTTCAGTACTTGTCCATTAGAAAACTCCTCGTCGTTTTTCAAACTTGGACGCGTGCTGCAAAATCGAGCTTATTGAACTCGTCCTTTAATATACTATAGTAAAGAACATTTTTAAAGAAAAACTTGTTTAGGAGTAACTCATTGATGCTGCAACATCAATGCATAAACCAACGCATTTTTCCCAAAGCTAACTCATTTTTAGGGTTCCATACCGAAAACGGAACCCTTATAGGATCACCTTGTTGTCCGTCTGTCTGCCTGTCTGTATGTCTGTCTGTCTGTTTGTCTGTCTGTCTGTCCGTCTGTCCGTCTGTCCGTCTGTCCGTCTGTCCGTCTGTCCGTCTGTCCGTCTGTCCGTCTGTCCGTCTGTCTGTCTGTTTTTCTCAGGAACGCTTAAAGGTATCAAGTTGAAATTTGTATCAAATACTCGGGTCTGCGGTCTCTTTCAGCTGTGAAAAAATCAAACTTCTAAGTCAACGCGATCAAAAGATATGACCGTTTATGTCGCATATTTTGCGATTTTACAAGGGAATCAAAACCTATAGGGTACTTCCCGGTGGCCTAGAATCATGAAATTTGGCAAGAGGCGGTGTCTTACAGCACATGTACAGGGAAAAATCTGAAAACTGTAAATATGTAGTTTAATTACAAGAAAAATGCGAATTTATTATTAGAAACTTATGAAAATACACTAATGTGTTGCGTGGTATTGTCAGGCACGAGAAGCATGGGTTGCATACAGTTAGGTCCTTCTCGGTTATGTTCTCCTCGGTTAGGTCCCGCCGAGGAGGCATTTTCAACCAGGGAGGCACTAACCGTCCGGGCAGCCCATCCTGAAGGAATGCAAAATACCCGTAACCGGGGTGGCGCATTCTGAAAAGCCAAGTGGAAAAGGGGGCGTAGTGAGAGTTTCCACCAAACCACAATAAAAAAAAGTTACTATGGTTAGAGACAAACTAATCCCCATAATGCAATTTCATAATATTTTTCCTCAAGGGTACAAGGCATGTACCCTTAATAATAAGCACAAACACTGCTAGAACTATCACAATTATAGACAACGTTTTTTATTGTTTTGTGTGATACGTCTGAATTACGTGATTATTTTGAAACGTATAAAAAAAGCGAACAAGACGATTATGATTAGGGTTTAACGGTTTTTCAAACCCGGTTTAAAAAAACCGGTTTTTCAAATAAATTTGACACATTCGAAAACCGGTTTTTAAATTAAGAAAAGCGGTTTTAAAGAATTCAATGATACCTTACTTACAAGCTGGAACCCTCGGTGCGCGAGTCACAACTCGCACTTGGCCGGTTTTTTTTTGAGGAAAATACATTTAGAGTTCTAAAAATATCAACGCGTTGAATATGTTAATAGTAGTTTATGATACAAGTGTGGGGAGAAGGGCTTTTTTGCATGAGTTGCGAAGTTTAAATCACGACCCTAAGGCGAGCGCTTTAATCGCAATGAGTGTAAGAGTTAAGTGTTAGAGTTTGTTTAAGTTTTGTTAGAGCCAGGTAAATGCAGATTGAGAAGCCGAGACTTCTTGTTTCAAAATTAGAAAAATTAATTCAATTTTAATATATTTTCACTTAGTCTATATCTTTTGTTTAATGACGCGAGTTGTTGCCAAAGTAACAACAAACAGAAATCGTTTAATAATGAAACTCCATTTAATTTACATTGGACTTTTACGCACGATTTGCATACTTTTACACACGATTATAATAATGGCATCCTTCACATAGAATAATTTACTTATTGTGTTTTGGTGTGCGAGTAGATTAAATAAATTAAAGCATGAAATCGTTGGGCTAAAATGTAATCATTTCAATAGAATAATTTCCTAATTATAATTGAATGATCTGCATTTTGTTTAAACAGGTACTAAACTTATTTAACGATAATAATTTATTTGTTTGGTTTGCGACTCTCTGCGGCCCCCTTGCGGGTAGGACACGACCCTCTGGGGAGCCACGACTCACTACTTTAAAAAGGCCTGAACTGTTTGTCCTTTTAAAAATATTGAAATTTTTTGTATGAAATTTTAATTAATTAAAGAAAAAAGTCTGCTGTAAAATGAAACAGACGAGGCAATAAAAATAATGATAAATCATTAAAGAAACAATTTGCGTAGCATAAAAGTTCGTTAAAACAGTAGCAGCATATGAATATATGAAACCTAAATATTTGATAAGACGGAATAAAGCGCGTCAGGAAGAATTATTACGAATTACGTTCTCGTATTTGCATAGCTGCTGTTTATTTAAATCCGCTACACATTCCGCGCTGCGTCCGATTTTATTTTTTCCACCCCCGATTATAAATTACGCGCATTACGTGCCCGCTTCATTATTATTTCCCCTATTTTTACACTAATACTCATTTCATCCGTCACATAAAAATCACTATCTATATTAATAAAAACCTCCGTTCTTTTTCACACTTTCATTTCAAACCAATTTCTAAAAACTAAATATACCAAAAAAACAATCCACCCACTATATCTACATCAATCAAAATGAAAATTTGCTGGTAATATACTATATCTATATCAACAATATCTGTATAATCTATATCTATATTAATCAATAATAGTATTATTGAAGTAAAACTCTTCAGGACGTAGTTGACTGACGGACATAAATTTAAGTTAGGTCATATCTATATAGAAGTCGTTCTTTGGCACTGTACCACTATATCTATATCAATCAATAATAATAGTAATATTGAAGTAGAACTTCTCCAGGACGTAGTTAACTGACTGGAAATAAAGTTAGGTTAAGTCATATAAAGTAAGGTTAGAATAGCATGGTTGCGACAGTTATTACGTGGTAATCCATACTTACATTGAATTGAAAAATTCGCTTTGTTTTTTACCACACTTATTTTATGTAAAAATGTTATATAACTTATTATTCACAGTTATATCAATTTCTACACATATCACGACTCGAGTTTCGACGTTTGACGGTCATTTTTGTTATGTAAAAATGTTATATAACTTATTATTCACAGTTAAATATATTTTTACACATATCACGACTCGAGTTTCGACGTTTGACGGTCATTTTCACTTGAAAATGACCGTCAAACGTCGAAACTCGAGTCGTGATACGTGTATAAATATATATAACTGTGAATAATAAGTTATATAACATTTTTACATAATATAAGTTTGGTAAAAAAATTTTCAATACAATGTAAGTAAGGTTAGGTTTTCATAGAAGTTTTTTTGGAACTTCAGTACCAAAGAACGAAATGGTATGCAAATACCATTCCGAGAAAAACTACACAGCAATGTGTAGCGGTAAAGCCGAATGGAGTGACGAATCTTCAGCTTACCACTTTGAGCAAAGTGCCATCAAGTGGTTTACAAATGGTTGGATGACGAAGGTAGGTACTACTGCAAGAGTATTTCAACCTCGTACCAAGTTCTTACTTACTTCCAATCCATGGGAAGAAACCCAAGTATTTTCCAAGCAGGCAACACGCAAGTTATACGAGGTACACGCAATTGAAAGATTTGCACGATTTAACCTCAACAGGTACTATCGTAACAAATGCATGCTAACCTGGCAGATAGTTAAGCCGCTATAAAAGTCATTAGCTCATACACCATCAGATCCAAGCTGGTATGGGACTGCGCGAAGAAACTAAACATGTTGGCAGAGATAAAGTAACGCTATACTGGATACAAGGACACACTGGTATAGTTTTATACCATAATACTATAATGTAAGAAACTGTTTACCTAGCGAACAAGGGATCTAGTAATCCCTTTATATTCTCGGAACCCTTTGGCAGTATAAATATGTATACACCATCCGCATGGGGGTTCCGAAGGGGTAGTACATGCGCTCCACATGACAATCGCACGTAGGGGTTCTGAAGAGGTAGTGCATGTGCATCACACGACAATTGCAGAGATTGAGAAGAGATTGTCGCATAGCCTCTCCTACCCAATCCCGACTCTCACCTCCACGATATGAACTCTGGAAATCTGAGCAACATAGTCTAAGATGCGGTAAACAACCCGTCTGGAAGGGTTGGTCAGGGCAAATGAGAGCGGAAGGAATGGCCCTCCGAAAAGGGTGTTGAGCGTGGGGCCAACTACCTCATACGATACCAAACAACAAAACCGTTGGATGACGGAATGATTACGTGGCAACGAAAGAAGCAAATAAATAGGGACACGAGGATTGAACTCAACGTAGGATCCTGGAATATCCAAACATTGCTTCAGCCGGGTAAAATGCAAGCAATAGCTGAATCATAAAGATTACGATGGATAGGACCTGTACGCAGCATGGATCAATACAGAAACAATACAACAAACAAGAGCAATTATGGAATGGAGACCAACAGAGACGCGTGCAAGAGGTAGACCACGTAGAAAGTGGTTACAATCGGTGAAAGAGGATTTGAGAAGGATGAGGGTGACTGACTGGAAGAAAGTAGCCGTGGACAAGACGAGATGGGGCGACATTTTAGAGGAGGCCAAAACCCATTTAAGGCTGTAGTGCCAAAAGAAGAAGAAGAAGAAGCTGACCATCCACAAAAGTTTAGATGAAGAAATAAGGAAACAATGGACGAAAATCTTGAAAGAACCTCCAGGGATAACACAATCCAAAATTGTTATTGACTCTTCTCTCGAGTGAAATGAAATTAATATTAGTTTATAATGAGTCGATATTTGGTTTCAAGCACCAGTCAGAACAAAACTCTGAGAGAAATAACAGATTCGCGACGGTACATGACCAATGAGCAGCTGCACAGCGATCTAAACATGGAGACAAGCAATCAAGCAACACATAGAAAAACTAGCAACGAAAAGCTTCGAACGCATGAAAACGCATGACAACCCAACAATCAACGACGCAGCAAACTACAACATCAAAGTCAAATGGAATCATCCAAAACCTCAACAACATAGGTAATAACTGATCTTTCTTTTTCACAGGAAAGCCCAAACTCACATCCCTGAACCCAGCGGAGTACCCAGGAACAAAACTAGGCAGGAACAACAACAAACCCGAGAGACACAGCAACCACCACGAGGACGAACAAGGAACCATCATGAGGCCGAACCAGGAACCACCACGAGGACGAAGGACGAACCAGGAACCTCCACGAGGGCAAACCAGGAACCAACACCAGGACGAACCAAGAACAGCGAGAAGAAGAAGAAGAAGAAAAAAAAAACAAACAAACAAACAAAAAAAAAAACAAAAAAAAAAGAAAAGAAACCGGTCATGAGGAGACACAAACAAACAGACAACAAAACAAACAGACAAAACAAAGTATAAAAAAAAACACACAACGACAAACAAACCACAAGACGGCGGCACAGCTGGGCGAAAGCTCAAGACCGCCAGACCAGCACAGGACACATGATTTTCAAGCACCATAGTCTCACCGACCTTCGTAGCCGAAACAAGAACACGCTCATTCCGTCAACCCTCAACAAAGCCGCCGCAGCTATGAATCTCGACCCCGCCTATCTGGACACCCTGGACGACAGCCTCATCGACCAAATGCTAAATTATATAATGAAGATTGAGGAGATGATGAAGATGAAGGAGAAAGAAGACCCAAGCTGACAACGAGAAACCCCAGGAAACCGCCGCCGAGAAGACAAGCGAAGCCGCCCCTAGGAAAACAACCGACGCCGCCCCCAAAAAAACAACTGAAGCCGCCCAAAAGAGAACAACTGAAATCGTTCGCAAGAGAACAACTGAAGCCCCATTGAGAACAAATTAAGCAAACCCAAAAGAGCAACTGAAGCCGCCCCCAAGACAGCAACTGAAGCCGCCCCATGGAGAAGAGTCACACCGATGAACACATACAGCCCCACCGAAGCCGCCCAAGCTTAAACCCGACCAGGAAGAAGAGGAAACCATAAAGTCAAGAAAAAAGCCAAACTGGAGATGACCAAGCACATCAGGACCGCAGGCCACTGGAGAACAACCGCAGAAGAATCAATCAAGGAAGCCGACAACCCCACCAAGACAACAGGGCCCAGCTGTAATCAAGTAAAACCACCGAAGGAAACCAAGGAGAGAAAGAAAAAATTAGAGACAAACAATAACAGACGACAACAAAAGACAAAAAAAACAACCGAAAACCAAAATAAAAGACGGCGGAACAACGGGCTCACGCCCACGACCGCCAAAAACAAAGGATCCCGTATTTTCAAGCACACTAAGCAGAACCTAAAAACAAAAATAAAGAAAAACGGAAACCAACAAACAAAGACGGCGGAAAAAGGAGCACTCGCTCAAACCGCCACGAAACAAAGGAACCGTGTATCAATTTAAGTTAGATTTTGCTAACTTCATTCTATATGTTCTTGTTTGTAACAAGTGTGCAAAATATATAGAACTACAACAGGTTACGTGCCTAGCACGTTTCTATTGCACAAGAAGAAATCTTTCAATTTCAAGTTTTTGAGATTTCTGAGATTCAAGAAGACTCAGGCATCATAGAATATTCAAGAAGATCCAGGAATCAAAGAAGATTCAAGAGGAACCAGGACTCCAAGAAAATCCAGGGGATCAAGAAATCAAGAAGATCCAGGAATCAAAGAAGATTCAAGAGGAACCAAGACTTTAAGAAAATCCAGGGGATCAAAAGATCCAGCAATCAAAGAAAATTCAAGAGGAACCAAGACTTTAAGAAAATCCAGGGGATCAAAAGATCCAGCAATCAAAGAAGATTCAAGAGGAATCAGGACTTTAAGAAAATCCAGGGGATCAAAAGATCCAGGAATCAAAGAAGATTCAAGAGGAATCAGGAGTTCAAGAAAATCCAGGGGATGAAGATGATCCAGGAATCAAAAAAGATTCAAGAAGATCCAGGAATCATAGAAGATTCGAGAGGACCCAGGACTCCAAGAAAATACAGGGGATCCAGGAATTCCAGAAGATCCAGGAATCAAAGAAGTTTCAGGGGATCCAGGAATCAAAGAAGATTCAAGAAGATCCAGGACTCCAAGAAAAATCAGGGGATCTAAAGATCGAGGAATCAAAGAAAATCCAGGGGATCCAAATATCCAGGAATCAAAGAAGATTTATGTGGAATCAAGAGTTCAAGAAAATCCAAGGGATGAAGATGATCCAGGAATAAAAAAAGATTGAAGAAGATACAGGAATCAAAGAAGATTCAAGAGGAACCAGGACTCCAAGAAAATCCAGTCTATCCAGGAATCAAGAAGATTGAAGAAAAACCAGTAGTCCAGGAAAATACAGGGGAACCAGGAATACCAGAAGATCCAGGTATCAAAGAAGTTTCGAGAAGATCCAGAACTTCAGGGGATTCAAGAAAATGGGGATTCAAGAAAACTTCAAGAAAAATCAGGGGATCAAAAGATCCAGGAATCAAAGAAAATCCTGGGGATCAAAAGATCCAGGAATCAAAGAAGATTCAAGAGGAATCAGGAGTTGAAGAAAATCCAGGGGATGAAGATGATCCAGGAATCAAAGAAGATCCAGGAATCAAAGAAGTTTGAAGAGGAACCAGGACTCCAAGAAAATCCAGGGGCTCCAGGAATAAAGAAGATTCGAGAGAAACCAGGGCTCCAAGAAAATACAGAGGATCCAGGACTTCCAGAAGATCCAGGAATAAAAGAAGATTCAGGGGATCCAGGAATCAAAGAAGATGCAAGAAGATCCAGGACCCCAAGAAAATTCAGGGGATCAAGGAGATATCGGTAGCAAAATCAAAAGCGTTAACCATCTCAAAAGAGCCCAGAAGATGTAAATTGGCTATATACAATAAACCAGTAGAACAGGTGATGAGTTTCAAATATCTCGGCGTCAACATCACGAACAGCAGAGACCTCCAAGAAGAAGTAACAAGGCTCAAAAGGCTCAAACAACCAAAGCTTTAATATCAGGATTCCTTAGAGATATAATATGGCGAAACAAGCACATGTCAATTGAAAGCAAAGTCCGCATATATAAGACCTGTGTGAGACCCGTTATGACCTACGCTGTAGAAAGAGCCGAAAATTCCACAACAAAAAGGATTATCCGTACAGCAGAGATGAGGTCTCTAAGATCGTAAAGATCGTAAAAGAAACGAAGACATCCGATAACTTTGCGATATCCAAGACATAGTGAGATGGTCCCGAAACAGACGTTGCGAAAGGAGAGTTGAACGGATTGAACGGTATCATGTTGAACGGATAGACGACAACAGATTGCCGAAAATTGCAAGGGATGGTCTCCAAATATCCAGGAGACCACCAGGACGTCCACCCATACGTTGGTATAAAAGCTGAAATTCATCATCCCAGCTACAACTCTAAGAAATTAGAGAACAACGCAGATGCCTTACAAAAAAAAAGAAGAAGAAGAAGGAATTCAAGAAATATCTCAGGAAGATCAAGGAATTCAAGAAAAATCCCAAGAAGATCAAGAATCTCTGGAAGATCAACGAATTCAAGAAAAATTCCAGGAAGATCAAGAAGAATAAGGAAGATCAGATGACCTCATTCACCTCTTCCATGGCACCGAGTTCCCTCAAGTATCCTCGTGGGTGAATGGTTTCCTTGTTCGCATCCGCCGTCGCCATGCATTGAGCTTCTGTCACATTTAACTGTTCGCTATCTTTATGATCTTCGAGGAATTCTTAACTGATCCCCGTTAAGAATTCTTCGAAGATCATACAGAAGCTCAATGCATGGCGATGGCGGCTGCGAACAAGAAAACCATTCATCCACGAGGATACCTGAGGGAACTCGGTGCCACGGAAGAGGTGGCAACTGTCATCTGCAACGACAATTGAAAACACATCGACATTAAGCATCATTTTATCGCGTGACGCATACGAACGGACGTTAAATGACGTTCAATACCAACCAACGGAAGAGATGGTAGCGGATATCCTCACTAAGAGACTATTTAAAACAAAAGAGGAGAAGTGTGCGTTTAAGTTGAGAATGTGCTACATACAAGAGACAAAAAATCGCGACCAGCTTGAGGTGAAGTGTTAGAACGTAGTCTGCAAGCTCGCCGCAAGATGGTTGTACCGATTCTTCTCTCGAGTGAAATGAAATTAACGTTAGTTTATAAGAGTTGATTTTTGTATTCAATTTATACGACCCACCGTCCGTACCGTTCACGTCGTGACGCGTGCTTTCTACAAATTGACGATACACACTCGATTGCCCGATTGCCACCGTATACCACCACATATTGATGCCTAAGTACATGGCATCAACCCGTAATAAAAACCGGCCCGCCGACAACTCGCCCTCCCCGTCGATGGACCGCACGGACTCCCGGCCAAGCTCCCCTCTGGCCTGCTCCTCACCGCCGTCATCATGCAACTCCTGCACCTGCAGCCGCATCATCAGCCCCTCACCGGAGACCTCCGGATCTAGGACCCGTCCAGCGACCACACCGACACGTGCAGGTACCCCACAACCCCCCTACAGCTCCCCCCCAGCCCTTATGGCTCTAACCATTCCTCCTCCACCTCCTAATCCAGCCCCCACGCCCCCCAAACGAATCTACACCGCCACCGTCCACAAACTCCCCGCAGCATACCATAATTACAAATCCCTCTTTCGCATAACCAATCAGATCCATTCCCTGCAATATATCACTGTCACCCTCAACGGTGACTCCGCCTGCTTCAAGTCCTATGACTCCCAGATTCCTGACAAGCTCAAGAAAATTCGCGAGCTTGTCGGCGAACCTTTACCAAACTCCACTGGCCCCAAGGGCAAACCCATCCTCCCCCATCCTCCAGACCAAGACCTGGTGGCCCCTCTATGTCCTGCGTGGTGCGTGGTGTTCCCATGGACACCACTCCCGAGGAGGTCATGGACCACCTCCGGGACCTGCACCTCCCAGCTGTTAGGGCATGGAGGATTACCGCCAGGGCAACCAGCAGGCCCACCAACCTGGTCCGGGTGGTAACCCACTCCCAGGCCACCCTTGACCATCTCCTTGCGAACGGGCTCGTCATCTTCGGACACCGACACATCGTCGAGTTGTCCAATCCCTCTCCTCCTCAACCCTTGCAGTGCGGACGCTGCCTTAAATTCCATGACTCCCGCTCCCCCTGTTCCGCCCCCCTTACCTGCGCCTTCTGCGCTGGGCCCCACGCCTCGGCCCAATGCCCCAACCCAACCTCAGTCCGCTGTGCAAATTGCGACGGACCCCACCACTCAAGCTCCCCCCTTTGCCCCAACCGCCCCGCGGCTCCCCGCGGCTCCCCTTTCGCCTGAAATAACAGCCCCTCTCAAATGCCTTGTCCCTATTTCCAACCCCCCTGCTGACGGTATTGACAACATCGTCAGGTTAATTACCACCACCCTCCTCAACTTGTTCCCTAATGACCGCAACAAGTCATCGAGACGGTAACACCCCTGGTCAGGAACCTGTTCGGACTCGGGTTGAAGTCGTCCGTGTTCAGGAACACGGTCCACTTCACCCTCATTCCGACATCCCCCCTGATCACATTGTCCCGGAGCCTCCCGCAGCAGACCCCCAGGTCTAATCCCCGCGTGAATTCCTCCCCCCTCCCCCCTGTCGCACCAAAAATGGCCTTCCTCGCTTCCCGCAACCTCCGTGGCTGGAGGAACAAGGCTCCCCTGGTCCAGCACCTTGTCTCCTCCGAAAACATCCTCATACTCGCCCTCCAAGAAACGTTTTTCGCCCCTGCTTCCAATCCCAGGCTACGTGACTTCTCTTTTGTCAGAAAAGACTCCCCCAGTGGCCGCCGTGGTGTCGCCATCGCGCACCACGTCTCCGTTCCTGCTCTACCAATAACCCTGCCTCCCATCCTTGCCAACGAAGAGCTCGTTGGCATCACAGTCCACTCTGGCCAATCTCCCATCTACATCTTTTCCATTTACATTCCCCCGACACAACCAATCTCTACTCTCCTATTCAACTACCTTAACTCTCTCCCAAACTTCATCCTCCTAGGCGACTTTAACGCCCGTGACACGTCCTTTGGCGACCGTGTTTCCAATGGAAATGGTCGCCTTCTCACCTCATTCCTAGACAGTTTACCTATTCTTCGCATCCCCTGCCATGACTACACCTTTTTCTCCCCTATTGGCAATTCTATCATTGACCATATCCTAATTTCAGACAACCTGACCGACCTTGTCCTTGGCCAATGATTGCCCTCAAACACCTCCCTGAGTCAGCCATCGAGTTACTCTCATCCCTCTACAACGCCTGTCTCTCCTCCGGCACTTTCCCTGCCCAATGGAAAAGTGCTCACACCATTATGATCCTCAAACCAGGCAAAAACCCCAAATCCCCGGACTCCTATCGACCAATTTCCCTCCTCTCCACCATTGGGAAGGCTTTCGAAAGAATCCTCTCCCAACGGCTCCGCACCTTCTGCGACTCCCACCACCTCATCTCCAACCACCAGAGCGGCTTCATGCCCAACAGATCCACCCAACACTCCATCCTCAACCTCACCTCCAGTCTAGCTATCTCCCACAACTCTGGACAGGTCTCTGTCGCCCTCTTCCTAGATATACACCGCGCCTTTGACACCGTCTGGCACGACGGCCTGATCAAAAAACTTATCCTCCTCCGATTCCCCTGGCCTCTAATTCGCCTCGTCCACAACTTCCTCAACTATCGTTCCTGCCGGGTGAAGCACGGCGACTCACTCTCGCTGCCCTTCACTCCTGCCGCGGGTGTCCCCCAGGGCTCTGTCCTGTCTCCCCTCCTTTTCAACCTCTTCTGCCACGACATTCCCACCCCAACTTTGCCCGACTGCCATCTCCAGCAATTCGCTGATGATACCGTGGTCTGGGCCTCAAATCGCCTCCCTAAGGTCGCTGCTTCCCGCCTAAACTCCCACCTAAAATCCCTGGAGGCCTGGATGAGCCTCTGGCGCATCCAGATGAACCCCAAGAAATCACAACTCGTCTTCTTCCACCATCCCTATCTAAGGGGTGCTCTTCCCTTCCCCAACATCCGACTCCATGGCGAAATAATCAAACCTCAACCCTCCGCCACCTATCTAGGCACCATCCTCCACAAATCTCTCCGTCAACCTTCCAACACCTCCCGCTGCATCAATCTAATGCGCAAACGCTTTCGTCTTCTATACTGCCTCCGTAGTCGCCTCGGCGGCTGCTCCCCCAAAGTCCTCCTCTTCACCTACAAAACCTTCGTAAGACCAATCCTCGACTACCAAGTCGCTCTTTCCCTCAGCCATGAATCCCACCTTCGACGACTTCTGTCTTTCGAAAGATCCTGCCTCCGCCGCATATTCCGCCTGCCCCCCAATTTTCCATCCTCCCTCCTGCCCGAAATCTCCAACATGGTATCATTCGACGTCCGCCTCTCCCGACTGCAAGGTCGCCTTTCCGCAAAAATTATATCCAATCAACCCCCAGTTCTCTCCATCTTCCAAAAAACCCCTGTCACGATTCGCCACAAAATCCCCAAACGCAAGATCCCCATCCCCTACCTCAAACTCCTATCTCATTGCACCACCGAACTCCCACCCGAGCTATCTTCCATCCTCAACTCTGCTCCCGCTGCATTCAAATAAATGACCATCCAAACCTAAGAGATTTAAAAAAAAAAAAAAAAAAATAGTAACAATGAATTAATAGAAAAAATAATAATAAGCTAAAAAAAAAATATATATATATAAACAGCAAATAATAAGGAAAAAATATATATACATAAATAAATAAAACAAACAAAAAAAAAATTAAAAAAAGAACCGGTCCCAACCAACCAGGGGGTTAAAAAATAAAAAATAAAAAAAAAACAGCATCCTCGAACTCCGCACCCAACTCAAGCACCCATGAGCAAAACAGGCAGGAACAACAAGAACAAAACCGAGAGACACAGCAACCTCCAAGAGGAAGAACAAGGAACCACCACGAGGACGAAGGATGCATCAGGAACCACAACGAAAAAGAAGGACGAAGCAGGAACCACCACGAGGGCGAACCAGGAACCAACACCAGGACGAACCAAGAACCAGAAGAAAAAAAAAAGACAAACAAAAAAAAAGGAAGCAAAGAAAACCGGTCATGGGAGAAACACAACAGAAAAACGAACGAAACAAAAGAAAAAAAACAAAGGAAACGAACAACAAGACGGCGGTATAGCTGAGCGAAAGGCTCAAGACCGCTGTGAAGCAAAAGACACAGGATGATGATTCAATTTAAGGACCATAGCACCACAGCAGGACCAACCCAGCAGAGGACAAGAGGACACTGCAGAAGAAACACAAGGAAACCAAGAAGAAACACAAGGAAACTAAGAAGAAACACAAGGAAACCAAGAAGAAACACAAGGAAACCAAGAAGAAACACAAGGAAACCAAGAAGAAACACAAGGAAACCAAGAAGAAACAAAAAAAAAGGGAACGAAAAGAGCCGTTTTATTGTATAACGCTAAATCAGAACCAAAAACAAAAGACAACAACAAAAGACAAACAACAAAAGACTAAAAAAAAAAAACTAACCGAAAAACAGCGAAAGACGGCGGAAAAACGAACAGACGTCCAAACCGCCACAAAACAAAGGACATTTTATTCAATTTAAGTTAGTTTTTATTAACTTCATTCTTCACAGTATTCCCGACGGGGAATTGCAGACTTAGACCTAAACACCTTGTTGCCCTATATCTGGAGAAAGATGACAATTGCAGATTCTGCAGTTCAGCAGAGGAAACCGCAATACGTCTGTTCAAGGACTGCGGAGCACTGCTCGGTAAGAGACAGATGTACTTTGGAGCCACTCTTTGAACGAGGAGAATTTGCATACCACCCAGATCCTGAAATTCCTACAGGTATAAGAAGTAGAGGAGGCGCTTTAAATGGGTAAGTGTACCAACGATTAGAGGAGAAGGGTGGGGTACAGGATTTATAAAGGTTGCAGTACAACTCAGTTTCACAGTTACAACATTTTGACATTTTACAACACAAAACTATTCAAGTAAAACTACTTAAGGCGCGGCATGAGAGCAACGCAGATTTTTTTCCTGACGGAAATAATGTAAAATAAAGTTTATATGCGGCTTACGCGTAATCCAAGCTAAACCACGCATTAATCACCACGAACAACTCTAATAATTAATTAATCGGTACCAATCCATCTGATGCATTAACTGTTACAAATCTCAAATAATCGCTATTTGGGTAAGTACATGCAGCTAAGCCGCAATAATATTTATATTTGCAATTATTAGCAAATATTTCATTAATATTATCGAATTACTATTACAAATAGATATTTGATTTTTCTATAACGGGATTTAATATTTACGCGTGGAAGGTTTCGTATAAATTATTTAATCTAATCTCTGTCATGGATTCAATTTATTGTGTGTGTTTTTTTCTATGAGTTTCAGAGTTATTGGTTATTTGCTATAGTATGATGTGCAAAATGATTGAATTTATAGCGTTGTATGCAGATGTGAAAAAGCGTGAAAATGCTGATAGATTCATTGAAATATTGGAGCGCGTTTCACATGAATGTAAAAAGTTTGGTTTGGGACATAAAATTGGATGAAAAAATAACAAACGTTTCCGTTCGTTGGAAAACTATGTTTTTGTTTTCGGAGATGTAGATGAAATATTGTGGAACACATTCTTTTGTCGTCATTTATAAATTGGGGTTGAAATACTTTTTGACAAGTTTTTTTTTAATTTTCTCAAAAAGGAAACAAAACTGACGATTTGAACATTAGAATTTGTGAGAAATTAAGAAAATTTCTGTGCTTAATTCGTTAATATTTTGTTACGTTAATATTACGTTACGTTAATTAGTATTACTTTAATATAATTCAATATTTTAAGTTTTCTTGTTTTGAAATTTTGACGGTAGAATTTATGAAAAATTAAAAAACTTACAAAACTCAAATCGAAAATATTAAATTCGCATTTTTTTAGAAGTTTCTGAAGTAAAACTTCTTTAGGCGCGACTTTGGAGTAACTTTTTTTTCAACGTCAGACGCGTACGACCATACGGCAACCAGATGTCATACGGCGCGTCAGACTACTCGGACCTTTTTTGAGACGGATATAACGTTAAGTAGTATATTCTGCTTTAGTTTTGTACGTGTTTTCACGAATGTCACTTTTTGAAGTAAAACTAACGCTTATTAAAACTAAAAGTTTTTAAACTTCTTTATGCGCGACTTCGGAGTAACTCTTTTTTCAATCGGAAATGACGTTGACTGACGGATATAAGGTTAGGTTATTTCATTGCTGCATAGAT
Source organism: Phosphuga atrata (assembly GCA_944588485.1). Classification (NCBI taxonomy): domain Eukaryota; kingdom Metazoa; phylum Arthropoda; class Insecta; order Coleoptera; family Silphidae; genus Phosphuga; species Phosphuga atrata. The sequence continues at coordinate 19,872,042 of OX155907.1, read as the reverse complement.
GTCGCTCTTTAACAGTTCCAAGATTTTGACATTTCGCAAAATTGAAGGAAAACTACTAAGCGCGACGATACGTCAGATGCGTACGACCATACGGCAACCAGACATCATACTGCGCGTCAGACTACTCCTACCTTTTTTGAGACGGAAATAAACTAAAGTAAAGTCTATATTCTGCTTATGTCTTCAGTTTGAAGTGTTTTTATGAAAGTCACTTTTTGAAATAAAACTAAAAGTTTTTCATCGACTGAATATAAAATTTCGTGAGTGTTCTATTTCTTTTCTATTTATTTTCTTTTTAAAAAGTTTAATACTAATACTAATAATTATTACCTCAAAATTATGTCAACATCACTCCAGAAGAATCCCAAAAAACAAAAAACCTGGCGATCACCCATCCATTATTTAGGAGAATTTCAGATTGATCATGTGCCAATATCATACGACTATCAAAAGGAAATACGCGTTGTGCAAGTGCGCAGAGGTGCTAATATCAATTCAGATCATTATTTAACAAGAATCAAAATTAAATTCACACCCAAAAGGAAATTCAATAGGAAAGCACCGGTGATTCCAAAATTTGTTGTTCCAAAAATTACATACACGATTTCTACAAAACCTTAAACATTATATTCACTGATTATACCTCAAAAAGTGCCCGAAAAACATGGCGGAAATGAACGCGTGCGCAAAAAAAATTAAAAACTAAAAAGGTCATTCCTTACGAATATACACGAAAAGCATATTACATTCTTTTTCAAATGGCGTATTTAATCTAATAAATAGTTTCAATATAGTTAAGAACTTTAACTGCCTTCCATGCGGTGATCGAACCACGCGATAAGGATTGACGTCAAATTGACTACCAAACGCGAGCATGACCAATATGTCGGCTGGGGTCAGACGAACGAAAATGTAGCGGACTCGACGAACTCTAAAGGTCGATTCCCATATACGCGACACTCAGCTACGCGACATGGTGCAACATCGCCTGTCAAATAATGATTATATTGTTTTAATGGGCGTTAATAAATCGCGTAGCCATAGTGAGAACGTGCCCATTTAAAACAATGTAATCATTATTTGACAGGAGTAACAGAGAGTGTCGCGCATATGGGAATCGACCTTAAGAGTTCGGCGAGTCCGCTACAGTTTCGTGCGTCTGACCTCAGCCGACATGTTGGCCACGCTCGCGGTTGTTAGTTAATTTGACGGTTTAATAAATATGAGTGCAAAGGGTTAAAACACACTGCCCGATATCTCATCTGTTTCATATTAGTAGTTTCATCTGTCTGTTATTAAATACTAATTTATTATCAGCAATACGATTTTAATATTATATGTTATATATAAACTTTAAAATAATAATATAAGTATTTCAGTGAAAGTATACAAGTTATCTGTATAAAAAGGAACGAAAAAACGTTGTTGGAGTATGTCGCAGTGATATGCGTAGCAAATCATTTTCGGAGAATTTATATTATTTTATTAGTTTCTCAAAGCCTTGTTTCGAATTTCGTGGAAAACTTATTAAGTCAACGACACAAAAACATACACAAATTTGGATTTTTCTTAGTAGATGTTGAAGTTCTTCCATACTCTATCGTCAGCATAACGAATGTTGTTGATAGGTTCACCATTTAGTTTTATGCCCGCATCAGCTTCGTGTAATGCTTCCCTGAAGATTTGCTTGAAACTTCTTTGTAATTTTGCCCAACTTTCTTGAAATCCAGACCAATGTGCATCGCCGTAACTGAATCCAATTGTGTATAGTAATTGATTCAACTGTACGATGCACCATCAATCCTTTTTGTTGATCCTTTACAAAATGTGCCTGAAACTTTCATATTCCCGCCTTTTAAACATGGCGGAAGCGCATGCGCTTAACAAATCGTAAAAAGGTTTATATGAACTTCATTAAATTTAAAATTAATTCGTCTCACAAAACTAATAGTTTCATTGTTATTAATAATATTTGTATTAAAATGAATTGAAATGTTTGCTTTTCTCGTCAAAAGAAGAAAATTTATGTTTTTTTTTACGTAAGGTAACAAACTTGGTGATGGGAATTTAATTCCAATTTCTGGATTTATGTAGAAACAGAAAATTAATTAAAACAAACAGTTTATTTTAATTTCTCGTGAACTGTCGAAAAAAGAATCGTTCAGAAACTTGTTTGGAATTATAATTAAAACAAAAGCAACACGAATGGGGAGGAATTAGGCGACGAAAAAATGTGTGGGAAGTTTTGACGTGAAAAGAATGTTATATTAAAAAAAAATACAAAGAAATGGTATGATTTTATATATTGCAAAATATTGTATATTAGAGGTGAAAAAACGTTTAAAGGTTTTTTTTTTTGTTTGTTTGGGGAGTTTAATTGATTTTTAAGTAAGATTTATAACTGGGGAGAAATGTGGAAGGAAGGAATAAGGAATTTTAATTTTGATGCGATAAATTGAAATATGTTTAACAGTTAATTAATCTTTTTTTATGTGAAATTTATTTATGTGTAAATAAGCTAAAACTGTTGGAGATTTAATCGGCTAATAACGTTTAGTGTATCTATCAAGTTCGAACAAAAAAAAATTAATTAGCTTTCGGTAATTTTCCATGCTTATCTGCAATTTGTGGAAATTGCAATTTCCAATATTAATAACCCCGCTGAAGAGGGGGAGCCGACTTGAGGGGTAATCGATGCTGCACTTTGTGCCATTACGTTCGTCGCAGCTGTTAGATTGAAACTTTTCGCTTCAATTTTAAAATCACTCAATAATTTTTCCTCTGTGCGTGTTACAAAGCCCTTTTAATTGGTCCAGTTACATTTTTTCGCCTAAAACACGCAATTGTTTCACAACTTTCCACAGGAAATGAATATTTTTAGAAATATTATTTTTAACAAGAAAACATCTGCTTTAAACAAACCTCACTTTTTTAACATCCCTAAAATTTTAGTAATAAATTCGAGTTTAGCGCCTTGTCTATAAATAATACTAAACATAAATAACAGTAAGCTTTTAAGGGTAGTAACAGGATCTTATCTGCGCCTTAAATAATACCATTACTTACGTAAATGTTGTTGTTAATTCTGAAATAAATTTCGTGAAATTTGAAACGTTGTGTTGAGTTCAATTAATAAATATGGAAAAAATTATTTGATGCATGTGTAATTAGTGTTGTGTTAGCTTGTGTAGAATGGAACCCGGACTGCGCCTAGCCGGCGCGCCCGGAGGAATTACCTGGTAACTTCTGCATTCGTTATTTGCAGTACTTTATTTGACAGGAACGGTCAACCTATTTCATCCCGGTGACATTTATTTGCTTTTACGTGCCATTCAAACTGAACAATAATAATCAAAATTGCATCTTTCACTCAAAACGAAATCAAATTAAATAGAAAATATTTTGGTTTCTTTCTGTGCAATTAAGTCGGAATGGGATTTAGTCTTTATTGTAGACCGATGGGACACGTTTTCTGGCACAATTTCTACTTCCCCTAATCAACATTTACCAAATTGTACGTTTAGCTCAAATTAACTTAAAACTCTCCAATTGTTACTTTCCTCCCATTCCAAACATATCTGACTAATTCATTTTGACACAATTACTTCTTTTATAAATAAATGAGGAACATATTGTGGTTGTTAAAGTAAATTAGGGGGAATATTAATTTAGCCGCCTAATATTTCTGTTCTTACCCAATCAACATTTTGGTAAATTATGCGAAGATTGGGGTGAAGTGGAATGAATTTAAATTGAATTTAAAATGAATATATATTTTTGCCGAATTCATTTAAAAATCGTCTTTTTAAGTTTAATAAAGTGAAAAGTTATTATTTATTGATTTTTTTTAAATGTTGCTAATAAATGGAGCGGTTTATTTAGATAAAAATCATGTTTGTATAACAAATAAACGTGATAATGATTTATGAAATAATTTTGATTAAAATGGAGTTTGAGTTTACAATGCATCTTTGAAAGCGGGTTTGAAGAGCCAAAATGACACAAAGAAGTTTCTAGTTGTTTGCGGATCAATATGTTTTGTTTAAGTATATTCAATATTAACTTTGCGCGTTTGTTGCAAGCTTCTAACTTTTAGGACAAAGGATTTTCTAAATTTCTCACAAATTCTAACATGATATAACGATTTTCAAAGTCCAATTTTGTTTTCTTTTGAAAAAACACAAATCAATGTCTAACCTTTACGCGCTTTTGAAGTAAAACTGCTTTGACGGTTGTGACACAAAAAGATTTTACTAAAAAGATTATAAGTTATAAATAAAATAAAATAATAATAATTATATTATTATTATTATCGTATTCTCCCAATAATGAAAAACGTTAAGCAAACAACTCAATCAATTTTTCTTGGCGTTCTTCTTGTTTCTCCAATAAGCTTTCATTCTTTCCGAAAAGGCTTGGTTACGTTCTTCCGACCACTTCGGTCTATACTGCTTTGGTTGCTGTAATGTAACTTCCCATTTGTCTACTTTATGTCTGAAGGTATCTCTTTCTCTAACATGTCTGTTGTACACATGTTTGCATTTCTGGTGTCCTTTCGAAGTTAGTCTAACCAAGGTGTCGAATTCTTTAGTGAGGTAACATATGGCTACTCACTATGGCTACGCGATTTATTAACGCCCATTAAAACAATATAATTATTATTTGACAGGCGATGTTGCACGACGTCGCGTAGCTGAGTGTCGCGTATATGGGAATCGACCCTTAGAGTTCGTCGAGTCCGCTACATTTTCGTGCGTCTGACCTCTGCCGACATGTTAGTCATGCTCGCGTTTGGTAGTCAATTTTACGTCAATCCTTATCGGGTGGTTCGATCACCGCATGGAAGGCAGTTAAAGTTCTTAACTATATTGAAACTATTTATTACATTTAATACGCCATTTGAAAGACAATTTAATATTTTAATTTTTTTGCGCATGCGTTTATTTCCGACATGTTTTTCGGGCACTTTTTGAGGTATAATTAGTGAATATATTGTTTCACTGATTATACCTCAAAAAGTGCCTGAAAAACATGGCGGAAATTAACGCATGCGCAAAAAAAGTAAAAACTAAAAAGGTCATTCCTTACGAATATACAAGAAAAGCATATTAAATTGTCTTTCAAATGGCGTATTTAATCTAATAAATAGTTTCATAAAAAAAAAATAGTTAAAGTCAAAAGTTTACAACGTACGCAAGTTTAGTTGTAGTGCACTGAAAAATCATTTGATTTAATTATCTGATTTTCCAAAAAATATAAAATTAGTGTCAAGATGCGAAGTAAAGTCCATTTCCTAGTAGACGTTTTTTTTAGAGACTGTGACGTTACTTTATATAAAAAATGTTTGAAGGAATAAATGTGTTAGGTGAAGTTATTTAGAAAACATTATATATTGCGGGTAGCGGTTTTATCTCCTTGTAAAAGTCTAAAATCACTTTTAAAATATGCGTTTACTCTGTCACGGTGTACCTTGCAAATAAATTAAGGCGAGAGCCAGCGAACTTTTTTATGGAAACATAAAATAAAGTTGGTTAAGATCCGCGTTTATCACGATACATATATATATATATATATAATAAAATGAGTCCCAAATTTCACGCAAGAAGGAAATACACGTAGTTTTTTAAAATTGTTTTTATTAATTCAAAATATTTTATTGAAAAAAAAAATTTAATATTATTTTTAAGAGAGAAAACAATTTCGGGTAAATGGTCTTAATAATATTTGAAAATTTTTACGAGGGCCAGATAAAATCAAGTTGAAGGGGGATCTCTGACGCGAGGAGGGAAGTTTCGAATCTCTTAAAAAATGATCGAATCGTTTTATATAAAATATGAAGGTTTAAGGTGCTCACAGACCGGAGCGGAAGTTTCGCTGCCGCAACCGGTACAATATCGCGGCGACCGACTGACACGGCGGCTTCAGATGTTCAGATCAAAAAGATTTCCGTCATAGTCGCGGTAGTGAAGCGTTGTACGACAAGGACCTGCATGCACGGTTAGTTTGGCTGCCGCTGTATTTTGACATGGTGATCTCTTTAATCACATTGATTTTATGAACCCATGTTTAATCCCGAAATGAGTTTTATTTGTTTTAGAAATTCAAAATAACATATTTCATCTTTCATATTGCATGACACGTAAAAATCGCGTTTTGATGTGGGCATTGCCATTTCGCTGCCGCGCCGCTAGCGAATTTTTCGTTGCGGAAATTTCGCGACGCATACGCTTCGCGCCGGTCTGAAGTAGCCTTTATTCTCCTTGCAACTGTAAGTATCGTATATAGTTTAAAGGCTCCTTCAGAGCGGCGCGAAGCGTATGCTTCGCGAAATTTCCGCAACGAAAAATTCGCTAGCGGCGCGGCAGAGAAATTGCAATGCCCACATCAAAACGTGATTTTTACGTGTATATAGTAGTCATGTGTCCTCAGAGCAAGAAGCTATACTATTTTAAGTATTGATTGCATAAGATGAAATATGTTATTTTGTATTTATTTCCTATTTCTAAAACACATAAAACTCAATTTAGAATTAAGCATGGGTTCATAAAATCAATGTGATAATAAAGATCTCCATTTCAAAACACAGCGGCAGCGAAACTAACCGCGCAGGCAGCGTCCTTGTCGTGTAACGCTGCATTACCGCGACTATGACGGAAATCGCGCTTTTTGATCTGAACATGTACATAAGCCGCCGTGTCAGTCGGTCCGCCGCGATATCGCACCGGTTGCGGCAGCGAAACTTCCGCTCCGGTCTGTGAGCACTTTTAATTCGCATTTTGGAAAATTTATATACCGATTATTTTGCAAAAAGTTTCTGACAAAAATCCGACAGTATTAAATTTTTCAAAATAATGGTTTTTCGACTAACTGAAATTTTAATAAGCAGACGTATTTTATTCCCAGAAATTATTACAACTACAGTTTATTTTCGATACAAAAAAAATGCATGATCTTAAGTTGGTAATATAAAATAAGGGGAGTTAGGGAGCGCAGGAGGGGACAATTAGAACACTTGTCCCGTCTTCAGTGGACTATCGGCTTTGGCTCGAATTAGACTTTTGCTAGCTATTTAAGAAGTAACCTAACCTCAATTTTGATTCGTAACAAGCACGCAAAGAACACGAAGTGTTTTTAAATGTCCTATTTTTGGTGATATTTGTGAGATAAAAGACAATATTCTTCCTACTTACGAAGATATAAAATTCCATGAATGGACAAGACATCAACTAAAGTTGCAATTGGAAACACACAAAAGCAAAAGAGCCCACATTTTCAGATATAGCAAATATAGTGATATCAAGGATTGAAAATATATGGCAAACTGCATCTATTCCGATAGTAACACGAACAAGGGTCGTGTTACTAGATTGTTACTAGATGTTAAAAGCATACCATTTAAAATGCAAAAACCTACTCAAGTCTGCCAAAAAGCTCTCTCCCCTCTCTCTCCGGAAAAGAAATTTTTCGACAAAGTAACAAGGTACTTTCTGATCTTGCAGCATGCAAGTGTAAAGATTTCCCTCAATGCATCTGTCGCAAGGATAAAAGGGTTCCCAAACAAGAACATACTTTTTAGGGTTCCGTACCGAAAACAGAACCCTTATATGATCACTTTGTTGTCCGTCTGTCTGTCTGTCTGTCTGTCTGTCTGTCCGTCTGTCTGTCTGTCAAGACCATTTTTCTCAGGAACGCGTAGAGGTAGCAAGTTGAAATTTGTATCAAATACTCGGGTCTGCGGGCCCTTTCAGCTGTGGAAAAATTAAGCTTGTAAGTCAACGCGATCAAAAGATATGACCGTTTATGTCGCATATTTTGCGATTTCACAAGGGAATCAAAACCTATAGGGTACTTCCCGTTGACCTAGAATCATGAAATTTGGCAAGAAGCGGTGTCTTACAGCACACGTAAAGGGAAAAATCTGAAAACCATAAATATGTAGTTTAATTACAAGAAAAATGCGAATTTACTATAAGAAACTTATGAAAATACATTAATGTTGTCGTAGTGGTATTGTCAGGCTACAGAAGCATATGGGTTGCATAGAGTTAGGTCCTAAGGTTAAAAAGTATGTGTTGGCACCAAGCTGTTTATGTTGAATTTTCTTTGTTTATATTCGTTATGCATTTCATCACGTTTGCTCTATATCAGGGATGTTATGGAGATCCGTAACCGTAACCGAAACTATCGGATATCCGAAATAAAAATATATCCGTAACTGTAACCGAAACCGATATAAAAGTTTCGAATAATTTCGGATAATTTTTATTGATATGTTCTAATAATTCCTATAAAAATATTTCAATATCTAATAGAAAATATATAATAGACAAAAAGGAATAATGTTGTTTTTGTTTATTATAATTATGATTTTGCATTTTTACGTAGATAAAACTTATAAATATTAAAAACTTATATATCTTATATGACATATAATTGTAGTACCTACTTATATTGTAGTACTTAGTTGTATGACATATGATTGTAGGTAGTACAAATAATAACATAGAAATAAAATCATTTTTTTACAAATTAGCATTCTACTTTTACAATTCCTTAGAAATCTGATATCCGTAACCGAAACTATCCGAAACTAACGGATTATCCGAAAAAAAATTCATATCCGTAACCGTATCCGAAACCGGTATAACATTATTCCTATATCCGTATCCGCATCCAGATCCGAAATTTCATATCCATAACATCTCTGCTCTATATACATAATATATACAGGGTATATATTATGTCTAAATTTTGCTTGTTTATAACCGACATGCGACATACTCAACATCCTGTATATATTATATTTCGCTTAATTTTACTTTATAATCTACATAATATGTTGATAATCTACATAATAATACTATACAATAATCTACATAATCTACATAACATGTTGTAGATAATATGATTTAAGTATATTATACTTAAATCACGTTCGCCCTATATTTTTGGGTAGTCAATTGCCCAAAAAGCTGTCAATTGAACAGCAGAATATCGAAATAGATCTAGCTATAGTTAATATATTAGTTTATGTTAGATCTAGAAATGGTTAGATCTTAATATAAGTTAGTGTATAAGTCTAATACTAAAATAAAGTTTTCTTTTTATAAGTTAATATTCGCGTTATTAAAAAAAAGTACCCTGTATACCTTTATACAGGGTATATAGGTATACAGGCAAAATTGAGCAGTAAAAACTAATAGTGAAGTTCCAGAAACCCTAAACACTCATAGTGAATGGGGGATGTATGGTAATAAAATATAGGGTAGAATTCCATCGTACGACAGCGACATCTAGAGGTTATGCTTGCAGCGGTACTAAGATGGTTGTGATTTCATGAGGGCCACTTGTCAAGTTAACTGAATGTGCTTGCTACGTCCTCCACAAAAAAAAGATACCTTACTTACAAGTTAGTGCGGAACCCTCGGTGCGCGAGTCACAACTCGCACTTGGCCGGTTTTTTTTTTAATTGATCAAAGAATTTCTCGAAGTATGATAATAGGTGGAATCGACGTAAGTGTTACGAAGAAGTTACAAAAGACCCTAAAGAGAAAACTGGAACGAGAAAACCGCCCAACTACAGCCTTAAATACTTCGTTATCTGTTATATAAGTTAGTACTTCTCCGGTATCGTCAGCGTCTGAAAGTCGTAGTTCAGAAACTTCAGAGGACAGTACTTCAGAAAGAAAAGAAACTTTTTTCTTTTTTTTCGAATGCTTTTGTTCATGGTGTCAGTGGAATTATCTGAACTACTACGACTTTCAGACACTGACGATACCGGAGAAGTACTAACTTATAACTATAATAGACAACGAAATATTTAAGGCTGTAGTTGGGTGGTCGATTTTCATACGTTATCGAAGACCTGCGGCAGGTATGGAATATCAGATAGAGCAGCAGCAGCGATTGCGTCGTCTATTTTATTCGACATTAAGTCTGACATCGAGGGAATTGGCAGACTTAATGTATGAAGAGAGAGAACTAAAACTAGACAAAAGTTAATGAAGGAGATCCCAAAACTGCCTGCTTTATATTTTGATAGGAGAAAAGGCAATACGTTGAAGATTATTAAAAAAGGTGTAAATACTACAGGACTATGACAGTTGAGGAGCACATCTCACTAATTCAAGAGCCAGGATCTATTTACATGGGGTACGTTGTACTTAACGTTGGTTCAGCTAAAGGGGTAGAAACTGCCATGACAAGGTTTTTATCACATGAAGGAATTCCCCAACATCATCTTATGGCAATCGGTTGTGATGGTACCAATGTAAATACTGGCAGGTATAGGGGTGTTATAAGACTGCTTTATAAAAGGCTACAAAAACCACTCCAGTGGATAATTTGTTTACTCCACATGAACGAACTTCCTTTGGGACACTTGATTATTCATCTTAACGGGGTTACTTCGGGACTTACACTGGGACATTGGGAAAAGCACTCGAGACCAGTGAACAATTGCGTGTTAAAAAATGTCAGCACATTGAAGGAAAATTGCTTCCAGAAATGGCTCAAGATTTAAGGGCAGATCATCAGTACCTGCACAAGATTTTCTCAGCGGTAGTTTCAGGTGATTTCCCAGAAGATTTGGCATACAAATCTCCAGGTAAAATGTCACATGCCCGTTGGCTCACAGGTGCCAACCGAATACTACGTTTTTATGTAACAAAAGAGACAACATCAGAAAACTTGACAACTTTGACTACATTTGTTGTAAAATTTTACGCACCATCTTCGTTCTACATTAAAAATAAACCATCATGTAAGAACATTTTAACATAATTAAAGCCTCCAGGTACCTGTCAGAGGATCTAAAAAGGGTTATTGATCCTGCGATTCAACGCAATGGCAATTTTGCACATCCCGAGAGCATACTTCTTGCAATGGTAACTGATGACAGAAAGCACATTAGAGAACTGGCAGCCCGGCACATATTAAAGGCACGCAGGATGCCTCAACCTTCATTACCTAGAATGTTTGACCTATAAATGTGCCGCCTATAAATTTGAATGCTTCAACATATATTGATTTAATAAATTGGTAAGAAATATTAAGTGAACCACCGATTATGAAAAACATGTCTGACCAAGAAATTCAGTCTATTATTGAATCAGGTGGTGAGGGTGAGGTGTTGTTTATAAGGCTTCCATGCCATACTCAACCTGTTGAACGGACTGTAAAATTGACGACGATAGCTGCCACTTCTCAATGTACAAAAAAGTCACGATTAGGTTAATTTAAATTTTTGAGGTCCATGCGGAGGCAGAAGATATTCATCAAATTAATTCAAAAATTATATATCTTTTAACTCTAATATAGTGCACCAATTCCCCCCTATTACAACTTTAAACCTCGAAAAAAATATTTTTGCATACATCCGCAACAACAAAAGTGAGCTACTCCACTCGTGCACGGCACATTGAATTTCAATCGAATTGTGTTCCACAGCAGTTACTCATAAAGCAGGAATCATATGGAAAAATCAGTTGTGTGACCTCGGAGACAACATACTGAATATAACATAATGAAGATAACATCCTGAACGAAGATAAAATACAGAACCTCGAAAATAAGAGTTCTGGAAAAAAGTACCTGGCTTCACGGAACTTTTTACGTCAATTAAGCGTGGCGTCAGTATCAAAGAAGGTGTGTCGCACATGGCAGTCAACCTGTAAAATGTTATCTTTAACGTAACCCCACAGGAATAAGTGACAAGGTGACCGTGGAGCCCAGTTGCGACATGCTAAGTCGTCAGGTCCTTGACGACCAATCCAACGGTTCGGTAGAATTTTATTCAGTTATTCACGCACTTGGCGACTAAAGTGAGGGGGTGCCCCATCAGTATACATTAATTTCAACACCTAGACCCGACCAGTTCAACATCACGATTTTTGAACAAAAACGAACTGGAAAATTTCAAAATATTAAAAAATAGCGAGAAAATGTATTAACTCTAGAAGGATTTCAATGAAACTTTTAATCAATGTGGGTATCCATAAAAAGTGCCCTTTGACCAAATTTTAATGCTGCGCCTCCAAAGGGGGCGACGTGGAAAATTAATTTGCATCCAAATTTTTTTGCAAATATCTCGTTAACGCATCAAAATAGAAAATTGTAACACGGATCTCCATATTTAAGACGTCGGTGTCTAAAAAAGTATTCTTTGCAAATGCAGTTAAATCATTCGGTTTAGGCACAAACATAAAAAATATGATTTTTTTTTCAATGGGTACCCATCTTTGAATTTCGTTTCTCAATTTACATGAGTTGAAATGGTCGGGTCTAGGTGTTGAAATTAATTTAAGCCTGCACGAAGACAACTTCATTTTTCAACAAGATGAGGCAAATCTTGTTGAAAAATTAATTTGTCTTCGTGCAGGCTCGCAAACAACAAGTTTTGTAAAATAGCGAGATACTGCTGACCGTTAACCGTGTTTCCACCAATGAAGAATGGACCGTAAACAGATGATCGGGATATCACACAAAACACATTGGCTTTGGGCGAATCTCGGACATGTTCAATGAAAGCATGTGGGTTCTATAGGCCTCAAATTCTAACATTGTGTTTGTTTACCTGACCAATATCATGGAAAGTGCATACATTAATTTCAACACCTAGACCCGACCAGTTCAACATCACGATTTTCGAACAAAAACGAACTGGAAAATTTCAAGATATTAAAAAATAGCGAGAAAATGTATTAACTCTAGAAGGATTTCAATAAAACTTTTAATGAATGTGGGTATCCACAAAAAGTGCCCTTTGACCAAATTTGAATGCTCCGTGAATGGGGCGACGTGGGAAGTTAATTTACATCAAAAGTTTTTTTGCAAATATCTCGTTAACGCATCAAAATAGAAAATTGTAACACGGATCTCCATATGTAAGACGTCGATGTCTAAAAAAAAGTATTCTTTGCAAATTTACTTAAATCATTCGGTTTAGCCACAAAAATAAAAATATTATATTTTCCCCTTCTTTGAATTTCGTTTCTCAATTTACATGGGTTTAAATGGTCGGGTCTAGGTGTTGAAATTAATTTAAGCCTGCTCGAAGACAACTTCATTTTTTAACAATATATGCCCCAATAGGCCCCAAATATAGACTATAGGCCCCAAATACGAACATTGTGTTTGTTTACTGATTGAGTACCAGATGGGGGGCACACCCTAAACCAACAACAAACGAAGTGAGACACTCCACTGTTGCACGGCACATTTGAATTTCAATCGAATTGTGTTTCACTGCAGCTACTCCCAAAGCAGGAATCATATGGAAAAATCAGTTGTGTGGCCTCGGAGACAACATACTGAATATAACATACTGAAGATAACATACTTAACGAAGATAACATACTGAACCTCGAGAATAAGATTTCTGGAAAAAAGTACTTTTACGTCAAACTTTTTCCGTCTATTAAGCGTGGCGTTAGTATCAAAGAAGGTGTGTACCACATGTGTCGCACATGGCAGTCAACCTCATAACAGTCAGCTCTTTGACGACCAATCCAACGGTTCGGTAAAGTTTCATTCAGTTATTCACGCAGTTGGCGAGTAAAGTGAGGGGGTGCCCCATAAGCATACATTAATTTCAACACCTAGACCCGACCAATTCAACAGCACGATTTTCGAACAAAAACGAACTGGAAAATTTCAAGATATTAAAAAATAGCGAGAAAATGTATTAACTCTAGAAGGATTTCAATGAAACTTTTAATGAATGTGGGTATCCACAAAAAGTGCCCTTTGACCAAATTTGAACGCTCCGGCTCTAATGGGGGCGACGTGGGAAGTTAATTTACATCAAAAGTTTTTTTGCAAATATCTCGTTAACGCATCAAAATAGAAAATTGTAACACGGATCTCCATATGTAAGACGTCGGTGTCTAGAAAAAAGTATTCTTTGCAAATTTACTTAAATCATTCGGTTTAGCCACAAAAATAAAAATATGATATTTTCCCCTTCTTTGAATTTCGTTTATCAATTTACATGAGTTTAAATGGTCGGGTCTAGGTGTTGAAATTAATTTAAGCCTGCTCGAAGACAACTTCATTTTTCAACAATATATGCCCCAATAGGCCCCAAATATAGGCTATAGGCCCCAAATTCGAACATTGTGTTTGTTTACTGATTGAGTACCAGATGGAGGGCACACCCTAAACCAACAAAAAACGAAGTGAGACACTCCACTGGTGCACGGCACATTTGAATTTCAATAGAATTGTGTTTCACAGCAGCTACTCCCAAAGCAGGAATCATATGGAAAAATCAGTTGTGTGGGCTCGGAGACAACATACTGAATATAACATACTGAAGATAACATACTTAACGAAGATAACATACTGAACCTCGAGAATAAGATTTCTGGAAAAAAGTACTTTTACGTCAAACTTTTTCCGTCAATTAAGCGTGGCGTTAGTATCCAAGAAGGTGTGTACCACATGTGTCGCACATGGCAGTCAACCTCATAACAGTCAGCTCTTTGACGACCAATCCAACGGTTCGGTAAAGTTTCATTCAGTTATTCACGCAGTTGGCGAGTAAAGTGAGGGGGTGCCCCATAAGCATACATTAATTTCAACACCTAGACCCGACCAGTTCAACAGCATGATTTTCGAACAAAAACGAACTGGAAAATTTCAAAATATTATAAAATAGCGAGAAAATGTATTAACTCTAGAAGGATTTCAATGAAACTTTTAATGAACGTGGGTAGCCACAGAAAGTGCCCTTTGACCAAATTTGAACGCTCCGCCTCCAATGGGGACGACGTGGGAAATTAATTTGCATCAAAAGTTTTTTTGCAAATATCTCGTTAACGCATCTAAATAGAAAATTGTAACACGGATCTCCATATGTAAGACGTCGGTGTCTAAAAAAAAAGTATTCTTTACGAATTTAGTTACATCATTCGGTTTAGCCACAAAAGTAAAAAATATGAAATACTTTATGTTTCCAATGGGTCCCTTCTTTGAATTTCGTGTCTAAATTTACATGAGTTTAAATGGTCGCGTCTAGGTGTTGAAATTAATGTATGCTTGCCCTATCGTTGCCCCAAGTTGTCTTCGTGCAGGTTCGGAAACATCGAGTTTTGTAACATAGCGAGATACTGCTGACCGTTAACCGTCTTTCCATCAAAGAAGAATGGGCCGTAAACAGATGATCGCGATATCACACAAAACACGTTGGCTTTGGGCGAATCTCGTTCATGTTCAATGACAGCATGTGGGTTCTATGGTCCACAAATTCGAATATTGTATTTGTTTACCTGACCAATGACATGGAAAGTCGCTTCTTCACTGAACACGATGCGTTTTGCGAAAGTGTTATGCTTCTCTATAGCATCATGATTGTCGTTACAAAAAGCCACACGTTCGCGTTTGTCATCAGAACACGAAGCTTCTAGCGGCTATTAATATAAACTAGAGTATGTATTCGTTTCTCCAATAGCCGAGCCGTGGCGCAGCGATCGATAGTTTGGACAAAATAATACGTATATGGTTTTTGAAACACCCTGTATTAAAAAGGAAAAAAAGTAGCGCAACTATCGTTAGATTTTCTGAAAGCTTAAAAAAACCTTAAAATTAAAAAGAAAAATAAAAAAGTGTAATTTATTTTATTTTTTGTGGTGGGGGGGGGGGGGGGGGCGTTTGGCTGCAAAGCCTTTCTGTACTGCGACCTTGACTTGATCTATTGTGCTTAACCCTACTACAATTACTCTCCCAGGAATTCAACTTCGTGAACGAAGTCTAAGATATCCCTGAGAGGCTTGCTCCTCCGCTCCAAGGTGGTCAATCCTCGAAGTGGGCAAGCCTTACGTGTGCTAGCGCTACACATGTGCACATTATGTGTTCAGCGGTTTCTTCATCTGATTCACATAATCTACAGACAACTTCCTCTGCCTTTCCATTTTGTGTAGGTGATATCTCACCGGACAATGTCCTGTGAGTATGCCTACCAAAGTTCTGATTTCTCTTCTAGAGAAGCTTAGCATCTGCTGCGTTATTGCGGCAGAATAGTTTATGAGCATTTTAACTTGCCTCTGTTGCCTCAGTGTGTTTGCTTTTACTCTTCTTCCCATTTCTTAGCCCCCTGCCTTATGTGGGCCTTAAGTGTAATTTATTAAAATTGTTTCAAATAATAAGACTAGGTAGACTGTTTAAAAACGTTGTCGAAATTTAGAAAGTTGTTTGTTGTTATTTTTTTAGTTTAAGTTGATGTTTTTAAAGTTTAGAAAGTTGTCTGCAACAATCAATAACTTTGATTCCATTCAAAGTTATAAATATTTTTAACTTGATGCATAAGTAATAAGTGTGTAAAGTTTGAATAAAATCCATACGAAAATAAGTAAAGCAAATGTTTACTTTATTTCAACATGATTTTATCCCTCGCAACAATTTTCAAACCTTGTTTTAGTCTTTGTATTATTCATAAGATAATCAATATTTGGTAAAGATAGCTGACTTGAATTAATTTGACTGTTATAAAAAGCCACGAGAGCGAAGCCGCGGGCTATAGCTGGCAATACATAAATATAGCGAGTATTTCTCCAACTAATTAAAAAGGAAAACATTAGAGCGACACAAATATTTAAAATCTTGATGGAATATTTACAGAAGTTGAAGTTCGCTGGATAACATATTCAAATTCGAGCTTATTATACCTCATCCCCGGAGGAATTAAACGTTTACTACTCGGAATTTATAAATGGAATGTAACTGTTCCATTGTTCAACTGTTGCTCTAATTAAGAATTTAAACAATTACACTAAAATTTTATTCGGGAAAAGCATGTATGCGTCTTACACCAAACAATGGGAACAATTTTACTCGAAACTCATCTCACTTTCAACACGTAAAGCAACTTTTACGGTCAAACAAAAACATTCACATAAATATGTAATTAATATTAACTTATAAATGTATTGCATAATCTCCCCTTTGACTTAATTTTAATATAGCAGCATAATTATGATGCTTCAGTGGCGTAACTAGCATTACGTGGAATTAGGAGTTAAGATGAAAACAAAACAAATAATCCAACAAATTTCACAATAGATGTAATTATTATTCTCAATGTTAACTCATTAATCTGTTACATAATCTCCACTTTGTCTTCATTATATTCTAGCTGCATAGTTATGATTCTTCAGTGACATAATTAATATTACGTGAAATTACGTTAGAGTTACGTAGAGAAAAAACACTCAAATAAATTTCACATTAAATACTAAATAAATGTAATTTATTTCTCATTTAAATTAGGTGTAAAACTCATTTATTTATTATATAATCTCCACCTCATCTTATTTATAATATAGTTGCATAATTATGATGGTGCAGTGACATAACTAGTATTTAGTTCGTTTAAACCATGATTAAGCCGAAGATCCTAAAAAGTACTCTTGTATGTTAAATCTTATTTTGCGTCTGTAATGGACTCATAACAGCACTCACATGCATGCGGTTATGGCTCGCCGAGTGCGATAAAATTTTCTCAATATGTCATCATCATCATTTCCTTGACTCCTCGTGGGAGCATAGGGCATCAACAAACGCTCTCCATCTGATTCTATTCTGAGCCAGGGCCTTTACCTCGCGCCACTCCTTTCCGCTTGCCCTGGCTTCCTGTACGACTGTCCTCCGCCACGTGATTTTTGAGCGGCCTCTCTTTCTTGAACCTTGGGGGTTCCAGTCAAGAGCTTCTTTTGCAATATCCCCCTCCGGCCTTCTAAGTGTGTGTCCGATCCATTTCCACTTCCTTCTTCTTATTTGGGTTTCAAGACGCTCCATATTTGCTTTTTTCCAAAGTTCAATATTTGCTATGGTATTGGGCCAAAATATTTTAAGTATTCTTCTCAGACACTTGTTCGTGAATACCTGAAGTTGTGATACTATGGTGGTAGTCACTTTCCACGTTTCGCTACCGTAAAGAAGAACTGATACTACATTAGATTTGAAAATTTGGAGCTTTAAGTTACGGGAAATTTTTGTTGAGTTCCACAGATTGTTATTCCACCGAATGCCTGTCGCGCCTTCTGTATCCGTTGTTTTACGTCTTTATCAGCACCACCATCCTGTGAAATAAGGCTTCCAAGGTAGCAAAAACTATCTACTACCTGTACTTGCCTGCCATCTATCTCCAGGTTGCAGGGGGCTGTCGCATTGATCTTTATCAGCTTGGTTTTATCGACATTGATTTTCATTCCCACCTGCATTGCGTACTTTTTGAGAGCCTCCAACTTTTTTTCCATATCTACTTTCGTGTGGGACAGGAGACAGATATCATCGGCAAAATCTAGGTCTTCTAAATGCCTCACGAGCGTCCATCGAATTCCCCTTGTTTTTTTATTTGCTTTCTTCATGATCCAGTCTAAGACTATGGTAAACAGAAGTGGGGAGAGCGTGCATCCTTGTTTTACTCCCGAATGCACTGTGAAAGGTGTGCCGCGTTGTCCTTGGTGGATTAATAATATATTATTGATATATTATTATTATTGATTATTGATAATTTGATTATGTTTATGTACTTTGTAGGCACCCCGTAGCTGGCTAGTATTATCCACATAACTTCCCTGTCTACACTATCGAATGCTTGCTTGAAGTCGATGAACAGTAGATAGAGTGGTGACTGCCACTCGACCGACTGTTCAACGATGATTCTGAGGGTGTTTATCTGGTCGGTACAGGACCTGCCAGGCCTGAATCCCGCTTGCTCCTTGCGTAGTGTCGGTTCAACCACATTGCTGATCCGGTCGTGAATTATTTTGGAAACTAATTTGTTAATGGTGTTAAGAAGAATTATTCCTCTCCAATTGGAGCATATACTCAGGTCTCCTTTTTTCGCCAGTTTGATAATTAGGCCTTCTTTCCACGTGGATGGTATTACTTCTGTTTCCCATGCTTCTCGAATTATAGGTGTTATAATCTCGGTGATTCCCTTTATGTCTATTTTAAACATCTCCGAGTATGTCTCGTCAGCGCCAGGCGCCTTGCCGCTTTTAAGGTGTTTGATGGCGGCCTTCACCTCCTCTATGCTTGGCGGGTCGTCTCTAAATCTTCTGTTTCCGCTTGGTGTCATAGGACTTTGTGGTACCTCTTCCAACGGTGTGTTTAGGAGCTGTTGGAAGTGTTCTGTCCAGCGGGTTATTTGCTGTGCCTCGGTTGTGCATAGCTTGCCGTTCGTCGTGCGTATTGGTCGTTCTGAGAGGTAGCCTGTGTTTGTGAGCTTTCGTGTCAGGCGATATGTTTCCTTTGTGTTCATGCTGTCAGCAGCTAGTTGCGCTCGGGTTGCAATATCAGCTAGCCAATTCCTCTTATCAGTTCTAGCACTCTTTCCCACTTGCTTATCGGCTGCGTTGTAAATCTGGGATAGCCTTTGTTTATCTTTATCTTCAGCCCAGTTTCTTTGTTGCTTTAAGTTTCGGCGGTCTTGGATTAATTTCCAAGTCGCATCAGATATTCATTCTTTTCTCTCATTGGATTTGTACCCAAGGATGTCTCCAGCTCCTCTTAACGCATCTACGATGCTTGACCATCGTTCTGTAATGTCTTTGTTCCTCGTGGTCTTGTCTTTCAGTCTGTTGGCTACTTCCTCTGCGAAGGCCTTTGCCGTCATTTTATCTTGAAGTTTTGCGATGTCAATTTTCTTTGTCTTCCTGGTGGCTTGGCGCTTGGTGTTTGAGATCAGTTTAATACGTAACTGTCCACAGAGAAGGTGGTGGTCGCTATGTACGTCGGCTCCACGGTGATTCCGGACATCAAGCAGTGATGTTCTCCATTTCTTGCTTATGCAAATATGATCTATCTGATTTTGGGTTCTGCCATCCGGTGAGCACTATGTCACTTTATGTATTTCCTTGTGTGGAAAAGCTGTTCCGCCTATAAGCAAGTCGTGGTTTGTGCAGAGGTCCGCTAGTAATTCTCCATTTTCATTCATTTCCCCTATACCGTAGTTTCCCATTACTGTCTCCCAGTTAGTGCTGCTTTTCCCAACCTTGGCATTGAAATCTCCCATCACAACTTTTATATCCGTCTTTTTAAGTTGGCGAATTGGGCTTGACAATTGTTGGTAGAATGTATCATTTTCTTCTTCTGTAGCTGCCATTGTCGGTGCGTAAACTTGAATTATTGATATATACCTCGAGCGCGTTCGGAATCGTGCTGTTATTATCCTTTCTGAGATTGGGCTCCAATCTTCTAAACTTTGCTTTGATTTCTCTGTTAGCATGAATCCGACACCACCTCTGCGCGCGTCGCCAATTTCTTTCCCGGAGTAGAGGAGCACCTCTCCCGTTGATGTTTTCTTTACGCCACTTCCTTCCCATCTGATTTCACTTAGGCCTCAATATGTATCGGCGATTATTTTTGTTTAGAAATGGCATAAAAGGTCGCAAAATAGAAAAAATACTATAAAAACCTGGTTCATAAGACGTTCTTAAGCACTTCATTAGAAAATGAAAAAAAATGAAATTCCTCGTTTCCATTAGAAAACTCCTCGCTACGCTCGTCGTTTTCCAAACTTGGACACGTGCTGTAAAATCGCGCTTACTGAACTCGTCCTTTAATATACAATTCCATATCGCGAAAATTGACACATCTAGTTAATAGAAAAAAAATTGCTGCAACCGCTCTCAAGGGCAGTGGAACATTATAAAAATGATATTTTAAATCTAATTTCTTTCTGTTTGTAAAATTACATTTATTAGGATCAATTTATGTGAAAGCAAATGTGAATGGAATAGCTTCTCGCATGTGGAACAATGTCGTTATAGATATATTAGCATTTTTTTACTAACTTGTTTTATTGAATTAGTCAAATTAAGGGTAAACTCGCGTGTTTCGCAATAAATTTGTAATCGATTTAAGCCCTATTAATAATAAAAAATAATCATCTCAATTTCCTTATTAGCTCTATTAGATAATCTCCGGATATATTTTTTTAATGTGAGTTATAAAAAATATAGCGGCATAATGAAAACGGGTGGGCGATGGTGGTGCGTTGTTTTCTTTGATATTTTTCGTATATATTTCAATGGAGCAAAGGCGTGAACGCGAAATTTTCCTTGTGAAAATACACAAAGCTAATGAGGTGTAAAGGTATAAGGCAACCAAGGTAAATAGGCTTACAGTTTGCTCAATCTCTGACGCCGTTACAAACCGAATCTCCTAATCAATATTAATCGCAAACAATAAATCCACCCGAATTAAAAAATACATCGAACATTACGTAATCTAGATGTAATGGAATGATTTATTGGGTCTCTTCCGGTAAAGTTTGTCTATTCAAATAGGTGTAAACGCCTCTTTTCAATATCAAAAACGTGTTGAAAAGTTCGTAATTTAATTATCCCTTTTTATTCGGGTAGGAAATCTGTCTTTCCACAAATTTATTGCGGTAAATGATTTACGGAAAGTATTGAGATACGAACAAACTAAATCAATTCAAACCGGATATACATATATATATATATATATATATATATATATATAATATATAATAAATAATATATATATATATATATATATATATATATAACTCAAATTCTTCTTGCGTCGACATTTCGATTTATTAATTAAATCTTTTTCAAGGCCTACAAAATTGTTACAGAAATTACAAAAAACAAAGTAAAAGATTTTTTTTAATTACTTACAAAGAAGGTGATGAACAATTTCTTAGGACGTATAACATCATATAACGTTAACAAAAAGTTGTAGATTACATAACAATTAGTGTAAAGCGATTGTTATGTAATCTACAACTTTTTGTCAACGTTATATCATGGTATGTATATGGGAATACGGTATATAATCATACAGGTTGTCCCATTTTAATCGGCCAGTAGCGATAATTCTGAACCAGTGCATTGAAGCAAAAAGTGTTTTGAATAAAAAGTTAACAGTTATGAGAGGGACATCTGATGCCGTCAACTTTGCACCCCCAGCCCCCGAGAGGGGGCGGGAACAGGAGGCAACTTTAGAATCTTAAATGGAAGCCCCTATTTTTTATTGCAGATTTTGATAGAGCGTCAAGTCAAGAGAAGTCAAGTCGTTGAGTAATCATGTACTATTCACCGACGGAAATTGTGGATATCCTAAAAGTTATTGGAGAGTCGCTGTACAATTACACCAGAGCAGTGGAACTGTATGGCCAAAGATTCCCGGATCGTCTCGCAGTACAATGCGAGGGCTGGAAGAACGGTTGCGCCAAGGTCTCTTATAACGACACCAACCTCGAGCGAATCTTGTGAATGACGACTCCGGGACCATCGCCATACTTGGAGCAGTACACCTCAATCCCCGCATCAGTCTCCGGAAAATTCAGACAGAATTCGGCATACAGAAATCGACGGCTCTACAGTTACTCCGTGCGGCGAAGTTCCATCCGTACCACATCATGCGCATTCAAGAAATGATTTCGCCAATCGCGTGGATTTCTGCAATTGGGCTTTGCAGAAAATCGCCCTTGCCCGTTTATTCTTCCACCGAGTCCTGTTCTCCGACGAGTGCACTTTCCAGAATACTGGGTTCGTCAACACTCACAATGCCCATTATTGGAGTGCTGAAAATCGCACAACAGCGATGGAGTGTCCACGTGTGGTGTGGACTTCTCGGCTCGCAGATAATCGGATCATTCTTCTTCGATGGGGTGTTAAATAGCGCGAGGTACTTGGAATTTCTCCCGAACGATCTTCCTGTGCTATTAGAAGAAGTCGATTTGCGTACCCGGAGGATGATGTGTTTCCAGCAGGACGGTGCTCCTCCACACAACGCTCGTGTTGTTCGACTACATTTGGATCGGCTGTTTCCAGCGCACTGGATTGGTTCTGGGAGACCTATTGTTTGTCGCCAGAAT
Source organism: Phosphuga atrata (assembly GCA_944588485.1). Taxonomy (NCBI): domain Eukaryota; kingdom Metazoa; phylum Arthropoda; class Insecta; order Coleoptera; family Silphidae; genus Phosphuga; species Phosphuga atrata. Next base: position 19,849,187 of record OX155907.1, on the reverse strand, counting down.
TTTTACCTGAAAGAAGTCGTCTTCCGCGATCCTCCAACCACGCGCCAGAACGTGATGGAGCGAATAACTAAATCCTGTCATGAAATTTCTCCAAACACGTTGCGGGCATGCGTGATACACGTGTACGATTGTGTCGAGACCATCATGGATACAATTTTGAGCAGTACGTGTGAATTGCAATGGCGACGGACTCACACTCAGGCAACACGCACACTCACATGCCGATGTAACACACGAACAACCACACAGACAAACACACAGCAAACACACAGGCAAACACACATATAAACACACAGATATTCAAGTACTGATTTTCAAGTACTTATCATCTTTGTAGAAGGGGGGAGGGGAGGGTCTTTGGGACGGGTCGAGAGAAAAACAAACTTGCAATGTTGTGAGTGAGTCTTAAGTAATAATAACAATTAATTATGTGATGAATTTTGCTATTTAATTGATAAAAAACACATTTTCGCGTTTGCAGCGCCATCTATCAACAATTTTGGAAAACAACCCGAATAAAATTTACTCACTTTTTAACGCGCTATCCGAATCTGCAATAAAAAATAGGGGTTTCCGTTTAAGATTATAAAGTTGCCCCCTGTCCCCCCGTCCCCCCCGCCCATGGTAGACTGGGGGAGCAAAGTCGACGGCACCAAACGTCCCCCTCATAATTGTTAACTTTTATTCAGAACACTTTTTGCTTCAATGCACTGGTTCAGAATTATCGCTACTGGCGGATTAAAATGGGACACCCTGTATGTATATGTTACAGTAAAAGTAAGTTGTTATGTAAATTTGTACCTATGTCAGCTAAGTTAGTGAATGTGAGTTCAACTTATATTTAGACACAATATCTCGCGTTTAATATAAATTAATTAGGATCTTGTTTAGGTTTTTAACCCCATTTTTAGGTGTTATAAGTTTGACCTGACTGTGTGTCAGTCTGTCCGTCTGTCGGTATAAGTGGCTCTTTATGGAATCGTAGCTCCTAAAGGAATGGACCAATTTTGATGCGTTTTTCTTGTTTGAAAGCTGACGTGATCGAGGAGGTTCTTAGCTTAGCTCCTCTAACAGGTGCAACCACCTTAAGGCCTAGGCCGCACTACGGCTAAACCGCAGCGGTTTTTAATCGCGTGATTTTGTGACTCAAGTAAGCTAATGCAAGCGGCCTCACTTGCGGTTTTTTTCAGCGACTGATTTTTCCCATAGCGTACTGTGTATTTCTCGAGCGGTTTCGCGGTTACCGCTCGAGGGAAAAAAAAACCGTGGTGCGGCCTGGGCCTAAGGCGGTTATTTTTCTAGCCACAGCGCCGAAAATCGCGCTTGCTGGTCTGAACATGTACATAAGCGGCCGTATCAATCGGTCCGCCGCGATATCGCAGCGGTCGCGGCAACGAAACTTTCGCGTCAGTCTGTGAGATCCTTAATTGTGAGATCCGCCGTATCAATCGGTCCGCCGCGATATCGCAGCGGTCTCGGCAACGAAACTTTCGCGCCGGTCTGTGAGCACCTTTAATCTGCAACCAATTTGACAAAAATGTTTGTCTAGCTCCGTATACCCAAACTTTTATTTATTAGGTTATTAGCTATAATTCATACAGATCTGTTCAGGCGTTTCATGATCATCAGCTCATTTCCTACTTAACCCTCTAACAGGCGCAACCACCTTAAGTCCTAGGCCGCACTACGGCTAAACCGCCGCGGTTTTTAATCGCGTGATTTTGTGACTCAAGCAAGCTAATGCAAGCGGTGTTACTTGCGGTTTTTTACCTCGACTGACTTTTCCCAGTACTGTGTGTTTCTGGAGCGGTTTCGCGGTTATAGCGGTTACCGCTCGCGGGGAAAAAACCGTGGTGCGGCCTGGGCCGAAGGCGGTTATCTTTCTAGCCACATTTGCATTCACAAAGAAAATGAAAACGATCCAAACAAGCATGTCTGCCTTTTGTACATACTCGAATGAATGTATTATAGGCAACACTAATTGCACTACGCCACTTTGGGTGGCGTGGTACTCAGTTGATCCCTTAGAACACACGAAAAAACGCGAAGAAAATTCAAAGCAATGATCGGTTTTGACGCAGTTAACATGTAAATTTTCCTCACACTCACATTCCGCACACTTACTACTACTAATATTCCATATAGGAAGAGTCTTGATTGTTTGTTTATCTAGAGATAATGGAAATAAACACAACCTGATAAAAGGCAGTTGCCATGGGCCTCATAATTTAAGGGGCCTCACTTTCCAAGATTCCAACGGAATTATAACGGATTTTGCTGATGCGCTCTCTCCGGAAAAGTTATAAAGTTTTCGACAAAGTAGTAAGGTACATTTTGATATTGCAGCACTCAAGTGTAAATAAAATTTCCCTCAGTGTATCTGTCGCAGGGATAAAAAGGTTCCCAAACAAGAACATACTTTTTTTAATTGACCAAAGAACCTCTCAAAGTATAATAATAGGTGGAACCGACGTAAGTGTTACGAAGAAGTTGCAAAAGACCCTAAAGAGGAAACAGGAATGAGAAAACCGCCCAACTACAGTCTTAAATATTTCGTTAGCAGCATAGGTGGGCATTAACTCGTTAATCCGTTAATCGTTTATAAAGGAAGTTAACAAAATGCTTAACTGATTAACTTTTAGTTAACTTTTAGTTAACAAATAAAAATGTTAAAGCTTTTAACTTCCGTTAAATTGATCATCCGTAAACTTTAGTCCACTACTTTGGTTGTTTGTTGACATGTTGTCATTTTTGTTTTTTTAATTATGCGCCACGCAAAAGAGCAAAAATCCAGACAAAAGGCGAGAAAGCCGTTCATTGTTGTACCCCTTTGGCAAATGCCCAATTATCTAGCATAAAAAAATATTTGAACGGTTTATGGAAGATGAAGATGCCAGCTGGCTCGACAGCCACAATCATGGTTGCTGGCTGGCTGCAGCGTTTCATCCAAAGTTTCGACTAATGTGGATGCTAAAGTATGAGAGCAGCAAGTTATCAAAAGTCAAGAAACTTATCGAAGCAAAAGTTGAAGACGCTCAGAATAGAGAAAGGGAAGCAAATGGAATTGAAAAGGATAGTGCCTGTATTAGTGAAAGCAGCAATACTGAAGAAGAAAGAGAAGAGTTTTTCAGCTCAGTTACTCTCTGAGTCTGAAGAAGAGGTCTAGAGGACGCAAAAAAATCACAAAAATAAAGCCCAGAATTTGGGGAGAACTTGGCTGGACTTAAAGTCAAAAAAACGAATGCTGCCTTTCTAGGTGAACAAGTTTTATTTAACAAATCCTTTTTTTTTAAATATAATACTGCAATCCCATCAAGCGCCAAAGTAGAACAACTTTTTTCTACACGGAAAGATATTTTGAGAGCTAAACGCTCATCACTGTCAGGTGACAATTTTGATATGCTTATGTTCAGGAAAGGCATTGTGAACATACAACTAATGAAAAATTATGAATAAATAGCCTTTTCTTCCATATTTGGTGCGTATATGCTCTGCTACCCGTGCGAATTTAGAGTGGGCCGCTATTGTCGCTTATAATAATTAAATCAATTAATCTATATACTTGTTTTGGTTTTATTTGCCGATGTATCCCATCCCAAAAGGTACCAAAAGCAGTATACGTTCTGGATCGATAACTTTTAACGGTTAATTTTAACTTGCGGTAAATTTTCGAAATTTTAACGCTTTAACGATTAACTTTTTTATTAACGAGTTAACGATTAACGAAGTTAACTTTTGGATTAACTGTGCCCACCTGTGGTTATCTGTTATAGCAGTTAGTATACCTCCGGTATCGTCAGCGTCTGAAAGTCGTGGTAGTTCAGATAATTCTACTAACACCATAAACAAAAGCTTTCCGAAAAAAAGTATGCGTCGATTTTCCTACTTTATCGAAGACCTGCGACAGGTATGGTGTATCAGATAGAGCAGCTGCAGCGATTGCGTCGTCTATAGTGCCGCCTATAAATTTCAATGCATTCAACATATATTGATTTAATAAATTGGCAAGAAATATTAAGTGAACCAGTCACAAATTATGAAAAACTTGCCTGACCAAGAAATTTCGTCTATCGTTTAATCAGGTGGTGAGGGTGAAGTGTTATTTTTAAGGCTTCCATGCCACCATGCCAACTCAAGCTATTGAACAGGCTGTAAAATTGACGACGATAGCTGCCACTTCTCAATGCATAAAAAAGTCACGATTCGGTGCAATAAGAGCCAAATTGGAATCACGCAATGTGATGCCTAAATTTGAGACAAAAAGAGATTTTTGATCAAATTTTTTTTTTTTTTTTTAATAATAATAATAATAACAATCTTTATTGTACAAAGTACAACTGGCTAAGGACCAGGGGTCTTTCTGTCATTTTTAATAATATTTTTATATTTAAAATGTTGCATTTTTGATAAAAAATTTTGATAAAATCTGAATTATATATTTCGTATCATTTATTACCCATTTATCATTAAATTAAGCTTATTATTTGGCCATAACTGTACTAGACTTTTATCATTCAATTTTAAATGTTGAGGTCAGTGCGGAGGCAGAAGATATTCATCAAATTTAATTCAAAAATTATATTTATTTTAATTTTTTAACTTTAACTTTAAATTTTAACTTTAATATAATTAAATTATACTTTAATATAATATAATGCACCAATCCCCCCTATTGCAACTTTAAATCTCGAAAAAAATATTTTTGCATACATCCGTATTCAATCCTAAGCTGTATAATTAAATAATGTACATTATAGGTATATGTACATTAATCAAGTATTTACAAACAAATTATGACAGAAAAGAAAAAAGTTCGAATAATAACATAAAATTAAAAATTTTAAGTAACCCACGACACAAAAACATTCTAAAAAGTAAAAAAAAATAAATTTCTATCTTGCTCTTGCTTCATTAGAAGTGCCTATTAATATTTTGATGATTAGTGTCGCCGCATTGGAGGAGTCCTAAGTAAATCAAATAATAAAACCAGACTAATAATATCTTGTAAGATAGATTGATACATCTAAGTTCAAACGTACAATTTGAAACTTGTAGATATGTTATATACGGTATACATGTAGGTATAACTAATTATACTTCTTCACATAGCGGTCCCCGAAGCGGTGACGCTCATCCTCAAAAAAATTTATAGGTACTTCTTATGAAGTTTTGCCCTTTTAAGTTCATTAGAGGAACCTGTAAATTTTTTGAGGATGACCGTCACCGCATCGGGGATCGCTATGTGAAGAAGAATAATTAGTTATACCTACATGTATAGAGAGAAATATGTAGAGAAATTTTATTTTTTAACTTTTTAGAGTTTTTTTTTATTAACCAATAAAATAAAAAATCTAACATTGTGAAAATTTTATTTAAAATTCCCAATAGTTTCGAGAAATTGTTTCTGATTTCTTTAATATATAACATAAAATGAGTTAATTTTATCGGTTTCCTGATATTTTTCCAACAAATTTATAAGAATTTTCCTCAATTTTCTCCAAATTCTCCAAAATTAAAAAAAAATTTAACATAATTTTACAAATTTTGAATTTGTAAAACCATACAACATTATAGATAATCAGATAAACTTAATAAAGACGGAACAAAGCTTGAATATATAAATATACTCAACCTTTCCGGAACTCTATAATACTAATGAGTCTTTTTAGGACTACCAAAAACAGATCTCTTATGAAATTTGTCAGTTATTCTATAGCTTGCAGTCCACCTTCGTGGCACTCAACAAAAACCATAAGAATAACATTGAGTTTTAAGATCATGTCTTTCCGATACCTTGAGTGGATAGCCATCTGTGGACGCGTTTCGAGATATATCTCTCATCAGCACAGCTCTGCTTCCATGAACAATATTTTGTAAATCACTCACTTGAAAACCCATGTGGTGTTGGGGTTAGATGTTTTTAATTTTGACATTTTGTGAGAGAGACATGAACTTAGCAGGTTATTGATATAAATGATAAATTTTGAATTGGTAAAACCATACAACATTATAGATAATCAGATAAACTTAATAAAGACGGTACAAAGCTTGAATATATAAATATACTCAACCTTTCCGGAACTCTATAATACTAATGAGTCTTTTTAGGACTACCAAAAACAAATCTCTTATGAAATTTGTCAGTTATTCTATAGCTTTCAGTCCACCTTCGTGGCACTCAACAAAAACCATAAGAATAACATTGAGTTTTAAGATCATGTCTTTCCGATACCTTGAGTGGATAGCCATCTGTGGACGCGTTTCGAGATCTATCTCTCATCAGCACAGCTCTGCTTCCATGAACAATATTTTGTAAATCACTCACTTGAAAACCCATGTGGTGTTGGGGTTAGATGTTTTTAATTTTGACATTTTGTGAGAGAGACATGAACTTAGCAGGTTATTGATATAAATGATAAATTTTGAATTGGTAAAACCATACAACATTATAGATAATCAGATAAACTTAATAAAGACGGAACAAAGCTTGAATATATAAATATACTCAACCTTTCCGGAACTCTATAATACTAATGAGTCTTTTTAGGACTACCAAAAACAAATCTCTTATGAAATTTGTCAGTTATTCTATAGCTTTCAGTCCACCTTCGTGGCACTCAACAAAAACCATAAGAATAACATTGAGTTTTAAGATCATGTCTTTCCGATATTTTACAAAATATTGTTCATGGAAGCAGAGCTGTGCTGATGAGAGATAGATCTCGAAACGCGTCCACAGATGGCTATCCACTCAAGGTATCGGAAAGACATGATCTTAAAACTCAATGTTATTCTTATGGTTTTTGTTGAGTGCCACGAAGGTGGACTGAAAGCTATAGAATAACTGACAAATTTCATAAGAGATTTGTTTTTGGTAGTCCTAAAAAGACTCATTAGTATTATAGAGTTCCGGAAAGGTTGAGTATATTTATATATTCAAGCTTTGTTCCGTCTTTATTAATTTTACAAAGAAAGAAAACCTGCAATTCTTTCTTCTTCAACAACTTTCTTTTCCTTCTGCAATTTAACAAATTTTCCTTAAAACTAATTAAAAGCAATGTTCTTGATCTAAATCTATATCATCTAGTCCTAGATGATATCGATCTAGGTATTTCTTAACGGCTAAAATTTTTGCAAAGTTTTGTTGCAAATTTTGTTAATAATATTATTAATTGCAAATGTTAGTAAATGAACAGAACATTATAAAAGACGTCAAACTAGAATTGGTAAAACCATACTACACTATAGATAATCATATAAACTTAATAAAGTCGGAACACAGCCTAAATATATAAATATATTCAAACTTTCCGGAGCTCTATAATACTATCTCTACAATTTCCTTTGTCTTGATTTGTTCAAATCTCCGGCTCTTTGTATAGGCATATATGTATTGTATAGGCATATAGTATATTTGTTTTTGATAGTCCTAAAAAGACTCATTAGTATAATAGAACTCCGGAAAGGTTGAATGTATTTATATATTCAGGCTGTGTTTTAACTTTATTAACTTTAGACGTCAAACTAGACAATAATTATATAATAATAAATCTACATTGTTAAGTCTAGATGAAATCTTAAAGACCAACTCAAGTATAAAATCTAGTCTAGATGAAACATTGAAGACCATTCCTATACAGAGAGCCGGAGATTTGAATAAATCAAGTCAAAGGAGATTGTAGAGAGCTCAGAGCTAGACGCAAGAATAACAACATTGATTCGATTTAATTATACAGCTCGCGCATCACTGATAAGTTATATATAGAATGTAATTATAGTACTGAAACAACACACCACTTATATGTTGCCCTGGGAAATCCATTGGGACTAGATGTTCAGTCTGATACTAGCTATTACGCAAATTTCCGAAGCTACAAATTAACTTAACATATCTATTCATTTCCCAATCATTTAGTTTACCATAAACATTATCATTTAAATAAACACAATCATAAACAAAAATTCCACTTTAGTTGTAACAAAAATAATTTAAAAGAATGGGAAATCTTGTAACCATTTTTCTTAAAATGGTTACAAGATTTCGTGATTTTTTTATTAAGAATCTTGTCCATTTTTGAGATGTAAAGGAATGTGTTTTTTTTTTGTAAAAAAAGGCTTTCAAAGGGAAAGCGTATTTATAAAATTGCCTCAGTTATGTGAAAAAGGGAAAAAATGTTCAGCCGCCTCCGGGGACAACGGAACATTTTTTTACCTGCGAATAAAATTTCAATAAAAAAAGGTTTTTAGCATTTTTAAAATCACTTGCATTTAATTTGTGTGGAATGAGTTTCTTTAGGTTGAACAATGACTTAGAACAATGAGACTCAATTTAGGAGATCAAGTTACTACTACTTTCTACATCTATATACTTAATAATAGTAAATTAATTTTAACCGGAATTGTGAGTGGCATTAATTAAAATGCAAGGACTATTTTTATAATCATTATTGTAGTATTAGATTATATCAATCAATTTAGTTGCAAGTTAAATTGCGATTTGTGTTTGTGGCACGAAATATTCAATTTCATAGTATTTTCTATAATTGAGATACCCTTACCGAACGTTTTTGCTAAAGCTTGAGATTATACTCAAAATTTTAGGTTTAATAAAATATCTATATATTCAGAATGAAAACATTCGTTTAACAAACTAATTACAAACTCGAAATTAGTAAATCCACGCTAGTTATATATTTATATAGTCAAAGTTTTTAATTGCCGTATTTTTTGTTGCTCACAGAAAATTTGATGTTCTCATCAGTTTTTTTTTTTGTATGAATTTTGTGATATCTTTAAAAATATGTTTAGCACACAATTTACGGGCAGCAGACTAAATTAAACTCATTAAAACTTAACGGGTTATCAAAATAATAGCTTAATCCAGATCAAATACAGTTTATCTGTTTTTGGGATCGTTTAATTAAAATTTGGCGTATTAAAATTTTTATTGGAAATTATAGTTTAATCTGACCGTAATGCCGTTATTTTTTGTTTTGGGATCGATCGGGTATTTCAAGAAAGAGCCTGCGGGAAATATTTCAAGCTTTCATTTCGCTTGAATGATGCAGAAATTTCGTAGACGGCGAAATAAAGGTAGAAGTAAAAAGAAAACAAAACGTTAAAGATTTTTATTGTTTGTAGAAGTATCGCAAATGTGTTCGGGTTTTAATATTGACATAATTCGGGATATAATATGAAAAATACAATTCGCAATATTACGTATTAGATATGGTGGCAGCGCCGGGTTTGCATTATTTCCGCCGCGTAATATATTACAGTTTTGTAATATATGTAATAGGGACATGGGAAAAAAGTATATTAAACAAATATGGATTAGTGGCGCGTAGGATAAATGTTGAAATTAATGTTTTATAAATAGTAGGTTTGTCATTTATAGTTGTTGTAAATTACAAAATTACGTTCAGGCAAATTACTTTGTGTTTGCGCTCGTTATGTTATATAAATAACAATTTGTAATTAGGATTATTAGGAAGGAGCGTGGAAGCGAAACCTATGCTGATATTAATTAGAACATATGCCAACGTGATTTCCCATTTGTTTACATTTTAATGCACTTATTATAATTCATGGAAGACTGAAAGTGTGCTGGTTTATATCTGGAGTGTAATACAGTAAACCATCCTGCATTTTGCATTGTCAAAAGCAACAGGTCTGTAATAGGCTTTGCATACCAGATTACATCAACTCAAAAATGTAAACACATGCAATCTACATTTCACCTTTTCCACACCCTTATCAACACTAATTTAAAAAAAATATGTTACACTATTACATCTTTCACAATTATTAACAGGAAACCACTAATTTTAATTTTAACTTTAAAAGATTTTTTTTGTTAAAACATACAGAAAAATTGACAAAATTAATGTGAAAAAATCTTGTAACCATACCTAAAGAAACTTAATAATTTGATATATTATTACTAATTTTATTAAAAAACACATGTTCAGTTACAATTTAATGTGTGTGGATTAAGATGTCGAAAGTGGAATAGTTTTTAAATATTTAGCTTCTTGTAAGTTATTGTTAACTTATTGTTATATTATTAGCTTATTGTATAGTAGTTTATAGTACTTTGTAATTTGGTATATACAGGCTGTTAGGTAAACATGCGGCAAAAATTTGAGTTTTACTTGGCCTATTTTAAGAATATTATGCCCCATGATTTCTGAAAAATCCCTTTGTTTCGAAGATACAGGATGAACAAAATTTGCGACAACATATTTGTTGAAGTCGCTAATGTAAATAAAATCATGGCGTACCCCAATGAGTTTGGGGTCTTGAGTTTCTTCCATCGATCTGATGATTCCTTTGCTGTTGTCATATAAAATTTTTAGTATAACGACAATGTGGGGAGGGGTTGCCATGTCTAAGAGGACATTCCAAAATTGGTGCGAGTTTACACAGTCAAACGCTTTGCTGTAATCGATAGATATGTGGGCTTTGCAAATTCTCTTGCTTTTTCAATAATTTGCTGTACATACATGATCTGCTCTCGAGTGCCTTTACCCGCCATGAATCCTTGTTGATGTAGAATTTGTCGGTCTAAGAAGCTTCTGAGGCGTGAGAATTCTGAGCATGACCTTGCTTAGGTGGAAGATTAATACGATAGTTCTGTACTTACTGCATTTCCGGCTTGATACTTTTTTGTGCAGTGGAATGAAGATCAGTTGGCCATTGCCCTGAGTGCCATACCTTGTTGCAGCTTTCCCACAAGATATGCCTTTTGGGGACATCTGTTTTAGCATTTCTCCACTGATATCATCTTCCCTTGTACTTTTGTTGTTTCTGAGCATGTTGATGGCTTGATCAACTTCAACTTTTAAGATGTCAGGTTCCTGTTCTACTTGTGTGATGGGTGAGAGACGAACACTTCCCTGACGATGACCTTACTGTCACCAAACCTCTACTACGTCGTCAATGTTGATGATGACTTTCCCATCCTTGTTTTCTATTTTCCACGTTCCTTCTAACAGCCGAAAAAAGTAGAAAATAATAGTTATACAAAAACATACTACTTTTAGACTACGCCCCAAACTACCTGGGGTTTGTGAGACATCCGTGAAGACTTTCGTCCGCGATACGTCTATTAAATCGCTGTCACTGGCCTGTTTGACAGCGCCGCAACTCCAGCTACTTAAAGCGTCAGAGCAAGCACAGGAATATTTAAAGAGCAGAGATTTTTGTTTCGCTGGGGATTATTAGACCCCAAATGGTGCACGGAAAATTTATGGTTGCAATCGCTCAACTCCGATTAACAATAAACGATATTTGACATAACATGTTTTGGGAGTGTTACGAGAGTGTAATGGAAGAGTTACGGGAGTGTTACTGATTTCCCAGCATGGGGATCAGTTGTGACCTCCTCATTCTCCGGAGTTGTTGGCTTTAGGTTATTTCTTATGTAGTCATGTTAAATCTAAAGTGTATCAGAACCTACCTGAAACCCTGGAAGACTTAAAACAAAACATTCGAATATTCTGTAATTGTATTTGTTCATGTATTTGTAAATACACCTTATTGATGAGTATATAATAAGACATAGACTTTAAGCCTGAACATATGATTATTAAGTAAAGATTGTTATTCATTTTTAGGTACAGAATGGGGCTATGATTTGTGTCCGGAGCGTCAAATAAATCAAATACCTCAATAAACCAAAATAAATCAAATACCTCCACTCTTGGGCAATTTAATGCAAGGTAAGGGCCAAGAAAACATTGATAAAATCCGCTGAGAGCGCAAACGTCTTCAAATGCGTCAAAACCTCGCCCCTGATCAAACTCATGATGAGCGCATTGAAAACATCCGGATGCACCCTCGATATGCGAAGACACATAGTCTGCGAAGAATGTAGTCAGACAGTAAGTGGAGGTTATGATCCTGTGTTTAATCAGATAGTAGTGTGCCAAAACGTCGCGACTGATGAAGGATTAGTGCAAGAAGTTTTGAAGCATGAAATGATCCACGTGTTCGATTACTGCAGGAATGATTTAGATTTTAAAAATATCGACCATTTAGCTTGTACGGAGATCAGAGCCGGGAATTTAGCGCATTGCAGTTTCGTCTCGGCTTAGTTGCAAGGCGATACTTCACTGTTTAATATCAAAAAATCGCATCAGAATTGCGTGAAAACTACAGCTATGCAATCGGTTTTGGCCGTTCGGAACGTTGTAAATTACAGGCAATTGAGGCTGTGGAGAGGGTCTTTCCTAAATGCTATTCAGATCTCGAACCAACTGGAAGGAGGTTGAAGACTAACTCCAACGACATGCTTATGGCAAAAGCGGAAGCGTATTAGTATGGATACGATGCTGAATAAACAACAAGTAAAGTAATATTTATTAGTATAATTTGTTGTTAGTATGGTTGTAATAAATTGTTTTCATTTTTAAAACTTTCCTTGGATTATTTTATAATTGTCCGCTTCAATATTTGCTAATTTCCTCAATTGCGTAAATTATTTACCTGTAGGTTTCATTTATTTCATATATTTATGAGTGAAGGCGAGTTAACGAGCTTATATTTTGCCAAACATTTTTCACATTATTCGCTCCGAGCGCAAGAGCACTAGCGCCAAAGGTGACACTTTTAAGAACTTCATGACCGATAGTGAACGGAAAGCGCCAGCGAAATATACTGTGCATATTTGTAATCACCAGCAAAAATGCTTTCAGAAACGTTTTTAAATATCGCTGTAAGTAAAAAAATAACGGTTTTGGCACAATCGATTTTCTCGCATTTCGTCGTTTCCGCGGTCTGGACTCCCCGTGTCGATGATATTTCTTAACTGAAAGCTTCTTAGGGAATATTATATACGTTTTCCTACTAATTTTGGGATGCTCAATCGATTGGTGAAGACTAGAAGTCTCTATGGTGAGCCGTTCAAGTTATGATAGCGTGAAATCAATTGGAAATGCGTGATGGTGTACGGCGAAAAAATATATAAAACTCGTTTATTTGTAACTTTAGAGCGAAATACACTGGAAAACCGTTTTAAGCACTTCGATTTCCTTCGGGTAACCTTAAAAAAAATCACGAAAAAAATTTCCAACAAATGTTTCAACAAAAATCATTTCGTTCGAAAAATATGTGCTTTTTCGTTTTTCTTCGATTTTCTCGCGAACGGTAAAAGACAGCGAAATCATTTTTGGCACACAAAAACTACTCGACAAGACGAACAAGTTGATGTGTAAATTGTACGGAAAGATTCAATAATTCGTCGTGAAATTTCAAACTGAAATTTACCAGATTCTCGATTTGCCAAGTAGATGTCTCGGAAACGGTTGCAGATAATCAAAAATGGATTGCGGTATCTTTTTCAGAAGGTCATTTTCCTATTGATACTGGAAGATTGTTCGCGGCAAATTTACGAATTTCCGAGATCTCTATTCGAGCACCGAAATTTCTTAAAAATTTCTACAATTCTTGCAGGCGATAGTGAACGGCAAGAGCTAGCGAAATATAATTTGCATATTTGTAATCAGCAGCAAAAATGCTTTCAGAAAGGTTTTTAAATTTCGCCGTAACTCAAAAAATATCGATTTAAGCAAAATCGATTTTCTCGCATTTCGTCGTTTCCGCGGTATTGACCTCCCGTATCGATAGAATTTCTTAATCGAAATCTTCCTAAGGAATATTATATACGTTTTCCGACTAATTTGGGACGCGGAATCGATTGGTGAAGAGTATAAGTCTCTGTAGTGAGCCGTTCAAAGGTTATGACAGCGTGTAATCAGCCGGAAAAGCGAGATTGGGGATATTGCAGACGAAGTTTTTTTTTTCGTCACGGGTGGCGCTAAACGCGGTCATGCACGGAGCGAATAGGCCCAGAAACCTAGGTGTTATTTTTATTGGCATTAATTAATTACACATTTGTCTTCTCGAACGAATGCGCCCAACACTTGCACTTCTGGATTTGATATTTAAAGGTCGATTCCCATATGCACGACACTCAGCTACGCGACATCTTGCGACATCACTTGTCAAATAATGATTACATTGTTTTAAATGGCCACGTCGCGTAGCCAAAGTGCACAAAAAATCCCAAGCACAAAAAATTAATGAGTTTGTCAAGTACAAAAAATTGTTGACGATAACTTGGAACGGCTGTTTTATCTACTAACGTGCAAGTGAATTTCATTTGAACAAGTCTCGTCAGTAATCATCACCTGTATTAGTCGCAGTTGTTTACATTGAGTGACGCTTGGCTGTATGACGTGTCATTAATAACACAAGTTTACAAATTCGGGTAAAATGTTGGACCCGAGCGGTTGAGAACAACTCTTAACATTATTTGATGCCCTGAACTCAGATCTTCAATCTGTGTGTCAAGAACCTCCGTAATGTATCTGTGAGCTATCAGAGAACCATTCTGTATACGGTTTGACGGTTTTTCAAACCCGGTTTTAAGAAACCGGTTTTTAAAATAAATTTGTCACATTTGAAAACCGGTTTTAAAGAATTCGAATAACTTTAAAATAAATTTTTACATAACTTATTTGATTTGTTATTCATTCTATGCAACGACTAGCAGACATATTTTTACAACGTTGCAAGTTGCGTTGCCCAGTACTTGTTCATTGTGCACTGCGCACTTGGAAAAGACGCGGCTAACCGACTTATCGTATGTTAGTGCATATGTGCAATGTGTTGTCTTAGCATTGAATGATATTAGTTATTTTTATATGTGGAACGAAGCTCGACATCCTAAACTTTTGGAACTTCATAAAGTCTTGGGGCCGATTCGTATAGCTGCTGAATGCTTAGAGCGACGAGATGCCAATTTATTAGCAAGTGAAGGTATTTTTGAATGTCTGTTAAATGATCTAAAAAATTTTAGCACTGAAGAAGGTTTGAAATTATTGTATGCTTTGGAAGAACGAAGACAAGTAGAAATAGAAATTATTATTTTGCTGTATTTGCAAAATACACAAAATATTTCCAGTTCAGCAAAGAAATCTTGTATACTTTCTTTACCTTCAATCACTGAAATTATTAAGTTATCTGGAAAAATATCGTCTAGAATATTCAAATTATGTGGAAACAGATTCTGATGAAGAGCAAATCAAAGAAACTACTCCATCAGTGTAATGCTGTTTAAAGGATACCATGGAAAAATCAATTCATAAGTTTCTTGAGGACCCTGAAGAAAAACTTACAAATCCAAAGACATTGAAAGCTGAATTTTCATTATTTGGGGCAACGAATAAAAGAACCAAAAACTTAGATTTCTTATTTGATGCCCTATAAAATTAAACTATAAAATCAAGTGAACGAGTATTTTCAATTTCAGGCAATATTGTATCCAAAATGGATGTCCATAGTGGATATTTTAAGTTTTCTAAAATCCTATTTTCTTGGGAGAAGTTAAATTTAGTGAAATAAAGATTAGACATTTTGGTTTGAATTTTCGTTATTTTGTATTTAAGTCATAAAAATTTTACATCTTAAAATTTTAATATTTATTAGGGTTCTGTACCGAAAACGGAACCCTTATAGGATCACTTGGTTGTCTGTCTGTCTGTCTGTCTGTCATGACCATTTTTCTCAGGAACGCGTAGAGGTAACAAGTTGAAATTTGTATCAAATACTCGGGTCTGCGGTCTTTTTCAGCTGTGAAAAAAATCAAACTTGTACGTCAACGCGTTCAAAAGATATGACCGCTTATGTCGCATATTTTGCGATTTCACAAGGGAATCAAAACCTATAGGGTACTTCGCGTTGACCTAGAATCATGAAATTTGGCAAGAAGCGGTGTCTTACAGCAAATGTAAAGGGAAAAATCTGAAAACCGTAAATATGTAGTTTAATTACAAGAAAAATGCGAATTTACTATTAGAAACTTAAGAAAATACACTAATGTGTTGCGTGGTATTGTCAGGCACCAGAAGCATATGGGTTGCATACAGTTAGGTCCTCATAAAGATACCTTACTTACAAGTTTGTACGGAACCCTCGGTGCGCGAGTCACAACTCGCACTTGGACGTTTTTTTTTTAACTTTAATCTTGATATCGTTTTTTGTTATTTTATGTAAATTGAATAATATATTTTTCCTTGATATATTTTTTTGACAAAAATTTTAAATCCAGCTAAAATCGGTTTTTTGGAAATCTGGAATTCCCAAACCGGCTTTGAAAAAGTCGGTTTTTGTATAAATTCTAATTCTGTGTGAAGACCAACTCAGTGCGTGATCGTGAAGAAATTCCTACTCAAACCATAACCGAGCCACCAGCAAATGGAAGTCGCTTGTCAAAACAAACTGGAGTACCTTTCTCCGGGTCTTTACCATACTCGTCGACGTCCGTCTAGTCCAGTGAGTCAAAAAAGCGCCTCATCTCAAAATAGGACAATGCTCCAGTCGTCATTATTCCGTGTCAAGTGATTTCTGGCAAAAGCCAATCTTGGAATTCATTGCCGGCATTGCAATGGTTCACCTGTAGCCATCCTTCTACAAGATAATCCAGCATCATGAAGCCTACTTCTAACGGTCCATTCACTGATATTTCGTAGCATAAACAGGAACAATGAATAAATGAACAATAATTGCTTTTATGAAACAAGTGATTTACAAGTTGTTGTTCATAAAAGCAAAGCTGTACTGACGAGAAATTAATATCGAAACGCGTCTACAGACGGTTATCCACTTAAGGTAGCGGAAAGATATGATCTTAAAAAACAATTTTATTTTTCTGGTTTTTGTTGAGTGCCACGAAGGTCGACCGAAAGCTATAAATACCTGACAAATTTCAAATGAGATTTGTTTTTGGTAGACCTAAAAAGACTCATTAGTATTATAGAGCTAAGGATAGGTTGAGTATATTTATATATTCAGGCTGCGTTGCGACTTTATTAAGTTTTTGGTGCATTTTTTAAATCAATTTGATTAGAAAATAATGTTTGTGCAATAATTTCTTGTAAATGAAATAGATTTTGTGGGTGTAATAATGAGTGGCATTAATGTAATTATTATATTAGGTGTAAATTGGTGTAAATTTCGTAATTTAATCTTGTAATCTGGTTTCAATAGTATATTTTGTGGGTGGAATAATTTGTGGCATTTTTATATTGGCGTAAACTGCGTAATTTAAGCTTGTAATCTGATCTTAAGAACTTTTAAAGCTTTGAATGTTTTTTTTAATTGCAGAAGTCGTTTAAATTAACAGAATCTAGATATATTTATTAAAAAGTGTGTAATTAGGAGGGTAAATTGAAGGTTAAAAAAGGGAAATAATTTGCGTTTTGGTTAGCATTGTGGCGGTTTTAGGGAAATGTATAAGCTTTTAAAAAACGTGTATTTAGGTTAATTCCTGGAGAGAGTGCGGTTTTAAATCCTCAACGTTATGAAAGGTTCTTTTTGCTTTCGTTCTTCACCGCAGGATTCATTATTAATTTCACGCATCTCTCCGCATTTTCGCAAAAAAGGTGATACATGGAGAGATTATACATACAATTATTCCCGATGCGGAGTAGTTCAAAAATAAGTATTCTACTTTCACCTGGAGTAAAAAGTAACGAGAATACTTACTTTCAATTTGCGCAGGAAAGTGAAAAATTCCCGTGGTTATGTTACCTAATTCAAAAAAATATATGCGAGAGGGTAAACGTTAGATGTAGGTTTTTCATACGTTTGACGTTCATTTCAAGATAGCGTTTGAATCGATACACTTTTAATATGCTGAATGGACTATTCGAATCAACTTGAAACGTAACTATGGCACTTCCAACACTTTTATCTCGCCGGATCGAAATATTAACGTAACCTACAAAACGCTGCCCGCAACCGTTATTATTTTAAAACGGAACGGAATTATGACCAAAAACACGCGCGCCCCTCTTTTAACTACCGAATAAAACCGTTTATATACCGATAGATATATCACATTTAATCGAATGTCGAAAACAAGCCCCAAAAAAATGATTGTTTCACGCACATAAAAATACAACACGATAAAGGATTATCAGCAAAATATTAATCGTAATTACATTCAATATTAATGATTCTAAAATAAATGTTTGTTCATTTCAATATATTCGCACAAATTATTTTTACTCAAAACAATTTATCTTAAGGCTATTGGAAACATCAAAGGACACTTATAACCCGCTGTGCCTCAAAGAGTTAAAAATAATAGACAAATCTTAATACAAGCTTAATAGCGGTACATGATAAGTCGGCACTGGATATGTCGGCACCGGACAACTCGGCACTTCCAACTCGGCACCGGACAACTCGGCATCGGGAAAACTCGGCACCGGATAAGTCGACACCGGATAAGTCGGCACGGGGCAAATCGGCACCAGTCATCAATATATAAATTTTCTAGTATAACATTTTTTTGTAGTGACTTTGGTAATATTAGAAACAAAAGAAATCTTTTTATAATTAAAAAAAGTAACGCACGCCCCTTGAAAGATGAAGGAAATTGTAAACTATTTATTTAGTCACCTTCTAACCAACAGTAGAATTCATGTTGACATGAAAACAGCGTTAAATTAAAAACATGTCTCGATGCCGATTTGTCCGGTGCTGACTTATCCGGTGCCGAATTTTCCCGGTGCCTAGTTGTCCGGTGCCGACTTATCCTGTGCCGTCTTATCCGGTGCCGAATTGGAAGTGCCGAGTCGTCCGGGTCCGCTTAATAGTATATTAAAGAACGAGTTCAATAAGCGCGGTTTTGCACGCGTCCATATTTATTATCATAACGCCTATTTTTTGTTTAGCGACAACAGTGGCATAGTAACAACAAACAGATATCGTTTAATAATGAAACTCCATTTGATTAACATGCGATTTTTATGCACGATTTCGATACTTTTATACACGATTATAATCCTAGCTACGCTCGTCGTTTTCTAAACATGGACGCGTGCTGAAAACTTGCGCTTATTGAACTCGTTCTATAAATCATTTTTACAAGCGTAGCTCGTCGTTTTCTAAACATGGACGCGTGCTGAAAAATCCCGCTTATTGAACTCGTTCTATACACCATTTTTTTCTATTTTGCGCATTTTTTTTCCTTTTATGCATCATACATTTTGAGAAAATTGTATCGCACTGGGTGAGTCATTAACGAACCCATATGATTGTTTTAATGACTTTATTATAGTCGAAAAATAGAAAAATGTATTTTCACAACGCCTATTTTTTTGTTTAACAATAACAGTTGCCATAGTAAAAACAAACAGAAATCGTTTAATAATGTAACTCTATTTGATTCACATGCGATTTTTACGCACGATTTGGATACTTTTACACACGATTATAATAATGGCATCCTTGATAAATAATTTATTTTTTAATATGTCCATGTTTAGAAAACGACGAGCGTAGCGAGGAGACGCGTGACATAGACGCGTGCTGAAAAATCGCGCTTATTGAACTCGTTCTATAAAACCATTTTTTTTCTATTTTGAGTCCTTTGATGAATGATGCATATTGAGAAAATTGTATCGCACTGGGTGAGCCATACAGGGCGAGGAGTTTAAAAAACTCCTCGTTTTCTAAACATGGACGCGTGCTGAAAAATCGCGCTTATCGAACTCGTTCTATAAACCATTTTTTTTTCTATTTTGCGCTCTTTTGTGCATGATGGATATTGAGAAAATTGTATCGCAGTGGGTGAGTCATTAACGAACCCATATGATTGTTTTAATGACTTCATTATAGTCGCAAAATAGTAAAATTTATTTTCACAACTATTTTTTCTATTTTGTCTATTTTTTGGTTAGCAACAACAGTTGCCATAGTAACAACAAACAGAAATTGTTTAATAATAAAACTCCATCTGATTCACATGCCATTTTTATGCACGAATTGGATACTTTTCCGGTGCTGACTTATCCGGTGCCGAATTTTCCCGGTGCCTAGTTGTCCGGTGCCGACTTATCCTGTGCCGTCTTATCCGGTGCCGAATTGGAAGTGCCGAGTCGTCCGGGTCCGCTTAATAGTATATTAAAGAATGAGTTCAATAAGCGCGGTTTTGCAGCACGCGTCCATATTTATTATCATAACGCCTATTTTTTGTTTAGCGACAACAGTTGCATAGTAACAACAAACAGATATCGTTTAATAATGAAACTCCATTTGATTAACATGCGATTTTTATGCACGATTTCGATACTTTTATACACGATTATAATCACGATTATAATCCTCGCTACGCTCATCGTTTTCTAAACTTGGACCGTGCTGAAAAATCGCGCTTATTGAACTCGTTCTATAAACCATTTTTACAAGCGTAGCTCGTCGTTTTCTAAACATGGACGCGTGCTGAAAAATCGCGCTTGTTGAACTTGTTCTATAAACCATTTTTTTTTTCTATTTTGCGCCCTTTTATGCATGATGCATATTGAGAAAATTGTATCGCACTGTGTAAGTCATTAACGAACCCACATGATTGTTTTAATGACTTCATTATAGTCGCAAAATAGAAAAATTTATCTTTACAACGCCAATTTTTTTTTTTGCGACAACAGTTGCCATTTTAACAACAAACAGGAATCGTTTAATAATAAAACTCCATTTGATTTACATGCGACTGTTACGCACGATTTGGATACTTTTACATACGATTATATTAATGGCATCCTTGATAAATAATTTCTTTATTAATGTGTTCATTTTGGTGTGCGAGTAGAAAAAAGTGTTAATACAATTAAAGTATTGAAAGATACAGATAGATAAGTAAATGATTGATTAGAATGGAATTGAATTACTGAACTCGTCCTTTAACCCCTTGACATACAAATAAAATGCGCCTTGACGCGTCCGTAGAATACCATTTAATTTGGTTGAATAGTGAACGCTCTTGTACAAGCTCAGAACAGGGCGTTTTATTTTCGGATTTGCATTGTTATATAACATTCAGTAAGGTTGATATATAGTGTTAGTGTGCAAAAATGTATTAAGTAATACTCTAAAATAATAATTTAGAACTTTTCTAACGTCTGGAATGTTTTACATTGGCAAATCGTTTCACTTCTTATATTATGTTTTTATTACTCATACGTAAAAGTACTATCTTGGCACACTTTTTTTAGTGCGACAAATGCCATTTTTGGCTGTATTACTACATAACTAAACGGGTAACGCACGCAAATATTCAATATCGCTAAGGTACATTTAAAAAAAACCGGCCAAGTGCGAGTTGTGACTCGCGCACCGAGGATTCCGTACAAACTTGTAAGTAAGGTATCTTTTTTTTTGTGGAGGGCGTAGCAAGCACATTTGAAAGAAAATTCAGAATAAACAGCTTGGTGCCCATATATACTTTTTAACCTTCGGACCTAACCGAAGAGGACCTAACTGTACGCAACGCATATGCTTCTGCTGCCTGACAATACCACGCAACATATTAGTGTATTCTCATAAGTTTCTAATAGTAAATTCGCATTTTTCTTGTAATTAAACTACAGATTTACGGTTTTCAGATTTTTCCCTTTACATGTGCTGTAAGACACCGCTTCTTGCCAAATTTCATGATTCTAGGTCAACGGGAAGTACCCTATAGGTTTTGATTCCCTTGAGAAATCGTAAAATATGCGACATAAACGGTCATATCTTTTGATCGCGTCGACTTACAAGTTTAATTTTTTTACAGCTGAAAGAGACCGCAGACCCGAGTATTTGATACAAATTTCAACTTGTTACCTCTACGCGTTCCTGAGAAAAATGGTCTTGACAGACAGACAGACGGACAGACAGACGGACAACAAAGTGATCCTATAAGGGTTCCGTTTTCGGTACGGAACCCTAAAAAAACAATTAAATAAATAAAATAAACACAATTCTGACCTCAATATTAAAAAAGTGACAGAATTTTTTTTTCATTACAAAATAAAAATTAAAGAAATCGTTTTAAGATAAGTGTAAATTCTGTGGTGATATCGGAGACTAATGAGAGTTCTTCTGACAAATCACCAACACCTGAGACAATTTAAAGAGCAAATTCTTAATTTTTTATTCTATTTTTTTTTGATGGCCCCTGGATCCCAAACATGTAAGATACGTATGAGCCCCTCGCATGAGTAATAAAAAATATTGTTTGTAACACGGACGGTATTGCCAATTGCCCTCTCCAGCGAATGTGCGCACTCACTTCGTTCGTGCGCCCAATTTCGCTCCCATGACAACTTACCGCCCTAGTTGCAAAATATATTTGCACACATGACATCCTTTTGCAGGGCTGTTGCTTTTTATTTGCCGCAGGTACATTTTCGGGAAATTGTGCCCAATATTTTCCTTGTAATCGAGTTATTATCATATTATTAAGAGGTGGAAGCATCTTCGACTGTCTACAAAAACGGCATTTATGCACGACCGAAACAGATAATACAATAATATTATACTGCCCGGTATTGGCCAAAGAGATTTCTTGACGTCTCGGAGACTACTATGGCACATGAAATACATGACGTCTTAGAGACGTCATTCTATGTTAAGGGGTTAATATACTATTTTAAAAACAAAATTTGTATTTAAACAATCGGAACAACAGCCTGAATATATAAATATATTCAACCTTTTCGGAGCTCTATACTATAACAATTACTGAGTTTTTTAGGTATACCAAAACAATTCTTATGTGAAATTTGTCAGGAAAGGTTTATAATATATTAAATTACGAGTTCAGTAAGCGCGATTTTACAGCACGCGATAAAGTTTGGAAAACGACGAGCGTAGCTAGGAGTTTTCTAATGGGCAAGTGCTCAAAAACAACTTACGAATGAGTTTTTAATAGTATTTTTTCTATTTTGCGCCCTTCTATGCCATTTCTAAATAAAAAAATTACCGATACATATTGAGAAATTTGTATCGCACTCGGCGTGCCATAACCGCACGCATATGGGTGCTGTTATGAGTCCATTAGAGACGCAAAATAAAACAATAGATTTTTTGAAAATTTGTTTTGATTCAAGAAAGCAAAGCTGCACTGATTAGAGATAAACTCAAACTTTAAAAAACAATTTTCTATCTCTTTAGCCAAAACAGGTCTTGTTCAAAAGGCTATAGTTCAAAAACTAAGAGAGAGAGAAAATAAAAAGTATTGCAAATTTTATTACTAATTTTGCAATGACTTTACAGATATCACTAATTTCTAATATTTGCAATTATTTGTCTAAACCAGGGGTGGGCAAATCTTTTTACTGTCAGGCTGCAGATGGCTATTCACTTAAGGAGGTTCGAGCGTAACTAATGAGTCAAAATAGTGCTTGAATTTTTCAATATTTTGAATTATCCTAATAGTTGTTAAAATTAATTATTTTTATTTATAATAATGTAACCAATTTTAAAATTGGTAATTATTATTTATTTAATAAAAAAAAGTTATTTAATGACTTCGTTATTTTTGACTTATAAGGTGAAATAAACAGATCTGACAACATCCGTGTTATGAGTCGACTGGTTGTAAAGAGATCAGAATTTTATTAGCCCAAGATGTTGGCCGATAACCTCTAATTACCAAAAGACCAAAAATTATAGATAATCTATATAAAAAGCCGGAGTGTATTCTATCAAATAGTTCCACAGACGTTCAAAAGTTCAAAATGTTTTCATATTTTTCTTTTCTCTCACAATCAGCTGTTATCGCGACGTTGCCAAACCATCTGTCATGTGAATTGCTGTCGATAAATAGGATTCAAAACAAAAAAATCTTCAATTATTTACATAATTACATCGGTAACATCAATCACATTGCTTTAATGTTATCGTGTTTTAATATTATCTAAGTTTATTGTATATAGTTTTTTATTCCATAAAGTTGGGAAATTAATATCGAAAAAAATAAATAAAGACGTGACGGAAGCAATAGGAACCTGTATATAAGATTCGAAAAAACATCATTTTTGATTTTTTTTTTCCGGATAAACTAAATGGAGGATCACTCTCAAATTTTGAGAGGACATAAATAAAGTATTGATATTGCGAATTGGGGCCTGCGGTACGTCCATGGAGGTGTCGGTCGAAAGTAGACACGTGGGGCTATAATCCCTGAAAAGAACAATACAATTTTAAAACATTTCACCGAATATTGAAGGTTTCAATTTGCTCAATTTTGAAAAATTTGTATCGAGTTTGGACGGACGTCGAGATCCCCAAATGCGATCGAGCGGTGCGCCGTTCCTATCACTTTATAGACCCTTTCGTTCTCTATTTAGAAACCGCCACCGCGACGCCCTGCTCTTAAATTTAGCGAATCCCGGAGTATTCTCGCGTACATCTGCAAAACATGGTTTTGCGGGCGTCTCGGCGCCATCCGGGTCGCAATCGCAATTAAACTCCAAAACAAACTAAAAGGCACTATGCCGAATGGATTGGTGCCGGTCCGGTCCCGATCCGACTGTTGGATATCCCAGGAGAGGGATCCCCGCAAATTAGGTGAAAAAAAAACCCGCATTTTTCCGATTTTTGTGTTAAAATTGACCCAGAGCGTGTATAGGATGCCGCAGGTTCCAGATTCATAAAGCGCCCATTGCGGGTAAACATCTCGCATCGAACGAACCAGTTTGGAGACACGGCGCTCCTCAATCAAGAGAACGGCGTCCACAGATGTGATGCAAAAAACGACTTTTTTTCGCTTACATTTTCCGCCGCACCGGGTGAACCGACGGTCGAGTACTTTTCCGCATGGCGTCAAAAAACGTGAAATCGACGCGGCAAGATGACGCAGCAGAAAAATCGAGCTTCGACGAGCATGAGGAACGGAGTTTTTGAAAAAAAAGTGAAAAATTTAAAACGCATCTACAGCCGCCCCCTGCGGAGGCGGACCTTTATAAGGCTCGTCTAAAAAAAACTAATTTTTTGTTCAATTTACCAGCAAAAAATCAAGACGCAAACCGCATTTTTACACAATTTTGCGTAATTAAAAAACAAATTGTCATTTTTGGACCCCTTTTTTGTTGAGAAATGTCAGAGTTGGAAATGTTAAAGAGCGACGTCTATGTATAAATGACTTAACCGAACCTTATTTCCGTCAGTGAACGTCATTTCCGATTGGAAAAAGATCCCAGTTGCTTCCAAACCGCGCCCAAATTAAATGAGTTTCAAACACAAGCAGTTAGAACCCAATTAATACGTTCGCCTGTCTGTAATCACGTTTGTTTTTTTCTTAGATATTTTCTTAAGTGTACTGTGGAACCTGTACAAATACCACGAGCAATTTTTGCCGAAAATGTGATTTATGTGATCTGATGACGAAAATATAAATCACGAAAAATTTTAACTTTTAAATATTCTTATGACTTTTTGAATAATTTCGCACTTTTGTTTTTTTATTTGTTGATTATTGCTGCGGCACCCCATGGTGCCGCGGCACCTAGTTTGAGAACCCCGGATCTACAGTATATACGAGAACTATTCATTACCTGAAGCACTGCCCAGGTTTCAATAGAGTCAAAGGCATTCTGATAGACCACAAATACCATATGGAGAGGAATGTTATATTCCGTGCATCTCTCGATTAATGTACGCAGCGTTTGGATATGGCCAATAGTGCTGAATCTCCTCCTGAATCCTGCCAGTTCGATGGGCTGGTAAAGTAGAATTTTTGCATAAGACGATTGGTTATGATTTTGGATAACAGCTTATAAAGGGTGGATAGTAGGCTGATTGGTCTATAATTTTCGATACTTTTCGATAATTTTCGTACAGTCGCCCTTCCTGAAGAGCAAAGGTAACTTGTATGTTCTGCCAAGGTCATGGATTTTGCCTCCATCGAAACACCTGTTCAGGAGTATCAAAATTGGTTGTTTTAGTTTCTCCTCCGGCCTTCAGCATATCGTTCGTCACCCTATCTGCACCTTGCCTTTTTTTAACTGGCCCAATGCCGTTTCCAGTTACGCTCTGTCAATCATTTGGAGCTTCTCGGATCCCACATTTTGGATGCATTTTCTCGTTCCACCCGTGCGTCTCCAGGTGGAGCTCAACCTTCATGAATATTATGGTAACACTTTTGGGCATCCTCCTTCTGTTCGTTTTTCATTTTGTGTATTTTAACCCATTCATAACTTTTTCCAAAATCTTATTCAGGTCTGCATATTCGGTGAGTCCCTGCTAGTTCTTTGTGGATCCTGGATCATCACCTCAGTTTCCAGGCTGATGCTTGTATTTATCGGTTTTATTTTCTGCCGTTCAGATGCTTGTTGTGATTAAAGTGATGCTTGTCGTGAAATAAATAGGTACCCTGGTAAAAGAAATGAAATGTCGTCGAGAGTCCGAACGAAGTAGCGCCGTTAATGCGTCAAGTTCTCAAAATGTTTGGAAAGTGCCTTTAGGAACACTGAAATTTGAACAGTGAAGTTGCGTTCAACTTTTTTATTGTGAAGTGCCACCAAGCGTCGGGAAGTGTTGACATTTGTGCCTCCAGACGACACTTCGTTTGTCTCGAAAACACTTCGTTGCACTTTGACAACAATTTTCACCAGGGTAGCTAGGAATACATGGAAGAATTTCTATGGGAGAAACGTTTTTGAAGAATACGGAAACATATTTATTTATAATACAAAAAAAAATTGATTTTCAGTAAAAACCGGCCAAGTGCGAGTTGTGATTCGCGCACCGAGGGTTTCGTACAAACTTAAAAGTAAGGTATCTTTTTTTTGTGGAGGACGTAGCAAGCATATTCAGTTAACTTGACAAGTGGCCCTCCTGAAATCACGACCATCTTAGTACCGCTGCAAGCATAACCTCAAGATGTCGGTGTATGTCACCGTATGATGGAATTCTACCCTATATTTTATTACCATACATCCTCCATTGACTATGAGTGTTTAGGGGTTCTGGAACTTCACTATTTGTTTATACTGCTCAATTTTGCCTGTATACCTGTATACCCTGTATAAAGATATACAGGGTATTTTTTTTTAAATAACGCGAATATTTTTAAACTTATAAAAAGAAAACTTTATTTTAGTATTACACTTATTCACTAACTTATATTAAGATCTAACTATTTCTAGATCTAATATAAACTAATATAGTAACTATTTCTAGATCTATTTCGTTACTCTTAACATTCAGTTGTTCAATTGACTGCTTTTGGGCAATTGACTACCAAAAAATATAGGGCGTACGTGATTTAAGTATATGTAGATTATAAACAAAATTTAGACGAAATATAATATATACAGGATGTTACGGCACTTGAGTATGTCGCATGTCGGTTATAAACAAGCAAAATTTAGACATAATATATATCCTGTATATATTATGTATATAAAGCGTACGTGATGAAATGCATAACGAATATAAACATAGAAAATTCAGAATATACAGCTTGGTGCCAACACATACTTTTTAACCTTCGGACCTAACCGAAGAGGGCCTAACTGTATGCAATCCATATGGTTCTGGAGCCTGACAATATACCACTACGACAACATTAGTGTATTTTCATAAGTTTCTAATAGTAAATTCGCATTTTTCTTGTAATTAAACTACATATTTACGGTTTTCAGATTTTGCTTTTCATGTCTTTCATGTCTTTCATGACCTTTCTTTACATGTGTTGCAAGACACCGCTTCTTGCCAAATTTCATGATTCTAGGTCAACGGGAAGTACCCAATGGGTTTTGATTCCCTTGTGAAATTGAAAAATATGCGACATAAACGGTCATATCTTTTGATCGCGTTGACTTACAAGTTTGATTTTTTCACAGCTGAAAGAGACCACAGACTCGAGTATTTGATACAAATTTCAACTTGTTACCTCTACGCGTTCCTTAGAAAAATGGTCTTGACAGACAGACAGACGGACAGACATACATAAGGGTTCCGTTTTCGGTACGGAACCCTAAAAAAAACAACATTATTTTTCTGGTGTTCCTTGAGTGATACGACGGTGCACTAAAAGCTAGTAAATAACAAATTTCACATGAGATTTGTTTTGGTAGTCCTAAAATGACTCAATAATGTTATAGAGCCTCGGAAAGGTTGAATATATTTACATATTCAGGCTGTGTTCCGACTTTATTACTGGTATACGTTTATCTATAATGTAGTATAGTTTTATTAATATTAAATTATCAGATAAAATTTTATTTATTTGCAGAAAAATCTCTTTTTGAAAGTGATCAAACTTTGACTATATCAAACCATATGTTTTTTTATGGAAACACAACCATTGTGAGCATACTGGTCATTTTTCTTGCGTGTCTCTTCTACAAAGTTAGTGTTTGCTAAAACCTTAAGTCTTTTAGGGCAGCGTAATCCCATGTTATCTATAAGATTATTTTTCTTTTCACACAAAATGTCTCCCCCTAGTCAATTTACATGACAACATCATAACCGACTTAATTAAAATATTTCGCGAAACCCAGTCACGATTCCATTTAACTTTAAAGAAAGTTCCGGTTAAAATTAATACACATCTAAATACCTGACTATTTTTCGTTATTAATCAAGTTAAGAAAAACTGAATGAGTTTTTATTAAAAAAATAAAAATTCCGGCGTAAATGAAAAAGGAAAAGCTGTAAAAGTTTATACTTGAAAAGCTTTGAAAATATATATTTTATTTTCTTACGGCACTGATTTAGGAGTGGCTAGATATTCTACGGAATTTCAACCTTTTATTTCGCTCTGTTGATCCGTTACAAGTAAAAATCTGCGATAAGATAAAACGTTCGTAAATCCCACCCAATTTTGTATTTATAAATAAAAAAAGAGACGCAAGAATTATTACCCTTGAAACGAGGGTAATTTCAGTAATCTCAAACCAAAAAAAACAATCTCATATTTTTTGCCTTAATAAATGATCGCTGGAACGAAAACGAACAATATTTAGGGTTGATTTGAGTGTTAAAGTTTTTGACTCGAATCAGGAAATTCTTGAGTGGAAGAGAATTGTTGAAGTTGAATTAGGAAACTATTGAATTTATTAAGAAATTTGCTAAGTGGTATTTTTGTTGAGAGTAATTTATGTATTACAAATATATTCAAAGAGTAATTTATTCGTTTGTTTGGAGTTGACGTTTAAAGAGGGTGAGCCCATAATTATAATAATCGATAATAAAATAAGATCGTTACAGGAAATAAATAAAAATTGATTTCCTTTGAGATACACGAAGGGGTGTGTTGTGTGTTCAAAGCAAGTAAATTTCCCGTTGGAAAAGAAAAAAAGAAATGTTTTACGCACGCCACATACATATACAAGAAAGATTAAACTAAACAAATATTGATTGAACATTGATTGTAAAGAAACTTTTTTTTCTAAATATTAATAAGAGTAGTTTAAAACTTTTGTTATTAGATTTAGCGTTATTGTGGTCCGTAATGATATCCGTGGGGGTTGTGATTTAAGGGCAGCAATAAACAGTTTTAGTTTTGAACGTAATATCTTATACTCGGTGTTTTCATATATATTTTTTTGTTTGAGGGGTTGTTTCTTTTCGCTTTCTTTTCCCTCCACCTCCGGATTTGTCGTCCGAAAATGGTGTAGTTCTCTCCAGTAAATCATCAACAAAAACACAACCATATTGGTTGCATGTTGGCAGAAGTTGAGCATAAAATTTTATTTATGATATGTAGAGGAATCATGTACAGGCATATGTTACCAACAATATGTGGACTGAGTCTGACATTAACAGGCTACAAGGATACAAGTGGATATTCATTATTTTAACAATAACAATAATATATCATTTCAAGTTTTCTGAAAACAAGTCACCAGAAATTAACTCGTTCATCTGAAAATTTACATATTTCACTCACAACACTACACTCTAACTATTTTAAATTATCACCATTTATATTTTATTTTCATTCAATTTGTTACTACTGTTTTTGTTTAAAAATAGCTTACACCATAAACAACACGACAAAATATATTTTCCACTTTTAATGTTAATAAACTACTATTAACCCAGCAATTTATAATCCAATATTTATCAAACAGACATTTACGATAAATAATTTTCAATCGCCGCGCCAGAATAAAAATGTCAGTAATTGTTTTTAATATATCATATAATAGCCTAATACTTCCGATTTATAAATTCCCATAAAAATATTCCAAAAATTTTGATAAAAAAATTTCAACAATTTCCTAATTTCACTGAAGAAATTCCGAATTCCAATAACTACTTGCTAATTTCAAAAGTTTAAAATTATTTGATTCATGCAAGGAAAAAGTACACTTTACAAATTACAGTTTCAAATAGTAGCAGCGGCCTTACGAATTTGAAACTCTAAAAACTACAAATTGCTTTTGTTAATATTACACTATCCGATATTAATATTAAATAAGTTTTAAAAATTACAGTGTGCGACTGCAATCTTTACAAATTTGTATTCGTCCGCTGCTACTATTTAAACTGTAATTTTTAAAGTGTACTCTTTTTCGTGTGTTCCGCCCTAAATATTCCAAACTGAAATAAACATGTTTACCGCATTTTCAGAACAATAATTTTAAGCAGCATTTTATGTTGTTGTTTACCTTAAAATCAATAATTCACAATCATTTATTCAAAATTTTATTTTATTCCACATTAAATATTCCACATCGCAATATTCCATATTTTTAAAACGGTTAAAGCGGCACTGTTTCATTTGTGAAATTACCCTCATTTGTTTTTCCCATTAACCAATGTGGGTCCAGGGGGGTTAGCTCATTGTACTTCTCCAAATTATTCCATTCATGCAAATAGGATTAGGTCTAGGATTCTATGTGCCATGTTCTTCACGGGGATCTCTTTTACTGTAATGTTTAGTTTGTGTCTCTTACGTGCAATTACTTCGCAATGGAAGATTATATGGGATACTACTTTTCTACTTTTGTAGTCCATCTTTATCATGATGGGTTGTATTTCCGCTTGGAATGTCCTAGCATGTGATCCCAGCGGCACAGAGACACTGTACCCCAGGGATAGTCCGTAGATTCCAGTTCCACTGTCCTTTTCAGAGCCCTCTGTATTCCTGTCCGACTAACCTTGACATGTGTTTCGTTTCTTGCATTCCGTCCAACGTAGTTGTGCTTTGAAAGGTAGATCGATTGATACCCTTTCAATATTGAGGTTTGGCTATGATATTACATTCGTTATCGTGGCGCGCCCTGACTCTCGTCAGAGCCTCCCATGTACCATTACATTTGCATTTAAAGACCAATTATCTCATTTTTTGAATGGCACTAGAGTGGATTTTAGGGGATTTACTTACAGATTATAAGTGTGGTGGTGGATCAGATAGCTAGGCGCTTGGCCTTTGAATCAGACAGTTGGGGTTTAAATCCCCACAGAACCAAAGCAGCAAAAATTAAAAAGTAATGGCTGCAACCCATCACACTCAATTCACCAATCCGGCTTACGGCTCGCGTGCACCAAAACCGATTTCGCCGGCCGATGGCGCACAGAACTACCCGGACGTATATTTTCTTACGGCTAGCGTACACCAAAACCGATTTTGTCGGCCGATGGCGGACGGAAGTATCCTTGGTTGGTCTAGTATAAACTGGGTTGGTCTATTATAAACTGGGTTGGTCTATTATAAACACAACTAAATAATTTTTCAATATCCATCCATATAGTCGTTTTGTTAGATAACAACAAAATTTAACTACAAGAGAAATCCCAACTTGACGGTTGATCGGATGTTTTCGGGCGTCATCGGACGATGACGGTCGTGTTTGTGTAAGCACTCTCTTTCTTTTACGTAGTAAGTATCTGATTCAATCGTCCGAGTTCGGCCGTCGTCGTCCGAGCAAACTTCGGCCGATGACGGATTAGGTGAACGCGAGCCGTTAGGATGAGTTTTTTATTTTATTGAGCAGATTTTCATATAAAAATTGTGTCATTTTCATCTTTCCATAGAGAACCGTTTGGCCGAAATTTTTTTTACAAACGAAAAAATTCAAAAAAGAAATTGGGTTGTTTTGATATATTTTAAAACCTTATTATAAATAATTTGGATGTGCGATTCGAAAAAGTTAAAAAAATTGTTCAATTAATTATAAACAATTTAAAAGTGATAAAATTTTGAAAATAATCACGTGACTCCAAACGCGCAATAATTTGTTTGTAAAGTCGAAAGGGTGAAACTTCATTCTAACATTCAAACATAAACATTCTTTATAAAATCGTCGTTTCAGAATTTTTTCGGCGCACTGTTTAAAACCATTGGTTTCGACGTTTAACAATGTGGGACATTTAAAAATATTTTTTGAGTTCTTTTTATAGTACCTACTCCTACACGATAGAACGAAACAAGCACGATAACTTTTAATATTTGACTTTTAATATTTGACATATTTGACATGTCTACTACAACCAATGTATCAATAAAGTCAGGAGCGGGTAGAAATTACATATTTTACGTCACAACGGTACCTATGCGTTTTCGGTACCGAGTTTAAAAATATTTTTTCAATTTGTTATAACTTTTTAATTACAACGAAAAAAATGAAACTGAAAAAAGTTTTGTCATAAAACTTATATATGAGCTTTCGATTTATGCCGAAAAAAAATTGATTCAAATACCTAATTCAGGGAAGGGATAACTTTTGGGATTTTATATTTTTTACTTTTGCGACCAAACCGAAGGTTTTTACAAAATTTGCAAAGAATACTTTTTTGTAGACATCCACATTCTACATACGGATATCCTGGTTATCATTTTCTATTTTCAGCCGTTGACAAGATATTTGCAAAATTCATTTAAATACACAATCATTTGCCATGCCGTGGAGGCATGGCAAATGAGCCATTGGAGGCGGAGTTTTCAAATTTGACCAGCGGGTATTTCATGTGGCCACCCACATTTGGTAAAAGTTTCGTTGAAATCCTTACAGTGTTAATATATTTTTTCGCAATTTTTGAATATTTTGAAATTTTCGTGTTCGTTTTTGGTTGAAATTCGTGATTGACATGTCTGGATTTGTTTAAAAAATTATTAAGTTTCACACAACGTGGAACAATAAAATTTGAAACATTTGTAGAGAATTAGTCAGTCTATGATATCCCTTAGTTAGTTTTGCAAAATATTTTATCTGACGGCGGTCGCCGCCCCTCAAACTCGAACATAACAGGAATTAATAAATTCAAGTAACTATAAAATGAAAACTGCAAGAGATATATTGAAATTACTTTCGGAAATATATAGAATATACATTTATCTATTGAAATTGACGGTTTGCTATTTTCATGGCCGACACCCTGGACACTTTTTTCTATTAAAGAAATATTTATTGAAAACTTTCTTTAAACTCTTTTTTTCAACTCTTCGAAGTCTACCAAACAAGCATTTAGGTTTTTATTAAATGCTACCACGCTATTTTATAGAGCAGATTTTCATCTAAAAATTGTGTAATTTTCATCTTTCCAAAGCGAACCATTTGGCCGATTTTTTTTTTACAAACGACAAAAATCCAAAAAAGAAATTTAGAGAGGGGATAAATTTTGGGATTATTTTTTACTTTTGCGACCAAACCGAAAGATTTTACAAAATTTGCAAAGAATACTTTTATGTAGACATTTTAATTAGTAATTTTCTATTTTCGGGCGTTGACAAGATATTTGCAAAATCCATTTAAAGACACAATCATTTTCCACGCCGTCCCCATTGAGCACTCAAATGCGGCCAGCGGGTACCTCATGTGGCCACCCACAATCGGTAAAAGTTTCGTTGAAATCCATACAGTTTTTATATATATTTTCGCAATTTTTGAATATTTTGAAATTTTTGTGTTCGTTTTTGGTTGAAATTCGTGTTTAACATGTCTGAATTTGTTCAAAAAATTATTTTAGTAATTATTTTTGTAGCAATATGTGTAAAAAAAACGAAAAGAAATATTGCGCTGTGATAGTGTGTTACAGCATAAGCGAAGTTGAAAAAATGTTATTTTCACGTGATTACTAACGTAATTGCTATGCGAGAAACTCCAGGCGAATAAAATCTGGAAACAGAAAATGATTTCGCAAAACATTTTCTTATAGCCCAGTTTGTACAATAAGCCACATACTTAGCAAAAGTATACACTCCAGGCGAATAAAATCTGGAAACAGAAAATGATTTCGCAAAACATTTTCTTATAGCCCAGTTTGTACAATACACCACATACTTAGCAAAAGTATGTGGTTTATTGTACAAACTTGTACTTGACTTCTTAAAACATTTTTCAGCAATTTCGGCTTCACCCACACAACTTCACCCCAAATTCCACAAATCTGAGTTAATTTTTAACAACTTGAGTTAATTTTTAACAACTCGCCGTTCTTTCGGAGAGGAGTGACCAATAATTTCAAACGCACAGTACATTCTAAATAAGAAACGAAAATAATGGTCATAAAAAAATTACTTAATTATGTGATTCAAATCTTATTTATTGCAATATAAGACTGATAAAGCTGATTGACTCACAGCAGAACAAAGGATTTGGCGGAACAGAGCAAGTCGCCTCTCTGTTGGCTTCTCCATTTTGGACCTCCACCAGAGCATATCTGTGATTGTCGACATACACCGGTGAGGGTCCGAATG
Organism: Phosphuga atrata; assembly: GCA_944588485.1. Taxonomy (NCBI): domain Eukaryota; kingdom Metazoa; phylum Arthropoda; class Insecta; order Coleoptera; family Silphidae; genus Phosphuga; species Phosphuga atrata. The sequence goes on along the minus strand of OX155907.1, from coordinate 19,814,698 downwards.
TACAACAAAGTAATGAAATATTCTTCTCACCGACGATCTTTCACCGACGTATTTGGTATGTGTTGACATTCACCGGTCAAAGTCGACATTCTCCAATTTTATTCACGGTAACATATACACAAGATCTGGTCTGTTGTTGACCTGTTCCACCGGGACATATAGCATATTCGGCATATGGCTTATAATTTACTGGCGTAAACCTTGTAGGTTAGGTTAGGCGGTGGTGTCCTAGTAGTGAAGGTGTCAGATTCTTTTTCTTGTGGCGCTAGAGCCCAAATTGAGCATTGACCTCCCCTAGCTACCTCCTCCATTTCTCTCTTTCCCGGGCCACTTCCATCCATCTTCTTGTTTGTGTGGGGTCAGATTACTAAGCCACATGTCCCGGGTTCAAATCGTGGGTATGGAAAAATAAGCTATCGTCTTACTGTGCATGGCTGTGGCAGAGTCATTTATATATATTTTTGCAATTTTTGTATATTTTGAAATTTTTGTGTTCGTTTTTGGTTGAAATTCGTGTGTCCATACAGTGTTTTCGTGAATTCGTGAATCCATACAGTGTTTATATATATTTTCGCAACTTTTGAATATTTTGAAATTTTTTGTGTTTTTGGTTGAAATTCGTGTTTAACATCGTTCGTGTCTGAATCGTTTCGTGTCTGAATTTGTTCAAAAAATTATTTTAGTAATTATTTTTGTAGCAATATGTGGAAAAAAAAACGAAAAGAAATATTGCGCTGTGATAGTGTGTTACAGCATAAGCGAAGTTGAAAAAATGTTATTTTCACGTGATTACTAACGTAATTGCTATGCGAGAAACTCCAGGCGAATAAAATCTGGACACAGAAAATGATTTCGCAAAACATTTTCTTATAGCCCAGTTTGTACAATAAACCACATACTTAACAAAAGTATGTGGTTTATTGTACAAACTTGTACTTGACTTCTTAAAACATTTTTCAGAAATTTTGGCTTCACCCACACAACTTCACCCCAAATTCCACCAATCTGAATTACTTTTTAACAACTTGAGTTAATTTTTAACAACTCGAGTTAACCATTTTCACTGAATTGACAAATCCACTATATTTTAACCACACTTAATTAAGTTTGCATCATAATTAATTAAGGGGTTAAAACTTAATAATTTTGTCAATTTAATGCAAGTATGGATTACTATGTAGTAAAGCAACGTACGCACGGTATAAAAAACTAGCGTATAGTCCTGGCTATAGTTATGTGACCGCTTCGTATAGTCCAAATATATTCGTATAGTTGAACTTTACGAAGCGATCACACAGCTATAGTCAAACTATAGCTGTCTAGACCAAAACTGGACCAAAACGCCGGAAGACTTCGGCGAGAAAGTTTGGACTCAACCGTTCATCGGCCGTTTTCTCTATTTCGAGCTTTACGAGCTCTCTTTCTTTTACAAGTGTTTGATTCAATCGTCCGAATTCGGCCGTCGTCGCCCGACCAAACTTCGGCCGATGATGGATTAGATGTACGCGAGCCGTTAGGCAACCGTGGCGTCTCAACTGCCTAACACCTTCGCTGGCAATTTGTCGTTCGGATTCGACGTTACACTGTAGGTCCCCATATTCAAATCTTAGTGCTAAGGTTGGATATATGGCAAAGAAGAGGCCGGTGCTAAGCAGTTGGACATAAAGGCTGATGATGACTTGAAGATCTAACCCCCTGCACCCCCTGATGACTCTACCTCGTTCATGAGCTTCATAAAGAAAGCTTTAATAATAATAAATAATATTTAAAGCAACAATTATAAAGCGATTATTCGTTCTAATAAAGTTTTCACGAAACCACCCTATATATCCAGCAGGAAATGCAGTAAATTAATTTCATTTCCAGCTTGTTTTAAAAGTATTCCACGTAATAAACAACAACCACTTAATTAAAACACTTTTACGTTTGAAACAACAGTTTATCAAACTTTGCCGTAATAACCGTTATAAAAAATAAAGTAATTTCTTACTTAATCCACCCTTAAACGCATATTTTTTTTAGATTTAGTTTATTTTTTAGTGTTTTGTTAGTCGACTATAATATACTTCTTGTTGCCGTTACGGCCCGTTTAGGGCTTTAGCATTCTTCTCACTGAGGGTTGCCCATCAACTTCGGGAAACGATTTTCCAATTTCCCGATTCCTCTCGCGCCTTCTTCCACGCTGTTCAGTCTCGGTCTGTCCTGCGGCCTGCGTCCTCCTATAGGGACTTCCAGTTCACACTGCATCTCGATGCTAGCATAGCACATCTCCAATATATTGCGTATACAGAAGATCTGGTCTGTTGTTGACCTATTCCGCCAGAACAAATGGCATATTTGACATATCTATATATGTTACCGTGAAAGATGGCAATTTGGAGAATATCGACTTTCACCGGTGAATGTCAACATTCACATAGTCGCTTGGTGTATGTCCGAAATATTTGCAAAATACCGTTATTTCTGACTTACACCGGTGAATATCGACACTCACCATGCAATAATGGTGAATGTTGAACATGTCGGAGATTTATATTTTCTTCTCCGTAATTCAGTCGCTATTGACAAGGGTGACGTAACTTTTTCGCCGCTGCTTCTGAGAGCATTGACCAATAATTTAAAACCCACAGTACATTCTAAATGAGAAACGAAAATAATGGTAATAAAAAAACTACTTATTTATGTGATTGAAATCTTAATTATTACAACATAAGACTGATTGACTCCCAGCAGAACAAAGGATTTTGCGGGAGAGAGCTTCTCTGTCTCCATTTTGGACCTCCACCAGCGCGTATCTGTGATTCTCGACATACACCGGTGAGTGTGAGTCGCCTCTCTGTCTCCATTTTGGACCTCCACCAGAGCGTATCTGTGATTGTCGACATACACCGGTGAGGGTCCGAATGTACAACAAAGTAATGAAATATTCGATCTTTCACCGACGTATTTGGTATGTGTTGACATTCACCGCTCAAAGTCGACATTCTCCAGTTTCGGTCACTCAAGGTAACATATACACAAGATCTTGTCTGTTGTTTACCTGTTCCACCGGGACATATGGCATATTCGGCATATGGCTTATAATTTACTGGCGTGAACCTTGTAGGTTAGGTTAGGCGGTGGTGGCCTAGTAGTCAAGGTGTCAGATTCTTCTTCTTCTGGCGCTACAGCCCAATTGGAGCCTTGGCCTCCCGTAGCTTCCTCCTTCAATCCTCTCTTTCCTGGGCCATTTCCTTCCATCTTCCTGCGTATGTGGTATCAGATTACTAAGCCACAAGTCCCGGGTTCAAATCGTGGGTATGCAAAAATAAGCTATCGTCTAGTAAGACGATAGCTTATTTTCCCTATGCTAGCTATGATGACTTTGACATAGCCATACACAGTAGTGCATGGCTATGTCAAAGTCATCATAGCAAAAAATCTGCCATGAAGCATTCCCTAATAATAGTGGCTCGCCAACCACGTTAAAACTGTGCATGGCTGTGGCAAAGTCATCCCAGTAAACAAACTGGCACAAAACCTCCCCTAATAGTGGCTCGCCAAGCACGTTAAAAACTGTAAAGGCTCCCTACACTTGTGTCTAAGACCAAGACACCAAGCACAAGTGTAGGCAGTGGGAATATGTCCAGGTCCTACTTAGGACTGTAGCACCGCTAGAGTTAGAAACCTTAGGTCACATACTTTTGTAGTTGCTACATTATTTACGGTTTCCCTTCCTGTGTATTGGTATAATAATCGCCGTATTCTAGTCCTCCGGCATTCGCTCCTGTCTCCACACCTCCTTTATTAGTTTATGTACTTTGTGTCTTAGTTTATCCGTCCTATATTTGAGGAATTTTTCGGGCATGTAATCTCATCCCGCCGCTTATATTGAAGGTTCTAGGCTCTGCTGTGTGTATTGCAAGTTCTGTCTCTTTGTTTTCCATTATTGGAATATATAGGGTCTTTCATTAAGCGCTTACTATTTTTAAATTTAAATAAAACAGAGCGTGTGTGAGATATCATCGAAATTTCTTATTTGTTTGAAAGGCCTATCGATGCCATTATGTGTGGAATATAACATCCTAAAAATGTCCTCCGTGGTTTCGCTGGGTGGCGTGCATCCATAATGTCAAATTTTCCATGATTGGCGCAAGACTTCGCAAGTTCTGTCTCTTTGTTTTCAATTCTTGGAATATATAGGGTCTTTCATTAAGCGCTTCCTATTTTTAAATTTAAATAAAACAGAGCGTGTGTCAGATACCATCGAAATTTCTTATTTGTTTAAAAGGCCTATCGGTGCCATTATGTGTGGAATATGAGATCCTGCAAATGTCCTCCGTGGCTTCGCTGGGTGGCGTGCATCCGAAATGTCTAATTTCCCATGACTGGCGCATAATACAGGTTTAATTTGACCGATGGCATGAGTTATGTTGTCTTTGAGGGTCGCTGTGGTTTGTGGATTATTCGCATAAGACTACGACATGCGACATAAGAAAAACCCACAAGAAAAAATCTAACGGGGTCAAATCGCATGATCTCGGTGGCCAGTTCACATCATCTCCATGTGAGATGACCATGCCCTCAAATCTCTCGTGCAGAACAAAGATTTGAGGGCATGGTCATCTCACACATTGCACATTGGACATCGGATCTTACATTGCACATTGGATCTTGCACATTGGACATTCTGCACGAACGATTTGAAGGCATGGTCATCTCACATAAAGATGTGAGATTACCATGCCTTCAAATCGTTCGTGCAGAATGTAAAATGTGGCTAGAGCTGTGTGGTATATAGCGTTTTCCTGTTGAAACCACATGTCGTTGGTGTCCATATGATCCAATTCTGGCAAAAAGAAGTTTGTAATCAATAACCTATAGCGCTCGCCGTTTACGGCGATGGCCTGGCCAACGTCGTTCTCAAATAAATATGGACCGATGACGCCGCCAATCCAAAATCTACACCAAACAGTAACTTTTTCGGGATGCATTGGACGTTCTTGAATCTCACGTGGATTGGTATCGTCCCAACTTCGACAATTTTTTGATTGACGTACCCATTTATTCAGAAATGGGTCTCATCGCAGAAGATGATTTTTTGATGCAAATTGGGGCCAATTTGCTCCAGGACCCATTCATCGAACACACTTCGTTGTCTATGGTCGTTTAACTTCAGCTCCTAGGTCAGTTGAATTTTATACGTCTGCAGGCCATAGTTACGACACAAAATTTGCGTCTTTGTGGTCTGCGAAATGTCGATTTCTTGTGAGCGACTGCATCGAATTATCCTGCACGCTCTCATATACAGCGGCGGTGTTTTCGGCAGATTTTGCGTTCCGTTGTCGTACTGGTACTGGTACTACTTTTCGGCAGATTTTGCGTTTCGTTGTCGTACTGGTACTGGTTTATTGTTTACTGAACCAGTGGACTAAAATTTATCCACCAAACTGCAAATAGTCCTCTTGATATTACGATTTTGGCGACCGTAAAATGAGCGCTGCATCACTTTGTTGTCCGTCTGTTTGTCTGTCTGTCTGTCTGTCAAGACCATTTTTCTCAGGAACGCGTAGAGGTAACAAGTTGAAATTTGTATCAAATACTCGGGTCTGCGGTCTCAACGCGATCAAAAGATATGACCGTTTATGTCGCATATTTTGCGATTTCACATGGGAATCAAAACCTATGGGGTACTTCCCGTTGACCTAGAATCATGAAATTTGGCAAGAAGCGGTGTCTTACAGCACATGTAAAGGGAAAAAACTAAAAACCGTAAATATGTAGTTTAATTACAAGAAAAATGCGAATTTACTATTAGAAACTTATGAAAATACACTAATGTGTTGCGTGGTATTGTCAGGCACCAGAAGCATATGGGTTGCATACAGTTAGGTCCTCCTAAAGATACCTTACTTACAAGTTTGTACGGAACCCTCGGTGCGCGAGTCACAACTCGCACTTGGCCGGTTTTTTAAGAATGTTCGCGACTACTTGCAATCCTGTAGTGATTCTAGTTTCTAATTTCGGCTTCTTATGCCTTTCTTTCGCGGGTGCGGTGGTGTCTCAGATAGCTAATCACTTGGTCTTTGAGTCAGACAGCTGGGGTCAAAATCCCCACAGAACCAAAGCAGCAAAAATTAAAAACTAATGGCTGAAACCCATCACACTCAATTTCCCATTTCCGCTTAGGCAACCGTGGGGATTCAACTGCCTAACACCCTGTCTGGAAATTTGTCGTTCGGATTCGACGTTAAACTGTAGGTTCCCCATATTCAAACTTATGACTCGCGTACACCTAATCCGTCATCGGCCGAAGTTTGCTCGGGCGACGACGGCGATTCAATCAAACACTTGTAAAAGAAAAAGAGTACACAAACACGACTGTAATCGTCCGATGACGCCCGAAAACGGCCGATCATCACAATGACCCGAACTTGTTGAAATTTTTCGCCAATCTGTCGGCGTCGACAGTGCAAATTGAGTGTATTTATAGTAAAATTTTGTTGTTATCTACCTAATCGACTATGGATATTGAACAATTAATTTTTTGTGTTTATTTATTTACATAGTTTATAAATAAAGTTTATAAATCAAACACAAATACATTTATGTCGTGAAATGTCGGCAAATCCGGAGTGTACTTCCAAGATTTCTTGTTGAGGTACAGGTGCCATGTGAAGTATCCACGAGGTAATATTGATACTTTGGCTGCAGGCACTTGTTAGTTCTTTAGTCTTGCCCGCGGCGAACTAGCATTGCACCCACTTCGGGAGGTTTTCCGCGATTTAAATCGAGAACAAATTTTTGTGTGTCAAGTTGACAGTTGACGCCCGACCTACTATTTGTGTTTATAACATTTAAAAAATTAGAAAAATTGAGATTTTTCCATACGGTTATGGTTATCGGCACAAGTGGTAACAATGTTGCAGTGTAGGCACATACACGTCTGAGTTACTCGGCCGGGTAGTTCTGTCCGACATCGGCCGACAAAATCCGTTTTGGTGTACGCTTAGCATAACATCGTGTCTAGAAATTTGTCGTACGGATTCGACGTTAAACTGTAGGTCCCCCATATTTAAATCTTAGTGCTGAGGTTGGATATGTGGCAGAGAAAGGCCGGTGCCCAGCAGCGGGACATAAAAGGCTGTTGATGATGTTGCCTTTCTCCGCTTATTGCGGAGTTTGCTACATTATTCTCTTCGCACTTCGTATTCAAGATGTGCCGCACGTCTGTTTCTTGCTTGATATTTCTCGTTGATTTTTGCCTGACATTCTTCATCAAAGCAGATATTCTTTTCCGTCGTTTTGTGAGTCCTATTTTGTTACCTGATGAACCCTTTTTGCTGCTGATGTTAGCACGTCTTTTATTCATTTCCACTTCTTTTCCATACGCGAGTACAATACACCGCAAATTCAAAATATTATTTATGTGTTGCCGATTGGCATATTCGTAAAAACAAAACAAAAAATGGATATTATTTAAAAAATATATAGAATTAATTAGTGATAACTCGAAGACTAGACTAGGTGCAAACACACAATTTGGTGTAGAATGAAAAAAAATGCTCCAGAGGATTTCGAAAACTAGACCTTGTTATCTAGATTCAAAGTTATACATATTCCAAAGATACTTAAACCGGCTTTTAGATTAAACTAGTTGCGTCTTATTTAAATTAAGAAAACTTAAATTAAGAGACTAGACTAGATGCAAACACAACATTTGGTTTAGAATTAGCTTAGATAAATGTTCCAAACGATTTCGAAAACTAGACATTGTTATCTAGTTTTTCTATTTTGCGTCTGTAATGGACTCATAACAGCACTCAAATGCGTGCGGTTATGGCTAGGGTTTGACGGTTTTTTAAACCAGGTTTTAAACCGGTTTTAAGAAAACCGGTTTCTAAGAATTCAAATTACTTAAAAATTAATTTTTACATAACTTATTCAATTTGCTATTCAGTCTGAGAAATGGGCAGCAGACACATTTTTACATGTTGCAAGTTATGTTGCCCAGTGCTTGTGACTTATTTTATGTTAGTAGATATGTGCAATGTCGAGTAAGAGTTATATATGAAAATACAACTCTTTGTACATTTTAATGTTTTAATGTGAAAATACAACTGTTTGTTTATTATAATGTTAAATAATGATAATTAAATAAACATAACCTAATAAGAAATAAATTTGTTACATCAAACATATTTTTCTTATTAAACAGAAACAAATTAGTGTGGTCGTAGATAAAGTATAGTACATAACTCGAGTTGTAAGGCAATTACGTAATATGCTTCTTACAACTCTCGTTACGTAATATACTAGTAGGAATTTTGCACTTGGAATGGAGACTTTAGAATTTTGGGAAAGCAGACAGACGGAGTTTTTTAAATTTCCACACTCATTTCCTCGGAAGCTTTCAAGAATATTTTAACGACATTTTTAAAATTTCAGCTCTATCTGTCTGTCTGTAATGCCCGCCATACACGCCACGGTCTACCGGAGAGGTTACCTGTGCAGATTTGCCTGAGCAGGTCAAACGTAAGCAAAAAACTGCATTGGTCTATTCCCACACACGCTCCGGTCTACCTGCGCAGGCAAAATTGCACAGGTAGACCTCTCCGGTGGACCTTTGTCTGTATGGCGGGCATAACAGAGTCTTGAATTTGGTCATTTTTTAGCAATTTTCACTTGGAACGTAGACGTTAGAATTTTGGGAAAACAGACAGACTTTTGAAAATTTCTCGGGGATGGATGAACTCGGGATTTTTGAACTCGGGGATGGATGACCGGAAGTGGAGGAGGAAGTGGATAACCAAACGAGCTGTCGCGTTGTAAAATCAAACTTTCCGCACTCTAATGTAAATAACTATTTCAGTTAAGCATTGTCTCAAGTGATACAATGGAGCATAATAAACATATGTTCTAACCGACATGTATTAATTGTTAATTGTAAAAATGCATCAATCAATTAACAATTAATTAATTGTAATTGCAAAATGTTACAATTAACAATTAATTAATTGTTATTTGTGTTATCTTGCAATTACAATTAATTATTCTAATTGTTAGTTGCAATTAAATCTGGCAATTTAATTGTTAGTTGTTAATTGTTCTCACAATTAATTTTTGCCCAATTATGATTTCTGAGGGTTTCAAGAATATATTAACGACATTTAAAAAAATTCAACTCTGTCTGCCTCTCTGTAACAGTCTTGAATTTGGACATTTTTTAGCAATTTTCACTTGGAATGGAGACGTTAGAATTTTGGGAAAACAGACAGACAGCCTTTTGAAAATTTCCACACTGACTTCTGAAGGTTTCAAGAATAATTTAACGACATTTTCATAATTTTAGCCCTGTCTGTCCGTCTGCAACAAAGACTTGAATTTGCACAGTTTCTAGCAATTTTCCACTTGGATTATGGATAAACAGAGAGGAAGACTTTTGAAAATTTCCACACTCATTTCAGAAGGTTTCAAGAATATTTTGACGAAATTTTCAAAATTCCAACTCTGTCCCTAATAGGATTTGACGGCTTTTCAAACCCGGTTTAAAAAACTGGTTTTTAAAATAAATTTGTCAGATTTGAAAACCGGTTTTTAAATTAAGAAAACCGGTTTCAAAGAATTCAAATTACGTAAAAATTAAGTTCAGTGGATATTTTAAGTTTTTAAAAATCCTATATTCTTGGGAGAATAAAAAGAAAAATACTATTAGAAATTTTCGTTATTTTGTAAGGGCACAGTAATGTGTAAACCTACACTTTTTCTTTTTATTTTGACTTTTATATTGATATCGTTTTTTGTTATTTTATTTAAATTAAATCAAATATTTTTGTTACTCTATTTTTTGCCAAAAACTCGAAAACCGGCTAAAAAAACGGTTTTTTGAAAATCTGGAATTCGAAAACCGGTTTTTCAAAAAGTCGGTTTTTGTATAAACCCTAGTTATGGCCGAGTGCAATACAATTTTCTCAATATGTATCGGCGATTTTTTTATTTAGAAATGGCATAAAAGGGCTTTGACGGTTTTCAAACCAGGTTTAAAAAACCGGTTTTTAAAAAAAAAATCTCACATTTGAAAACCGGTTTCTAAATTAAGAAAACCGGTTTCAAAGAATTCAAATTACGTAAAAATTAATTTTTACATATCTTATTTGATTTGCTATTCATTCTGAAAGACGGGCAGCAGACATATTTTTGCAATGTTGCAAGTTACGTTGCCCAGTGCCTGTGCACTGCGTATGTGGAAAAGACCGTACCTAACCGACTTATTTTATATTAGTACATATGTGTAATGTGCTGTTTTGGCATTGACTGATATTGGTTCTTCTTTAATGTGGAGCTCAATATCCTAAACTTTTGAAACTTCATAAAGTCTTGGAACCGATTCGTATACATATCCAAAGAAACTGAAAGCAGAATTTTCATTATTTGAGGCTTAAAACTTAGATTTGTTAATTGATGTCCTGAAAACTATAAAACTAAGCTCAGTAGCTAGTAGTTTTAAGTAGAACCAGTAGTTTTAATTTCAGGCAATATTGTGCCCAAAATAACAACGTGCAACAAAATAAAGAATTAGCCACCGTTCAGTGGATATTTTAAGTTTTTAAAAATCCTATATTCTTGGGAGAATATAAAGATAAATACTATAAGAAATTTTCGCCATTTTGTAAGGGCACAGTAATGTGTAATCCTTTATTTTTATTTCGACTTTTATATTGATATCGTTTTTTGTTATTTTATTTAAAATAAATAAAATATTTTTCCTTACTCTATTTTTATGCCAAAAATTCGAAAACCGGCTAAAATCGGTTTTTGGGAAATCTGGAATTCGAAAACCGGTTTCTCAAAAACTCCATACTAGCGCCCGTTATCATTTATTTTGCTGACCACGGCATTTAATATATCGGTTTTTAAGAAATCTTACAATTAAAATATCTTACACCTCCCTTGCATTTCTTATCTAACGAAATTGATTACGCGGCGTTTCTTATCTATTATTTTTCAATAATAAACTTCAAAGTACTTCAGTTATCTTGCACGTGTTGACAGATAAACTCAAACAGGAGACTAATTACGCAGCGTTTCTTATCATTTCCAGAGGTCAATTTAAGGTCACGTCAATGCATACGGGGTGGGTACACCCCGCAACCCATTTTGGCCCAAATGGCAACCCATTTTGAATTTTCTCGCCCGCGCCGAATTTTGAATTTAGCGGTTTTTAAAAAATCTTACTATTAAAATATCTTACATCTCTCTTGCATTTCTTATCTCACGAAATTGAATACGCGGCGTTTCTTATCTATTATTTTTCAATAATAAACTTAAAAGTACTTCAGTTATCTTGCACGTGTTCACAGATAAATTCAAACAGGAAACTAATTACGCAGCGTTTCTTATCATTTCCAGAGGTTAATTTAAGGTCACGTCAATACCCACCCCGCAACCCATTTTGAATTTTCCCGTCCGCGCCAAATTTTGAATATTCCCGCGCAGGAAACAGGAAGTTTCAGGGTCAAGGTCAAGTCAAGACCACGATCGGGTCATGGTCATCTCAAGGTCATGTTAAGATCGTAGGTGGAGGTGGTTCCAGAAGGCACTATCTTTCCTTACTTTTTCTATAAACCCTTTCTTATAAAGTTCTTCTATCTTCTAAAGTCTTATAAAGTTTTTCTATAAACTCTAGTTATGGCTCGCCGAGTGCGATACAGTTTTCTCAATATTTATCGGCGATTTTTTATTTAGAAATGTAATGAAAGGGCGCAAAATAGAAAAAATAGTTTAAAAAACTCGTTCGTAAGGCGTTTTTCGCACCTTTCCATTAGAAAACTCCTCGCTACGTGGAACTAAACATGGACGCGTGCTGAAAAACCGCGCTTATTGAACTCGTTCTTTAATATACTATTATATTCAAAGTTATTTAAACCAGAATTAGTATATTTAATCCTTAATTAAAAAAAACAAGTTTTAATTAAAAAATTATTTACTGTTCTTGTAGTTATTATTATCACAATTTCGTTAAATTTATTCCATAAAAATAATAATTAAGAAATGAGAATTCCAGTTTGTTTTAATATATTACTTCGAAACATACCATTTGGCCATTTTTGTTACCGATTTTTTTAACGAAAAGCAGAAAATATGAAACCAGGAAAAAGAAATGCAAACCCGTATAAAATTAGTGTGATATTGAAGTAAGCTGTTTATTGAAATAATACACGCGGTGTAAAATTAGATTTCCATGTCACCGGTCTTGACAACCCCTAAAATTCAAACGTATCATAAAAAATGTTTACGAGGAATTAAAAACTTTTTTTAAAAGGACGTTAATTTAAATTTATCTAATCTAATATGTAGAAAGAGAAAGACAAGCCAGCAGCATGTATATTTTAGTTTTATTTTCCGGAACAGACAGAGAAAGATCTATTATGCAGGAGCGTAAAGGAACGCCTGCAGTTACTGATAAAACTTTTGCTTTACTAAAAGTATCAAAGCTCGACTAGAGACAACAACTTCAAAACTTACACAAAAAATACATAACCAAACTCCATACATTTACCTTTAGTTCACAACAAATATTAAACTTCAATTAGCATTTGTTTAAAGAATTATTCATTACGTTCGACGAAGTTTAAGCTTATTATGGACTTGTTATAAACTATAAAATTCGTGTCATTAACGATAAAAAGCGAAGGAAAACGCTTGCAAATCAATAGGAAATGAATAAGTAGTTTTTAGGAACTTTGGTTGAAACTACACGATAAAACTAAACAAATGAGGTCATTTCAGCAAATCACACACCTTTGTTTACTTTTATCGAGCAATTCTCACCTTTCATTGAACCCTTCTACCGATTTCTGTTCAACAACGACACATTTTCTAGGTGTTTTTACACCAATATTAACGTTGTTTAAATCTATTTTATCTACCGCCACTATTGTAAATGCCCTAATGGGTCATGATGTCAATATGTACAATAATTTGTACAGTTCGTAGACTTTGTAAATAAATCATGACACAGTGTAGGAGACCAGAGTGGCGGCTAACGACGCCAACCTCAGCGTCTACGACATGATGAAAGACGTCGAGATGAAGTACAGGGAGTTCCTGCTCTAACTCGACTACCTGCCCTACGATAAGGCAGAGATTACATTGAACCTGAATCCTCAACCTGAGTAATTGTTGAGGAAGTGTAGGAGACCAGGGTGGCTGCTAACGACACCAACCTCAACGTCTACGTCATGATGAAAGCCGTCGAGATGAAGTACAGGAAGTTCCTGCTCAAACTCGACTACCTGCCCCACGATAAGGTCCACAAGGCCGAGATCGAATGCTACAACGACCAGAGAAAGGTCATGAAGGTTACTGTCGAGGACGCAAGAAAAGTCATCCAGATATAATTTTCCAGCATTGAAGAATAGATCAATGCAGGCAGGGCCGTCTATGTGGGTACCGGGTATTAACCCTTCAAAAACTGCGGCCTACTAGTGGCCTAATGTATTCTCGCATTCACTTATAGGCCCAGAAACCTAGTTGTTATTATAAATTGCGCTAATTAATTTTTCACATTTGTTTTGTGGTACAAATGCGGCCGGCACTGGGGATATAACTCGGGACCTCCATACTTGTTAGCGCTCTAATATGAGGCCACGAGCGTCACCACTACACCACTCGAGCCGACACATGGAGCCCCTTAGGTCAAGGTCATATGATCTTGACGGAGCACTATTTTGTTAGAATAGACAAGGCAAGCAGATAAGCATAGTTTTAGATTTTTATATCTTTACAGTCACATTAAATGAAGAAATAGTATAATATAGTCGACAAAATTCTTTTAATTTGGAGTAGAAGAGTTCCCCACTGCAATTAGTTACCATCATGCTTAAAAAGATTCTCAATGCGATTTATACATTTCAAAATGCGTCTTTAATTTTGTTTCCTTTCAAAAGGTTATGGTTTGCTCCTCTAGCAGGAACTAGGGGGCCCCAATCGATCGCGGGTCCCTGGGCACGTTTTCTTTCAGAAGCTTATGGTTTGCTGATTTGGCCGGAACTAGCGGGCCCCAATCGATCCCGGGGCCCTGGGCACGTGCCCAGAGTGCCCAGTGGGAAAAGAGGGGCCTCGATGCAGGTTAGGCCAAAGGCCGCCTAGAAGTACGTCGAGCACACGATTTCTACGGAAGTGGCAGAGTATTTGCACCTATTTACTGATTGCTGCAAGGAGGAGGACGATATTAAGACGTATCGTAATGTTAGGAAAAACGAGCTTTTTATTGTATAAACTGGATAATCAACTAGACAGACAAGACTGGTCAGACAAGATTGGACGGAGAACACTGGACAGACAAGACTGGATAGACAAGACTGGACAGAAAAGACTGGACAGAGAAGACTGGACAGACAAGACTGAACAGACAAGACTAGACCGACAAGACTGGACAGAAAAGACTGGACAGACAAGACTGGACAGACAAGACTGGACATACAAGACTGAACAGAAAAGACTGGACAGAGAAGACTAGACAGACAAGACTGGACAGACAAGACTGGACAGACAAGACTGGACAGAGAAGACCGGAGAGACAAGACAAGACAGACAAGACTGGACAGACAAGACTGGACAGACAAGACTGGAGAGACAAGACTGGACAAACAAGTCTGGAGAGACAAGACTGGACAGACAAGACTGGACAGACAAGACTTGATAGACGAGACTGGACAGACAAGACTAGACAGACAAGACTGAAAAGACAAGACTGGATAGACAAGACTGGACAGAAAAGACTGGACTGACAAGAATGGACAGACAAGACTGAACAGACAAGACTAGACCGACAAGACTGGACAGAAAAGACTGGACAGACAAGACAGGACATACAAGACTGGACATACAAGACTGAACAGAAAAGACTGGACAGAGAAGACTGGACAGACAAGACTGGACAGACAAGACTGGACAGGCAAGACTGGACAGAGAAGACTGGAAAGACAAGACTGGACAGACAACACTTCACAGACAAGACTGGACAGACAAATCTGGACAGACAAGACTCGACAGACAAGACTCGACAGACAAGACTCGACAGACAAGACTCGACAGACAAGCCTCGACAGACAAGACTCGACAGACAAGACTGAACAGACTAGACTGGACAGACAAGACTGGACAGACAAGACTGGACAGACAAGACTGGACAGACAAGACTGGACAGACAAGACTGGACAGAAAAGGCTGGACAGACAAGACTCGACAGACAAGACTAGACGGACAAGACTCGATAAACAAGACTCGATAAACAAGACTGGACAGACAAGACTGGACAGATAAGACTGGACAGACAAGACTTGATAGACAATACTGGACAGACAAGACTCGAGAGACAAGACTCGACAGACAAGACTCGACAGACAAGACTGGACAGACAAGACTGGACAGACAAGACTGGACAGACAAGACTTGACAGACAAGACTGGACTGACAAGACTGGACAGACAAGACTGGACAGACAAAGGCTCGACACACAAGACTGGTCAGACAAGAATGGGCAGAGAAGACTGGACAGACAAGACTGGATAGACAAGACTGGACAGAAAAGACTGGACAGACAAGACTGGACAGACAAGACTGAACAGACAAGACTAGACCGACAAGACTGGACAGAAAAGACTGGACAGACAAGACTGGACAGACAAGACTGGACATATAAGACTGAACAGAAAAGACTGGACAGAGAAGACTGGACAGACAAGACTGGACAGACAAGACTGGACAGAGAAGACTGGAGAGACAAGACTGGACAGACAAAACTGGACAGACAAGACTGGACAGACAAGACTCGATAGACAAGACTCTACAGACAATACTTGATAGACAACACTCGACAGACAACACTCGACAGACAAGACTGAACAGACAAGACTGGACAGACAAGACTGGACAGACAAGACTGGACAGACAAGACTGGACAGACAAGACTGGACAGACAAGGCTGGACAGACAAGACTCGACAGACAAGACTAGACAAACAAGACTCGATAAACAAGAATGGACAGACAAGACTGGACAGACAAGACTGGATAGACAAGACTGGACAGAAAAGACTGGACAGACAAGACTGGACAGACAAGACTGAACAGACAAGAATAGACCGACAAGACTCGACAGACAAGACTGGACCGACAGGACTGGACAGACAAGACAAGACTGGATAGACAAGACAAGACTAGACAGACTAAACTTGATAGATAAAACTAGACACACAAGAATAGATAGACAAGACTAGCTCGACAAGACTAGGCAGACAAGACAAGACAAGTCTTTCTAGAAAATTAAGTGATATTAAAAGTTTGTGTAAATATATAAAACAATAATATATTCTCGTTAAAAATAAATTTGTAGGAATAAAAAGAGTAAATAATAATAAAAGTTTGGAATGAGTGGGGAAGTTGGCGCCGAATGCGTGTTCCCGTTCGAACGTAAACATTATTGTTGTGCAGCTGGTTGCGAGTTAAACAAATTCGTTCTTGGAGAAAGGTCCAAAAACTTTTTAAAAGCTCTTTAATGTAAATCGACGTCCGCGCGAAAAGAAACTCCGGGATTATCTCAATACGACAATTCCTTTGAGTAAATAACTCATTACGAGTTCAGACTTTCATCAAAGCCCCACTCGCTTTCAGCTCCACTGTCTCATAATATCAACAAATATATGTAAACAAATAGAATAATTAATCGATAAAATTAATTAATTAAATCGATAAAAAATTCTCGAAATAATTATAATTAATTTGTAATGTAAACGTAATTTTTGATTGAAATTTTAACAAATATATACAGGGTGGGAAAATATTTATTGAAGGAAAACTAAAGTTAAAGTAAAGTGAAGTGAAAATTACAGCGTAGAAATATAATAAGTAGATTATCATGTTTCTCTAGTAAATGTAAGTTGATTTTTGTTAAAAGTTGGAAAAGTTCAATCGATATATGTTGCACTAATATATCTCCTCTAACGACCACGTAGAATATAAGGGCTTATAACAATCAATAAGCTCTATTTACAGAAACACTTTCGTTACAAAAATATAAATTTAAACACGAAATACCAGTGTGAAAAAATATATTTACCGTACGGATATTCCACCCTACAAACAAATTTAAATGTAACTGCAAATTATAATCTATTAGATATTATTATAGTATATTACGTGACGAGAGTTGTAAGAAGCATATTATTACAGTTACGCGCGACCAGCGTAGCTGGGAGTGCGTAATTCCGCGAGTACGTAATTGCCCTATAACTCGAGTTATGTACTATACTTTATCTACGACCACACTAATTTGTTTCTGTTTAATAAGAAAAATATGTTTGATTTATTTCAGACATTCAGAGAACAAATGTATTTCTTATTAGGTTATGTTTATTTAATTATCTTTTATTTAACATTATAATAAACAAGGAGTTGTATTTTCATGTATAACTGTTAGTCGACCTTATTTAACTTGAAATTGAACTTAATGGTTACATACCTTATTATTTAGTACTTATTTGGGTTAAACTGGAATAAGAGTGCTCATAGATATAGGCAACCCAATGTACGCAATGTCAATTTCCGTTAGTTTGAATTGTGGCACGGGGGGCGCTGAACGTATGAGCAGGTAATAGCAGCTCTCAACCAATCAACGAACCGTAAACCAAACGCACGTGTGTGTTATCAGTCAGAACTTATCATTAATGGCGGACTGTTACATACGTGTTTGTTATGATGTATTTACATAGTCGACGAACTTTACAATTATGGGAATTTACAATAGTGGTAGTAGATAAATATTTTTTAATATTATTAAACATAATTAAATATTAAATTATAATCTATGTAACATATTAAAAACATGTTTCCAGAAACGTTTAAATTTTCATTTCCTTAAGCAAATTGTTTTTAGGCGCTACTTGGAAGAGACTCGAGTTTTTCAATCGAAAATGACTTTGACTAACGGAAATAATGTTAGGTTAACAAGGGGGCCCTGTAAACTCGTCATCGCCGATTTGGCCCAAATTAACAGTATATGTAGGGCTTGACAATAAATGAAAGTGACGAAAGCGGGAGGGCCAGATGGCCAAGTGTTAAAAAAATAACTCATTTTTTACGCCGACTGGCCCGCTATAGCCCGTATAAGCCCGCTATGTTAACATAAATTTCAATGGCCGGTCAGCGCAGCGGTAAGAGCTCGGGTTCATAGTACGAGGATCGCTGGTTCGATTCCCCGTGGGGACGCTTTTTTTTATTTAGTTTTATTTAATTTTTAAAATGACTTTCTATTATTATTATTATTATTATTATTATTTGTAATAATTACAATTAAAAAGTTAAACAATTACTTTTTAATTGTAATTATTAATTTGTCAATTTAATTATTTTATTAGTATTAACATTTATTATTTGTTTTGTCAATTCATCGACGCACAGCAAGGAATGCTCTGACAAAACGTCAAGTATTTTCTCGCGTATTTTGTCTGCAAGTTGCATGTGTTGTTCGGTTATTACCGCAGCACTCTCTGATGTGATCAGATTGTCTTCGTCCAAAAGATGTAACAAATAATCCAGCGCCGTTTTTAACATTTGTTTCGACGATTCGCTGTGGAGATTATCAGCGCACATCCCATCTTTTTCTTGTTCTACCGATGTTCCAGGCACATTAATATTTTCACTCTCAGTATTCGACATTTTCGAAAGCTAAATTCTTCTCACAATATTCAAGTTACTCGGTCAAGAGCTAGGAAACGACTAACTCATAACGACATTTGGCCAACTTAAACCTCTGCCTTCGATTGTCAGCTTTCCTATTAACCATTAAGGTCATTTTATAAATTGTAAATTAAAAAAAAGCGTCCCCACGGGGAACCGAACCAGCGATCCTCGTACTATGAACCCGAGCTCTTACCGCTGCGCTGACCGGCCATTGAAATGTATGCTAACATAGCGGGCTTATGAGTTGTCGGTAACTTACCGGTTCGCGTTGAACCAAACCTTGGCTACGCCCACGATGTCGCCCGTTAAGAGGGGCATCACAGTAAAATTTAGAAAAAATCGTTTTTTTTTTTATTCGCTTAAAAGTTGCTTTAGGGTTTTAAAAATAACATACCAAAAGATGGAATGCGGCAAAAATGTCTAAATGCCCAAATTTTCCATTCTGCCGTAACGCCTCTGAGGCATCGCAGATTAGACTTAAACTTTAAACTCGTTTTTCTCGAAACCAGTTTTTCTTAATTGGGCGGACTCATTTCTCGGGCAAATCTTCACCGATTGATCTGAAATTTCGGTAGTATATTCCAAAAACCTCTATCGAGCCACGTAGGATTTTTTTTTATACTACTTGGTTTTTTTATGAACAATTTAATGACTTTTTTTTGTAAAATTTTCAACTTTTTTTTAAAACGTGCACCATTTTGCCAAAAATCAATATATCGAAATAATCCTACGTGGCTCCATAGCTGTTGATATATAGAAACTAAAAAACGTAGATTTTTTGTTCCAGGTCAAAAATTAAGGAGTCGAGATGTCCGCCCATGGACCTCCTTCCAAAAATAGTAGCCAACATTTTGTGTCAAAAAAATTTGAACAAAATATATTTTGTACTTTTAATAATACTATTAAACTTACTTTAACCGTTTTTCAATTGATCTTTTCATTGAGACAAAAAAAATCCCGAAAATATACCTCCTTTACCGCGCTCTACTCTGATGTCCCCCCTTGTAACAGTTCCAACAATTTCACATTTCTGAAAAATTGAAGTACTTTAGGCGTGATATAAGAACTACTCAGAACTTTTCCTAACTGAAACCACATTTAGTAAAGTCTATATTCTGCATATTTGCTTTCCGTTTTTGACGGTAGGTATGGATGTCGTCTAAAATATAAATGAGTATGAACGTCACTTTTTGTATTAAAACTAAAACGTTTTAGTCTGACATATTTATTTTAAGTTTAATCTATTAAGTAATACACCTGTTACAACCGACACTCATTTCAAGGTTCATCAAGAACGTTAAACATTTATTTTCTTATTCTTATTTTGTTAGGAAATTAAATCGGATAAAGATAAATTAAGTTTTCGTTTTTTAATCCTTGGAGTAATTTGTTTTGATTAATTTAATAAACGAGTTTTTCAGCAAAGAAAATGAATTGTGCTTTGCGAATATTTAGGAATTTGAGTGGATAGAAGGAGAAGGCGCAAATAGAATTATTACGAATGTCCGTGTTCTCGTTAAATAAATTGGTTGATGTTTCTGTTATCATTTATCTACGTAAAGATCCTGGAACGTTAATAGAATAATATAGCTTTTGAAGAGAGCAGTTTGGAGAGCGAATAAATAATCGAATGCGGTTTTTAATGTTACGTTTAAGGGATATTTGTGGATATTGTAGTGCGTTTATCCTGTTTGGTTTAGGATCGGATGGATTGATAGAAGCTTTTAGGGGAATTGGGGAAGATGTGTAGAATCGATGGATCAGAGGAATTTTAATGGAGGTAATGAAATAAACTCATTTATCAGGAACTAATTACGGTATGTAGAATGGGTAAGGTATTCAATTCGGTCTTGTTTTTGCTAATTAATTGAATTCGTGACTGGGAATGTTGGCGAAGTTGTAAAGCTGTTGCGTGCATAAAGAGAACGGAAGCGAAAAAAAAAATGAAATAAATAGATGGTGTGCTCATTTCAGAAGTGGTAAACATATTTACAGCTTCTTTTATGCTTGGGAAAAATTAACTCGCGTTTAAGTGTTGTCGAAAAGCTGGACGGGATACAGACATACACACTCGCACATAAACAAACACTAAAAGCTAGACCTATTGGCGCCCTTTCATTCGGACTTTCGGCTTGACAAATCGGCGGAGATTTCTAGGTAAACTCACTGCTCCTACAAAGGAACCAATTTACACCAGCAGTTATTTACTAAGGAAACAAACTCAATTCGAACATCAAGTGCATTTCCACTTTACTATCGCTTTTTAAACGTCTTCACCGTAAATACTACCTAAACTCTTGTTAATAACGGAGCATACTAATAATTATGACGCAGAGAAGCCTTTGCCGCACTAATAGCACTTGAACACGCGGTTGTTTGTTTTTAGGTCATTTATAAAGGATATCTTTTAGGAGTAGGTTAGGTACCATCACTTAAACTTGAGAGCAAGTGTTGGATAATGAACAAGATATATGACAGTATCTTACATCAGCACAAAAAAATACATTTTTATGACAAACTACCCGTCTACATATACTTAGCCTTCATACACACAACAACTTTCCTTTATAAAAATCGTGAAATTTAAATAAGTAAAGGAAATGTGAAATATTTAAAAACAAAGAATCTGTTATCAGCCCTACATCCGTTTATAGCTTTGGGCTCGAACCCTATTGCCAGGATTTTGATAACTTCCTCTCCTTGACACAAAGTCTCAGGGAGCTTCTGCTCGGGGGTAAAGACATGCCTCTCGTTCCGTTTCAAGTTCCACTCATGTGAACAACGATTCAGCTGGCTTCGGCCCTGAATGGAAATATAAAATGATTTATTTATTTCTATTTCCTCCGCACGCGGAAAGAAATATGCTATCTGGAAAAAAACACACATACCTAGCAGTAGGAGAACCGAAAGCAAACGGGGAATGGAAATGTTTTTTTAACGAGTCCTAATTCTGTTTATACACCGAAAGCCACCATGAAAAATCACTTAATTCCTGATAAAAAAAAAACGAAATATTTATGAGGAATTGTTAATAATTTCTGTTATTTTATTTCCTTTATTTCTGTGTGTATTAGTTTAAAATTAAGAGGCAATTTGTATACCATGCATAATTCAATCCATTGTCGTTGAATTATTAAAGTGGCTTTATCTAATCAATATCGTTGATCTTTACTTTGGAAATAGAACTACACTTCATTATGAAAATAGTGCAACCTGTTCAAAGCAATGTATTTATAAAGCGACTTGGAAAAAATACTCGCCAGGAATACGACTCTGTTTTATTATTGTTTGTATCGTGCCATCGATTTGTTATGCCGCAACATTTGCAAGTCCACGGACAAAGCAATTTAGACGTCTCTACACATCTTTATTTAATATTAGCTAAAAAAAAATCAAAAAATCAAAATAATTTATTCGCTTGTAAGTTACAAAAATTACTTTAGGCTATGTCTAAATACAATTACATGTAAAGCACATACTAATAATATATTAAATAGAATTTATAAATTAATATAAAGACAGTGGCAGTAGAAATTGTATCACATTGTCTTTAGGGATTTTGCTTTTTCTATATCTGGTGGTAACTAATTATATATTCTTATGCCTTGCTGGCATGGACTTTTGCTACACATAGTTAGGCTTGCTTCAGGCACATATAGTTTTCCTTTGCCTCTTGTATCATAGGTATGTTTATCCATACCTATTATCCATCCTAGCTATAGTTATATAGCTAGTACTAATACTAGCTATAGCCCTATGACCAGTACTAATACTAGTTATAGCCCTATAGCTAGTAAACTTAACCATAAAGTAAGTAGATTTACTTTATGTAAATAATTTTGGTACTTACGTATTAACGCCACCGCAGCAAGAGGTCGCGCTACCGCGCGATATGTGGCCTGGATTTATTGTATCATTTATTGTATTTAATTGTATTACATTGTCTTTAGGGATTTTGCTTTTTCTATATCTGGTTGTAACTTATTATATATTCTTATGCCTTGCTGACATGGACTTTTGCTACACATAGTTAGGTTTGCTTTAGGCACATATAGTTTTCCTTTGCTCTTGTATCATAAGTATGTTTATCCATACCTATTATCCATACTAGCTATAGCTCTATAGCTAGTACTAATACTAGCTATAGCCCTATGACCAGTACTAATACTAGTTATAGCCCTATAGCTATAGCTAGTAAACTTAACCATAAAGTAAGTAAATTTATTTTATGTAACTAATTTTGTAATTAACGCCACCGCAGCGAGAGCTCGCGCTACAGCGCGATATGTGGTCTGGATTTATCTGCTCTAATATAACCTAACCTAACCTTTATCCTATATTTTTTCATATTTCGGATCGAGAGGTTGCGCTGCCGCGTGATATGTGGTCTGGATTTATTTTCTCCATTATAACATTTTGTTCTGTTGCTCTGTTCCATCTGTAGCTGCGGTGGCGTTAGTACGTAAGTACCCTAATTTTATTTTCGCTTCTTGAAATTCTAGTCTTTTCTAGTCTTGTCTTATGTGAATGTAATGTCTTATTTGATTTATCACGTTTGTTGAGACTTTGGTGTGGAATATAATCCACATTTAAATTAATTACAAAGTTTTGTTGAATCTTATAAAACATTTTGATTTTGTAGATCATAATCCATATCCACTTTGTGTGTGCAATAAGTCACGTTATATTCCACACAAATCCAATACGCATGCAATAACTATTGCTTAACTCTTACGCTACTATAGACTACCATAACACTTCAATTGATTTGACGCCCAGGTGCTATGGACTGTTATAGTAGTCCAATTGATTGGGCGGTCAGATGCTATGGACTGCTATAGCAGTCTACATACTTCATGAATTCATTGTGGCTGTTTTAAACATAACAAAGAGATTAATGAAAAGAAAGGTGACAAGGGTGAAAGATCCGGGACTCACCCCTGCACCTAGGGTCCTATCGCTGGAAAGTTGAATATTTCACAAAATCCCAAAAAATAATTGTTAAATATACGGATAGCCAAATATTTATTTTTTTATTTTTTTAGTCTTGTCTAATCTAGTCTAAAAATCTAGTCTTGTCTAGTCATGTCTAGTTTTGTCTAGTCTTTTTTAATCTTGTCTAGTCTTGTCCCGTCTTGTCTACACGGAAAAAATTACACTTTAAAAATTACAGTTTTCAATAATAGCAGCGGCCTTACGAATTTGAAACTGTAAAAACCATAAATTGCTTTTGTTAAAATTACAGTTTGTGATATTATTAGTGAATAAGTTTTAAAAATTACAGTGTGCGACAGCAATCTTTACAAATTTGTATTCGTAAGGCCGCTGCTACTATTTAAACTGTAATTTTTGAAGTGTAATTTTTTCCGTGTAGTCTTTTCCAGTCTTGTCTAGACTTGTCTAGTCTTGACTAGTCTTGTCCAGTCTTGACCAGTCTTGTCCAGTTGTGCTTTCCATGGTCCACTTAATTACTATAAGTTAGTAGACTAATTCAAGTTCAATATGAAGTTGTTGCAACTTGAAGTTGTCGCAATACGAAGCCGCAACATGAAGTTGTCGCAACATGAAGTGGTTTCAACATGAAGTTGTCGCAACATGAAGTTGTTTCAACGTGAATTTGAAGATGAAATGTAGATTCGAGGTGAAAAAATCTCTTATCGTAGTTGAAACTATATATTATAGTCTTTGCTTCGAATAGAGATTTTGGTTATTAGTAAATTAGACAATTTTTGCAAATTATTTTGACGTTTTCGTCCAATTTTGACACAAAACAAAAGAATTTTACAAGGTATGCCCATTCAAATCAACAAAAAATTTAAAAAATTGCTTTGAAAAGAGATTTTGGATTTTGAAAATTTGTCAATTTTTGCAAATTATTTCGACATTTTCGTCCAATTTTGTCACAAAACAATAGAATTTTGCAAGGTTTTTCCATTCAAATTAACAAAAAAAACAAATTCTGTAGTAGGGAAAGATGATGAACGTATTGGACCCGCCTCCCGCCTCTGACCTTGACCTCGACCCCCACCACTACCCCCACCCCTAGATCCCGCCCTTAGACCACGCCCTGAACCGCCACTTCCACCCCCAAACTCCACCCCCAACCCCCAGACACCACCCCCAGACCCAAAGTTGATTAAAAAGCTGTTTAAAAGCTGATTAAAAAGCGGATTAAAAGCTGTTTAAAAGCTGATCAAAAGGCTGTTTAAAAGATGATTCAAAAGCTGATCAAAAGGCTGTTTAAAAGATGATTAAACAGCTGATTCAAAGCTGATTAAAAAGCTGTTTACAAGCTGATTAAAAGCTGTTTAAAAAGCTGATTAAAGTGGATGGAAAGTGGACGGAAAGTGGTGGATGGACGGAAAGTGGAAAAAAGTGGACGGTACACGGAGAAAGTGGACGGTGGACGGAAAAAGTGGACGGTGGACGGAAAAAGTGGATGGTGGACGGAAAGTGGTAAAAAGTGGACGGTGAACGGAAAAAGTGGACGGTGGACGGAAAAAGTGGAAGGTGGACGGAAAGTAGAAAAAAACAGATCGGAGTTTGGGGGTGGAAGTGGGGGTTGGGGGGCGTGATCTGGGGGCGTGGGTCTAGCGGTGAGAATAGTGGTGGGGGTCGCGGTCAAGGTCAGAGACGGGAGGCGGGTCCAGAACGCAACATCTTTCCCTACTTTCTGTTTCGTATAAAGATTTTGGTTTTTGAAAATTTGGCCATATTTGCCAACTATTTTGACATAAAACAAATGAATTTTGCAAAATTTGTCCACTCAAGTCAACAAAAACACAAAATTTGCTTCGAATAGAGATTTTGGTTTTTGAAAATTTAGCAATTTTTGCAAATTATGTTTTTGTTTTGACTTTTGACATAAAACAAAAGAATTTTGCAAAGTGTGTCTACCCAAATCAACAAAAAAAAATACAGAATTTGTTTCGAATAGAGATTTTGGTTTTTGGAGAAATTTGGCAATTTTTGGAAATTATTTTGACGATTTCGTCCAATTTTGACACAAAACAAAAGAATTTGGCAAGGTTTGTCCATTCAAATTAAAATTCGAAAAAGGATTTTGGTTTTTGAAAATTTTTGCAAATTATTTTGTCTTTTTCGTTCAATTTTGACATAAAACAAAAGAATTTTGCAAAGTGTGTCTACTTAAATCAACAAAAAAAAACAGAATTTGCTTCGAATAGAGATTCCATAGACCCCGAAACTTTTTCCGGCCGCGTGCCATTTTTTTTTTAATTTCACATTTTGAAATGATTACGTGCCAGGTAATTTTAACAATGAATGACAATTTATGATAACCCAACCTAACCTAACCTTTTTCCGGCCGCGTGCCATTTTTTTTTAATTTCACATTTTGAAATGATTATATGCCAATTGATTATATCAATTATAAATGATTATAAAGCTTATATATAGACGCGAACTACTTAGCACGCCAATACAATTTTCCTACGTGTCAGCTGTGACACGCGTGCCATAGGTTCGCCACCAATGCAGAATAGAGATTTTGGTTTTCGAAAATTTGGCAATATTTGACAATGATTTTGAGTTTTTCGTCCAATTTTGACACAAAACAAAAGAATTTTGCAAAGTTTGTCCATTCAAATCAACAAAAAAAAATTTTTGCTTCGAATAGAGATTTTGGTTTTTGAAAATTTGGCAATATTTGCCAATTATTTTGACATTTTCGTCTAATTTTGACATAAAACAACAGAATTTTGCAAAGTTTGTCCACTTCAATCAAGAAAAAAACCAAATTTGCTGCGAATAGAGATTTTGGTTTTTGAAAATTTCGCAATATTTGCAAATTATTGCAAATAATACGAAGTTATAAAAGTATTCCGCACGGGCTATAAAGAAATGTTCAGAATATTGAGCACACAATCACATCAGTTCAAAAAATAAATTCGCAGCGAAAAGGTTATAATAATATAAAATGATATTTACTTTTGTGTGAAATACACATTCGTTTAAACTTATTAAAGGCGAAATGTAGCTTGAATATATAAATATATTCTTCCTGTTCGTAACTCTATAATATTAAGTCTTATTAAGATATATACGAAAAAAATCCCATGTTGAAACAACCATTTCTATGGCTAATGCCAAGCAGGAGATTGCATTTTACAACAGACATTTTTAAGATATTACTAGCCCCAGTACATTTTCATGTCACTGAACGATTACTAGATAAATAACATTGTTTTAAAGATCATTTTAATCTATTTAACTCAAGTGAATAGCCATCTGCAGGCGCGTTTCGAGCTTTATCTCTCATCAATGCAGCTTTGCTGCTTTGAATCATAAATTGGAATACACTTGAACACCTCGTGCAAGACTGGGGAGGTTAGGTTTTAATCTGACGTTTGTGGAGAAAGACATGAACTTAGTTGCAGGTTATTGATTTAACTAATAATTTAATATTGGTGCAACCTTATCTCGCGAGATTTTAAGAATTTCACTAAAATTGCGTTGTTTTATGTAGATTATAATTTCTTTTTCTTTCTTTATTTTCTTTCATTATTATTTCTTTTTACAATTCTTTTTCCGGCCGCGTGCCATTTTTTTTTAGATTTCACATTTTGCAATGATTACGTGCCAGGTAACTTGAACAATGAATGACAATTTCTGATAGTGAAAATCAGTTGCCATTTTAGTCTGAATATAACATGTCCACAAAAGTAACTTAAGAAACAATGCCTTTTAGAAGTAGTAAGGTTTTAGTTTAAGAAGTTGAGAAGGCACGCGTGCTAAGTAGTTCGCGTGCCAATACAATTTTCCTACGATTCAGCTGTGACACGCGTGCCATAGGTTCGCCACCACTGCTATGGACCATTCCAATCTACCAATTATTTTGACGTTTTCATCCAATTTTGACAAAAAACAAATTTCCTACGTGTCAGCTGTGATATCGTGCCATAGGTTAGGTTTTTTTCTGCTGTAGACCATTCCAATCAACAAAAAATTAAAAAAATGCTTCGAATAGAAATTTTGGTTTTTGAAAATTTGGCAATATTTGCCAATTATTTTGACGTTTTCGTCGAATTTTGACATAAAACAAAAGAATTTTGCAAGGGTTGTCCATCCAAATCAACAAAAAATAAAAAAATTTGCTTCGAATAGAGATTTTGGTTTTTGAGAATTTGGCAATATTTGCCAATTAATTTGATATTTTCGTCCAATTTTGACATAAAACTGAAGAATTTTCAAAGTTTGTCCAATCAAATCAACAAAATAAAAACAAAATTTACTTCGAATGAAGATTTTGGTCCTTGAGAATTTGGCAATATTTGCCAATTAATTTGATATTTTCGTCCAATTTTGACATAAAACTGAAGAATTTTCAAAGTTTGTCCAATCAAATCAACAAAAAAAAAAAAAAAATTTACTTCGAATGGAGATTTTGGTCCTTGAGAATTTGGCAATATTTGCCAATGAATTTGATATTTTCGTCCAATTTTGACATAAAACAGAAGAATTTTCAAAGTTGTCCACTCAAATCAACAAAAAAACAAAATTTGAAATATAATATAAAATGATATTTACTTTTGTGTGAAATACACATTCGTTTAAACTTATTAAAGGCGAAATGTAGCTGGAATATATAAATATATTCATCCTGTTTGTAGCTCTATAATATTAAGTCTTATTAATATTATATACGAAACAAATCCCATGTTCAAACAACTATTTCTCTGGCTAATGCCACGCAGGAGATTGCATTATACAACAGACATTCTTTCGTTATTACCAGCCTCAGTACATTTCCATGTCACTAAACGAGTACTAGATAAATAACATTGTTTTAAAGATCATTTTTTTCTATTTAACTTAAGTGAATAGTCATCAGCAGACGCGTTTCGAGATTTATTTCTCATTAGTGCAGCTTTGCTGTTTTTAATTTTGTTGAATAAATTGAAATACACTTGAACATCTCGGGAAAGACAGGCGAGGTTAGGTTTAAATCTGACGTTTGTGGAGGCAGACATGAAGTTAGTTGCAGGTTTTTGAACTTAGCCATCTGCAGTCGCGTTTAGAGATTTATCTCACATCACTACTGCTGTGCAGTTTAGAATTAATTATTTTGAATAAATTGGAATACACTTCAACACCTCGTGCAAGACAGGCGAGGTTAGGTTTTAATCTGACGTTTGTGGAGACAGACATGAACTTAGTTGCAAGTTTTTGAACTTAGCCATCTACAGACGCGTCTAGAGATTTACCTCACATCAGTGCAGCTTTGCTGTTTTGAATTATAAATTGCTATACACTTGAACACCTCGTGCATGACTGGCGAGGTTAGGTTTTAATCTGACTTTTGTGGAGAGTTAAATGATAATTTAATATTGGTGAATCTTTATCTCGCGAGAATTTAAGAATTTTACTAAAACTGCGTTGTTTTATGTAGATTATAATTTCCATTTATTCCATATTTATTATAAATATGGACACCTCGTGCATGACTGGCGAGGTTAGGTTTTAATCTGACGTTTGTGGAGACAGACATGAACATAGTTTTTGAACTTAGACATCTGCAGAAGCTTTTAGAGATTTATCTCACTTCAGTTCAACTTTGCTGTTTTGAATCATAAATTGGAATACACTTGAATACCTCGTGCAAGACTGGGAAGGTTAGGTTTTTATCTGACGTTTGTGGAGAAAGATATGAACTTAGTTGCTGGTTATTGATTTAAATGATAATTTTATATTGGTGAAACCTTATCTCGCGAGAAATTAAGAATTTTACTAAAATTGCGTTGTTTTGTGTAGATTATAATTTCCATTTATTTCATATTTATTATAAATATGAACACCTCGTGCATGACTGGCGAGGTTAGGTTTTAATCTGCCCTTTGTGGAGAAAGACATGAACTTAGTTGCAGGTTATTGATTTAACTAATAAT
This sequence comes from Phosphuga atrata, assembly GCA_944588485.1. Lineage (NCBI taxonomy): Eukaryota > Metazoa > Arthropoda > Insecta > Coleoptera > Silphidae > Phosphuga > Phosphuga atrata. Next base: position 19,785,069 of record OX155907.1, on the reverse strand, counting down.
TTAATATTGGTGAAACCGTATCTCGCGAGAATTTAAGAATTTTACTAAAATTGCGTTGTTTTATGTAGATTATAATTTCCATTTATTCCATATTTATTATAAAAGGTCGCTGAATTTTGATGCGGATCATAATACATCCACATTTGTCCCATTCCAATTACAATCCGTTAAATTTTTTAGTTTGCCATTGGCTTTCACATTTAACGTTACAAAAACATAATTATTTTGAGTGGATTGCAATTCAATATCTATTCCACATTTGACATTTTTTAAAAACATTTATGCAATAGAATATAATGTTTTCCGACATTAAAAATTAATATGTTTGAACCTCCTGCATTATTAAACACCCTAGCCTGCATTATTAAATAACTAGTGTGTTCAAATTAATAAATAATAGTTTATTATACAATAGCGAGCTAGATGAATAATTTAAAAGAAAATTAAGTGTTTAGATATAATCAGATATTACAGCCGTAACTATAAATAGTTAGGCTAACATTTCAATAACTCCGAAATTACTTGCGAAAATCACAATTGATTCTATATTCAATGGGGATTATTCCGTATTAAAATTTCAAGTTTGCAGGATGCGAACTGGGGAGATAATTCGGGAAACCTAAAACTCCCACAGGCTGCTTTAATTAGATAAGTTATATCTACTTCACCATATATACTGATAACAGAGTTGAAAGTTTTTTTTGCCGCGAGTTTATTAAAAAGATGTTGCATTTGAAGTTTCGTATATCACAAAAAAAGTTCCTTATTAACCAGCATATTATTATAACGGATCAGATTATCAGACCAGGCGGAAAGAATCCATTTCGTTTCCTGCGCTTCGTTTTCTGTAATCCTCACTGTAATCCAGTATTTTGCTTCAAGGAAATTAAAGAATTTTCAGTTGCATTTGCATGGAAATCTCATAGTTTCCAAGAAAAAGTTGTTTCTTATATTTCACAATAAATTACTTTCTATGGATTATATTTCATTCATTTTCTTGATTTCTATTAAAACCAATAATGGATTAGATTCCACATAAAACAAATTATTATGAAGGGTGTTCCAATAAGAGGTTTCATTTTCAATAGCTCGCCATTTTAACTGTTGTAATGAGTCAAGCTGTAAGTACTTGACAAATGACAAGTAAAAACTACGGCATTAATAAAAATTGAACGATATATGCTTGAACAACGCATTGGTATTATTAAAATTCACTACAAAAATTACGCGGTCACAACTTGAAAAACTAAAGCATTTTTGGATCGTCGTGACGCACCTTCTCGGCCAGCAATTGTGAAACTGGTGGACAAGTTTGAGCTATTGGAACAAGTAGAACCGAACTCGTATATGTAGCTCAAGAACAACTGAGAATATTGCTGTTGTAGCCGTTGAGGAATACCCAGGTTTGTAAAATTCACGTCGATCTTTGGAATTGGGCTTTACATGTCGTTTTTGTAATGCCCAATTCCAAAGATCGACGGGAAATGGACAAACCTAGGTTTACCTCAACGCTATTGGCTACAACAGCAATAGTCTCAGTTGTTCTTGAGTGACGTGCACGAGTTCGGTTCTTCACATCACAAACTTGTCCCAAAAGCTCAAACTTTTCCACAAGTTTCACAGTTGCTGGCCGAGAAGGAAAGGAGAATACAACGTATACTGCATAAAGACTTAGGTCTTAAAGCTCCGTTAATACAAGAACTCACGCCTAAAGATTTTGTTTTATTATAATAGTACATCAGCAATCAGAAGTACAGGAGATTCCATGAGCTAATCTGTTGGTAAAGTTGATTAGATTGATGAGGTTGGCACCCACTTGTGCTTCCTCGCCGTTTCCTCCACCTATTGATTGAGGATGATGGGTTCACGCTGGAGGTTTCACGTTATTTTATCCCAAGTAGGGTTTATACAAAAACCGACTTTTTGAAAAACCGGTTTTCGAATTCCAAATTTCCAAAAAACCGGTTTTAGCCGGTTTTCGATTTTTTGTCGAAAAAAATTGAATAGCGAAATATATTTTATTTTATTTATTTAAAATAACAAAAACCGAATTTTTGTAAAACCGGTTTTCGAATTCCAAATTTCCAAAAAACCGATTTTAGCGGGTTTTCGAATTTTTGTCGAACAAAATAGAAAAGCGAAATATATTTTATTTATTTAAAATAACAAAAACCGAAATCAATATCAAAGTCAAAATATACAAAATAAGGATTACACATTAGTTACGTAAAATAACAAAAAATCAAACAAAAATTTCAGCTTTCAATTAAACTTTTCTTCAAGGTCTTCAAGTAACTTATGAATTGATTTTTTCATGGCTTCTTTTGAAAAAGTATTACTCTGATTTAGAAGTAGTCGATTGTTTGATTTTTGATGTAGTTTCCTCTATTTGCTCATTACAAGAATCGGTTTCCGCATAAGAATTTGGAAATATTTCAGACCATAACTACAGAAAATATACACTAGATTTATTTTCTGAACTGGATATGTTTTGTGGATTTTGCAAATAGAGCGAAAGAGTTGCTAATTCTACTTGTCTTCTTTCTTAAATTCGGTCTTCTAAAGCATATTATAATTTCAAACTTATTTCAGTGTTTAACTATTCATTGATTTAACAGAAATGTAAATATAACTTCACTTGTTAACATGCACAATGCGCAAGCACTGGCCAATGCAACTCGTGGCATAGAATGAATAACAAATCAAATAAGATAAAAAATCCGGTAAAACCGGTTTTCTTAATTTACAAACCGGTTTTCAAATGTGCCAAATTTTCTTTAAAACTCGGTTTTTCAAAACCCGGTTTGAAAACCGTCAAATCCTAGTCCCAAGGCCATTTCCGCTTTAATCGTGGAAATTTTGGTTGTAGCGTAAGTGGTTGGACGATGTCGTTTGGATGGCATGTAAACTAACTTGACCCAAAAGCTCAAACTTTTCCACCAGTTTCACAATTGCTTTACTAGTTTCACAATTGCTTCACCAGTTTCACAAAGTATTCTGCATAAAGACTTAGGTCTTAAAACTTTTAAAGCTCAGTTAATACAAGAACTCACGCCTAAACATTTTTTTTTTATTATAATAGTACATCGGCAATCAGAACTACAGGAGATTCTATGAGCTAATCTGTTGGTAAAGTTGATTGGATTGATGAGGTTGGCACCCACTGGTGCTTCCTCGCCGTTTCATCCACCTATAGATTGAGGATGATGGGTTCACGCTGGTGGTTTCACGTTATTTTGTAAGCCCCAAGTAGGGTTTATACAAAAACCAACTTTTAGAAAAACCGGTTTTCGAATCCCAAATTTAAAAAAAAAACAGTTTTAGCCGGTTTTCGAATTTTTGTCGAAAAAATAGAATAGCGAAATACATTTTATTTTTTTTATTTAAAATAACAAAAACCGAAATCAATATCATAGTCAAAATATAAAAAATAAGGATTACACATTACTTACGTAAAATACAAAACAACTAAAATTTCAGCTTTCAGTTGAATTTGTAAGCTTTTCTTCAAGGTCTTCAAGCAACTTATGAATTGATTTTTTCATGGCTTGTTTCAAAAAAGTATTACTCTGATAAGTAGTTTCTTCGATTTGCTCCTTATAAGAACGGTTTCCGCATAAGAATTTGGAAATATTTCAGACCATCACTCCAGAAAATATAAAACTAGATTTCTTTGCTGAACTGGATATGATTTGTGGATTTTGGCTAAGTCCCAAGTAGGGTTTATACAAAAACCGGTTTTCGACTTCCAAATTTCCAAAAAACCGGTTTTAGCCGGTTTTCGAATTTTTGTCGAAAAAAATAGAATAGCGAAATATATTTTATTTTATTTATTTTAAATAACAAAAAACCGAAATCAATATCAAAGGCAAAATATAAAAAATAAGGATTACACATTACTTACGTAAAATAACAAAAACTCAAACAAAAATTTCAGCTTTCAGTTGGATTTGTAAGCTTTTCTTCAAGGTCTTCAAATAACTTTAATGAATAAATTGATTGTTTCATGGCTTCTTTTAAAAAAGTATTACTCTGATAAGTAGTTTCTTCTATTTGCTCTTTATATGAATCGGTTTCCGCATAAGAATTTGGAAATATTTCAGACCATCACTCCAGAAAATATACACTAGATTTCTTTGCTGAACTGGATATGTCTTGTGGATTTTGCAAATAGAGCAAAAGATTCTACTAATTTGGTACTAATTTTGCTAATTCTACTTGTCTCCTTTCTTGAATTTGGTCTTCTAAACCATATTATAATTTCCAACATATTTCAGTGTTTTACTATTTATTGATTTAACACAAATTCAAATAAACTTCACTTGTTAAAATGCACAAGCACTGGCTAATGCAACACATTGCATAGAATTAATAGCAATTCAAATAAGATTCGGTCTTCTAAAGCATATTATAATTTCAAACTTATTTCAGTGTTTAACTATTCATTGATTTAACAGAAATTCAAATATAACTTCACTTGTTAACATGCACAATGCGCAAGCACTGGCCAATGCAACGTGGCATAGAATGAATAACAAATCAAATAAGATAACAAAATCCGGTAAAACCGGTTTTCTTAATTTAAAAACCGGTTTTCAAATGTGCCAAATTTTCTTTAAAAACCGGTTTTTTAAAACCGGGTTTGAAAAACGGTCAAACTCCAGTCCCAGGGCCATTTCCGCTTTAATGTCGAAAGTTTGGTTGTAGCGTAAGTGGTTGGACGATGTCGTTTGGATGGCATGTAAGGCTAGCTACACACGTACCATGTGGATGTGACCGGAACCGGTCCGGCACCGGGTTGGACATCTTACACACATGCCGGATGGGTTTGTCCGGAACCGTCCCGGTGGCCCACGAGGTCGAGCTACAAGCAGTGTATTTAATTGACTCCAGTACAAAATAGATGGCGAAAGGGTTATTTTTATATGGTTATCGGCGGTTACTTCGCAAGGAAAAAAAACTCTTATAATTGTCTAATGTCTTGTCCCAGAGCACAGCCCGAGCTTCCACAAGTGTAATGTAATCACCAGTTCAGAATCCATTTCAGCCATATAAAGCCATAAATCTGAAAGTCAAAAAATGTGCTGGCTAATAGGTCGGAAATCACCTTTAGCAACTGAGAGTAAACTTCTAATATATAAAACTATCTTACAACCTATTTGGCACATGGATGTGAGTTGTGGGGCTGCGCTAGATATTCTAACGTAGACATAATCCAGAGATTCCAATCCAAGACAATAAGAATTCTTATGCATGCTCCATGGTGACTAACCTTACCTTACATACCGACTCCAACACCCCTTAAGTACGTGACGTAATTACGGAACGGGCGACGAGACACGATGATAGACTTACATGCCATCCAAACGACATCGTCCAACCACCTACGCTACAACCAAACTTTCGACGATTACAGCGGAAATGGCTTTGGGACTAGGGTTTGACGGTTTTTCAAACCCGGTTTTGAAAAACCGGTTTCTAAAAAAAATTTGGCACATTTGAAAACCGGTTTGTAACTTAAGAAAACCGGTTTTACCGGATTTTTTTATCTTATTTGAATTGCTACTCATTCTATGCAACGAGTTGCATCGGCTAGTGCTTGTGCATTGTGCATGTTAACAAGTGGAGTTATATTTGAATTTCTGTGAAATCAATGAATAATTAAACACTGAAATAAATTTGAAATTATAATATGCTTTAGAAGACCGAATTCAAGAAAGAAGACAAGTAGAATTAGCAACTCTTTTGCTCTATTTGCAAAATCCACAAAACATATCCAGTTCAGAAAAGAAATCTAGTGTATATTTTCTGTAGTTATGGTCTGAAATATTTCCAAATTCTTATGCGGAAACCGATTCTTATAAAGAGCAAATCGAAGAAACTACTTATCAGAGTAATAGTTTTTTGAAAGAAGCCATGAAAAAATTAAATCTTAAGTTACTTCAAGACTTTGGAGAAAAGCTTAGAAATCCAACTGAAAGCTGACATTTTTGTATGTTTGAGTTTTTTTATTTTACGTAACTAATGTGTAATCTTTATTTTGTATATTTTGACTTTGATATTGATTTCGTTTTGCTATTCTAGTTTTTTCGACAAAAACTCGAAAACCGGCTAAAACGGTTTTTTTGGAAATTTGGAATTCGAAAACCGGTTTTTCAAAAAGTCGCTTTTTGTATAAACCCCACTTGGGACTTACAAAATAACGTGAAACCTCCAGCGTGAACCCATCATCCTAAATCAATAGGTGGATGAATCGGCGAGGAAGCACCAGTGGGTGCCAACCTCATCAATCCAATCAACTTTACCAACAGATTAGCCTTGAAATTAAATTGGGACGTTGAACGATGATCATATTAAGGTGGTTAAAATGTTTGTATTTGTGGCGACATTGTGTAGCATTTGCTGGCATTTCTCAGGTATTATTTGTTGTGGGTTGTTATTTGGGATAAATGGGTAGTTGGTAAAAGGATGCATTTCGTTGCGTTATTGCTGGGTTGAATTGTTGCATGGGGTTATGGCCATTGCCAAATGGCATCATGCTCATTATTAGTTTTACCTACATACATGCATTTATTTTGTAATAAGCAAAACAATGAAAACAATTTATTCCAGATAATGCACTGGCTTATCACTGCTTTAGGTTCACTGTACGATAGCGATAACATGTGCTCGGCTTGAGCGCTCGAGCCGGACTACGCCTAAAGATGATCATTAACATCGTGTCTTTGCTGGTTGAGTTCTTGAAATTACGAATTGCAATCCGGTGTCATTTTTAATCCGGCCGTATTTCCAACGATCCGGTCGGATCCGGCCGGATCCGGCCAGATCGATGGAAATTCGGTTGATCCGATCAGGATAATTTAAAATTCTTTCTCTTTCTTTCTTTTCAATTTCTTCTCTTTTCTTTAAAAAATGGACTGCTTCCAGGGTAATCAACTGAGTGTATTATATAGGTAGTTTACACACAAACACACACACGTTTACAATCAGACAAACAATTAAAAATCTAGTACAGTGTAGGTAACTAGACATCATGATGAATCTGTCCAATGAATGTCACAAATATAATAATAATCAGTTTATTATTTTACAGCGCGATTATTTTACCAAAAATTAGCATCGCCGGATCCGGTGACAAGATCCGGAAAACGTTTAGTGATGCCGGATCCGCCTGATTACCGGATCCGGTTTCCAGACTGCAATCCCTACTTGAAATTGCATCAAACTGGATACGGAACTTCATCGACAAATCGTCTTGAGTGATAAGGCCATTTTCACTTCGGAAGCTACGTTAACAAGCAGAATTGTCGCATTTGGGGCTCCGAAAACCCAAGAATTATTGTTGAAAAGCCTCTCCATTATCAACGCCTGATTGTTGCGGTTGCGGTGCGGTTTTTGGTCTGGCAGGGTCATTGGACCTTACTTTTTCGAAAGTGAGGCCGGAGCAACTGTTACGGTGAATGGATTTCGCTATCGTACGATGATGCACACACAGACATTTACAATTTGACAAACAATTAAAAATCTAGTACAGTGTAGGTAACTAGACATCATGATGAATCTGTTCAATGAATGGCACAAATACTATAACAATCAGTTTATTATTTTACAGCGCGATTATTTTACCAAAAATTAGCATCACCGGATCCGGTGACCAGATCCTATATATTGGTACCGGATCCGGCAAACGTTTAGTGATGCCGGATCTGCCTGATTACCGGATTCGGTTTTCCGGATTGCAATAACTACTTGAAATGCATCAAACTTGATACGAAATTTCATCGACAAATCATCTTGAGTGATAAGGCCATTTTCACCTCGGAAACTACGTTAGCAAGCAGAATTGTCCCATTCGGGGCTCAGAAAACCCAAAAATTAGTTGAAAAGCCTTTCCATTCTCAATGTCTGACTGTTTTGTGCGGTTTTTGGTCTGGCTGGGTAATTGGACCTTACTTTTTCGTAAGTGAGGATGGAGCAACTGTTACGTTGAATGGATTGCACTATCGGATGATGATAAATGATTTTGTATGGCCGGCATATGGGTGTGGTGGTGGCCCAGAGAGCTTAGCACTTGGCTCATGAGTCAGACATCGTGGGTTCGAATCCCACACAGAACTAAAAAGCAGTAATTAAAAACAAATGGCTGCAACCCGTCCAACTCAATTCCCTAATCTGGCTTCTCAAAAAACCTTCTCTCTGGAAATTTGTCGTTCGGATTCGACGTTAATTTTAATTAGACAAACAATTAATTTCACTCAAGATGATTTTTCGATGAAATTCCGTATCAAGTTTGATACATTTCAAGTAGGGATTGCAATCCGGAAAACCGGATCCGGTAATCTGGCGGATCCGGCATAACTAAACGTTTACCGGATCCGTAACCAATATACTGTATCCGGTCACCGGATCCGGTGATACTAATTTTTGAAAAGTAATAAACTGATTATTATGATATTTGTGCCATTCATTAGACAGATTCATCATGATGGCTAGTTACCTACACTGTACTAGAGTTTTAATTGTTTGTCTAATTGTAAATGTGTGTGTGTATGTAAACTACCTTTATAATACACTCAGTTGATTACCCTGGAAACAGTCCATTTTTGAATGAACAGAAAAATTATCCTGATGGGATCAACCGAATTTCCATCGATCTGGCCGAATCCGGCCGGATTAAAAATGAAACCGGATTGCAATTAGTAATTTCAAGGACTCAATCAGCAAAGACACGATGTTAATGAGCATCTTTAGGCGTAGTCCGGCTCGAGTGCTCAAGCCGAGCACATGCTTAGGTCGTGCGCGCTGCATGTTATCGCTACCGTACAGTAAACCTCGAGCAGTGATAAGCCAGTGCATTATCTGGATTAAATTGTTTTCATTGTTTCACTTATTACAAAATTACAAAAAAGTGCATGCCCCCATATTCAAATCTTAGTGCTGAGGTTGGATATGTGGCAGAGAAGAGAGCCGGTGCCCAGCAGTGGGACGTAAAAGGCTTATGGAGAGATGGCCGGAATTGGAAGATATTGATGTGGAAGACGTTTTTTTTCAAGAAGACGGCGCTAGGTGCCACACAAGTAACGATACCAACGCTCTTTTGCTTGAAAAGCTTCCCAACCGAGTAATTTCTCGAAGAGGCGATCACAATTGGACACCGAGATCTTGCGATTTAACACCTCTAGACTTTTTTTCTTTGGGGCTACGTGAAAGATTAGATATAAGCCAATGGCCCACAATCGATTCAAGACCTCAAAGATGGAATTCGTGAAGTTATCGAGGACGGCTGTATGTCCTCGATAACTTCACGAATTCCATCTTTGAGGTCTTGAATCGATTGTGGGCCATTGGCATAGAATGTGCGAATGTGCGAATTGGTGATGGAAAATTTCATGAAAAAAGCAAGCGTAGCCGTGGCGGCCCCTTGGCTAATATTGTTTTCCAATATTAATGGCATACCTTCCTCTTTACAATTAAATAAACAACCTATGATTTCGCTTAAAAATACTCGTTTTTTTTAACATATCAAAATGAAACCTCTTATTGGAAAACCCTATATTTGAAATTTTGTATTATAATCCATGCAAAAATCAACATTTTTTCGGATAGGATTACGTAAAATAATTGAGAAATTGTGTCGGGTATTATTCCAGACAAAAAAAAAATAAGGTTTTGTAGAATATTTGGATTATAATCGACATCAAAAAATATATTGTAAATGGGAAAACATAATGCTAATGGAAAACTATCGAAATTTCTAGGTAAATACATGTATTAATTGAGCCAAAAATTGATATTGAATTTAGATATTAATTATACAATACGTTTTGGCAATTAAACATTCCTGCAAATTACACGTATATTGTGTTTCACCATCCCATTATATTTTTAATTGCGCTAAATAATTATGTTACATAATCGGAAACAGGTTACAGTTTCAATAAGGGAACTCGAAAACTAAAGCAAATATTAAAACGAACATTTCGCTGCGCTCGCTATTGTTTCCAGGTGAAAAAATATTTTTCGATGAAAATATGGGTTCATTTAAATTTATGGCTCATTACATATTTCATGGTCGTTGCATTATGGAAAACGGTTATTGTCAAAACAAATGTTAAGCAATTTCTTTAATTACAATAATAACGAGAGAGGTTTCAACCGAACTAAATATAACAATAATTGATTTTTTATTGATATTAACAATACGTTCATTATGGAATACGAGCATTACCACAAATTAGGTAAATATTGTGTTACCATATCTAGTTTATTTTTTGTGTTAATTAAGCAACATTTGTTAAAATTTCAATACGCTTATGAAAATATTCAACAAATTATACAGTTTATCAAAAAATAAATAAATCGTTTTGTTAGCTTCATTAAAAAACTCAACAATGCGGAATAGCTGTTTATTCCCAATAAAAATAGAATTTCAACATTTATTAATGTTTTTTAGGGTTCCGTACCGCAAACGGAACCCTTATAGGATCACTTTGTGTTCCATCTGTCTGTCTGTCCGACTGTCCTTCCGTCCGTCTGTCAAGACCATTTTTCTCAGGAACGCGTAGGGTAACAAGTTTAAATTTGTATCGGTTTAACGGTAATTTTGTTATCGGTTTTTTATTGTAACAAGTTTAAATAATGCTCGGGTCTGCGGTCTCTTTCAGCTGTGAAAAAATCAAACTTGTGAGTCAACGCGATCAAAAGATATGACCGTTTATGTCGCATATTTTGCGATTTCACAAGGGAATCAAAACCTAGAGGGTGCTTCCCGTTGACCTAGAATCATGAAATTTGGCAAGAAGCGGTGTCTTACAGCACATGTAAAGGGAAAAATCTGAAAATCGTAAATATGTAGTTTATTTACAAGAAAAATGCGAATTTACTATTAGAAACTTATGAAAATACACTAATGTGTTGCGTGGTATTCTCATGCACCAGAAGCATATGGGTTGCATACAGTTAGGTCCTCCTAAAGATACCTTACTTACCAGTTTCTACGGAACCCTCGGTGCGCGAGTCACAACTCGCACTCGGCCGGATTTTTTTGTTCGTGGAATGATATTATTAGTGGAATAACTGTTTAAGGCCTAGGCCGCACTACCGCTAAACCGTCGCGGTTTTTAATCGCGTGATTTTGTGACTCAAGTAAGCTAATACAAGGTTGCAGATTAATTTTGTCAAGTAGGAAAAGAGCTGATGGTCATCAAACGCATAAACAGATCTCCATAAATTATAGCTAGGAACCTCCTCGATCACGTCAGCTTTCAAAAATAAAAAAACCGCATCAAAATTTGGTCCATTCGTTTAGGAGCTACGATTCCACAAAGAGCCACAAATACGGACAGACGGACAGACTGACTTGTAAATACGTGAGTACGTGAGAGTAGTGGATTTGTAGTGGATTGGTATTTTGTGTTTACAAAAAAATATTAAGTTCAGTTAAGTAGGAAATGAGCTGATGTTCATCAAAGGCATGAACAGAAATTCATAAATTATAGTTAAGAACCTTCTCGATCACGTCGGCTTTTATTAAAAAAAAAACTCATCAAAATCCGTCCATTCGTTTAGAAGCTACGATTCCACAAACAGCCGTATGTACGGACAGACTGACACACAGACACGTCAAACTTATAACACTCCTTTTGTCGTGTCGGGGATTGAAAATAACAAACAATGAAATATTTATAACATCTAATCAAAGCTATTTGAAGGTTTGCGAATTTTTTTTTGCTTTAAATTTTGCAGAAATTTTTCGAAAAACACTATCTTCGATAATTTGCGGGAAAACACCGTAAGTGAGGCCCACTTCCGGTGTTTTTCCGCTACTGATTTTTTTCCTAGCGTAATGTGTGTTTCTCGAGCGGTTTCGCGGTTATAGCGGTTACCGCTCGCGGGAGAAAAAACGTTGTGCGGCCTCGGCCTAAGGGGAATAATAAAAGTCGAATTTAAATTCTAAAAAAATGGCTGTAACTTAACGTTCTTAAGATATTGTATAGTTAATTCTATGTTAAGATAAGCTCGCAAATTTTCGAAGATAGTGTTTTTCGAAAAATTTCTGCATAATTTAAAGCAAAAAAAAATCGCAAACGTTTAAATAGCTTTGATTAGATTTTATAAATAATTCATTCAAAGTGTGTCCGTCTGTCCGTATATGTGGCTCTTTGTGGAATCGTAGCTCCTAAACCAATGGACAGATTTTGATGCGGTTTCTCTTTATTAAAAGCCGACGTGATCGAGACGGTTCTTAGCTATTATTTATGAATATCTGTTCATGCGTTTAATGACCATCAGCTAATTTCTACTTGACTAAACTTTGTAATTTTTTTTGTAAACAATTCCCACCAATCACGTATTTGCAAGTCAGTCTGACAGTCTGTCCGTATATGTAGCTGTTTGTGGAATCGTAGCTCCTAAACGAATGGACCGATTTTTATGCGGTTTTTTTTTATTAAAAGCCGACGTGATCGAGAAGATTCTTAGCTATAATTTATGAATATCTGTTCATGCGTTTGATGACCAACAGCTCATTTTCTACTTAACTAAATGTAATTTTTTTTGCAAGCAATCCACACCAATCACGTATTTACAAGTCAGTCTGTCCGTATTTGTGGTTGTTTGTGGAATAGTAGCTCTTAATCGAATGGACCGATTTTTATGCGGTTTTTTTGTATTAAAATCCGACGTGATCGAGAAGGTTCTTAACTATAATTTATGAATATCTGTTCATACGTTTGATGACCATCAGCTCATTTTCTACTTAACTAAATTTAATTTTTTTTGCAAGCAATCCACACCAATCACGTATTTACAGTCAGTCTGTCCGTCTGTCCGTATTTGTGGCTGTTTGTGGAATCGTAACTTCTAAACGAATGGACCGGTTTTGATGCGGTTTTTTTTTGAAAGCCGACGTGATCGAAAAGTTTCTTAGCTTTAATTTATGAAGATCTCTTCATGCGATTGTTGACCATCAGCTCATTTCCTACTTGACAAAATTAATCTGCAACCAATTTGACACAAAGGATTGTCTAGTTTATATATCCAAACTAGTGTTTAAAAGCTGACGTGATCGAGAAGGTTTTTGGCTATAATTTACGAAGATCTGTTCAGGCGTTTGATCATCAGCTCATTTCCTACTTGACCAAACTTAATATATTTTTTTAAACAATCCCCGCCAATCATGCATTTGCCAGTCAGTCTGTCCGCCTGTCCATATGTGTGGCTGTTTGTGGCATTGTAGCTCCTAAACAAATGGACCGATTTTGATGCAGTTTTTTTTTTTAAATAGCTGACGTGATCGAGGAGGTCCTTAGCTATAATGTATGAAGATCTGTTTATGCATTTGATGACCATCAGCTCATTTCCTAGTTGACAAAATTAATCTGCAAACCAATTTGACACAAATGTTTGTATAGTTTATATATCCAAATTTGTGTTTGAAAACTGATGTGATTGAGGTTCTTACCTACAATTTATGAAGACCTGTTCATGCGTTTTTTCACCAGCTCATTTCCTACTTGACTAAACTTAACATTTTTTTGTAAACAATTCCCACCAATCACTTATTTACAAGTCAGTCTGTCCGTCTGTCCGTATTCGTGGATGTTTGTAGAATCGTAGCTCCTAAACGAATGGACCGATTTGCATGCGGTTATTTTTTTTTTGAAAGCCGACGTGATAGAGAAGGTTCTTAGCTATAATTTATGAGGATCTGTTCATGCGTTTGATGAACATCAGCTCATTTCCTACTTGACAAAATTTATCTGCAACCAATTTGACACAAATGTTTGTTTAGTTCCGTGTATATAAGCTTAAATAATTCATTGTTTGTTATTTTCAATCCCCGACATAACAATAGAGGTGTTATAATTTTGACGTGTCTGTGTGCCAGTCTGTCCGTATATGTGACAGCTTGTGGAATCATAGCTCCTAAACGATTGGACCGTTTTTGATGCGTATTTTTTCTTTTAAAAGCTGATGTAATCAAGAAGGTTCTTAGCTATTATTTTGATCATCAGCTCATTTCCTACTTGACAAAACTTAATATTTTTTTTCAAAACAATTTCTACCAATCACATATTTGCGAACGAAGTGTCAGAGAGGTAACAATAAAAACGTATTTCCAAACACATTATTGAAGAAACGAAAAAAGTTCGAGTAACTACTCTTAGTTCGAGTAGTTACTCTAAAAAGTAAAAAAAATAAAATTTCTCTCTTGCCCTTTTAAGTTCATTAAAAGCATCTATTAATATTTTGATGCTGAGCGTCGCCGCGTCGGGGGACTGCTAAGTAAATCAAATAATAGAACCAGAATACAAAGAAATAAAAAGAAGATTGATAATGATAAAGTATGGGTTATACAAGGACCCACTCTGTGTAAGCAACGTACATAAGTAACAAAACAACAATATTCAATCGTTTAGTTTTTAGCGGTCTTCACATAGCGGTCCCCCGACGCGGCGACGCTCATCATCAAAACAATAATTAAATAAATATTAATTAAAGGTACTTTTAATGAAGTTAAAAAGGCAAGAGATAATTTTTATTTTTTTCCTTTTTAGGGTTATTTTTGTGTCGGGGGTTACTTTTTATTTTATTAAAACCTATTGTTTCCTAGGTTGCTATGTTTTTCTATTCTGCGTCTGTAATGGACTCATAACAGCACTCATATGCGTGCGGTTATGGTTCACCGAGTGCGATACAATTTTATCAATTTTTTTATTTAGAAATGGCATAAAATGACGCAAAATAGAAAAAATAGTATAAAAAAACTTGTTCATAAGGCGTTTTTCGCACTTTACCATTAGAAAACTTCTCGTTGTTTTCGTCGTTTTCTAAACATGGACGCGTGCTGCAAAGCCGCGCTTATTGAACTCGTTCTATAAACAATCCCCACCAATCACGTATTTGCAAGTCAGTCTGTCAGTCTGTCCGTATATATGGCTGTTTGTGGAATCGTAGCTCCTAAACGAATGGACCGATTTTGATGCAGTTCGTTTTTTAAAAAGCTGACGAGATCGAGTAGGTTCTCAGCTATAATTTATGAATAGTTGTTTATGCGTTTAATGACGCATCAGCTAATATCCTACTTGAAAAAAATAATGTGCAACCAATTTAACACCAATGTTTTTCTAGTTTATATATCCAAACTTGTGTGTTGAAAGCTGACGTGACCCAGAAGGTTCTTAGCTATAATATAAAAGTCGTTTTCTAAACATGGACGCCTGCTGCAAAACCGCGCTTATTGAACACGTTCTTTAATATATTCAATAATATTTGTTGTGAGTGGAATAATGTGTGAAATAAATTAAATTCTAATTTAATTTTGGATGTTAAATAATAACTTTTCTAAAAGGAAATCGTTGGAAGTTTAAATTGTTATTTGTAATTTCGAGCAAATAACACAATGAGCAGTCAAAATCGCAAAATAAGTTGCCGCTAATTATTATTTTACTTTTTTGTTATAAACTTTTGAGATTTTATATAAATTTTGTGAGAGAGTTGTTTTAAATGAAAATTATTTTGGAATAATTATGAATTTATGTTGTGAAAGAAATGCATTTTTATGATTATTGGGGATGTGAAAAATCAATAGGTTGAGCATTTTCGCGATTGGCGCCAATATTGTTTTGGAGTATTGCGGCCCTTCGTTTCCGCCGTCTGCTTTTATTACTGCGACCGCCACAGTGCGAGATAAATCCAAGAGAAAAGAGAGAAAATATAACCCTGTAATAGAAACTTCCAGTATTCTGATGGAATTCCCCCTTCAAGAAAAAAAGTTTGAACGTTCAACCTGTTGAGATATTGAGTATGTGAAGTTCGTAGATTATCAAGGGTAGTACGTGAGGGTGTTGCGATCAAAGCGCCCCCGTAAACTTCACCCCACTTATTACTAAGCGTTATCAGCCACCAAAACCATCGCCATGACCTAATTTTGAATTCCCCGGCGGCCGAATAAGTCCGACACAGACATTATAAAGGAAACACGCGAGGAAACATAATTTTCTATTAAATAACAATTGTTTTGGGGTTGTCGAATGTATGCGGGACATTAACCATTCGGCACATTTTCCGCAACAAAAAATCTCACAGGACGAACTTTACGATCATTTTTAAGACCGGATGATTTATTTAAGCCTTGCCTACTCGTAAAACTTTAATAATCAAATTACAATTGAATTAAATATTTACCGCTGGTAATCTCTTTTATTCATAGAAGCACAACCAAAACTTTTTTATTCCTTAACAAAAAAAAGGAGGAACATTCGCTACCCTTTTTTTCATATTCCATTACGTTTATTCATTCTTTTTTTATTCACGCAAAATCCAAACATTATTCTTTTACTTCGTGCATGTTTTAAAATATAAACCTAATGGGAAAATATACCCTGTATATATTCTAATAATAAACATAAAAATATTTTACGGAATTCCTAAAAATGCAATTTACTTGTAACACAAATGAATTTAAAAAAATAATCCGGTCAGTCCTTCCAATAAAAGAGAGATATTTATTTGAAACCCCTTTAAATACACTCCGACTAATCAATACTCCCAATTCCAATATTTGCACACACACCAAAAAAGAACTGAGCAGACTGAAAAGAGAAACTATGCATTATCCAGCTGTAATCCATTAATTTAAATGAATGAGATCTCCTTTTTTCAATGAAAAAAAAAAACCTTTATTATTCAATAAATCCACCTTGAGGGAAAGTGCGAATGGATTTTTTGCCGCAGTGTTTACATCACACCAAGTCACGCGGTTCTCTAATCAATTTAATTGTGGCACATATAATTCACCACAGAAAAACAATTATTTCTAATCATAAATTAATTAAAAACATAAAAAAAAACAAAATTAAATTATCATAATTACTACTAGACATATTTATGTAATCTCTTGTGATTTTCAGGTAATTAATCAATTTTTACAGTACAAAAAAAATTTGAAAGAATTTTGAAATCTACTGAAACACCAAAATGAACACATTGATAAAAACATTATAGAATGTGAAGAATACCATTATTATAATCGTGTGTAAAAGTATCCAAATCGTGCGTAAAAGTCCAATGTAAATCAAATGGAGTTTCATTATTAAACGATTTCTGTTTGTTGTTACTATAGCAACAACTTGGTTACTAAACAAAAAACATAGACGTAGTAAAAATACATTTTCTGACGTATGTTCAAATTTAATTAATTTTCTTTATTTTGAATTAAGAAGTCTCAGCGTCTTAGTCTGGATTTATATGGCTTTAATATAACTTAAGCTAACCAAAACCCAATCTAGATTAAATCTAGGTTAACCTAAATTACATCGACACCGAGTGTTCCCGTCACTGTGCGTTTTTACTAGTTAGCAATTTTTCCCACGGAGGCGCTGAACGTTCTAACCTTATTGTGTCAGTATGTTCTCAGTCAAAATTACAGTTTTTACGATATCATCGATAAGAAACCATTTGTTTTTTAGGTTCAATAGTATTTTACCATGCTTAGTAAATAAAATATTGTATGATACAAGTGTGTGAAAAGCTTTTGTGCATTCATTGCGATTAAACCACTCGCTTTCGGCTCGTGTTTTAAACTTCGCAATTCATGCAACAAAAGCTCTTCTTCACACACTTGTATCATAAACTACTATTTTCTATCTTGCGTCTATAATAAGGTGTCCACACGTCCCGATTTTTGCGGAGCAGTCCCGCTTTTTGGAGGACAGTCCCGCGTCCGGACAAAAATGTCCCCGGGCAGAAATGTTCCGATTTTTAGAAAATATCTGCATTTTTTATTTTAAATATACATACATTATACATATTTTATTTTAATATATAAAACAAGATTTTTCCAAATATTCCCAGAAAATCTCCTTCTTTTAGTATCACCCAATGAAGTTTTTGAATTTGAACTGTCTATTCTTTAAGATATTCCAAGCAGTTAATTTAAAAATTTCTGACTTCTTTCAGAAAATCCGGTCGTTTAATGGCACCTTGTTCTGAAATTTTCATTGAGTGACATTAAAAAAGGAGATTTTATGGGAATATGCGAAAAAATATTTTGAATATAATAGTAAACATTTTCCGAAAAATAAGATTTGCGAAAATGGTCTTTTTGATGATTTGCGTTATTAGTAAAAATATACTTTACGTACTAGGTTGCGAGTGCACGTCTGAAAATTTATTTTCACTACGTCTATATTGTTTGTTTGATAACGCAAGCTGTTTCCAAAGTAACAATAAAGAGAAATCGTTTAATAATAACACTCCATTTGATTTACATTGCACATTTACGCACGATTTGGATACTTTTACACACTATTATAATAATGGCATCCTTCACACACAATAATGTATTAATGTGTTCATTTTGGTGTGCGAGTAGATAAAATATATATTTTTTAATTATTGGTTTGCTCTCATAACTAAATTATAAAAGAGCTTTTTACGATTAGTTAAGCGCATGCGCATCCGCCAAGTTTAAAAGGCGGGAATATAAAAGTTTCGGGCACGTATTTAGTTATACGTCAACAAGTTTTTGACATTTTTTGACGTATAGCATGGCGGAAATTAACACATTCGTACAACAAAAATTTCAACAATGAAAAGGTCTACATTCTCATTTCATCACATCTGTCCCGCTTTGTCGCAATAAAAATGTGTTCACTTTAGTCTATAATGAAATTAATAGGACTCATATTCGGGTTCGTTAATGGCTCGCCGAGTGCGATACAAATTTCTCAATTTGTATCGGCGATTTTTTTTAATTTAGTAATGGCATAAAAGGGCGCAAAACAGAAAAAATAATATATGACACACGTAAACTAATGTATGACACACGTGTATGATAGGCTTTTGTGCATTCATTGCGATTAAACAACATGCCTTAGGCTCGTGCTTTAAACTTTGCAATTCTTGCACGAGAGCTCTTCTTCACACACTTGTATCATAAACTATTATTTTCTATTTTTCGTCTATAATGAAGTCATTAAAGTTCTCATATGAGTTCTTTAATGACTCGCCGAGTGCGATACAATTTTCTCAATATGTATAGGCGATTTTTTATTGAGAAATGGCATAAAAGGGCTCAAAACTTTCTAAACATGGACGCGTGCTAAAAAACGCGCTTATTAAAATCGTTCTTTATTATACTATTATAAAACTATTTTTAACCTTTCCGGAGCGGTGCTACAATAAATTACGTTTCAGGCCGTCTGGGGTAACTATGATACCCCACTGAAATACTATAAGAACTTACAGAAATAGTGTAAATTATGCATAATTGTTTGCAAAATTATACAATAATACACTAATAATTGAAATATCTTTCAAATATCGTTTGTTTATTGATGAAAAACATTTTAATTAATACCTTAAAATATTATTCGCCCTAACTTATTATTTTTACAGTCAGGACATAAAAATGTTTAACTTTCTTCTCTGGGTATGTTGCAAATGATTTTTGCAAATGATGTACTACATGATACTTAAGTCTTTCTATCCCTTGATCTGGCACAAAAACTGCACCTTCGATTTGCATAATGTTAAATCCCTCCAGCAGGATTTTTTGGAACTGTGGCATTGCTATTCATCAGAACTAAATCTATGGCAGTGTTTACAGTTTTGTGAAAATTTTGACTATTTTGTTTCATGTTTTCAACGTTTGGGAGTGCAAGTTCTTGTACCAAGTTTTGTAAAAAAAAGCCATCGCCTACTTCTGTCATTTCCTAATTCATACAAACTTACTACCACAAAGCAAAGTAAATACTAACACTAACCTAAAATGAGAATTGGTTCACATATTCAGCCCACCGGCGACACGATGAGATATAAATTGTGTACGTAGCAATTCGATACACTGCAGACCATCCGGGGTAACAGAAGTACCCCACATAATTAAATTCAGTTTTACGTGCAAAATTTGAAATTAAATTGATTATTTTTATTAGAAAAGGGCTTGCTAATATACTTTTTAGGATTACCGGGAAGGAGAAAAATAAATAAAAAAAAGTTGGAAAGATATTTAAAAATAACTGCATCTGGGGTACATAAAATACCTAGCTCGGCCACGGAAAGGTTAACCCCCCCACACAATTTTTTGTCAATTGTCAAAGGGGTATAGACATATTTTGATCCTAATATTCAGACCTTAACCTTAATAGTCAATTATGTATGACACACGTGTATGAAAGGCTTTTGTGCATTCATTGCGATTAAACCACTCGCCTTAGGCCCGTGCTTTAAGCTTCGCAATTCATGCACAAAAGCTCTTCTTCACACACTTGTATCATAAACTACTATTTTATATTTTGCATCTATAATGAAATCATTAAAGCACTCATATGCGTTCGTTAATGGCTCGCCGAGTGCGATACAATTTTCTCATTGTATAGGCGATTTTCTTTTTATTTAGAAATGGCATAAAACGGCGCAAAACAGAAAAAATAATGTATGACACACGCAACATAATGTATAACATACGTGTGTGAAAGGCTTTTGTGCATTCATTGCGATTAAACCTAGCGCCTTTGGCTCGTGTATTAAACTTCGCAATTTTCGCATAAAAGCTCTTCTTCACTCACTTGTATCACAAACTACTATTTTCTATTTTGCGTCTATAATGAAGTCAATAAAGCACTCATATAGATTCGTTAATGGCTCGACGAGTGCGATACAATTTTCTGAATGTATCGGCGATTTTTTTTGAATTTATAAATGGCATAAACGGGCGCAAAACAGAAAAAATAATGTATGACACACGTAAAATACGACACACGAGTTTTTATACTATTTTGTCTTTTTTGCGCCTTTTTATGCCATTTCTAAATATGCAAATCACCGACACATATTGAGAAAATTGTATCGCACTCAGCGAGCCATTAACGAACCCACATAAGTGCTTTAATGGCTTCATTATAGACGCAAAATATAAAATAGAAGCTTATGATACAAATGTCTGAAGAAGAGCTTTTGTGCATTCATTGTGATTAAACTACTCGGCTTCGGCTCGTGCTTTAAACTGAATCCCAATTCATGCAGCAAAGCTCTTCTTCACACACTTGTATCATAAACTACTATTTTCTATTTTAATTAATGGCTCGCCGAGTGCGATACAATTTTCTCAAAATGTATCGGCGATTTTTTCATTTAGAAATGGCACAAAAGGGAGCAAAACAGAAAAAATAGTATAAAAAACTTGTTCATAAGGCGTTTTTCGCATTAGTCCATTAGAAAACTGTTCGCTACGCTCGTCATTTTCTAAACATGGACGCGTGCTGAAAAATCGAGCTTATTGAACTCGTTCTTTAATATACTGTTGTAAAACTATTTTTTACCTGCGACATAATTTTTTGTCGATTGTCAAAGGGGTATAGACATATTTTTATCCTAATATTCAGCCTTAACCTTAATAGTCAATAATGTATGACACACGTGTATGAAAGGCTTTTGTACATTCATTGCGTTTGAACCACTCGTCTACGGTTCGTGCTTTAAACTTCGTAATTCATGCACAAAAGCTCTTCTTCACACACTTGTATCATAAACTACTATTTTCTACTTTGCGTCTATAATGAAGTTATTAAAGCACTCATATGGATTCGTTAATGACTCGCCGAGTGCGATATAATCTTCTCAACATGTATCGGCGATTTTTTTATTTAGAAATGACGTAAAAGGGCGCAAAACAGACAAAGATAGTATAAAAAGTCGTTCATAAGGCGTTTTTCGCACTTATCCATCAGAAAACTCCTCGCTACGCTCGTCGTTTTCTAAAGATGGACCCGTGCTGAAAAAAAGCACTTATTGAACTCATTCTTTAATATATTATTATAAAACTATTTTTAACCCCAGACACAAATTTTTGCCAATTGTCAAAGTATGTAAAGGTATAGACACAATTGTATCCTAATGTTCAGACCTTAACCTTAACCAGTTTTGCGCCCTTTTACGCCATTTCTAAATAAAAAAATCGCCGATTTCACCACTCTTTCAGATAATCAGGCGGTTGTCTGGTACTATATGTGTCAGATTGTCGAGATTATACTGTGCATACTAACTAGATATAAGCCATGAAGAAGGTCAGAATAAAAGACCCAAACGTTAAAAAATCAAAAAACAGTAAAATATCAGTATCAATCGGTATCAATATCATTTTAAATCAAAACGGTAAAATATCAGTTTTAGTTGTTTTATAAAAAAAATCCTTTTCCCAAGAAAAATTTTGATTAAATTATTCTAATAAATTTATGTATGATACAAGTAAAATAATGTATGACACACGTGTGTGAAAGGCTTTTGTACATTCATTGCGTTCGAACCACTCGCCTACGGCTCGTGCTTTAAACTTCGCAAGTCCTGCACAAAAGCTCTTCTTCACGCACTTGTATCATAAACTAGTCTTTTCTATTTTGCGTCTATAATGAAGTCATTAAAGCACTCATATGGATTTGTTAATGACTCGCCGAGTGCGATATAATTTTCTCAATATATGGCATATGGCAATATGGCATAGAAGGGCGCAAAACAGACAAAATAGTATAAAAAAACTCGTTCATAAGGCTCTTTCGCACTTGTCCACTAGAAAATTCCTCGTTTGGCTATTCGTTTTCTAAACATGGACGCGTGCTGAAAAACTCGATTATTGAACTCCTTCGTTAATATACTATTATAAAACTATTTTTAACACCCGACACACATTTTTGTCAATAGTCAAAGGGGTATCCTCCTCGGTGGTCTAGTTGACAACATACCCGCCTTTCAATGCGGGAGGTCCGGGTTCGAATCCTGGTCGGGGAGACAACGACTAGGGCGGTTTTCACTAATCGTCCGGGCTGCCCACCCTGAATGAATGCAAAATATGCGATACCGGGGTGGCGCATACTAAAAGCCAAGGTGGAATAGGGGGTTTAGTGAGAGCTTCCCCCGAACCACTTTTTTTAAATAAAAAAAAGTCAACGTTTGCGGACGCGCATCCGCCAAGTTTGAAAGGCGGGAATATGAAAGTTTCGGGCACATATTTATTTATACGTCAAAAAGTTCGGGCAGAAAAATAAACTAAATGAAAACATAAAAATATAAACTATTACGGTTAAGGTCATACCATTAGGATAAAATAACGTCTATACCCCAGACGTTATTTTATCCTAATGTTATGACCCGCCTTTCAAACTTGGCGGATGCGCGTCCGCAAATAAAACATTTTGGAACTGCAACCGTTGCATGGATCACCAACTTAATGAACTGCTGTGCAAGGAAGTCGTAAATTCCAAAAATGTGGAGGAAGGAGTAGTCGCGCTGTTGAAACCAGGAAAGGATCCTGCAGAAGCTTTCGACCCGTATCATCATCTCTTCAAGGTCTTCGAAAGATTGATACTGAATCGCATATCTTGTAAAGTAGACAAAAGTATAATACCAGATCTAGCAGGGTTTAGACCGGGAAGGTCTTGCTAACTAACCGTAAAAAGATCTATAAGTTATTATTAAATTGTTTTGTTGTCATTGGAAAAATTGTGCAAAATTGGACTTGAAAACCTAACCTAACTAACCGTAAAAAGGTCTATAAGTTATTATTAAATAACTATAAGTTATTATTAAATAACGAAAAGGCATTTTCTTTTCGAAATGAAAGAAAAATTGTTAAAAGTGTCAATTCTGACGATACTGTCGATAAGGAACTGGCTTCGGCAAGCCTGTCGTGAGTTGAATTTAAAATACAGTTCGGTACGAAAACATTTGAGAAAATGGACAATTATAAACTTCAAAACTTTGAACACTTGTCAGATCAACATCAACAACGAAGAACTACTTATGTCCAAGTGATGATAAAGTAGGAATTGCAATTCGGAAAAACGGATCCGGTAATCCGGCGGATCCGGCATCACTAAACGTTCACTGGATCCGGAACCAATATGACGGACCCGGTACCAATATACCGGATCCGGTACCAATATACCGGATCCGGTACCAATATACCGGATCCAGTACCAATATACCGGATCCGGTCCCAGTATACCAGATCCTGTAACCGGTGATGCTAATTTTTTGTAAAATCCTATTTTTGGTACTTTAAATGCGTGGTGCCCATGGCGCCACATGGTTTTTTCAAAACCAAAATTGATTTTGTGATAAATACTTAAAATTACCGTATTTCCTAGTGTATAACGCGCACCTTTTTTCCAAAAAAATTGTCACAGTCAATTAACATTTGTAGACTCTCACTAGTTTCTTTATTGTGTGACTATTTGAAGGAATTTTGGAAATCTTAGAACCACAAATTACTCCAGAAAGTCCAAATTTTGATAACCTAAAACCGTTTTGTTAATATTTTGTAAAATGAGACAGTCACAGATCAATAAAATGAGGTTGAGATTTTACAAAATTAACATTTGTAGACTCTCACTAGTTTCCTTACTGTGTGACTATTTGGAGGAATTTTGGAAATCTAAAAACCAAAAATTTCTCCAAAAAGTCCAAATTTTGAAAATATAAAACCAATTTGTTAATATTTTGAAAAATAAATCAACGACATATCAAGGAACATGAGGTTGAAATTTTACAAAATTAGCATTTGCAGACTCGCTATTTTCCAGACTGTGCAACTAATTGAAGGTATTTTGGAAATCTAAGAACCACATATTACTCCAAAAAGTCCAAATTTTGATAACCTAAAACTGTTCTGTTAATATTTCGAAAAGTAAGGTAGCCACAGATCAATAAAAATGAGTAATAATCTCGGTAATTCGGCCGTTGGTTAATCGGATGACACGTTCAGTAGTCCGGCGGTCTGGAGACCGCTCGCGCTCTTCCCTCCTACCACTTTTTCTCTTCCCTCCCACCACTCTGGTACCATATGTGTCGGATTGTCGAGATTATACTGTACGTACTAACAAGATATATGTCCTGAAGAAGGTCAGAATGAAAGACCGAAATGTTGGTAAAATATTAATTTTAGTTGTTCTATAAAAAAATCCTTTTCCCAGAAAAATGTTGGTACTTAACGCCACCACCGCTATATATTGGATCGAGAGTTCGCGCTGCCGCGCGTATGTTGTCTGTCCGTTTCGCGGCGGACAACCTAATCTAAGCGATAAATTTTGAATTGGTAAAACCATACAACATTATAGATAATCAGATAAACTTAATAAAGACGGAACAAAGCTTGAATATATAAATATACTCAACCTTTCCGGAACTCTATAATACTAATGAGTCTTTTTAGTACTACCAAAAACAAATCTCTTATGAAATTTGTCAGTTATTCTATAGCTTTCAGTCCACCTTCGTGGCACTCAACAAAAACCATAAAAATAACATTGATTTTTAAGATCATGCCTTTCCGATACCTTGAGTGGATAGCCATCTGTGGACGCGTTTCGAGATCTATCTCTCATCAGCACAGCTTTGCTTCCATTAACAATATTTTGTAAATCACTCACTTGAAATTTCATTGCCAACTTTCATAAGAGATTTGTTTTTGGTAGTCCTAAAAAGACTCATTAGTATTATAGAGTTCCGGAAAGGTTGAGTATATTTATATATTCAAGCTTTGTTCCGTCTTTATTAAGTTTATAATCTAAGCGAAGTTAAAAAATAAAGTATTTTGAGTTTTAAAAATGTTTTAATCTTAAATGAAAAAAAATATTTTATGATTTATAATAAAAACTTTAGGTGTAAATTGGCGACATTTAAATATGTAGAAGTGGTGGCGTTAAAACATAAGTACCAAAATTTGTATTAAATTAGTTCTAAATAATTTTTTCAGCAATTTTGGAAATTTTTTTATTCAAAATTACAACAAAATTTTCCATAATTGCGAATGTGTGGTTGATATTAATATGTGGAACAGTTGCTGCAGATGGAATAGTGAGTGGAATAAATTTAATTCTAATAACAAAGGAACTAAACTAATGAACTTAACCTTTTCAGAGACGTTGTCATATATATAAGCCAGTAGATGTGGAATCAGCTGGATATAGATGTCCCATTAGTGGTGGAAAGGTTAAGCCTATTTCAACATTTTTTTATATATAAAAAATGTTATTTTTAGGTGGATAAATGATAGAAAGTTAAAATTGGACAAACAAGATTTTAAGTAATTTGGAGAGCCAACAGAAATTGCGATAAGAGGGTAATACATTTATATCCCTTCTAACACGTAGAAGTTTTTTTCTCGACAGACAGCTATTGATCTCTGTTAACATCCCTGGCGTGACGAATTGACCAGACATATGTCTTTCAATGCAAATATATTACACCTAACATATTACACTATTTATGTTTTAAACAATTCGTTTTGTGTTTTATTTTTCTCTCCAGTTGCCTTGTAAATCGATAAGGAGGTCAGAAAAGAATGCGACTCGGGGCGAGATGAATATTTTCGAGCCGATCTTTATTAATTGAAATATCTATTGATTTTCTTTATTTTGTTCGGTTTTAATGAGATGTATTAAATTTGTGTGCGGTGAAATATAAAAAAGGGGGAGAATTGACATCGGATATGAAATTTTTATATATGGAAAGAGCGGAGAGGAACGACATCGCCCATAATGAACCGTTTGTTTTATTAAAACAAAAAAATAAATGGAGAAAGAGATAACGCAGCTAAAAAAAACGGATTAAATTATCGCGGATTGAAAGGCTTTCATGTGAATCTTCCAATCAGATGAAACCAAAAAAAGCGCGATTGTTTCTAAATTGATTAATTTTATCTAGCTGGAATGGCTGGGGATTGTGAAATAAGTTTAAAAAAAGGAACTGCAGTGATTATTATGAAACTCTAACTGAAAATAAGTTTCGAATTTATTACGAGTAAGTTATGAGATTTGTTCCGGTCTTGTGATCGTTTATGAGACGTGAATAGTTTTTGCAGAGGAAATTCCTCCCTCTGGTAATCTATTTTTCTGCTACAGCGAATGTCGGTGCTAATTAATGATATAGTTTACTACCTCCTTTCATTTTTATAAAACTATGTTTATAACTTTTTTTCTAAGTAATGCCAGGGCCTAGGGTGAATAAAATATCCTGGATTAGTTGCAACCCGAGCTACCACCTGAATAATGCTAGCAATTACAACACCGCAAATCCAAATTACGTTCCCGGTTTGAACCTGTCTGGATCCGAATGTATTCATTCATCTGCGCCAGTGTCAAGAATCAAAACCAGTTCGAGCATCCCCCACCATTAAACCCTTATAAATACGCGGGGTGCAGATAACACTTCCAGAGGTGACACAATCATAATCGATTTAAACTTCTGGATTCGTGTTTTAATACTGAATTTATGGCGTTGTTTTTGTTGTTGCATTCTCCAACAAATCAACAGCCGCAGACACTAATGGAGAATAATAGTATTTGTATGCTGATTCTCAATGTAAGGGTGCTCACACACAAATTACTACCATCTAAAGTAAACACTTCTACAACTACCCAAAATATTTTACAAAAAAAAAACTAACAAAATAATTTGCTTTGTTTAACTAAATAGCAACTACATAAATAGGTAACTAAGCTGAATTTTAAGTAAGGGTGCTCACTATTAAATTACTAGCATCTTTAGTAAATACTTCTCAACTAGCCAAAATATCTTCCTTAATTAACGCAGCCTGAATAGCCTTAATATATGAATATGTTCAACCTTTCCGGAGCTCTATAACATAAATGAGTCTTTTTATGACTTCCTAAAACAAATCTCAAGTGATATTCGTCAGTTATTTTACAGCTTTCAGTCCACCTTCGGGCACCAGAAAAATAACATTGTTTTTAAAATCATGTCTTTCCGATACCTTAAGCGGATAGCCATCTGTAGACGCGTTTCGAGATTTATCTCTCACCAGTACAGCTTTGCTTGAACAACAATTTGTAAACCACATACCTGAAACCCATGTGGGCGATTAACGAAAGGCGTCTACAGATGGCTATCCACTTAAGCTATCGGAAAGACATGATCTTAAAAACAACGTTATTTTTCTGGTTTCTAGGATGCCGTACCGAAAAGGGAACCTTTATAGGATCACTTTGTTGTCCGTCTGTCTGTCTGTCAAGACCATTTTTCTCAGGAACGCGTAGAGGTAATAAGTTGAAATTTGTATCAAATACTCGGGTCTGCGTTCTTTTTCAGCTGTGAAAAAATCAAACTTGTAAGTCAACGCGATCTAAAGATATGACCGTTTATGTCGCATATTTTGCGATTTCAAAAGGGAATCAAAACCTATAGCGTACCGTTGACCGAGAATCATGAAATTTGGCAAGAAGCGGTGTCTTATAGCACATGTAAAGGGAAAAATCTGAAAACCGTAAATATGTAGTTTATTTACAAGAAAAATGCGAATTTACTATTAGAAACTTATGAAAATACACTAATGTGTTGCGTGGTATTGTCAGGCACCAGAAGCATATGGGTTGCATACAGTTAGGTCCTCCTCGGTTATGTCCTCCTCGGTTAGGTCCGAAGGTTAAGTTTGTGTAGGCACCAAGTTGTTTATTCTGAATTTTCTTTGTTTATATTCGTTATGCATTTCATCACGTACGCTCTATATACATAATATATACAGGGTATATAGTATGTGTAAATTTTGCTTGTTTATAACCGACATGCGACATACTCCAGTCCCGTAACATCCTGTATATATTATATTTCGCCTAATTTTTGTTAATAATCTACATATACTTAAATCACGTACGCCCTATATTTTGTGGTGGTCAATTGCCCAAAAGCAGTCAATTGAACAACTGAATGTTAAGAGTATCGAAATAGATCTAGAAAGAGTTTAGTATATTAGTTTATATTAATAATATAATATAATAATATATTAGTTCATATTAGATCTAGAAATAGTTAGATCTTTATATAAGTTAGTGAATAAGTGTAATACTAAAATAAAGTTTTCTTTTTATAAGTTTAAAAATATTCGCTTTTAAATTATTCGTTATTTAAAAAAAAATACCCTGTATACCTTTATATAGGGTATATAGGTATACAGGCAAAATTGAGCAGTAAACACAAATAGTGAAGTTCCAGAACCCCTAAACACTCATAGTAAATGGGGGATGTATGGTAATAAAATATAGGGTAGGCAACACCGAGGGTTCCGTACAAACTTGTAAGTAACGTATCTTTTTTTTTGTGAAGGACGTAGCAAGCACATTCAGTTAACTTGACAAGTGTCCCTCCTGAAATCACGACCATCTTAGTACCGCTGCAAGCATAACCTCAGGATGTCGTAGATTCCATCGTACGACAGCGACATGTTGAGGTTATGCTTGCAGCGGTACTAAGATGGTCGTGATTTCAGGAGGGACACTTGTCAAGTTAACTGAATGTGCTTACTACGTTCACAAAAAAAAGATACCTTACTTGCAAGTTTGTACGGAACCCTCGGTGCGCGAGTCACAACTCGCACTTTGCCGTTTTTTTTTTGTTGAGTGCAACGAAGGCGGGCTGAAAGCTATAAAATAACTGACAAATATCACTTGAGATTTGTTTTTGGTAGTCCTAAAAAGACTCATTAATGTTATAGAGCTCCGGAAAAGTTGAATATATTTATATATTCAGGCTGTGTTCTGAATTTATTAAGTTTATTTAATTTCCTTTGTTTAACTAAATAGCAACAAAATAAATAATTAAGCTTATTAATTCTAATATAAAGAAACAGGGGTTGCTCTAACAGGAGTTGTTTCTTCTCGCATATTTTTTTTCACTTATTTAATATTTGATAACAACCAATTGCAGTTTAAGCAATGAGGTCATAAGTATACAAGTACACATTGATTACCTGTTGTTTTGTAAAGATTACTTTGCAAATAACAAAATGTACAATTAAAGGGGATTATAATATACAAAAATACGGAAATGTGCGGTCTGTTTGCGTTTCCAAGCTTCCAAGACCAGTTGGGGTCTAATCAAAAGCTATTATTTTATGTTGTAGCTAAATAAAATTAGAACGCAAATAAACCCAAATCAAATAAAACTAGCATTCTTAACATGAAGCACATTTCCACGACCTAGGGGTTACACACCCCCAACCGCTCTTACATATACTTTATAAAAAGCTAAATCCCCCTAAGAAAAAAATTATTAATCAAAACAAATTCATTTTAATTATGACATTTAGGAACCTTCAGTTTGTCTCAAGGGATGAACAGGAATTCAAGGGATGAAAATGAAGTTTTTGGAAACCTTGTTTACAAATTATTTATTCTCATTTATAAAATTATTTTGAACACCCGACGCAAAAAGAGGTTTTTTTAGAGTTATAAGTTTGACGTGTCTGTCTGTCAGTCTGTCTGTATATGTGGCACTTTATGGAATCGTAGCTCCTAAACGAATGCACCGATTTCGATAAGGTTTCTTCTTTTCGAAAGCAAACGTAATCGAGGAGGTTCTTAGCTATGATTTATAAAGATCTGTTCACGCGTTTGATGACCATCAGTTCATTTCCTACTTGACGAAATTAATCTGCAACCAATTTGACACAAATGTTTGTCTAGTTCCGCATATACAAACTTGTGTTTGAAAGCTGATGTGAACTATAGTCCATTACCAATATTTCGAAGGAGTGTCAATATTTACATGGACAATAAATATTGACAGAGGGGTCTATATTTATTGTCTCTATAGTCCATTTTTTTAAGAATGCAGTAACTAGAAACCTGATTTACACTATCACAAATGTTAAATCTATTAACAAAATTTGGCGCTAAATTCAAATATAGTTACTTGAATATAAAATTGGTAATATATTATTGGTTTGATTGAATATCTATTAAATACACCAAATGGCAACAATAGTAAGGCCGAGGCCGCACTACAGTTTTCTCCCGCGAATTTTCTCCCGGAAATCGCTATAACCGCGAAAACGCTCGAGAAACACAGTGAGCTATGTTTTTTATCTTTAAATTTAAAATTGATTATTAAATTATACATAAAACAATACTGTATAATATAGTTTATTATTACTAGCCGTAGTATAATTCTTAGCCATATATACTTATTAGCCGTAGTATAATTTAACGTTCTATTACATTTAGAAATTACTCGTAGTATTAAGCGCATGCGCGTCCGTCATATTTAAATCGCGGGAATATGAAAGTTTCAGGTATATTTTGCTTTTTTCACTGGTTATGCGAGAAAAAGTGCCCGAAAAACATGACGGAAATTGACGTATGCGCACAAAAAAATTAAACTAAGAAAAGCTCTATTAGATATCACCAAATTCTACGCTAGTGACTGGAAATGTATGTGAAAAGAGAGAGATGAGTCGTAGAGAAAAAAATGAGAAATATCGTCGGTGTGAACTCCTCGATTTAAGCCAATTAGAGACCAAGGTCAAATAAGCCCTATCTTCCCTGTACTGCATTCTTAAAAAAATTGACTATATAAGGTCCTTAGATATAATTTATGAAGAAGTGTTCAGGCGTTTGATGATCATCAGTTCATTTCCTACTTGACAAAACTTTTTTCAAGTACTTTTTTGTAAACAATCCCAACAATCACTTATTTGCAAACGATCGGTACATTCCTTTAGGAGCTACGATTCCATAAACAGCTACATTTACGGACACAGTGCCGGATTTCTGCCTAGAATTACAAAGCCCCGGCGTAGGCGCCCAGCCAGCCTGAGGGCCCCGGTGGCGGAATCTTTATATAAGCTCAAAAGTCTAGCTTGCCAAAAAACTTAATCGACCATAATATTATAATAAATCGTTTGTTTTATTGGGAATGGGAAACGAAGACAAACGATGAATAATAGGGATGATAATAACCAACATTATAATAAATATTTTCGAGATGGTGCGCCCGACCCGCACCATTTAGGCGCCCGCCCCGCACCATCTAGGGACTTTTGCGCCCGGGGCGGGGCCTAGTTTTTTGCCTAGGGGCCCTGGGTCTCTAAGTCCGGGTCTGTACTGACAGAGACAGCTAATCCTTCCACCACCGAACCATCACCAATGTCATTAAAATGGCAAAAACAACGCAAAACCATAAAAGGCCCTCCTTAGAGCCTACTTTGACTATAATCAGTATTAATAACGGGGCAATCACGAAAAACAAGCAGGACATACTCTCCCAGTTATGTCAAACTACAAATTGGGACATAGTGTTTATCCAGGAAAAGCACAAAGATGAAAATTCGAGTAGACCGGCCGTTACTGGAATGAACCTAAGCATTGAAACCCTCATAATAAATATGGAAGTGTAATTTTCACTGAGCCCTCCCTTGCTATTTCTTCAATACAATATAAAATCCTGCTTATCAAAGTCTACAAAACCACAAAAGACTACAAACTAACGAAAGCAGTTCAGTCAATACTCCAAAACAAAAGGTTTTATGTGGAACTAAATAAAAAAAGCCGCTGGAGAATCCAAAGAAATGGTCTCCCACAAGGAAGTGTTCTGGCCCCCATTCTATTTAATATATACACCAATGACCAGCCTATAACATAAAACGCCAAAGACAACGTGTACGCTTACGACCTAGTTGTCCCAGTTCAAGGTCATCAACATTCTGGGAGATGCAGGTAAGGCTGGAGGACGCAATGGAAACTATGGCCAAATACTATCGAAAAAACTCGCTAAATATGTAAAGCATAATAAATATGTAAATATAAGCCCTAACTTGCGATTTCTTCAATAAACCATAAAACCCTGCTTATCAAAGTCTAAAAAACCACAAAAGACTACAAGCTAACGAAAGCAGTTCAGTCAATACACCAAAACAGAAGGTTATATGTGGAACTTCAAAATAAAAAAAGCCGCTGGAGAATCCAAAGAAATGGTCTCCACCAGGAATTGTTCTGGCCCGCACTCTATCTAATATATACACCAATGGCCTATAACATAAAAAGCCAAATATAAAATATTTGCCAAGTTACTTCTAAACAGACTTTAACCACAGATCGAACCACAGCTTGGTGAGTTCCAAGGTGGTTTCAGAAGGAATAGATCATGTGCAGAACAAATTCTTAGTTTAAAATTGATACAAATTAATGATTAAAATATTGCAAGAACAGGCGCAAGAATATATTTTTGTCTCATTCGTTGATTTTAAGAAAGCGTATAATTCAGTGGAAAGGGATACTGTTTTTGACACATTGAAGGAATTCCAAGTTGATCAAAAAACCATAAATTTAATAAAACTTACGTTAACTAATACGATTTCCAGAGTCAAATTTTTATGTGAAGTTAGCGGTCCCTTCGAGGTTAAAACAGGGCTGAGACAATGGGACAGTCTATCACCACTGCTTTTCAATTTGGTCTTGGATAAAGTCATGAGCACGTTTTGGAAGAAGAATGATTCAAGTGCTAAAATTGGTAGAAAGAATCAGAACCTCAAAGTCAAAGGTTTAGCATTTGCTGACGACATAGCGCTGTTTTCTGAATCAAAACAGGAAGCTATTAACCAAATTGATCAGTTAAAAGAAACAGCAGAAAAAGCGGGCTTACAGATTTCGTTGGTAAAAACAGAGGTGATGACAAGTGATCAGAAATATACTAAGAAAATGATAAAAACAAATTATGGGAGCAACCCTGATGCGACTCTGACTCCCTCAGCAACACTGACCGATTTCAATATCTTGGAGAAATAATTAGTAGCAATGGGATGGATCAATTGGCAATTGAGAACAAAAAAAGGAAATTGGAAAGATTAAATTTTTGTACCAAAAATATATACAATAAAAAGAACCTGTCTATCAATGCAAAATTACGACATTTTAATACAGCTGTTAGACCAGTCATCTTGTACGACATGGAAACTACAAATATAACCGGAATGGAGAATTTGCTCAAGAGAGAAAGAAGAATTTTAAGACGGATTTATGGACCTAGGAAAACACAGGAAGGTTATAGACTGAGATCCAATGCAGAATTTTATAGTAAAATAGACAACCTTGAAGTGATGATCAGAAAACGGCGACTTCAGTTCTACGGACATATGGTCCGCATGGTTTGCTCAAGGTTAAATAAATTTTTTTTTTATAAAATCTGGAACTATAAAGGGTAAGGGGGCTATGTACAACAAATGAAGGAAGAACTTCAATTATTATTCTATAAATTCAAAATTACTGAAGAAGATTGTCTAAACCGAATAGAGTACAGAAAAAAAAATTTGGCCTCAAAATTCTTGTCGGGGAGAAGAAGAATCTCAACAGAGGAGAATGGACTGCTGAAAGGAAAGAAGGAAACTAGACCTACAAAGAAATGATATTTGCGTGGTCCTTGTTGGCCTGTCCGCGATCAAAAGTTGTCACAGTTCAAGGTCAAATATTCGGGGAGATGCAGGTAAGGCTGGAGGACGCAATAGAAAGTATGGCCAAATACATTCGAAAACAGTCGCTAAAACCGAACCCATCAGCCACCATAATAAATATGTAAGTGTAATTTTCACTAAGCCCTCCCTTGCTATTTCTTCAATAAACCATAAAACCCTGATTATCAAAGTCTACAAAACCACAAAAGACTACAAACTAACGAAAGCAGTCCAGTCAATACTTCAAAACAGAAGGTTTTATGTGGAACTTCAAAATAAAAAAGCCGCTGGAGAATCCGGCAAAAATTATCGAATATTGTATGCTAAAAAGAATAACTGGTTTTATAGAGAAATATAAGCTAATACCGACACCACAACATGGTTTTTGCAAGAGAAAGTCTACCACAACTGCTCTGGTAGAATTTTATAATGTATTATTACAAGAGGTGGATAAAGGGAAACACCCCATAGGGATTTTCTGTGACGTGACCAAAGCGTTCGACTGTGTCTCACACAACACCTTGATGAACCAATTATATGATTACGGAATACGAGGGAAAGATTGGATTGATGGATTAGATCCTACCTGACAAACAGGAAACAATACGTTACGGAGTCTAATGGAAACGAATTTGGCCAATCTGACATCATAGAGACAAATATTTGGGTTCCTCAAGGAAGCATTTTAGCACCTACATTATTTCTATTATACATCGCAGATTTGGCAAACTACGTGAAAGGGCCGCATTGCACCTTGTATGCTGATGATACGAGTTTTATTTTGTCGCGGAATAATTTGGAGGAGAACACTGAACAGGCCCAGTTACTGTTAAAATCTCTGGATAATTGGTTCTCTGCGAATACTCTGCACCTTAACACAGAAAAAAGAGTAAATCATATTTAAAACTGTAAGAAGTTCACATATTTCAAACCTCGACCTAGAAATACAAAATAAACAAATAAAAAGACTAAGCAGGCAAAACTTCTGGGTATTTATCTGGAGGAGCACCTTCGTTGGGTAACAACAACGCAGCAAATATGTGCAACTCTACATAAAAAAGCCTTTCAATCAATACAACTGAGGAGACTTTTAAACACAGACGATCTCCGAATCTGGTACTATGCCGAGGTACAATCGTTACTGGCTTACGGCATTATATTATGGGGAGCTTCGTCACAACTAGGAGCAATACTAATTGCACAAAAAAGAATCATCAGAAGCATGCAAGCAATAAAAGTTACACAGTCATGCAGGCCCCATTTTAAAATGCTGGGAATTCTTACAGTCGTAAGCCTTACAGTCCTACCGCTTCATACACTCAGAAACACCGAAGTAAGTAAGCAAAAAAAGGAAGAGAAGCATAATTATAATACCAGAGGTAAACATCTTTTGGATACCAAGAGCAGACACTTAACCCTCTGCAGTCATGGAGTCGAAAACAAAGGAGTTCAGATTTACAATCATGTTCCAACTAATCTGATAATAGAAAAATTCTACAAGAAATTTCGTAAGAAGTTGAAGGAGATGCTACTCTCTTATACAATATACTCACTCGGTGAATTTTTTTCTTGTAAATTTAATTATTAAGTTGAAAGATTGATGACACATCCTATAGATACTTGTATCTCAATTGGGAAATAAATATTTTGATTTGATTTGATATTTTTGAATCCAAAGAAATGGTATCCCACAAGAAAGTGTTCTGGCCCCCAATCTATCTAATATATACACCAATGACCAGCCTATAACAAAAAACGCCAAACATTACGGGTACGCTGACGACCTAGTTGTCACAGTTCAAGGTCAACCATTCGGGGAGATAAAGGTAAGGCTGGAGGATGCAAAGGAAACTAAACTCGCTAAAACCGTACCAATCAAAAACTCAAGTAAGTGCTTTCCATTTAAATACCCACAAGGCTCGCAACAAACTACACGTGTTGTGGGAGGGCAAAGAACTATAATACGCTGAAACACCAAAGTATCTGGGTGTAATCTTGGATAGAACACTAACTTACAAACAGCACTGTTCAAAACCAGACAAAAAGTAGTTGCTAGAAATATCCTTGCACAAAAACTAGCCGGAAGCAAATGGTGCAAAGTCTTGAGAACATCCGCGCAAGCCCTCTGTTTTTCAACTGCAGAATATTCCTGCCCAGTCTGGTTCCGATAAAGTCATGCAAAACAGGTCGATATCGCCTTAAACTAAACTTGCAGGATTATTACTAACACCAATTAACCAATTGTACAAAGCAGCGGACTTCGCAGAACCAATTGAAAAAGTATGGGTATAGAGAACGTAGAAAAATTTGCATTTGAAAAGTTTGAAAAATGTCCTTTATGGCCAAGAACGGCAACGGAAAAGGCTCAAATCAAGGAAAAATGTTCTTCAATGTGCCACCGTGGAACCGTCCGACAACTTGCCTATCAACGAAAGCGCCTGTGCAGGGTCAAATTTGGACCGGAAGACATGGAGAACGCTAAACAGAATATGAACCGTAAAAACCGTAAAAACACAAAAACTAAAGTGAAAAATTGAGAAAGACCAACAAAGGCTCTGAATGTGGAGAGATGCAAAACATGGGGCATCTGCTGTGATGCACATTATGATCTGCAACGTGCTCCATCGGTGAGATGTGGAAAAGGCTCAAATCAAGGAAAAATGTTCTTCAATGTGCCACCGTGGAACCGTCCGACAACTTGCCTATCAACGAAAGCGCCTGTGCAGGGTCAAATTTGGACCGGAAGACATGGAGAACGCTAAACAGAATATGAACCGTAAAAACCGTAAAAACACAAAAACTAAAGTGAAAAATTGAGAAAGACCAACAAAGGCTCTGAATGTGGAGAGATGCAAAACATGGGGCATCTGCTGTGATGCACATTATGATCTGCAACGTGCTCCATCGGTGAGATGTGGATTGCAAATGAAAATGCCATAGACATAGCCCGGTACTGGGGATGGAGCACGTTACAGGTCATAATGTGTAAAAATGAGTGCAGGTCATAGTCATAATGTCATAAGTCATAAGGTCATAATGAGTAAAAAAAAGTATTGCGAACGAAATTTCAAAGAGGTAACATTAATCACGTATTTACAAATAAATTATTAAAGAAAAGAAAAAAAGTCGATAAAAAGAAAAATAAGATTCAAACTTTTAAGTAACCTCCGTAAAGTAAATCAAATAATAAAACCCGAACACAAAGAAACAAAAGGCAGATTAATAATGATAAGGTATGGATTATACAAGGACCTAACCTGTTTAAGCAACCTATGTAAGCAACAACAAACTACAATATCCAATCGTTTAGTTTTCAGCGTGCTTCACATAGCGGTCCCCCGACGCGGCGCCGCTCATCATCAGAATATTGATAGGTACTTTTAATGTAGTTAAAAGGGCAAGAGAGAACATTTATTTTTCTACTATTTTTGTGTTGGGGGTTACTTAAAATTTTTAATTTAATTTTATAAATATAGGAAAGTTATTTTCAAAATAGATATGATTAGTTGTAAAGAAGTGCATGCAGGTTAGATAAATAGCACTAAGCAAACTATCGAATATTGATTGGGGCAACAACATTTCAATATAGAACCAATATTGAATTAAATTGAAATCAAACGCAATTGGGAATTTGATATCAGCCAGGCCATTAATGTCCCGTGCAAACAAATCCAAGCATAATACAATTTTCTAAACAACATTACATAGAGGGAGTTTGTTCGAATAGGCTAAGTAAATGAGACTAGGTAAACAAGGAAAGGTAAGGCAAGCTTAAACAGATTAAGCAGGTAAGACTAAACAAACAAGATTTGTCTCATGCACGTCGTCAAACACACGGCGCTAAGGAGAATTTGCCGTTACGTAATCACTTATTTGAAATCAATCAGATTAAACTAGGCTTATGCTACGCAAACAAATCGGACATTAAAACTATATTGAAAATGAGATTAAATGTGAGCCGGGCAGATAACCGAAGGTAGACGAGGTTGTCTAGTTAAGACTAAACAAACAAAATCCTCATGTCGATCCCCTAACACACAATTTAAATAGATTAAGCAAGAATTTGATATTAACTCATAGCAAGCAATATTACAATCAATTTTAAATCTTGTGTAGGAATTGTAGCAACTAGCTGGATTAGTAATTGCAACTAGATTAGGTAAATAATGATCTAACTAGTTTATCTGACTAGATACACACGGAAAGGTAATTCCGCAAAGAAAAGAGATGATCCGCAAATAAACAGTTCAATAAAGGACTAATGGAGAATTAATTTGATATTCAATTATTCAAGTCATTCACGAAACAACATTAACTACTATTAGATTAGTCTAGAATTAAATAGATGGACATAAAGACATTTGAATGGATTTGAAAATTTAATTGAGAACAAATTTGGACAAAACTGTTTAAACTAAGGACCTTTCGCTTATCAACCTTCGATGTCTAACAAGCCTAATAATAGGTATGCTTGTTAGGGGATTCCGCAGGAACTATTATTGGTTCAGTGGGAAATTCAAAGAAATATTAAAACTTATAGAAGAAGTATAAAAGTTGTTAAGGGTCGGTTAAACTCAAAAAGGGATCTTTTATCAAAAGTATCAGATTTTTAGTTTTATTATAAAAATACAATTGTTCATGGAGAGGTTGTAAGCTGGAAGTCTGGATTAGACTTATATTTATGTAAGTTGAACGGGAAGATAAATTACGGTTTCATTTCAACAGGCATCTTTGATGACTAATATTTGAACGAGCCTAATATTCATGTATTATTTCATAGCAAGGTTGATGATAATATGCAAAGCCTGGGGATTCCACAGGAACTGTTATTGATTCAATGGACAATTCAAAGAGATATTAAAACTTATAAAAGAATTGTTGGTTTGGGAGTTGGTTAAACTCAAGATAAGTTAAACTCAAAATAAGTTACACTCAAGATAAGTTCCAGATTTTTAATTTTGATTAAGAAAAAACGGCCAAGTGCGAGTTGTGACTCGCGCACCGAGGGTTCCGTACAAACTTGTAAGTAAGGTATAATTGAATTCTTTAAAACCGGTTTTCTTAATTTAAAAACAGGTTTTCGAATGTGTCAAATTTATTTGAAAAACCGGTTTTTTAAAACCGGGTTTGAAAAACCGTCAAACCCTAATCATAATCGTTTTGTTCGCTTTCTTTTTATAAGTTTCAAAATAATCACGTAATTCCGACGTATCACACAAAACAATGAAAAACGTTGTCTATAATTGTGATAGTTCTAGCAGTGTTTGTGCTTATTATTAAGGGTACATGCCTTTAGAGGAGAAATATTATGAAATTGCATTATGGGGATTAGTTTGTCTCTAACCATAGTAACTTTATTTTATTGTGGTTTGGTGGAAACTCTCACTAAACCCCCTGTTCCACTTGGCTTTTTAGCATGCGCCACCCCGCTTACGGGTATTTTGCATTCCTTCAGGACGGGCTTCCCGGACGCTTAGTGCCTCCCTGGTTGAAAATGCCTCCTCGGCGGGACCTAACCGAGGAGGACATAACCGAGGAGGACCTAACTGTATGCAACCCATATGCTTCTTGTGCCTGACAATACCACGCAACACATTAGTGTATTTTAATAAGTTTCTAATAGAAGACTAATAGTAAATTCGCATTTTTCTTGTAATTATACTACATATTTACGGTTTTCAGATTTTTTCCTTTACATGTGCTGTAAGACACCGCTTCTTGCCAAATTTCATGATTCTAGGTCAACGGGAAGTACCCTATAGGTTTTGATTTCCTTGTGAAATCGCAAAATATGCGACATAAACGGTCATATCTTTTGATCGCGTTGACTTACAAATTTCTTTCACAGCTGAAAGAGACAGTAGACCCGAGTATTTGATACAAATTTCAACTTGTTACCTCTACGCGTTCCTGAGAAAAATGGTCTTGACAGACAGACAGACAGACAGACAGACAGACAGACAGACGAACAACAAAGTGATCCTATAAGGGTTCCGTTTTCGGTACAGAACCTAAAAAAACTTGTTTATGGAGAGGTTGTAAACTGGAAGTCTGGATTAGATTTATATTTATGTAAGTTGATTGGGAAGACAAGCAAGTTAGATTTGTCTAGAATTAAATAGATGGAAGTAGATAGACAAGGATATCTAAATAGATAGATGTGATAAGATAAGGGAATTTCAAGGAAATTGATGTAATTTAGAACAAATTTTGTCAGAGTTGCTCAAACTTTTTTCGCTTAAGATCTCACACCTTTCTCGCTTACGATGCTTGTGATTTTATATCAGCCTAATCTTCGCCTAATCTTCAAATGATCAAGCTTCAAATGATTAAGCCTAATCTTCGATGTATAATATTTTAACTCTTTCGCTGCGAATTACTTTTTGAACTGATGTGAAAATTTGCTTTTTAGTTGATTTGAGTGGACAAACTTTGTAAAATTCTTTTGTTTTATGACAAAATTGGAGGCAAATGTCAAAATAATTGGCAAATATTGTCAAATTTTAAAAAAACAAAATGTTTATTCGACTCATAATTTGTTTTATTTGTTGATTTGAATGGACAAAACTTGCAAAATTC
Organism: Phosphuga atrata; assembly: GCA_944588485.1. Lineage (NCBI taxonomy): Eukaryota > Metazoa > Arthropoda > Insecta > Coleoptera > Silphidae > Phosphuga > Phosphuga atrata. The sequence goes on along the minus strand of OX155907.1, from coordinate 19,744,253 downwards.
TTTTGTTTTGTGTCAAAATTGGACGAAAGCGTCAAAATAATTGGCAAATATTGCCAAATTTTCAAAAACCAAAATCTTTATAAAAATCTAATTTTGACTTTTTGTTGATTTGAGTAGACAAACTTTGCGAAATACTTTTGTTTTATGTCAAAATTCGACGAAAACATCAAAATAATTTGCAAAAATTGCCAAATTTTCAAAAAGCAAAATCTGTATGGAAGAAAATGTTGTTTTTAGGGTTCCGTACCGAAAACGAAACCCTTATAGGATCACTTTGTGGTCCGTCTGTCTGTCTGTCCGTCTGTCCGTCCGTCTGTCTGTCTGTCAAGACCATTTTCCTCAGGAACGCGTAGAGGTAACAAGTTGAAATGTGTACCAAATACTCGGGTCTGCGGTCTCTTTCAACCGTAAAAAAATCAAACTTGTAAGTCAACGCGATCAAAAAATCTGAAAACCGTAAATATGTAGTTTAATTACAAGAAAAATGCGAAATTACTATTAGAAACTTATGAAAATACACTAATGTGTTGCGTCGTATTGTCAGGCACCAGAAGCATTTGGGTTGCATACAGTTAGGTCCTCCTAAATATACCTTACTTACAAGTTTGTACGGAACCCTCAGTGTGCGAGTCACAACTCGCAGTTGGTCGGTTTTTTTCTTTCGTTGATTTGAGTGGACAAACTTTGCAAAATTCTTTTGTTTTATGACAAAATTGGATGAAAATATCAAAATAATTTGCAAATATTGCCAAATTTTTAAAGTCAAAATTTTGATTCGACTCATAATTTGTATTTTTTGTTGATTTGAATGGACAAACCCCACAAAATTCTTTTGTTTTATGTCAAAATTGAACGAAAACGATAAAATAATTTGCATTTGCTAGTCTTGTCTGTGTAGTCTGGTCTGTCTAATCTTGTCTGTCTAGCATTGTCAGTCTTGTCTTGTATGTCCTAGTCTTCTCTGTCCTAGTCTTGTATGTCCTAGTCTTGTCTGTCCTAGTCTTGTATGTTATAATCTTGTCTGTCCTAGTCTTGTCTATCATAGTCTCGAATGTCATAGTTTTGTCTGTCCTAGTCTTTTATGTCCCAGTGTTGTTTGTCCTACTTTTGTATGTCCTAGTGTTGTTTGTCCTAGTCTTGTCTGTCCTTGTCTAATATGTCTTAGTTTTGTCTGTCCTAGTCTTGTATGCCCTAGTCTTATATATCTCAGTCCTGTCTGTCCAAGTGTTGTTAGAACAGACAACACTAGGACAGACAGGTTTTGTATATCGCAATCATGTCTATCCTAATCTTGTCTGTCCTAGTCTTGTCTGTCCTAGTCTTGTATATCCCAGTCCTGTCTATCCTAGTGTTGTCTGTCCTAGTCTTGTCCGTCTAAACTTGTCTATCTAGTATTGTCTGAAAAAAATTCAAGTTGAAACAACTTCGTGTTGCGACAAATTCATGTTGCGACAACTTCATGTTGCAACAACTTCATGTTGAAGCGACTTCATCGAAACAATCTATCTAGCTTCAACTACGAGAAGAGATTTTTTTCACCTCGAATCCTCATTTCATCTTCAAATTCACGTTGAAACAACTTCATGTTGGGACAACTTCATGTTGCGACAGTTTCATGTTAAGTGGACCATGGTAAGCACAATCTAATCCATCAAGTCCAATTCAGTTAGCGTTGTAGAGAATTCATTAAATTAAGTACATTTTAATCTAGTAGACTACATAGACAAGACAAGAAGAAGAACAGACAAGAAGGAGACAAGACTAGACAAAATAAATTTAAAAAAAATAAATATATGGCTATCGGCATAGTTTACAATAACATTTTGGGAATTTTTGAAATAATATCTTTCCAACGATAAGACCCTAGGTGCAGGGGTTACAGTCCCGAATCTTTTACCCAGGGTAACGCAAGGCTCCAATGAGACTGTATATATTTATTAATCTCTTTTTTATGTTTAAAACAGCGACAATGAATTCATGAATGCGATAGACTGCTATAGCAGTTCATAGCATCTGGCCGCCAAATCTATTGGACTTCTATAACAGTTCAAAGCACTTGGCGTCAAATCAATTGAACTACTATAGCAGTCCATAGCAGCGAATGGGTTAATACGACTAATAGGGGTAAATAGTACAGTTGTTGGTCAGTAGGTAGTGATTGGTCATAATTTGAAAACAATATAACTATAAGATAATCTTTTGGTGACATAATTGTTTATTAACAGAAGAAAATTCTTTATTCTTTTCTGTATTGGATACAACCCATAACTTTGTTATAACTTAAAGTTTCATGTGTGTCTTTAATTAATAAAATGACCAGTCCGAGATTTACGTCATTTTAGACAGAAATGTACAAAAAGTAACCTTACTATTTTTAGATATTTTCATGATTTTAAAATGATTTTTGTGCTGATTTTTGACATTTGTAAATCAATACAGGTTTAAATTATCGAAATAAAAAGTTTTTTGATAAAAATAAAGTAGGGGTAAGCAGTACAGTGATGGGTCATTTTAGAAATCGAGCAATGAAAACAATAAATTGCAAGCTTGTATAAAATGAATTTACGAATTATTATAGTGCTAGTAATTGTAAAAAACGTCACTTTTCTATTTAAATAATAATTCGAATCAAAAATTTAAAATTTTATAGAAAATAAGAAGATAAATATTTTATTCATCAAAAAACATCAGTTATTGATCATAAGAATGTAGTGATTGTCTAGTGGATGTACAGTAATTAGTCAACGCTTTATAATAAATAAAAGAAATTTGAAAATATGAAACACTATTATGAACTAGTGGACACTCCAGTGATGACCACTCCAGTGATCTAATAAAAGAAAAATATTTAATTATTGTTAAAAAAAAACAATTCAAACATAAATTTATAATTAATGTTATGATCCTCAATCAACTATGATTTTTTCCGCCAGTTTTTTTTTCTAAAGTTTTCCGTTTTTCTTTTTGTTTATCTTTTTCTTTTTGTTTTTTTTTTCGAATTGGTAAAACCATATCCTATGTTATAGATAATCATACAAACTTAAAACAATCGGAACACAGCCTGAATATATAAATATATTCAACCTTTCCGGAGCTATATAACAATTACTGAGTCTTTTTAGGACTACCAAAACAAATCTCATGTGAAATTTGTCAGTTATTTAATAGCTTTCAGTCCACCTTCATGACACTCAACAAAAACCATAAATATAACATTGTTTTTAAGATGTCTTTCCATTAAGTTTGAAATTGCCGTGATCAATTTCATAAACATTTTGTGCCCCACGAGGGGCTATTATGTTTTTCATTTTTGGACATACCATAAAATAAGTTTCATCACCATTGGAAACACGAGTCGGATCTTTATATATGTTTAAATATTTAATTTTTGATAAATAATCATATATTCCACTCAACCACTTTTTAATATCACTCTCACTTACACAAGAGCTGGCTTTAGTTGCTCTTTCTGGAAATCTTTCAATAAGAATCGGATTCCTTTAAAGAAAGGCTTTATACCACCCATTTAATAGAACATTGTCACAAAAAGGATTTTTTATTTTATTTTGATCCAAAAACTCTTTGACAATAGCTTGTATAAAGATCTTTCTTCTAGGAAATCCTCTTCGTTGACAATCAATTATCCAACGTACTAGGTCCTTTTCTGCATTGCATCCTTATACAGGAGACGGACCTGTAGTAGATTTGATGAATGCATTACTAAGTCTAAATTGAATTGTTGGTTTGGAATTACCATACTTTTTTGAAGCTGTGCATTGTGACATCCCATTTTAAAATGCATTAATAGCATCTTCAATTTGATTATCCCTATATTTTTTTATAAAACTGGTAAATAACTGGCATATTTCACACGAGCTTTGTTTTGGTAGTCCTAAAAAGACTCAGTAATTTTTATAAAGCTCCGGAAAGGTTGAGTATATTTATATATTCAGGCTGTGTTCCGATTGTTTTAAGATTGTACCTTTTCTTATGTTTGTCATTTTATGTATATTAACACACGCGTATTTAACCTAGAAATAAATAAATTAGCATTTTTACTAACTACAATAAAAAATACATAAATAAATTCAAGTAAAATAGATTTTTCATTTTTAATTGCTTTAAAATTGTGTACTGAATATTTTTCTTGTCCTCTTATTTGTAGGTTAAACACTCTAGGAATAACTGTCACAGTTTCTCTAACGTCAAAATACTAATTGGTCGGATGACCTATCACTATAAAAACTGTTTATCGTGCGATATTTATTGTCTTATCATATTTTTCACAGTCAGTACTTTATTTTTATCAAAACACTTTTTATTTCGATAATTTAAACCTGTATTCATTTACAAATGTCAGAAATGAGCACAAAAATCATTTTTAAATCGTGAAAATATCTAGAAATAGTAAGGTTACTTTTTATAGATTTCTGTCTAAAATGACGTATATCTCGGACTGGTCATTTTATTAATTAAATACACACATGAAACGTTAAGTTATAACAAAGTTATGGGTTGTATGCAATACAGAAAAGAATATAGAATTTTCTTCTGCTAATAAACAATTATGTCACCAAAAGATTGTCTTATAGTTATATAGTTTTCAAATTATGACCAATCACTACCTACTGACCAACAACTGTACTATTTACCCCTACTGACTGTGAAAAATATGATAAGACAATAAATATCGCACGATAAACAGTTTTTATAGTGATAGATCATCCAATTAGTATTTTGACGTTAGAGTAACTATGTGACAGTTATTCCTAGAGTGTTTAACCTACAAATAAGAGGAAAATAAAAATATTCAGTACACAATTTTAAAGCAATTAAAAATGAAAAATCTATCTTACTTGAATTTATTTATGTATTTGTTATTGTAGTTAGTGAAAATACTAATTTATTTATTTCTAGGTTAAATACGCTAGTGTTAATATACATAAAATGGCAAACGTAAGAAAAGGTACAAATTTTAAAACAATCGGAACACAGCCTGAATATATAAATATATTCAACCTTCGTAGCTTTATAACAAAAAACCAAAACAAATCTCGTGTGAAATATGCCAGTTATTTACCAGTTTTATAAAAAAAATAAACGGATAATCAAATTGAAGATGCTATTAATGCAGTCTAAAATGGGATGTCACAATGCACAGCTTCAAAAAAGTATGGTATTCCCAAACCAACAATTCAATTTAGAATTAGTGATGCAATTATCAAATCTACTACAGGTCCATCTCCTGTATTAGGATGCAATGCAGAAGAGGACCTAGTAAGTTGGATAATTGATTGTTAACGAAGAGGATTTCCTAGAAGAAAGATCAATATACAAGCTATTGTCAAAGAGTTTTTGGATCAAAGTAAAATAAAAAAATCCTTTTTGTGACGATGTTCCATAAACTGGGTGGTATAAAGCCTTTCTTGAAAGGAATCCGATTCTTATTGAAAGATTTCCAGAAAGAGCAACTAAAGCCAGCTCTTGTGTAAGTGAGAGTAATATTAAAAAATGGTTGAGTGAAATATATGATTATTTATCAAAAATTAAATATTTAAACATATTAAAAGATCCGACTCGTGTTTCCAATGGTGATGAAACTTATTTTATGGTATGACCAAAAATGAAAAACCTTTTGTGGGGCACAAAATGTTTATGAAGTTGATCACGGCAATTTCAAACTTAATGGAAAGACATCTTAAAAACAATGTTATATTTATGGTTTTTATAGTGTCACGAAGGTGGACTGAAAGCTATAAAATAACTGACAAAGAGAGATTTGTTTTGATAGTCCTAAAAAGACTCGGTAATTGTTATATAGCTCCGGAAAGGTTGAATATGTTTATATATTTAGGCTGTGTTCCGATTATTTTTAGTTTGTATGATTATCTATAACGTAGGATGGTTTTACCAATTCGAAAATAGAAAGAAAAACGGAAAACTTTAGAAAAAAAAAACTAGCGGAAAAAAATCATAGTTGATTGAGGATCAAGAAAATATTGGTGGCAATTAAATGAATAATCAATCATAACATAAATTTATGTTTAAATTGTTTTTTTTAACAATAATTAAATATTTTTCTTTTATTAGATCACTGGATTGTTCATCACTGGAGTAATCACTAGTTCATATTAGTTTTTCATATTTTCAAATTACTTTTATTTATTATAAAGCGTTGACTAATTACTTTAAATCCACTAGACAATCACTACATTCTTATGATCTATAACTATGTTTTTTGATGAATCAAATATTTACCTTCTTATTTTCTATGAAATTTTAAATTTTTGATTCGAATTATTATTTAAATAGAAAAGTGACGTTTTTTACAATTACTAGCACTATAATAATTCGTAAATTCATTTTATACAAGCATGCAATTAATTGTTTTCATTGTTCGATTTCTAAAATGACCGATCACTGTACTGTTTACCCCTATTCATGTATTAATTTATAACAAGGTTGATGATATTAGGTTATGTAAAGCCAGGGGATCCCACAGGAAGTATTAAAAACATATAGAAGAAGTGTTGATTTGGGAGCTGTTTAAACTCAACATAAGTTAAACTCAAGATAAAATTCAGATTTTGAATTTTGATTAAAAAAAAAGTTGTTTATGGAGAGGTTGTAAGCTGAAAGTCTGGATTAGATTTATGTTTATATAAGGGAAGATAAAGACACGGAAGTTGATATTGAATTGATAGTGAAAGAGTAGAGTAAATATAAGAGATCAAATAGTGAGTATAATCGTGTATTTGGAATCAACGTTTTGAAAATGTTCGGAAAAAAACAAATACTAACAGAATTCTGGGCAAGCTATCATTTACGGAATCGTGATTTGCAGAGTGTATGTTGGCAGAGAGCCAAGGAGTTGCTGAATGAAGATTGGCGACTGGAGCTAAAGCCGTTCGTATAACGAGGTCATACCACATCGAAAACACGGATCTTTGTTTTGTAATTAACGTAAAAGATTCGATAACAAAAATAGTGTTCTTGTAAGATTATGTTCTTCCTGTCTGTAGGGAATTGATATATTGGAACGATTTCCTGCAGATAGCGCTGCAACTGAAACTTTGGGGGAATTACGTGAGTGGAATAATGGATCGGCAAATTGAATAATTTCTGGAATTTCTTAAAAAATAAATCCGGCACTGATTTCTCACTCGGCCTTTAACAGCCATGAAAAAAAAAAATAAATGATCGGACAGGTAAAAGGTCGATTGAGACAAACGGATCTATTCCTAACGTTTCCTTTAGATACTTTGACATATTATACCATTTTCCCAAAATTCTCCTTTTTCCACGATAATATAAATTTACATTTAGATTTATACTTAAAAAGGAAAATTCTTAGGATTAAAAAAAAGGTTATATTATAATTTGAATAATTTTTTTAGGATCAAAGGGTTTTTACTTTTCAATATATAAGTACGAGGTTTTTTTATAGCAAACCGTACTCGTTAAATGTGCGCTGGCTTTGATTTGATCTAGCCATGTACAAAGGAAAACTGGATAAACGGAACCCCTGCAGCTGGCTGAGGGTGTGTGAGAGAGAGAGTGCTCAGTACATACGTAACACAGACATCACATTTCCAATAATTACTCGGCCTCCTGATTCTAACGCCAGTTGACACAACAGTTTTATGTTGCTACCCTTACTGACCTTTCTCCCTCAGGGAACCAACCTGCAACAAATTTAAATTTATTTTTTAAAACAACAAAAAAACACTAACTACATTAAAACAATGGATTAATAAATAAATCAAAGCGTTTTTTTTTCAATTATAAATAGTAAGCTAGGACAAGGGAATTATTGACGCAATTTCGAGTGTTGTTTATATTTCGCATTTCAAAATCTGTCAATGCATACAATGCATTCGACATTGTTTTTGATACGGATTTACCAGCTCGAAAAATCCTTTTTTTTTTAAATAAATTATAGTTCAATCTAAATTTAGTTAATTGTACTAGTCGAAATCAATCACCAAGCAAACATATCGATGATAAATAACATTATTTATATAATCACGTCAGTTGAGTGAATTATTTCGTATGAAGCTAATTAATCCTCGTGAAATAAATTACGGTTCTTGTGTTGGGTTGCTAATACCAGGGCTCAGAACAAAACATATCCTGGATTATTTACCACCTGATATTATACAAAAATAAATAAACTCGAAAGACGCGGATTATAACACGATTTCAATCACATCTTCCATACTGAAATCGTTACCAAAGTATATTTTACATATTTATAATTAGTAAGGCAAGCAAAAATAAGCGCTTTAAAAAGAACTTTAAGCGCTTATAAAATGCTCTATAAAAATACTCTTCAAAAATAAAAGTATACCTTTTAGTAAATAGATGCTTTTAAATCTGAAATGAAATATAACTTGTTAGATGCAAGGTATTTACAACATAAATTGTAATATTGCTTCAAGATATCGTTTTATAAAAAGAACAGCGAAAACATAAATATTAAATAAAATTGGAGTTAAACTCCTAAAGGGCTTAGTATTAAAATTGATATTGATCGAACAGATAGAGTGTATTATAAATTTTGTTTACAATGAATCTAATTTAATTTTTTAATTTAAATTTAATCAAGCCGAAACTATTTTGAATTGGTAAAACCATACAACATTATAGATAATCAGATAAACTTAATAAAGACGGAACAAAGCTTGAATATATAAATATACTCAACCTTTCCGGAACTCTATAATACTAATGAGTCTTTTTAGGACTACCAAAAACAAATCTCTTATGAAATTTGTCCGTTATTCTACAAATTTCATAAGATATTTGTTTTTGGTAGTCCTAAAAAGACTCATTAGTATTATAGAGTTCCGGAAAGGTTGAGTATATTTATATATTCAAGCTTTGTTCCGTCTTTATTAAGTTTAAGCCGAAACTAGTTAAAATCGAACCTAGAGAAAATTACTAGGGGCACGGCAGTGCCCCCGCCAAGTCGAGCACTACCGTACTATCTTTTCTCGAAGCGACAAAAGGCACTTTTGACCCCCCTGTAACTTCGTTGTGGATAAAGCAGAAAGTTTGAATTTTTAGATATCAAGAGACATACTATAACTGGCTATATTGCCAAAATACCTAATAATTATACCTTATAGTTTACGAATTATCGCCAGTCAAATTTCTTAATTTTGTAAGTGACACCCTCAAAAAAACCTACGATCGAAATTTTAAGGCACTTCTAGCAATCTTACAAACTGAAAATTTTCAATTTTAGTTAGCCTTTAGTCTATAACGGAAGGAAAATATCAAAAATCCCGAAATTTTATTATCCATTAAATGAAAAATAATGATTATTTAAAAATTCTTAATTTTGTCACTGATCATCAAAATTCTAAAGTACTTCTAGCAATCTTACAAACTTCAAATTTTGAATTTTAGTTAGCCTTTAGCCTATAACGGAAGGAAAAAATAAAAAATCCCGAAATTTCATTATCTATTAAATGACCAATAATAATTATTAAAAAATTGTTAATTTTGTTACCGATCATCAAAATTATAAGGTACTTCTAGTAATCTTACAAAATCCAATTTTTTTATTTTAGTTAGCCTTTGGCCTATAAAGGAAGGAAAAAATCAAAAATCTTGAAATTTCATTATCCGTCAAATGACAAATAGTGATTATTAAAAATTTCTTAATTTTGTCACCTATCATCAAAATTCTAAGTTACTTCTAGCAATCGTACAAACACCTAATTTTTTATTTTTGTTAGCCTTTAGCCTATAAAGAAAGGGAAAAATAAAAAATCCAGAAATTTCATTATCCGTCAAATGACAAATAATGATTATTAAAAATTTCTTAATTTTGCCACCTATCATCAAAATTCTAAGTTACTTCTAGCAATCTTACAAACTTCAAATTTTGAATTTTAGTTAGCCTTTAGCCTATAAAGGTAGGAAAAAATTAAAAATCCCGAAATTTCATTTTCCATTAAATGAAAAATAAGGATTATTAAAAATAATATTCAAGGAACGAAGCGCGCTTGTACATATGGTTGCTAACTTTAAAATAGAGACAGGGAGTGGGTTTTAAGAAAATCAGTAGCTGACGGACACGGTATATTACCCGAGAAAAAAAAAGAATATGACCTACAAAAACGAATGAGATCCCATCAAAAACATAAAATGTAAAAAATGCCAGTCAAAATGCAAGTCATTATAATTATTATAGAAATGAAGGTGCTTAATATTGATACGGTCACTATAAATGTTGATAGGTAATTAATTAGATAACAATTTATAAATTGAAATTCAGCAAAGTTGTTGAATAAGTGCTTCCATAGATACCAACTAAAATAACTGACTTGGTCTTACATAAGATCACTTGATAAGACTTGGATAAGACTTGGCATTTTTTAGATTTTATGTTTTTTATGGGATAAATTATTCCTTTTTTGATAAAAACGTCCATCTTGTTTTAATGATTAGGGTAATATAAATCGGGTGTTTGACAATGTGACAATTCTTGGAAGTATTTTTATTTAAATTATGCCAACGTTTCAACTCACATTAGGTCTTCTCAAAGCTACAAAAATTTGTAATTTATTTTTTTAATTTTTTTTGTAGCCTTGAGAAAGACCTAAAGTGGGTCGAAACGTTGGCAGAATTTGAATAAAAATAATTCCAAGAATTGTCCAAACACCTGTCTTAAATTACCCTAATCAATAAATTATTGCTTTTCTTGAAGAAAATTAAGAATTAACAAAGCAAAACACAAATATTAACATTCCAGATGGTCAAATCCACAAATAAAATCGCATTTAAGTTCTCAAAAAGAAAACATTGCCCAAGAGATTTTTTTATTTATCAAATTCGCGCAATTTTCTGCTGAATCAAGGTATAAAATCTTAGAGACCTTTAAACAATGGTTGAAGTTTCCTATTTTTTCTTATAAGTTTTGATGCATTTGTTAACAATACTGAATCACCTATAGATAAAAATCGATATGTTTGGATGTTTTATCATAATACATTTTTTATTTTTCCTTATTGCCTAAAATTGTGCTTTTTGCAATTTCATGAGCAAGTTGCAAACGTTATTTCATTTCAGAATAATAATTATCGTAATTGTAGCATAATTCGGGTCATTTTTTCAATGAATTTGGAAGATTTCCCTTAAAATCGTAAATTAGATCAAACGGGGAAAAACCTGGTGAAGTATGGGGAGTGTTATACTAAAATATTGGCGTATGGTATAAATTTATCCCAATCATTCATATCCCGGTTAACATTGCAGTACTCGCGAGGGATACACACGTATCCCACACACATTAAAATTGGTTTTGCAAAACGTGACCCAGCAAATTTGTTCTTTGATGGAGAACAGTTTATTGGAGACCGAACCGACAGATGACACAAGTAACGATAGCTTCGGCTATTGTATTTGCCTCTATATTTTCGATAGGGATAGCTACTAGAAATTTACTAAGATCATCAGTACAGGTTAATAAATACTTATTTCGTCGTTTCCGCTGTCGAGACTAATCTATAACTCAAAAAATAAACATTTTGCCAAAATCGATTTTCTCGCATTTCGCCGTTTCCGCGGGCAAGACTTCCCGTGTCAATGGTATTTCTTAACCGAAAGCCTCATAGGGAATATTATATACGTTTTCAGACTAATTTTGGGACGCTGAATTGATTGGTAAAGTCTAGAAGTCTCTGTGTTGAGCCATTCAAAAGTTATGACAGCGTCAAATCAGTCGGAATTACGAGATGGTGTACAGCGAAAAAATATATAAAACTTGTCTATTTATGACTTTAGAGCAAAATAAACTGGAAAACCGTATTTAGCACTTTCATTTCCTTCAGGTAACCAACAAAAAATCAGGAAAAAAAATTCCAACAAATTTTTCAACAAAAATTTTTCATCATTTCGTTCGAAAAATATGTGCTTTTTCGGTTTTTTTCGATTTTCTAGAGAACCGTAAATGGCAGCTTTATCATTTTTCTCACACAGAAACTACACGACAAGACGAACTAGTCGATGTGTAAATTGTCCGGAAATATTCAATAATTCGTCTTGAAATTTCAAACTGAAATTTACCCGATTCTCGAATTGCTAAGTAGATGTCTCGAAAACGATTGCAGATAATCAAAAACTGATTAAGGCATTACTTTCAGAAGGTCATTTTCCTATTGATACACTAAGATTGTCAGAAGAAAACTCACGACTTTCCGAGATCTTTACTCGAGTGCCGAAATTTCTTAAAAATTTCTTCAATTCTTGGAGGCGATAGTGAATGGAAAGAGATATTAAAATATTATTTGCATATCTGTAATCAGCAACAAAAATGCATTCATAAACGTTTTTAAATTTTGCCGTAACTCAAAAAATAACGATTTTGACAAAAACGATTTTCTCTCATTTCGTGGTTTCCGCGGACTCCCCGTGTCGATGGTATTTTTTAACTGAAAGCTTCCTATGGAATATTGTATACGTTTTACGACTAATTTTGGGACGCTGATTTGATTGGTGAAGACTAGAAATCATTGTGGTGAGCCCTTCAAAAGTTATGACAGCGTCAAATCAGTCGAAAATGCGAGATGGTGTACAACGAAAAAAAAAACTAGTTTTTGTAATTTGTAACTTTAGAGCTAAATAAACTGAAAAACCGTTGTCATCACTTCGATTTCCTTCGGGTGACCAAACAAAATCACGACAAAATTAAAAAAAAAATTTCAACAAAAATTTTCCATCATTTCATTCGAAAAAGATGTGATTTTTCTTTTTTTTTCGATTTACTCGAGAACGGTAAAAAGCAGCGAAATAATTCTCGGCGCCTAGAAACTACACGACAAGACGAACAAGTCGATGTGTAGATTGTCCAGAAAGATTTAATAATTCGTCGAGGAATTTCAAACTGAAATTTACTCGATTTTCGATTTGCTAAGTAGATGTCTCGGAAACGGTTGCAGATAATCAAAAACGGATTGCGGTATCGGTTTCGGAAGGTCGTTTTCCTGTTAATACACTAAGACTGTCCGTCCGTAGGAAACTCACGACTTTCCGAGATCTCTACTCGAGCGCCAAAATTTCTTAAAAATTACATCAATTCTTGCAGGCGATAATGAAAGGAAAGAGCTAGCAAAATATAATTTGCATATCTGTATTCAGCAGCAAAAATGCTTTACAAACGTTGTTAAAATTGGCTGTAACTGAAAAATAACGATTTTGACAAAATCGATTTTCCCGTATTTGGTCGTTTCCGCGGTCTAGACTCCCGTGTCGAAGGTATTTCTTAACTGAAAGCTTCCTAGGGAATATTATATACGTTTTCAGACTAATTTTGGGACGCTGAATTGATTGATGAAGACCTGTCTCTGTGGTGGGCCGTTCAAAAGTTATGACAGTGTTAAATCAGTTGGAAATGCGAGATGGTGTACAGCGAAAAAATATATAATACTTGTTTATTTGTAACTTTAGAGAAAAATAAACTGGAAAACCGTTTTCAGCACTTAGATTTCCTTCGAGTAACCAACAAAAAATCAGGAAAAAAAATTCCAAAAAATTTTTCAACAAAAATTTTCCTTCATTTCGTTCGAAAAATATGTGCTTTTTCAAAAAAAAAAAACATTTTTGGAACACAGAAACTACACAACAAAATAAACAAGTTGAAGTGTAAATTGTCCGCAAAGATTCAATAAACCGTCGAGTAATTTCAAACTGAAATTGACGCGATTCTCGATTTGTAAGTAGATGTCTCGAAAACGGTTGCAGATAATCGAAAACGGATTGCGGCATTATTTTCAGAAGGTCATTTTCCTATTGATACACTAATATTGTCCGCGGGAGAATCACGACTTTCCGAGATCTCTAGTCGAGCACCGAAATTTCTTAAAAATTTCTTCAATTTTTGCAGGCGATAGTGAACGCAAAGAGCTAGCAAAATGTAATTTGCATATCTGTAATCAGCAACTAAAATGCTTTCAGAAACGTTTTTAAATTTTGCTATAACTCAAAAATAACCATTTTGACAAAATCGATTTTCTTGCATTTCGTCGTTTTCGCGGTCTAGACTCCCCCTGTCGATGTTATTTCTTAACTTAAAGCTTCCTATGGAATATTATATACGTTCTCCGACAAATTTTGGGACGCTGAATCGATTGGTGAAGACTAGAAGTCTCTGTGGTGAGCCGTTCAAAGTTATGATAGCGTGAAATCAATCGGAAATGCAAGATGGTGTACAGCGACAAAATATATAAATCTTGTTTGTTTGTAACTTTAGACTGAAATAAACTGGAAAACCGTTGTCAGCACTTTGATTTCCTTCGGGTAACCGAAAAAAATCATGAAAATATTTTACAAAACATTTATCAACAAAATTTAAAAAAAAAAAATCATGTCGTTCGAAAAATATATGCTTTTTCGTTTTTTTTTTCTCGAGAACGTTAACAAGCAGCGAAATCTCTTTGCGTATTCACTCTTTGCATATTCTAACAACTAATAACTAATTTCATAAAAATAATTAATTAAAGTAAAACTAAGTGTCTAAGGTATCAAAATATTGTATTGTCATCGGCAGCAAGTGCGTGTACCAAATTTTAGCAAGATTGGACTACGCGAAGTGGTTTAAAATTCGATTACAATATTTGACGCATACAACACGTCAAGTTAATATAGGCGTGGTAACAAATGAATGTGTGTATCCTTCACGCGCGCTTGAAGCAAAACTTCTTTGGCGGTTGAGGCAGATATTACTAAAAAGATTAATTGATGGATTTAGAGATTCAATAGGTTTTCAATGTTAATTATTATTTAGTACACGGAAAAAAGTGCACTTTAAAAATTACAGTTTTAAATAGAAGCAGCAGCTTACAAATACAAATTTGTAAAGATTGCAGTCGCATACTGTAATTTTTTATTTTTTGTTACTAATAATATCTGAAACTGTATTAAGGTAATTAACTGTATTAAGTTATACCACGATTTTTTTGTCTTATTTAACAGTTCATACTGTCAAGAATATCCTGTGAAAATTTCAAGGCCGTATCTCTAATACTCCCCGAATGGCAGTCTTCTAAAGCACAACCGCTCGCAGGAATAAAAATCTGCACCTACACCTTTTGGATTCGGAGGCAATACATTTTTGTAAAACTTTTTTATTAAAATTTTATTTATAAATATTAATTAATTTTTTTTTAATTTTTCACTAAGTAGATTTTTCTATTCTGAATTGTTCTGAATTTTTCTGAATTCGAATGATTTTTTCGGATTTTTCTTCCAAAATTCTTCTTAGAAAAATATTTTTTTGATCATTTTTCGAAATTGGAAAAAAAGTCAAAAAGATAATAAAAACCTGGAAAATTTAGGCGTATTCTGAAAAATCAATTCATTTATTTGAAACAAAAAAAGAATAGGTTTTTCAAAAATTAGTTAAAAAACATTACAAAAAATCCATTTGTTAATAACTTTTCAACATTATTATAATCTAAAAGCAATGTTTCCGACATCTTTAATATATATATGAGATTTTTTTCAGATTTTTTTGTCGTATTCGGAAGTATATGAGGTTGAGAAGATATAGGCCGAACGTCCTTAACTTTAAACGCGTTTTTCTCGAAATGGCATTTTTCAAATTTGCCCCTGTTGTAACTCAAAGAAAAATTGTCCGATTGACTTGAAATTTGGTCTGAGTACTCTTGAATATATTTACTGTACCGTCAACTAGGATATTTATGATTGGATGAAAATTGACGATTTGGCATTAAAAAAACCACCATATTTTAAGCTTTTTTTCATAACTATGCCATTTTGTCGGATTTTTATATTTTTCGGTAATCCTAGTTCATGGTACATAAAATATCTTCTAGTTTAAGGAAAATTTTTTTTTCGGGTTCAGCTACTCAATCGGCTTCAAGGAGGGGGGCAGTGGAGGAACTTTTAACTTATAAGTCGCTTGGATGTTAATATTTCTCTATGAAAAATTTTTGTAATGAAGGTCAAACAGCCAAATATGCCATATACAGCCATAAATAACCATAAACAGCCATATATTCAATTTTCTGAAACATTTAATTGAGTAAAATCACCCAATTTTCAGCGGTCACAGTGGTATAGCCCCTTAAGTTTCAAATTCGTAAGGCCGCTGCTACTAGTTGAAACTGTAATTTTTAAAGTATGCTTTTTTCCGTGTAACAATAATCCACTATTAATTGTTATTTTTTAAGAAAAGAATTAACAATGAATACAATCTTCATTTCAAGCAACAACGAGATTTAGTACATATTTTCAAGTTCTTTTTCGATTTTCAGATCGGTTTCAGCCAGTTAAATATCATTTAATATGACTAAATATTATGTTATAAATCACTTAATATGACTCGCCTTTCGACTGGTGAAGGTAATTTTCAGGTGGAGCAGAAGATCACTGAATTAAAACATACATAACTTGTGAAGATAGTTACATAATATTTTTAGCCAGCTCTTCTACAGAAATACCTATTAAAGCAGGTGTTCCTCAAGGAAGCGTTCTTACGCCGACACTGTTTCTACTTTATCTAGCTGATTTAGTTCCGTACATCCATGACAATTTTTGCGCTTTATATGCGGATGCCTCGAGATTTCTTATATCCAAATCCGAAACTTAATGGGTAGCTAGCAAGAGTCAAATAACCTTCTACAATCTCTAGATTCTTAGTCAATAGACAGTTCCTCCACAAAAAAAACAGTTGTCGTACTTCAAGCACACCGAGCCAAGTATAGGGGGGACTTATCGATAGGATTTAATAAATTACAATTAATAAGAGTTAAATACTCCTTAGGCTAACTGTTTCTGAACATTTATCTTGGCACAATCATGTTGATAATTTATGCAAATCGTTAAACAAAAAACCATACTGTCAATATTTTTACGAAATTAGCGGTAAAAACATATTGGATATTATTTATATATTGTTGCTTTTGAAAATTTTGATATTATTAAATAGTAACATTTCTATCTTTTCTTCAAAGATTATAATTTCTAGGAAATCATCAGTGGCGGCTCGTGAATGATGTTTGTGGGAGGGCTGGAAAAAAATTATAATAAAAAGTATTTCTTCTTCTTCTTCTATAGTTCTACAGCCCTGGGTGGGCCTTGGCTTGAGTTACAACCTCCTTCCATCTCTCCCTGCTGTAAACCAATTGCAGCCAGTTTCTCACACCTAATATCTTAATCGTCGATGCAGTCATCTCGCCATCTCTTACGTGGTCTACCCCGAGCTCTTCTTTCATGGGGACTCCAGTTCGTCAGTATTTTCGGTCCTCGGGTGCTTTCCATAAGCATAACATATCCAAACCATTATAACCGTAGTGCCTTTACATGCCTTACGGTGTCTGCTCCTCCAATTAGTCTGTCCAGTTCATTGGTGATTCTGCATCTCCATGTACCACAGTTTTCCTATACGGGGCCAAAGTTTCTGCGTATTATGTTTCTTTCGCAGACTCGTAGTGCGTTTTCGTTGATCGTAGATATGGTCCATGTTTCACACGCGTATGTTATGACGGCTCTAATGAGTGTGTTATAGATCTTTAACTTTGATTTGACACTTAGAAGCTTCTCTCCCTTATTCGCGTAATAAGCTCTCTTTCCTGCTACAATTCTCGCACTGATTTCTTCGCTGATTCTGTTGTCGTTAGTTATTTTCGACCCTAGGTAAGAGAAGGTTCTGACTTCTTCGAAATTAAATGCGTTGACTTGTAGTGGCTCTGGCCAGGGTATTGGATCCCTGGTACTTCTCATGAACTTGGTTTTCTTCACGTTTATTACTAGTCCGGCTACGCTAGATTTCTGTTCTAAGGAGGCAGTAGCTTCTTTTAGGCTTTCTGCTGTTCGTGCTGATATAATTATATCATCGGCATAAGCGCATAGCTGCTGAGATTTTGTGTGTATGTGCCCCGTTATGTGCAGGTTTCTAATAACTGATTCAAGTACAAAGTTGAATAGCATAGCAGATAGCGCATCACCTTGCCTGACCCCTGTCCTGATGTCGAATTCGTCCGTGAGTTTGGATGCTACTAATACTTGAGCACGTGTATTGGTTAGAGTTAAGTTTACCATTCTTATAAGTTTTTGAGGAATTCCAAGGGCAAGTAACTGGTACCATAGTTCTTCTCTAGACACGCTATCAAAAGCTTGTTTGTAGTCAACAAACAAGTGGAACAAAGTTATGTTATGCTCATAACATTTTTCAAGCATTTGCCTTATTAGATGTATTTGGTCCGTTGTTGATCGATTCCTTCGAAAACCTCTTTGGTAGTCCCCAAGTATCTCCTCTTCATATATTGATAGTCTATTGTATATTTCGCAAGATAATATTTTGTAAGTGGCGTTGAGAAAAGTAATTCCTCGGTAATTGGGACATTCTTTCTTGTTTCCTTTCTTGTGTATGGGAAAAATAATGCCTTTTCTCCAGTCACTTGGCATAATCTCTTCATTTCACACCCTGACAATAAGTTTATGGATCCTTTCGCATAGTGGTGTACCTCCATTTTTCCAAGTTCCGTGGGAATTGTATCACTTCCTGGAGATTTATTGTTTTTAAGATTGTATATTATTTCGGTAACTTCCTCATAGCTCGGTTCGAGGATTTCGGGTTGTGCTTCATGGTGCCATACGATTTATTTTTCTCTTTCCCTTTGGATTTCAGTGGAGAGTAGCTCGCTAAAGTGTTCATGCCATGTTTGGAGTATTTTGTCATCCTCGGTTAGTATTGTCCCGTTTTAATCTAAACACGCCATGGTTCTAGGTTGAAAAGCCGTTGTTTGCGTATTTCTAAGTAGTATTTCTACGAGTTCAAAAACCCGCATTTTCATTGACACATATTGCATTTTTTAATTCAGTGACAACCTGTTAACCAATTATGCTTCATATAAATGTTGAAACAAAATTTTCGGTGATAATTATTTCAACGACTTTGTGACATTGGACAAATATTTAAATCTGGAGTTAACCGTGCTAATGATTTAATTTCATTTTTTTCTTGAAATTCCAGTCGTGCAAATTGATCTTTTGCAAATGCATAACTGAATTTTTTGCTTCGTTCATTTCTATAAAAATGTAATTAAAATTAAATAATTTAATTCAAAAATAACTATCTAACGTTCTTTGTGTATAGCTAAGAACTACTTATTTATTAATACTTTGTTTTAAATTGTCCACTTTTCAATTGTCCATCAATTAATTGTCCACTTAAGGTTCTCTGTCGTTGCCAAAACTCGAGTTCTTAGAAACAAACACATAAAATGCCTAAAATACAGAGTGCGGACTGCAATGTTTGCAGCCCACAATATACATATTACAAAAACGTATATCGCGGGTGGGGGTAACCAGCTCAATACACTAACTATGCAGAGAGACTCGGTCTGCACTGACAGCAGCCCGAGATATGAATATACAACCGCACTAAATTACACAATACACACATACAAAGCGCCTATCGAGGTATTTATTACCTACTATTCAAAAAATAAATATACTACGAAAACAGAACTACTATAACAGAAAAATATGTATTTGTAAAATAATTGTATACTAATAGAATAGTTTATAATAATTAAAAAATGTTTTCATTTTGGCGGGAGGGCTGCAGCACTGCAGCCCTTATGGGCGAGCCGTCCAGTGGCGAATGGCCAATCATTGTATATATATATATCGTGAACAAAGTTGACATCATTAATATAACCAATCTTTCTATAATAGTGAATGTTTTTGAAATATATTGGATAGCTGATATATTGGTTCTGATATCTTTTGATCCAGTTAATTGTGGAGGATCTATCAGGACGAAGGAATTGTCGGATGCAGTTTCAGTTATTACTTTAATTATAAAATCATAACGCTAGGAGAACGCAACACAGTTTAGTCCCGTAATACCCAACTTCTCTAATTCAATTTAAATTACTCGAATCCGAGAGTCCTCATTTGCAATTGTAATTAAATTGTATAAATATGCCCCCCTTCTCCATAACCGGGTCACATTTTATTGGAAATTCGAGACGACACTAATTTTTTGTTGGGAAAAAAACGTCCGTCGGCGCTAAGGGAGTTTGAAAGCGCTTTTTTTTGACGTAAAATAAAATTGCCATTTAGAATATTTAACTTTTTATTATTATTACGGCAAATAGAGCGAGAAAACAATTTTATCTTTCATTCTCCCAGCAAGTTCTAAAAAACTTTTCTTAATATCCCCCTCTCGAAGTTCATTTGAATGACTCCCTTGTGCCACGTTATACAACAGAAATTTCACGCCCAATATATTATATACTGACCTCTTATTAATACTAATTCACACCTCACATAACCGCTACCAAACCGCTAGAGAAACTTCACACCGCCAAACTAATTAGAACAATCAAATTGAAACGTTCAAACTATAAACTACCCCTTCATATTTAAAACCCTTCACGAGGATTATGTTTTACGTAAACTGAAACATGAAGTGATTAAATCTAAATGAAGTATAAATTAAAAATAAGAAAATAAAATGTACTGCCATTGTACGTTTATTTTAATAAATTTTACAGGAAGACGATATAATTTAATTTGGCAATTCCACGGAAATATAATTCTTATCATTGTTGCCGGGGTCGCGTTTGTTTCCCATTTTAATTCCCCTAGCACGCACATTGCAATTTACACAAGTATTAAATTATCTCCTCCACGACACCAATAAAAAACAGCAACACGCGGCAGAACGTAAAAATATTGAACGAAATTCCATACAGATTTTTTGAATTATTCCAACCGCGAAATTTAATCACAATTATATTGGCCCAACGACGAAACTCAAATTGAAATCAGCTATCCAAATACACCTTGAAATTGATTTTAAAGCATTTAATATGAAATTCTGATCTCTGAAATAATATTTAATCTTAGCAACCAATTAAAACTTGGACAAAATTATTAAAATCAAAATGATCAAAAGGTTTAACCATTAGGAAAATTGAGACTCGAGACATATTTACATTCCGTAATGTACAAACTGAAATAGACGGAGCCAATTTGCAGGTTGCCACACACCAAAGCGACTCACAAACTAAATTAAAATAATCACACATTTCAATGTACTTTTTATTCAAACGGTTCGTAAAGGCATACACGTTAATTACGCTGGGTTTAGTTACGTTTTTGGGTGTTTTGTCTTTAACACAAAGTTATTTTTAACGCAACTAAAACTCTTGACTTACAGCACGCCAACGTATGTCAAGTGCAAGATATTAATCTTAAGATATTTTTTACTACAAACTTTTAACAGCTAATCGTAAAGAATCTTGAAGATTATATCGATACAGTTAATTTAATAAAATACTAAATTAGAATAATGCTGAACATTTTATGCTCTTAATACTTCCATATCGATGATTTTTGAAGGAATTCTTTAGTAAAAATGATAATGGTAACATTTACCTTTTCTTCAAAGATTATAATTTCTAGGAAATCATTGTATACATATCGTCAACAAAGTTGACATAATTAGTATAACTAATCTTTCTATAAAAAACAATTCTTAAAAACAACTACTTCACTGGCAAACACCACGACTGACTGACTGATTGAATTACTTGAAGAAAGTTTTTGGGTTCTATATAACCCTGTAATTTAAAAAAAAAACAATATCCTGATTTTTGGGAAAATTACAGGGTTATATAAAACTTGTCGAAACTCTTGTCTTGCCAATAGCATTATATGGGGCAGAAACCTGGACCTTAAAGGCCATAGACATTGCTAAACTGGACAGCTTTGAAATGTAAGTCTGGAGAAGGCTTTTAAGAATTCCTTGAACTCCTCACAGAACCAACGTATCAATATTAGAAGAATTGCAAATTAATGTAAGACTGTCAACCATCATAAGACAGCGAATTCTCAAGTTTTTTTGACATGTGAGCAGGAGAAAGGATAAAAATTTGGAAAAACTTGTGATACAGGGAAAAATCGAAGGCACGAGACCTAGGGGGCGAACTCCGAAGCGATGGATGGACCAAATGAAGCACTTCACAGGAAATTCACTGCATGACAATATGAGATGCATTACAGACAGAAATAAATGAAGAGAAATCACAATCAAAATAACATCAATGATATACATAAGATCACGACGCTTTAACCAATGAAGTAAACGACTAGAGAGAGAGATATAAAACTGGTGGAACGATGTGGACGGGATTTTTGCTTTTCTAGAATTGTCAATGTTTGTTTTGTTTTACAAAATATTTAATTTAATGGAACTATGCGGAACTTTTTTTAAAAATCAATTTATTGCAGTTTATTACAAACAAAAATTTAATCTACGATAGCATTTAACAAAACTTTTTTTTAACTTGATTAAAACTTTTTATAAATTTAATATTATTGCATGTAAATACATACTTGATTTTTTAACACAAACACAAAATATACGTAGTTACTTTGTTAAAAATACAGCGCGACTAATTCCTAATGGTACCTAAAGGACAATAGCGATGTTTAACACGTTCCAACAACCAATGGACTTGGGTTTTCGCATTTATTTGTTTATAGTATTATGGATGGGTTATCTAACAATACATTTTAAATGGTTTTGCTTAATTGTGTGACAAAAATCTCTTTTTGTTGTAAAATTCTCTTTTTGTCGCCGTAAATTCGTAATTCGTCGCAGTGTGCAACGCCTCAAAATAGAAAATTAGCACCGGGATCTCCGTATGTAGTTTGTCTATATCTACAAATAAGTATTCTTTGCAAATTTTGTAAAATCGTTCGATTTAGTCACAAATGAAAAAAATGCAAAACCATTCCCTGAATTTCTATTTTCAATTTACATCGGTTTAAATGGACAACGCAGTAAGAAGTTTGCAAATAAATTTTATTTTGCAAAAACGGTTCGCTGAAAGATGAAATTCTTTGGAAAGCAAGCCTTGTCTTTCAAAGTGGCAAATCCACAACTATGGTTATTCTCATAAAAACTTAATCAAACTTAAAGTTGGAACACAGCCTGAATACATAAATATATTCAACCTTTCCGGAGCTCTATAATATTATTGAGCCTTTTTTAGGGCTACCAAAACAAATTTCATGTGAAATTTACAAGTTATGCAAGGTAGATCACTGAGAAGATATATTCTATGATATGAGCAAGTCTTCTGATTGTATAGATCTTGGAAAAATAATGAAAAAATATATAGATATTACATAAGAGGGAACGCAGGAAACTGCTTACATTCCTTCCTAAAAGACAGAATCCAATATGTCCAAATAGTATCGCATTCTAAAACCATCTCTTCTGCAGAATTACCTATCGAAAAAGGTGTTCCTCAAGGAAGCGTTCTTTCGCCGACACCATTTCTACTTTATCTAGCTGCGCTTTAGTTCCGTACATCCATGGCAATTTTTGCACTCTATATGCGGATGTTGCGCAAGTTTTCTTATATCCGAATCCAACATAACGGGTAACCAGCAAGAGTCAAAAAACCTTCTACAATCTCTAGATTTTTAGTTATCAGCCAATAGACTATTCCTCCACAAAAAAAGAAGTTTTTAAACACGTAGTGCCACGTATGTATAGCAGTTGTTCTCAAACTATTTTTGTAGCGGCACCCTTGTTGAGCTGAAAAAATGTCGCGGCACCCTTGAGGTCGTCCATTAATAAATATCGTCCAAAATAATAAAGTTCATCTTTCCAAAGCGAACCGTTTTTGCAAAATAAATTTATTTGCAAACTTCTTACTGCGTTCTCCATTTAAACCCATGTAAATTGAAAACCGAAATTCAGAGAAGGTTACCCTAAGGTTATCTCCATAGAAGATTAAAAATTTTGCATTTTGTATTTTGTTCTTTTGTGACTAAATCGAACGATTTTACAAAATTTTCAAAGAAAACTTATTTGTAGACACAGACAAACTACATACGGGGATCCCGGTTGTAATTTTCTATTTTTCTATTTTATAATTTTTAAAAAACCTTGGAAGCAAAAATAATTCGCCACGCAGCCCCCATTGGGGCGGAGCTTTCTAATTCGGTCAGCGGGTACTTCTTGTAGATACCCATATTCAATAGAAGTTTCATTGAAATCTATGAAGGGATAATAGATTTTTTCGCTATTTTTGAATATTTTGATATTTTCGAGTTCGGTTTTGGTTGGAATTCGCGATTGTTAAAATAATTATTTTAGTAAGTTTCACACTACGTGGAATAATAAGATTTTACACATTTGTAGAGAAAGGATCATTCTATCAAATCCCGTTGTGTATTTTGCAAAATATTTGATCTGGCGGCAGCCGCCGCCCCTCAAATTCAATGCGCCGCAGATGGTAAGATATTTAAATAACTATATTTTGAAAAATGCAACAGTTAAAAAAAATTTTGATTCATTTCTTTGGAACTTTTTGACCCACAAACTATTTTTTGAAGACTTCTGAAGACCACTTCTGCGCTTTTTGGGCCAAAATTTTAGACGATATTTGAGAAAATCGCTACAAAATTCCTCGAGAAATCATTAAAAAAGGATAGATAGCAAGCTCCTATGGTACAGGAACGCTAAGGAAGTGGTAGTTAAAGCCAAGCGTGCTCTAATATGTGCAAAAATCTTTCAGGAAAAATCCTAAAGTTGTAACGCCACAATCCTGAGAAGGATGAACACGGTAATGAAACCGGCGATCACTTACGGGGTAGTTGTGTAGGGAAGTAGAACCATGCTATAGTCTCTATGACGAAACAGCTTGAGAAGATTCAAAGACTGGCATGTTTCTGCGTCACGGTATCATTCCCGACAGCTGAAATGGAACTCCTGCAAGGTGTGACTTCGTTGCACCTTGTGAAGGGAACGCCAAATCGGCGAGTATAATGTTCAACAAGGAAGCATTAGCCAGAGGTGAAATAATTTCATGTGGGCGAATTTATTTTTGCAACTCGCGAATTTAATAATCGGCTTGTTAAATCTTAATTTTATCCGCTTGTATAAGAAATATTGCTTATAACAAGTTTTTCAATAAATATTTATTTACGAGGGTTTTGTGGATGTGAGGAAATCAGTTTTGCGAATGGAAATGTTGGAGGGTGTAGGATGGTGAGTGAGTAATAAAGTGGAACTAACTCTGTTGCACCTTGTCGTGAAGGGGACCGCCAAATCGGCTACTGTAAGGTTCAACAAATAAGGAAGAGACAGAGGTGAAATAATTGCATGTGGGAAAATTTAATTTAGCAACTCGCGAATCTAACAATTGGCTGGTTAAATCTTAATTTTATCCGCTTGTACAATAAATATTTATAAATATTGCTGATAAAAAGTTTTTCAATAAATATTTATTCGTGGGTTTTGTGGGTGTGAGCAAATCAGTTTTCGATTGGAAATGTTGGAGGGTGTTGGATGGTGAGTGAGTAATAAAGTGGAACTAACTCTGTTGCACCTTGTCGTGACGGGGACCGCTAAATCGGCGACAGTAAGGTTCAGCGAGGAAGGAAAAGACAGAGGTGAAATAATTTCATGTGGGCAAATTTAATTTTGCAACTCGCGAGTCTAACAATCGGCTTGTTAAATCTCAATTTTATCCGCTTGTATAATAAATAACTGTGAATATTGTTGATAAAAAGTTTTTCAATAAATATTTATTTATGGGGTTTTGTGGGTATGAGGAAATCAGTTTTGCAATTGGAAATGTTGGAGAGTGTTGGATGGTGAGTGAGTAATAAAGTGGAACTAACTGAGTTGCACCTTGACGTGAAGGGGACCGCCAAATCGGCGACTGTACGGTTGAGCAAGGAAGCAAGAGACATAAGAGACGCAAATCTAATTTTGCAACTCGCGAATCTAACAATCGGCTTGTTAAATCTTAATTTTATCCGCTTGTATAATAAATAACTATTAATATTTCTGATAAAAACTTTTTGAATAAATATTTATTTGTTGGTTTTGTGGGTGTGAGGGAATCAGTTTTGCGATTGGAAATGTTGGAGGGTGTTGGATGGTGAGTGAGTAATAAAGTGGAACGCTTTGCATACCTTTGAGACGAGGAGGAATTGGAGTACATGAGGCGTTGATTAGAGAATGCGACACGGGATTAAATATAAACGATTGGTTTGAAAATAGTGCTTAAACGTAGTTTGTTTGTCAACGGGGTGGGATAGTTATCTTAACGATTAAGAGTGTGTGCGCAAACGGAATAATCCAAAAACAAAGGTGAAATTATGCAAAAGCTCTTAAAACCATTGTTTCGCTCGCAGTGTATATATTAACCAAGAATATTCTTTGTAGACGTGAGGCTAAATTTTAATTAATTGTCTTTATATTTTGGGACTCCCCGTCCACTGCGCCATACATGATATTATGTTTTTAGCCGCATTAACCAACCCACCCCTATGAAAAAAGGTCAGCGCGACATTTTTCGTGTTGTAATAAAAGAAAACCAGTATTGACATTTCATTAAAACTTTCATCAAAACAATTATTTTAAAAGTTTCTATTCGCCGTAATAGCGTATTCAATTATTTGAAACCCTGAAATATTATACCCGCGGTATTATTCCCAAGAAATAATTAATAACAATAGATTTATCAAAGAGGCCAAAACAAAGGTACGAAGCGTACAATAAGTTCCAAACAATACAAGCATAATAAACCGTTCGCGTATATATTTTTTCTGCCAGACTGTATAAACTGTGTCGGGCTACATGCACGCAGAGCGCGAAATAAAACTTATAATTTCGCCAACTTCCGAATCCGATTTAAGCCGTCCAATTTTAAAATTCCAAAATGTCTACGCAAACTTTTTAAACTCGTAAATCTAGCAGCTTACGAACAATACAAGCTAAAAACGTGGATGCCGCAATCTAATTTACCAACCGCTTAAAACACCGGATTAAATTCGTCTTCCAGAAAAACACACAGTGATAAACTATTTTCCTTCACCCCCGCCTTCCCGGCACAAAATTGTTCGCAAACTACCCTAATGTAATATAATCCCCGATACAGTAACTAGAAGGTGTACTTGAAATGTTGTTGCCGAGCAAACTTGAGCAATATACACAGTGTCCCCAAAAACGGTACCGTTAAACGATAAACTATTTTCTTTCACCACAACATATTGTTTTGCAAATTGCCTCTCAAACTATCCTAATGTAACATAATCCCTGATACGGCAACTAGAAGGTCTACTTAAAATGTTGTTGCTGAAAGCCTCAACCTTACAAACCCCTGCAATATACACGGTGACCCCAAAAACTATACTCATATATAATACATTTTCTCCAAAAACAATTTTTTTCATAATATCTTGTGATTTTCTACATTTGTCATGTAGCTGAATTGTCTGTCTAGACTTGTCTGTTTAGCCTTGTCTGTCTAGTCTTGTCTGTATAGTCTAGTCTGTCTAGTCTTGTCTGCTTAGTATTGTCTGTCTAGTTATGTCTGTCTAGTCTGTATGTATAGTCTTGTCCGACTAGTCATGTCTGTGTAGTCTTGCCTGTATAGACTTGTCTGTCTAGTCTTGTCCGTGTAGTCTTGTCTGTCTAGTCTTGTCTGTCTAGTCTTGTCTGTCTAGTCTTGTCTGTCTAGTTTTGTCTGTCTAGTCTTGTTTGTATAGTCTTGTCTGCCAAGTCTTGTCTGTGTAGTCTTGTCTGTTTAGTCTTGACTGTCTAGTCTTGTCTATCCAGACTTGTCAGTCTAGTCTTGTTTGTTTAGTCTTGTCCGTCATCTCTTGTCCGTCTAGTCTTGTCTGTCTAGTCTTGTCTGTCTGGTCTTGTCTGTCTGGTCTTGTCTGTCTGGTCTCGTCTGTCTAGTCTCGTCTGTCTAGACTCGTCTGTCTAGTCTCGTCTGTCTAGTCTTGGCTGTCTAGTCTTGGCTGTCTAGTCTTGTCTGTCTAGTCTTGTCTGTCTAGTCTTGTCTGTCTAGTCTTGTCTGTCTAGTCTTGTCTGTCTAGTCTTGTCTGTCTAGTCTTATCTGTCTAGTCTTGTCTGTCTAGTCTTGTCTGTCTAGTCTGTCTAGTCTGTCTAGTCTGTCTAGTCTGTCTAGTCTGTCTAGTCTGTCTAGTCTGTCTAGTCTGTCTAGTCTGTCTAGTCTGTCTAGTCTGTCTAGTCTGTCTAGTCTGTCTAGTCTGTCTAGTCTGTCTAGTCTGTCTAGTCTGTCTAGTCTGTCTAGTCTGTCTAGTCTGTCTAGTCTGTCTAGTCTGTCTAGTCTGTCTAGTCTGTCTAGTCTGTCTAGTCTTGTCTGTCTAGTCTTGTCTGTCTAGTCTTGTCTGTCTAGTCTTGTCTGTCTAGTCTGTCTAGTCTTGTCTGTCTAGTCTTGTCTGTCTAGTCTTGTCTGTCTAGTCTTGTCTGTCTAGTCTTGTCTGTCTAGTCTTGTCTGTCTAGTCTTGTCTGTCTAGTCTTGTCTGTCTAGTCTTGTATGTCTAGTCTTGTCTGTCTAGTCTTGTCTGTCTAGTCTTGTCTGTCTAGTCTTGTCTGTCTAGTCTTGTCTTCCTAGTCTTGTCTGTCTAGTCTTGTCTGTCTAGTCTTGTCTGTCTAGTCTTGTCTGTCTAGTCTTGTCTGTCTAGTCTTGTCTGTCTAGTCTTTTCTGTCTAGTCTTGTCTGTCTAGTCTTGTCTGTCTAGTCTTGTCTGTCTAGTCTTGTCTGTCTAGTCTTGTCTGTCTAGTCTTGTCTGTCTAGTCTTGTCTGTCTAGTCTTGTCTGTCTAGTCTTGTCTGTCTAGTCTTGTCTGTCTAGTCTTGTCTGTCTAGTCTTGTCTGTCTAGTCTTGTCTGTCTAGTCTTGTCTGTCTAGTCTTGTCTGTCTAGTCTTTTCTGTCTAGTCTTGTCTGTCTAGTCTTGTCTGTCTAGTCTTGTCTGTCTAGTCTTGTCTGTCAAGTCTTGTCTGTCTAGTCTTGTCTGTCTAGTCTTGTCTGTCTAGTCTTGTCTGTCTAGTCTTGTCTGTCTAGTCTTGTCTGTCTAGTCTTGTCTGTCTAGTCTTGTCTGTCTAGTCTTGCCTGTCTAGTCTTGTCTGTCTACTCTTGTCTGTCTACTCTTGTCTGTCTACTCTTGTCTGTCTACTCTTGTCTGTCTACTCTTGTCTGTCTACTCTTGTCTGTCTACTCTTGTCTGTCTACTCTTGTCTGTCTACTCTTGTCTGTCTACTCTTGTCTGTCTACTCTTGTCTGTCTACTCTTGTCTGTCTACTCTTGTCTGTCTACTCTTGTCTGTCTACTCTTGTCTGTCTAGTCTTGTCTGTCTAGTCTTGTCTCTCTAGTCTTGTCTGTCTAGTCTTGTCTGTCTAGTCTTGTCTGTCAAGTCTTGTCTGTCTAGTCTTGTCTGTCTAGTCTTGTCTGTCTAGTCTTGTCTGTCTAGTCTTGTCTGTCTAGTCTTGTCTGTCTAGTCTTGTCTGTCTTGTCTTGTCTGTCTTGTCTTGTCTGTCTAGTCTTGTCTGTCTAGTCTTGTCTGTCTAGTCTTGTCTGTCTAGTCTTGTCTGTCTAGTCTTGTCTGTCTAGTCTTGTCTGTCTAGTCTTGTCTGTCTAGTCTTGTCTGTCTAGTCTTGTCTGTCTAGTCTTGTCTGTCTAGTCTTGTCTGTCTAGTCTTGTCTGTCTAGTCTTGTCTGTCTAGTCTTGTCTGTCGAGTCTTGTCTGTCTAGTCTTGTCTGTCTAGTCTTGTCTGTCTAGTCTTGTCTGTCTAGTCTTGTCTGTCTAGTCTTGTCTGTCTAGTCTTGTCTGTCTAGTCTTGTCTGTCTAGTCTTGTCTGTCTAGTCTTGTCTGACTAATCTTGTCTGTCTAGTCTTGTCTGTCTAGTCTTGTCTGTCTAGTCTTGTCTGTCTAGTCTTGTCTGTCTAGTCTTGTCTGTCTAGTCTTGTCTGTCTAGTCTTGTCTGTCTAGTCTTGTCTGTCTAGTCTTGTCTGTCTAGTCTTATCTGTCTAGTCTTGTCTGTCTAGTCTTGTCTGTCTAGTCTTGTCTGTCTAGTCTTGTCTGTCTAGTCTTGTCTGTCTAGTCTTGTCTGTCTAGTCTTGTCTGTCTAGTCTTGTCTGTCTAGTCTTGTCTGTCTAGTCTTGTCTGTCTATTCTTGTCTGTCTATTCTTGTCTGTCTATTCTTGTCTGTCTAGTCTTGTCTGTCTAGTCTCGTCTGTCTAGTCTGTCTAGTCTTGTCTGTCTAGTCTTGTCTGTCTAGTCTTGTCTGTCTAGTCTTGTCTGTCTAGTCTTGTCTGTCTAGTCTTGTCTGTCAAGTCTTGTCTGTCTAGTCTTGTCTGTCTAGTCTTGTCTGTCTAGTCTTGTCTGTCTAGTCTTGTCTGTCTAGTCTTGTCTGTCTAGTCTTGTCTGTCTAGTCTTGTCTGTCTTGTCTTGTCTGTCTAGTCTTGTCTGTCTACTCTTGTCTGTCTACTCTTGTCTGTCTACTCTTGTCTGTCTAGTCTTGTCTGTCTAGTCTTGTCTCTCTAGTCTTGTCTGTCTAGTCTTGTCTGTCTAGTCTTGTCTGTCTAGTCTTGTCTGTCAAGTCTTGTCTGTCTAGTCTTGTCTGTCTAGTCTTGTCTGTCTAGTCTTGTCTGTCTAGTCTTGTCTGTCTAGTCTTGTCTGTCTAGTCTTGTCTGTCTAGTCTTGTCTGTCTTGTCTTGTCTGTCTAGTCTTGTCTGTCTAGTCTTGTCTGTCTAGTCTTGTCTGTCTAGTCTTGTCTGTCTAGTCTTGTCTGTCTAGTCTTGTCTGTCTAGTCTTGTCTGTCTAGTCTTGTCTGTCTAGTCTTGTCTGTCTAGTCTTGTCTGTCTAGTCTTGTCTGTCTAGTCTTGTCTGTCTAGTCTTGTCTGTCTAGTCTTGTCTGTCGAGTCTTGTCTGTCTAGTCTTGTCTGTCTAGTCTTGTCTGTCTAGTCTTGTCTGTCTAGTCTTGTCTGTCTAGTCTTGTCTGTCTAGTCTTGTCTGTCTAGTCTTGTCTGTCTAGTCTTGTCTGTCTAGTCTTGTCTGACTAATCTTGTCTGTCTAGTCTTGTCTGTCTAGTCTTGTCTGTCTAGTCTTGTCTGTCTAGTCTTGTCTGTCTAGTCTTGTCTGTCTAGTCTTGTCTGTCTAGTCTTGTCTGTCTAGTCTTGTCTGTCTAGTCTTGTCTGTCTAGTCTTATCTGTCTAGTCTTGTCTGTCTAGTCTTGTCTGTCTAGTCTTGTCTGTCTAGTCTTGTCTGTCTAGTCTTGTCTGTCTAGTCTTGTCTGTCTAGTCTTGTCTGTCTAGTCTTGTCTGTCTAGTCTTGTCTGTCTAGTCTTGTCTGTCTAGTCTTGTCTGTCTATTCTTGTCTGTCTATTCTTGTCTGTCTATTCTTGTCTGTCTAGTCTTGTCTGTCTAGTCTCGTCTGTCTAGTCTGTCTAGTCTTGTCTGTCTAGTCTTGTCTGTCTAGTCTTGTCTGTCTAGTCTTGTCTGTCTAGTCTTGTCTGTCTAGTCTTGTCTGTCTAGTCTTGTCTCTCTAGTCTTGTCTGTCTAGTCTTGTCTGTCTAGTCTTGTCTGTCTAGTCTTGTCTGTCTAGTCTTGTCTGTCTAGTCTTGTCTGTCTAGTCTTGTCTGTCTAGTCTTGTCTGTCTAGTCTTGTCTGTCTAGTCTTGTCTGTCTAGTCTTGTCTGTCTAGTCTTGTCTGTCTAGTCTTGTCTGTCTAGTCTTGTCTGTCTAGTCTTGTCTGTCTAGTCTTGTCTGTCTAGTCTTGTCTGTCTAGTCTTGTCTGTCTAGTCTTGTCTGTCTAGTCTTGTCTGTCTAGTCTTGTCTGTCTAGTCTTGTCTGTCTAGTCTTGTCTGTCTAGTCTTGTCTGTCTAGTCATGTCTGTCTAGTCTTGTCTGTCTAGTCTTGTCTGTCTAGTCTTGTCTGTCTAGTCTTGTCTGTCTAGTCTTGTCTGTCTAGTCTTGTCTGTCTAGTCTTGTCTGTCTAGTCTTGTCTGTCTAGTCTTGTCTGTCTAGTCTTGTCTGTGTAATCTTGTCTGTGTAATCTTGTCTGTCTAATCTTGTCTGTCTAGTCTTGTCTGTGTAGTCTCTATAGTCTGTCTAGTCTTGTAAATGAAGTTTATCATAATAGAAAATAATAATTTACTTTTCATTTTGTTGAAGTAACTATTTCTCCCTTGTGCCAATAAATTGCATGTACGTGTCAGGTGTGACACGCGTGCCATAGGTTCGCCACCGGTGTACTAGTAGAATATTTTAGTTTGAAAACAGAAATAAATTACTTGCTTTGACTTATATCGGAATTTAATTTACTAAAAGCTTAAAATACTGGATAAAATGTTTCTTCTGTGCAAATATATTCAATTAGAAGGAATAATTTCAGTAATTATCTCTTTTTTTTGGGGAAGGTGAAGGGGCGCGCGTTAATCGGTCGTGCATTTAAATGTGATCATAATAATTAGTGTTAAGTGTGGCAGAAAATGGTTAACGAGGGCTAATTAGATACTTAATATTGCATCATTTAGTGCGCCGCCGCTTGAAGAGATATATTTTTTCGGACTGTGTTGAAATTACCTCGAACGTCCTTAAAAGATGCTTAAATATGTTCAAGTGGTCGCATCGCACCAGATTACGAGAATCTGACATGAATATTCATAGTTCCTCGCGCTCCGCTTTTCTGAATCCTAATTTTTGGTCGTGGAAGTTACAACTTTTTCAAATTTAAATAATTTTGACATATTGTTTACAAGTACGAATTGAAACCAATTTGCATTTCATTCAAAAACCGAAATTATGAAATGCTAAAGTTGGTGAGGAAAGCGTTTTACTATATAGTGGTAAAATTTTATTGTAGATACGTGGGGAAACTATCTGGAGTATATTCACGTAAATCTTCTAGAATGAATCCATTATATGCGACGCTGAGTCGCTGAAATCTACATTCCACATATATTTTCGCGAATCGATGATTGTTGCGGTCGAAAGTCCCGGCTTTCAATAAAATGTTAATAAAGCAACCGGCGGACGAAAATGTTATTGCTGGATGTAAGATGGCCGCCGTTTCCATGAAAATTCGATGTTTCGGAAAATCGCTCTCCTGATATATGCCGGCGAGCCAATTTCGTCGATATTACAATAAATCATCGCCTCCATTGACAAAGGGAAAAAAACGGCACACAAACACCGTTTCCGAAATCCTCCCGGGCTCCATAAATTATATCCCGTAAAACAGAATAATTACACACACCAAAACTTAACACAAACAATATTTTTACATACAATTATTATTTATATCACAACAAACAAAGGATTTTCTTCCTCTCCAAACGGGATATCTATTTCAACTAAATCATCTCATCGCCTCGTCTTTTAACAAATATCTTTGGTTTTCGGACAAACCTGTACTATTTTACCACGTTTTTTATTAACTCCATTTCGTGTCCAATCCCTTTTCCGTTATGTTCTCTAGTCCGTTCATTTGCTCGTCCTCTTCTACGTTCGCTTGTCCGTTCTTTTGTCCTTTCTCTTATCCGTTCTTTTGTCCTTTCTATTATCCGTTCTTTTGTCCTTTCTCTTATCCGTTCTTTCGTCCGTTCTCATTTTGCAATCGATTTTAAACTAATTTACCGATCAACTTGATAGTGAGGATTGGTTCTGTGAGGAACCGATCGGTGGCAAAATTTAAACGTCAACAACGTCAAAAGCGCTTCAACAAATGTAGAAATCATAGGCAAGGAAAGAATGTCTTCTTCTTCCGTGCTAATGTTACATTGCCAATGTTTGTCCAAAAACTTGATATCATTCACTAATTTAAGCCATAGGCCTTTTAAGGAGTAAAAACCACGTTTTAGTTATAATGCAATAAAAAGGTGAAAATATTGTTTGGCGTGTTGACTATAAATAAAATCGTGGAGCATCCATGAAGATATTGTCAATATAGTTTTGCACTCCACGCTTTTATTTTTAAGACCAAACCAGACAAGACAAGACCAGAGAAAACCAGATAAGACGACAACATTCTATGTAAGAGGTTATAAGGGAACGGACAAGGGATTGGACACGAAATCGAGTAATTAAAAAACGTAGTAAAATAGTACAACTTAACCTCTTACATAGGCTGTTGTCGTCTTATCTGGTGTTGTCTGACTTTGTCTGGTATTTTCGTGTCTTGTCTGGTTTGGTCTTAAAAATAAAAGCGTAGAGTGCAAAACTATATTGAAAATATCTTCATGGATGCTCCACGATTTTATTTATAGTCAACACGCCAAACAATGTTTTCACCTTTTTATTGCATTTTAATTAAAACGTGGTTGTTATAAAATTTCTTTTAGATATTTTAGTTTTGTTTATATCAATTTATTTGATGTGACTTGAAACGAACGAAACTGTAATAGCAAAGTGCAGAGTTATGTAGGGTTATATATAAGGGGTATATATAAAAACCGACTTTTTGAAAAACCGGTTTTCAAATTCCAAATTTCAAAAAAAAAAAACGGTTTTAACCGGTTTTCGAATTCTAAATTTCCAAAAAAAACGGTTTTAACCGGTTGTCAAATTTTTGTCAAAAATATATATTTGTACAAAATATTTTAGAACAAAAAACGAAATCAAATCAAAGTCAAAATATTTAAATAATAAGGTTTACACATTACTTACACAAAATAATGAAAACTCTGAAACTGAAACTAATGAAAATGTTAGCTTTCAGTGTCTTTGGAGTTGAATGTTTTTCTTTAGTCTTCAAGAAAGGTATGAATGAATTTTTACATGGCTTCCTTGTGTATTACTCAAATGAGTAGTTTCTCGGTTTGCTCTTCATAAGAATCGGTTTCCACATAAGAATTTGGAAATATTTAGACAATATTTGTACACTAGATTTCTTTGCTAAACTGTAAATGTTTATTGGATTTTGCAAATGCATCAAAAGAGTTCTTCTAAAGCACATAATAATTTCAAACTTGTTTCAGTATTTAATTTTTTTAGTTCATTTAACAGAAATTCAAATATACCTTCAATTGTTAATATGCACAATGCACAAGCATTGCATCATTGCATAATAAATTAAATAAATTAAATAATTATTCTTTGAATTATCTGGGTCAATTTTGCAAAATATTCTATATAGCAGTGGTCCCTCAAAGTCAAATCAGAACAAAAGGTAAGCCATAAGACATTTAAATATCTATCGCTTGAAACCTCTAACAGATCTATTGAAAAATCTTTCAGTTTTATATAGATTGTACATGTTTCTATTGAAATTGACATGTTTGTGGTCGATAGCGATGACACAGGATTTTAATAAAGAAACACTTGCAAATATATTTTTTTGTCCAATTTTCCGAAGTCTAAGAAACATGCATTTAGCGCTATTTCATAGAGCACATTTTCATCTAAAAGTTGTATCATTTTAATTTTTCCAAAGCGAACCGTTTTGGCGGAACAGCCCATTTAAACCCATGTAAATTGAAAAACGAAATTCAGAGAAGGGGTCTCTTGGATAAATTTTTGGATTTTATATTTTTTACTTTTGCGACGAAACCGAAGGTTTTTGCAAAATTTGCAAACAATACTTTTTTGTAGACACCGACGTCTTACATACCGATATTCCCGTTATAATTTTCCATCTTGAGGTGTTAACGAGATATTTGCAAATAGGCTTTCAAGAAAAAATCATTCCTCACGACGGCCCCATTGGAGTGGGAGCGTTCAAAGTTTGTCAACTGATACTTCTGGTGGATACCCACATTCAGTAAAAGTTTCATAGAAATCCTTCAGGGATTAATATATTTTTTTGCAATTTTTGAATATTTTCCAATTTTCGTGTTCGGTTTTGATCGGAATTCGTGATTGATATGTCTGTATTTGTTTAAAAAATTATTTTAGTAAGTTTCACCCAACGTGGAACAATAAAATTTCACACATTTGTAGAGAATTAGTCAGTCTATGATATCCTTCAGTTAGTCTTGCAAAATGTTTTATCTGGCGGCAGTCGACGCCCCTCAAACTCAAACACAACAGAAATTAATAAAATCAAATAACCATAAAATGAGATATATTGAAATTTCTTTCTGATCTATATAGATTATACATTTTTCTATTGAAATTGACGTTTTGGTATTTTCATGGCCGATAGCCTGGACACATATTTTTTTCTGGTAAAGAAATACTTATTGAAAATTTACAAATATATTTTTTTCCAAGTCTTCGAAATCTGAAAAACATACATTTAGCACTGCTTTATAAAGCAGATTTTCATCTAAAAATTGGGTCATTTGCATCTTTCCAAAGTGAACCGTTTGGCCGAAAAAAAATTTTTCGGATTCGGATTCCTTGGAAAATTTTGGGATTTTATATTTTTTACTTTTGCTACCAAACCGAAGGATTTTACAAAATTTGCAAAGAATACTTTTTTGTAGACAACGACGTCTTACATACTGGTATCGCGGTTAAAATATTTATATTTTGAGACATTGAAGAGATATTTGCAAAAAATTACTGAAGACAATCATTCCTCACGCCGTCCCCATTGGAGTGGGAGCGTTAATATTTTGTCAACAGATACTTCTGGTGGATACCTACATTCAGTAAAAGTTTCATTGAAATCCCTCAAATGTTAATACAATTTTTACCAATTTTTGAATATTTTGAAATTTTCGTGTTCGTTTTTTGGTTGAAATTCGTGATTGACATGTCTGGATTAGTTTAAAAAATTATTTTAATAAGTATCACACAACGTGGTACAATAAAATATCACACACTTGTAGAGAATTAGTCAGACTATGATATCCCTCAGTTAGTTTTGCGAAATATTTTATCTGGCGGCGGTCGCCGCCCCTCAAACTCACAGTCGCACACGAGGTCAGACACTCAAATAACTATAGTTTGAAAACTTGGACAGCTGTATTCAAAATTCCTTCAGTTCGTCGTAGCTTATAGATTTTTCTATTGAAATTTATATTTTGGTATTTTCGTGGCCGATAGTCTTGACACAGAATTTTTTTATCTGACCAAGACGCGGCAGCGCGTATGTGGTCTTGATATATCCGCTCTTGAATTATCTGACCACATCTGTGGACATGATGTAGCTGGTCTTGATTCATCAGTTCAAGACCACATACGCGCGGCAGCGCGTCTTGGTTTACCTGGTCTTGATATATTTGACCAAGATCACATGTGGTCTTGATATATATATATATATATGTATATATATATATATATATATATATATATATATATGGTCTTGATTTATCTGATCTTGATATGTGATCACGGCAGCGCGTATGTGGTCTTGATTATTTATCTGGTCTTGATTTATCTGGGCTTCATTTATCTGATCAAGACGTATGTGGTCTTAATATATCTGGTCTAGATTTATCTGACCAAAACCAAATGCGCGCGGCAGCGCGTATGTGGTATTGATATATTTGGTGATATTGTTGATATATTGATTTATCTGGACTTGATTTATCCGATATATTTGGTCTTGAATTATCTGACCAAGATCAGATACGCTCGGCAGCGCGTATGTGGTCTCGATATATTTGGTCATGATTTATCTGATCAAGACCACATACGCGCGACAGTATCTTGATTTATCTGGTCTTGATCAGATAAATCAAGACCCAAAACTCTAAGGTAATGTGGCAATATACATTTTTTATCGAAATATTTTAAGACTCTGAAGGTAGAGTATTCATATTAAGAAGTTACTATTCGCGGCGAAAAATATCAAATTGGTCCCTGCGGTGGAATCTCACGAGCTGGATATAAATTAGATTAAATGATTTAATGAGCGGCTCAAATAAATCTCCAGTTTTGAGAAGAAGAAACTCTCTTGTCGATTCTTATAACAAATATATTCAACATGAAAATATTGTTTGTTTAAATATTTACAGCGCATACAAATCACTTTTAGATATGCTTTTTCTCCTCTTATCAATCCACTGCTTTTACGGAAAAACGAATTAATTAACGAATCAATGAAATAATTACAACATTTAATATAAACAGGGTGAATTTGATTCCCATCATTTGAGAAGTAAAGTTCCATGCAGTTTGCAAGAAATATTTATATGATACGACTGATGATAGTTGTTTCAGGAAGATTCGGCTAACATATCTAGTGTTTGACGGTTTTTCACACTCGGCTTAAAAAAAACGGTTTTTAAAGAAAACTTGTCACATTGAAAACCGGTTTTTAAATTAAGAAAACCGGTTTCAAATAAATTAAATTATTAAGTAAAAATTATTTTTTATATTTTTAAATTTTACGCAATTTTGTGCAATTGAAGGTGGTTTCAATTGCACAAAATTGCGTAAAATTTAAAAATATAAAAAATAATTTATACCTAATAATTTAATTTATTTGAAACCGGTTTTCTTAATTTAAAAACCGGTTTTCAAATGTGACAAGTTTTCTTTAAAAACCGGTTTTTTTAAGCCGAGTGTGAAAAACCGTCAAACCCTAGATATGTTAGCCGAATCTTCCTAAAACAACTATAATCAGTCGTATCATATAAATATTTCTTGCAAACTGCATGGAACTTTACTTCTCAAATGATGGGAATCAAATTCACCCTGTTTATATTAAATGTTGTAATTATTTCATTGATTCGTTAATTAATTCGTTTTTCCGTGAAAGCAGTGGATTGATAAGAGGAGAAAAAGCATATCTGAAAGTGATTTGTATGCGCTGTAAATATTTAAACAAACAATATTTTTATGTTGAATATATTTGTTATAAGAATCGACAAGGGAGTTTCTTCTTCTCCAAACTGGAGATTTACTTGAGCCGCTCATTAAATCATTTAATCTAATTTATATCCAGCTCGTGAGATTCTACCGCAGGGACCAATTTGATATTTTTCGCCGCGAATAGTAACTTCTTAATATGAATTTAAACCTTGTTCCGGCTGGCGAAAACAAATAATTGTGTTTATAAACCACACCGAAAATATAAAATCGCCCAAAAAAAAAAACTTATGGAAGTTGTTTATTTTATTGTGATTTAAATTGTTTGCGGTAGTTAACAAACATTGCGCGAATAATGCCGGTTTTTGTTATTTCGCTACCGATATCGTTGTTTGTTTCAATTTTCGTAGGTGGAACACGAAAGCAAACACTCCGTAATGAAATTCTAGTAGCCGTGCGAAAGCGGACGCGATTTTTATGAAACTGCCCAAACAGCTATAATTTCCAAAAATAATACCAACTGCAAACAATGGAGCGTGAAAAGTTCTACGCTCTGAATGTAAAAACGTGCACTTCCCGCAACGCTAATATTAATTCAATTTATTGAAACATTATACGGTTTTATTAATAAAGAAGAAAAGCAACAGATCGATATTTACTTGCTTACTACACGCATAAATCACGCAAATGGGATTTATAAAAAGAAAGAAAAAAAAACCCTAGCGTGTTGTTTTAAAATAAATTACATCGAAATTTAAATATAAATTTTGAATATAATTGCGTTTTTTTTTAAAGTCGCCGTTTGTCCAAGCTTTCGTGTATATATATATATATATATATATATATATATATATATATATATATATATCTGACTCTGCCAGAATTCCCCTACTAACAAAAAAACAGATTCATTCCCAACGATTTCTACCCACTTTTATGCGGAAAAGGATTTATTTTTATACACCCACCGAAAAAATATGAACACTTAACACAATAAAACACGTTCTACCGCCGAAAATAGCCCAGAACGTACAATCATTAAATGACAATCTTAATTTAAAAAATGCGACCAGCGTTACTAATTATAACTGGCAGAGATTAATCCGACACAAATGCGATTGTTGCGGACTTCCTAAAATTTTAAAAACATATCTGTTGTTACATTTACCAGACGAATGAGGATATCCCAGCATGATATAACAAACACCGTTTTGTTTACGTACAAAAATCAACATATCTCAAAAAATTGTTTAAATTTTCAAATTGAATTTCAAGTTTCGCGGAAAGCACAAGAATAGCTTTAACATGATGTAACAGCCTTCGCGACAGATTTAACTTTAAATATAGTTACATTTAGAATTCCGGCAAAGTTATCAATTTTGTGATTTTTTTTAATAAAATTACAACAGAAGTAATCTGGTATTTTATTCTAATTAAAATATTATTGGAATAAATGATATAAATCATACAGTTTATTATTGCACACGTTACAGAAACAATCATGACTACTTGTTTTTCCTGCTCGTCCAATACTCCTTCATTATTTCAATAAAGGCTCTCTTCCGTTCTGGAGTCCACTTTGGCTTTTGGGCTTTTCACTTCCCACTAGTGTACCTTGTGCCTAAATACGCCTTTGTCTATTATTATTATCGTATGGCAAGTACATATAACAAGGTGGGTATAAACCCACCTTTATTTGGGTATTTGTGGGTATTTGTCTATGATATCCGCAGAGTCTATCTGTGCTCTTTCCAGATCAATTTTGACTTGTGCCATCCAGGGTGTAGTGGTCTTGTAGCGGCAACGGGCCTTTCAGAAGAAGGCTTTTCAAAGAAATTACTTTTACGATAGAGTCGTTGCTATAATACCCAAACAATTTCCAAAAATATTTTGTCTGTTTTATTATAGGGTTAATACTGTAATCACCCGAGCGGTTTTCGGAAATATTTCGTTAAATATTTTATAATAGGATCATTACAATAATCTTAGAACAATTTCTAAAATATTTAATATTTGTCTTTTATTGTAGGATTATTATTACAATTTTCGAACGATACAAAACTAAGAAAGATTAGTTTACGACAGTAGAGAAGAAAACAAACCCCAATAAAACGGGTCCAGATACCTGAAGGAACATATAAATACGCTCACCAGCGAAAAACAATCAGTTCACCGGAACAGTTCAGCCGAAAAGTTCACTCGACGAGTTCACTCGACAAGTTCACCCGAGCCGCAGTCACGCCAACAAGTTAATAGGTTTAAAGTTTCAAGCTTCGCGAATCCGTTGTTATTGTGTTATTTAGTGTTATTTAATTGTTGTAAATATATTTTCTCTTGTCACAAAACGTGAGTGATAAATTTATGCTTACCTTTATCACCCACAGTCTTGAAGCCCTGGATGTACCTATGAATTCTGTTGGTGATGTGTAAAATGTGTCTGCTGTTGTGTCCATAAAATTTTAGTCGCCTCTTTCTAATGTCCGCTGCGTTGTTGGAGAACTTCCCTGTGGTACTCATGGAATATAGCCTTCGTCTATGAGTGTTGGTCCAATAATTTTCCTAGTGATTTTCTTCTCCTGTGTGCGGGTAGTTTATATTCTTCTTCTTCTTGTTGTTTCGAATGGGCCTACTTTGGACCACGATAGTTCAACTGTTGGGCTTTGATCCTTGCCCAGTATTGTCGCATCTTCTGCCGGTGTAACTCCTTTCTCTCTTCTGTCCTTCTGTCTCTTCTGTCTGAAAGGGGGTACCTTTCCTTAGGGTTTTTTCCTGAAATCAAGGGACTTCCTTCAGGGCGCGTCTCACAGACTCTCTGTTTTGGAGATCTGTTATTCCCAGTTCTTTAATATCCTTGGGTAGTTTATATTATCATATATATCTTCTTGTTCTTCTATTCTTCACCAGCTTTCCATCTCCCATTCCTGAACATAAGCCTCTGCCTTATCTGGCAAAATCGTGCGATTTTGGGGTTTGCGATGCCAGTCTGTACCAGCAGCCGAACTAATGTCGTCCAACCACCTTCTTTGTGGACGACCACTGCCCCTTGTCGTTTCTCTAGGTCGCCACTGGGTAATCCTGGCAGTCCACTTGTTGTTGTTTAGTCTAACGACATGTCCGACCCAACGCCATTTTAACTGCGTTATACGTCCAATAACATCTCGATCTTCCTCTGATAATCGCATTGCTGACTTTGTTTCTTAGTGAGATCCCAATCATTGATAGCCATGGACATTTGCGTTACCCTTAGTCGATCGGAACTCTTCTTTGTCAAGCTCATAGTTTCTAAACCGTCTGTAGTTACTGGCAATTTGCAGAAGATGTAAACTTTCCTTTTTGGGTTTATTGGTATATCTTTGTTTCGCACGATGTTCTTTAGTTTTATAAACGCTGGCCATGTAACACCATTTCGTTTGGTCATGGCAGCTGTCGTTACCCAAACTTAATCACATGGCCAAAGTAGGCGTTGTGGTTCACGCCCTCGATGGTAACCTTATCGAGCACAATGTGGGGAATCTCTGGACTCATGATCTTTGTTTCGCCCATGATTTTAATCCAATCTCGCTGGTTTCTTGATTTAGCTTTTGCAGCATTTCCTCCACCTCGATTAGGTCAAATCAAGACTAGCCGTTCAAAAGTTATGACAGCGTAAAATCAATCAAAAATACGAGATGGTGTACAGCGAAAAAATATATCAAATTTGTTTGTTTGTAACTTTAGAGCGAAATAAACTGGAAAACCGTTATCAGCACTCCGATTTCATTCGGATAACCAAAAAAAATCACGAAAAAAATTTCAGCAAAAAATTTCAACAATTTGGTTTTTCGTTTTTTTTTTCAATTTTCTCGAGAACGGAAAAAAGCAGCGAAATTATTTTCGGCACTCACAAACTACACGACAAGACGAAGAATTCGATGTGTATATTCAAATTCAAATATTTCAAATTCAAATCAATTTATTAACCAAAAAGATGTATACGTGGTCTGTTAAAAAAGTATCCGACCTTTAGCCAGTAAAAAAAACTAGCATACCTGGAGCGTTGGAAACCTAATTACCCTCAAAGTAGTCTCCTTGGGACTCTACACACTTCTCCCAGCGGTGCCGCCATTGTTGGAAGCATTCCGAAAAAGCCTCTTTCGGAATCGACTTTAGCTAGGCTGACGTTGCAGCCATAATGTTCTCTCTTGTCTGAAATCGCGTTCCTTTCAATGGCCTCTTGACTTTGGGGAATAACCAGAAGTCGCAGGGGGCATCATCAGGAGAGAAAGGAACCTGTCGAACCAGAGGAGTCTGGTTTTTCGAGAAAGAATTATGAACGAAGTGCGAAGAATGTGCTGGAGCATTGTCGTGATGGAGTCGCCAAATTCTTGATGACCACAACTCTAGTCGCTTGCGCCGCACAGCATCACGTAGGCGAACTCTATAGTACTCCCTATAGTCGTTCCGCCATTTTACTTGCATTGAAAAACCGACGAGAGCACTACACACTACGTCACTCGAACACTGCTCGATAGCAACTGTCGCTATTTACAGGCGGGAAAAAATTCACGCATGCGCACGAAGCTTCAAGGTCGGCTCATGCAAACGCGCTTGATTCAAATTCATCAAGTTTTTAAAATAAAAATAAGGTCGGATACTTTTCTAACAGACCACGTATATACAGATACATGTTGGTAAGTCAATACAATGGTTAGAATAGTTTTACCTTCTGATCAATCGTATATAAATATTTTAAAATAAGAATGTCTCTCATTTTTTTCTCCTGAACTTTCTGATCGAGACTTCCTGGGTAAGACTAGTAGGTAGCATGTTATATAAGTAGATTCCAGTAACAGCGGGCGCTTTACTGCAGACCGTCAATCTTGAATAGGGGGTGCACAGATTCATGCATCCTCGAGTATTATAATTATGATTATCCTTATGTTTAGGAATTAATTGCTTATTTGTATATATATATATATATATATATATATATATATATATATATAACAACTGGTTTCAAGAATGAAGAGACTTAATACAGTTCAAATTTTTAAGTTAGTAAAGTGAGGCCTGCACGATGTATAAAGCGGTAAACCAAGAATTGCATAGTATCCGTTTTTGGGCTTTCAAAACTTTCGGCCACTTTGGTGAAGTCCGCCAAGCTATTATACCATATGAAAGAATTGACTGAATTTCAGCAAAGTAAAAGTGCAATAGTTCAGGTACACTCAAAAATCTGTTCAGATAGCGGAGTCTTACACACGTTGTCGATGGTCATGTGCCAAGCTAAGTTTTCTTCAAAACATATACGAAGAAATTTTGTGAAACTTACACGTTTTATCGCACATTGATCAGTTTGTATTGAAATATCCTTGGCGTATTCACTACGTTGAGTTTTGAATAAAATGAATTCAGTTTTGTCGATGTTGAAAAATAATTTATTCGCTGAAAACTAACTGGATAAGTCCCGCACTAAGATATTTGCATTTAGCTGTGTATCTAATAAAGTTTCATTAGAAATGAGAAAGCTGGCATCGTCTGCGTATAAAGTGCAGTCAGTATCTTCCTTGGATAAATGGAATTAGATCAGCTAAATATAGGATGAACAAAGTTGGGGTAAGAACACTCCCTTGAGGTACCCCCCCTGAATTAAAAGCCATATCTGACGTCATACTTTTCCTTGAATGGGTCTGTATCAATACATATTGCGTACGGTTTATTATGAATGAGTGGATCCAGTTTTCCGCTATTCCTCTTATTCCATACGAAAATAATAATTTGTTCATTAACTGGGCGTGATCTACACAGTCAAAAGCTTTGCTTAAATCACATAAGATACCCACAGGGAATCTGCCCTTATCCACTTGTCTCTGCAGTGAACTCCTCACAAGTTATAACAGCGTGAAATCAGTCGGAAAAGCGAGATGGTATATAGCGAAAAAATATATAAAACAATTTTCCACCATTTCGTTCGAAAAATATGTGCTTTTTCGTTTTTTTCGATTTTCTCGAGAACGGTAGAAAAACAGAAAAATCATTTTCGACACACTGAAACTACACGACAAAACGAACAAATCGATGTGTATAGGTGTGAGCTGTGATATAGGTTCGCCCATGCTGGACTAGACTATATAGCTAAACCGGTACGATTTGAAACACAGCAATAAGCAGACAAGTCTAGGTACAAAACACGAGACAGACAGACAGACTAGATAAACAATAGATAGCTAGACAGAAAATACTATTGTGTACTCTCATTTGGTTACTTGTAGTCTCGTTCAATCTATGCTTCTGGTTCTAT
This sequence comes from Phosphuga atrata, assembly GCA_944588485.1. NCBI lineage: Eukaryota > Metazoa > Arthropoda > Insecta > Coleoptera > Silphidae > Phosphuga > Phosphuga atrata. The sequence goes on along the minus strand of OX155907.1, from coordinate 19,699,450 downwards.
CTGAAATATCTCGTTTTTTTCTTAAATATTTGTTCTTATGGTGCCTCGTAAACTCTTGTCTTTTCAGGTGAATGTCATCAGTTTAGTCTGGTTAATTATTGATCTGCGATATTATTAATTCATTATTATAAAAAATAATAATTTAAACATTTTTTAGAAAATTCTTTCTCTCGCGTGCCACTAAACTTTTTCTACGTGTTCGCTGTGACACGCGTGCCATAGGATCGCCACCGCTGCTTTAAAGTGTTGTAGTTAACGTTCTTAAAGACTATGTCCCAAATATAATGATTACAAAAAAAGATAGAATATAGTCTTTTGAAATAATTTTACTGAAATCAAAATCTTGGCGAGCGAAGGCGCGGGCTATAGTTAGTGATGATATTTTAAGATGCGCAATAATTTAACCAACAATAGCCACACACTTGATAGACTAAACACAAATTAAATAGGCAAAACTTGACAAATGGGACTAAAAAGACAATAATTAGACAAAACAAGACTCACTCAATCTAGTTCTACAAGTTTAAAATTCGGGCTAAACAAACAAGACTAGAAACATTTCTTTGAATCTTTGCATATTGACATTTAAGTTGACTTAACAATTTTGTACACACACTTGGACGTAGTTTTAAGGGGCCTACAGACGATCAACATGGTTGGCCAAATGCAGTGTTTGATGCACGTCTGTAGGGTTCTACCAACCATCCAACCTGCCTACAGACGTTCAACAAACACTTCAACACACCTCTATTAAGTTGTCAGAACCATCGAGGAAAAAAAATCCGTCCGCGACGGCACATAATAATCCGCTTTTTATCCGCAAACGATTGTAAAAACAAAAATTCCCGCAACTTCCCATTTCCCGGAAAAATGGGGTCCCGCTAACTTAACATCAAGTTAGTGGGACCGATCCTAAAAATAATTATATTGAGGAAATAATTGCACCGGAATTATCCGCAATTTATCCGCAAACGAATGCCGCGAGAAAAAAAAAATCCGCACTTTTCATTTTCCGGGAAAATTTGTGAATTTTTTTTTTCACGGAGTTTGTTTGTGGATGAAGCAAAGGTTATCATGTACTATCGCGGAGAAATAAGGATACCAGGTAAAAAAAATGCTGTGAGGTAATTTTAAAGAACAAAGAAAGAGAGGGGTAGATAATGAAGAAAAAGAGAAGAATCTATGATTATTTAGAGGAAAATTGTATTCATTAAGCTCTGTTAAAATTCTGATAAACCTATGAAAACAATTCTATAGTGAGGACTTAATCGCCAAGTGTATAAATAAGCATTTTCGGGCTGACATTCCTCGTATCCATCATAGGTATTGGTGATTCATGAAACCCAACATCATTGCAACCCGTAAAGGTAGGCGTCCACAGTTCCGCATCGTACGTATCGGACGCATCGCATTAAACGGATCGCAGTATTCTTTATATACAAACTAAAACAAGTGCGTCCACTGTTCCGCATCGTAAGGATCGGACCGTCGGCAATGCCGATGCCGTTGCTCCGAGGGGCAAGTTTTCCGATGCGTGCCGATGACGTCATACGGAATATGGTATTTGCTAGTAGTTGCGTCGGGAAATCCGATCGCTGCCGATGACGCGCTGTAAAAAAATAATCCGTTTGATGCGATGCGTCCGATGCGTACGATGGACGGAAACTGTGGACGCCACCTTAAATGGATTTCGGAAAGGGGCGGAGTCTAAATGTTTTTGTTTTTCACCCGGCCGAATCGTCACACGTTATTTCTATTGACCCGTTCAAATAGACATCGGCGCGGCGGCGAAATGCTAGGGCATTTTAAAGATGCGGGCGGCATGTTAGGACCTTTCAAAGGTGCAAGCGGCATGTTAAGGCACTTTCAAAGACGCAAGCGGTATGTTGTGTATTTTCAAAAATGAAATGTTCTTTTAGTTGCCTTCCTCCCACCCACGGTGGGGTAAGAGGGCAGTTGAATGTAATGGAGCTATTGCCACCCCTTTCTTTCTTTGTTCTTCAAAATTACCTCTCAGCAAATGTTTTCCCCGATATCTTTATTTCTCTGCGATAGCACCTGATAACTTTTGCTTCATGCACAAATGAATTCCGCGAAAAAAAAAAACATTTTTCAGTGAAATGAAAAGTTTGGAAATTATTTTTCTCCCGACATTCGTTTTCGGATAAAAAGCGGATAATTCCGGTGCATTTATTTCCTCAAAACAATAATTTTTAGGGTTCCGTACCGAAAACGGAACCCTTATAGGATCAATTTGTTGTCCGTCTGTCTGTCTGTCCGTCCGTCTATCTGGCTGTCAAGACCATTTTTCTCAAGAACGCGTAGAGGTAACAAGTTGAAATTTGTATCAAATACTCGAGATGCGGTCTCTTTCAGCTGTGAAAAAATCGAACTTGTGAGTCAACGCGATCAAAAGATATGACCGTTCATGTCGCATATTTTGCGATTTCACAAGGGAATCAAAACCTATAGGGCACTTCCCGTGGACCTAGAATCATGAAACTTGGCAAGAAGCGGTGTCTTACAGCACATGTAAAGGGAAAAATCTGAAAACCGTAAATATGTAGTTTAGTTACAAGAAAAATGCGAATTTGCTATTAGAAACTTATGAAAATAAACTAATGTGTTGCGTGGTATTGTCAGGCACCAGAAGCATATGGGTTGCATACAGTTAGGGCCTCCCTGGTTATGTCCTCCTCGGTTATGTCCCGCCGAGGAGGAATTTTTAGCCAGGGAGGCACTAATCGTCCGGGCAGTCCATCCTGAAGGAATGCAAAATATCCGTAACCGGGGTGGCGCATACTGAAAAGCCAAGTGGAAAAGGGGTTTAGTGAGAGTTTCCACCAAACCACAATAAAAAAAATTTACTATGGTTAGAGACAAACTAATCCCCATAATGCAATTTCATAATGTTTCTCCTCTAAAGGCATGTACCCTTAATAATAAGCACAAACACTTCTAGAACTATCACAATTATAGACAACGTTTTTCATTGTTTTGTGTGATACGTCTGAATTACGTGATTATTTTGAAACTTATAAAAACAAAGCGAACAAGAGGATTATGATTAGGGTTTGACGGTTTTTCAAACCCGGTTTTAAAAAACCGATTTTTCAAATAAACTTGACACATTCGAAAACCGGTTTTTAAATTAAGAAAACCGGTTTTAAAGACTTCAAATTACTATGAAAAATTATTTTAAGTCTGTTTATGTTCCGTACGATGTTATTTTACCGATTCCGACCCTCTTTCCTCCCAGCGCAGCCGACACTTTTATGGTATTTGCTAACAACACGATAATAAATGTAAATTCGAAAATTACGGCCGATTGTTTATTTGCATTAGGGTAAATATTTTCAATGCTATGATGAGGGTTCTTCTAAAATTCAGTATTAGTGTGTCTACTAGTTTGTTAACGAATAAAAGAACCAATAACTAAGATTTGGTATTTGATGCTCTGAAAACTATAAAACCAAGCTCAGTAGCTAGTGAACGAGTATTTTCAATGTTAGGCAATATTGTGTCCAAAATAAGAACAAGACTTTGCGACCGTTCAGTGGATATTTTATGTTTTTAGGGTTCCGTACCGAAAACGGAACCCTTATAGGATCACTTTGTTGTCCGTCTGTCTGTCCGTCTGTCTGTCCGTCTATCTGTTTGCAAGACCATTTTTCTCAGGAACGCGTAGAAGTAACAAGTTGAAATATGTATCAAATACTCGGGTCTGCGGTCTCTTTCAGCTGTGATAAAATCAAACATATAAGTCAACGCTATCAAAAGATATGACCGTTTATGTCGCATATTTTGCGATTTCACAAGGGAATCAGAACCTATAGGGTACTTCCCGTTGACCTAGAATCAGGAAATTTGGTAAGAAGCGGTGTCTTACAGCACATGTAAAGGGAAAAATCTGAAAACTGTAAATATGTAGTTTAATTACAAGAAAACTGCGAATTTACTATTAGAAACTAATAAAAATACACTAATGTGTTGCGTGGTATTGTCTGGCACCAGAAGCATATGGGTTGCATACAGTTAGGTCCTCCTCGGTTAGGTTAGGTTAGGTTTTTTTACTAGGTTAATTTACCTAGGTTAATTTAGGTTAATTTACTATTAGAAACTAATGAAAATACACTAATGTGTTGCGTGGTATTGTCTGGCACCAGAAGCATATGAGTTGCATACAGTTAGGTCCTCCTCGGTTAGGTCCGAAGGTTAAAAAGTATGTGTCGGCACCATTTTCCCGGGAAATGGGAAGTGCGCGATTTTATTTTTACAACCGTTTGCGGATAAAAAGCGGATAATTCCGGTGCAACTATTTTCTCAATATAATTATTTTTAGGATGGGTCCCGCTAACTTGCTGTGGAACTTTTGTGGTTTTTTTTTTACAATTGCTGGCGGATAAAAAGCGGATAATTCCGGTGCAATTATTTCCTCAATATAATTATTTTTAGGATAGGTCCCGCTAACTTTCTGTTAAGTTAGCGGGACCCCATTTTCTCGGGAAATGGGAAGTGGGGGATATTTTTTTCTTTTTACAATCGTTTGTAATGATGTGCCGTCGCGGATTTTTTTTCCGCGTTGGTTCTGCCAACTTAACAGAGGTCTTCAACACTGCATTTGACCAACCATGTTGGTCAACCATGTTGATAGTCTGTAGGCCCTTTCATATATTTACATTTGTTTGTCTATTTTGTTATGCATTTGCTAAACATTCAACTGATAAAGTTGACACTTATAATTGTCAAATTGGACAAAAAATAAATTTATTTAAGTTGAATGTTTTCGTATTTAAAGCTGAAATTTATTATTAATCCGTTTGGATTGATTTTCAAAAGCTGTTTATAATAAAATTAATTGAAGTAATAAAAATTGAAATATGTATACATCAGACAGGAGGAGCGTCGCAACGTGGAGATTTACCTCCGTTTTATGTTTTGCATTCGCTTGTAATGCTGATAGAAGTAATATAACTGCGAATATTATCGTAGCTAGAGTAAATGGAAATGGGAGAGAGCGCATAGAAGAGTTTGTTTAGTAATTACTGAGATAGTTCTCAGCAAATGGCATTCACGTGATTGAAGCAGCATTCTTCATTTAGCATAAACAGTCATCCCGGGCGAATGAATAGAGGAAGTAAATCGCGTAGTTTTATTTAAAGAAACTAATTTATAAGCTCACGTACTTCATTATTCTTTGATTATTTCCAATGCTTTCTTTTCTTTTGCATTCAGGTGCCAGTGCCAAGTGTCTTTCCCCATTCATCTTTATTGTCCATAACTTACGAATCACACAATACAAACAATGCCCCGAACTCGATACAAAGGGATCTTAACTTCTTTTATCTGCCAGCTAATTGATTGCTGAAAGTTAGCGCATTGCCCCAATCTAGGAGAAAAAAACATAGCCTAAGCAAAAAAAAACAGAACTTCGTAATTAAATAATGTTGATTAATGGCAACAACCGAGTTGTATTTCAATATATAATTAAAATGGGTGGGTGTAAAAATGGAGAATTGAGCAATTTCCAGCAGAAGGTCGGAAACAAAAAGAAAAATTCGGACTGATGGCGATAAAAGTAAGACCAATTTAAGTAATGAGAATGAATATAGTACGTCCCGGACCCTAAATCTTGATAATAAAAAGTAATTTCCTATGCTGAAAACCTAGCAATTTCCTAAAATATAAGTAATCAAACAAACGAATCAATTCATCTCAAAAACAAAACTTTTCTCAAATTTACTATCACTGCTTTTTTGGTAGAACTAAACGAAATAATATTTGTTTCCTTAGATTTAATAGCTTGGATAATGTTATTATACAGTAAATTGTGGGGATTAGGAAGCGAGGCGAATAAATGTAGAATATATAGAGTGTTAGTAAATAGTAGAAAGCAGATGGTCCTGGTAAGGTATTAGCGCTTGAACTGAAAAATGTGATCAGCAGCAACTGTTACCTGGGCGTGAGTCCTGCTATTTTTACTGTAGCACACAAGCGGGCAAATATTTGTGGGTTATTCATAGGATTTATGTTTATAGCCGTAGAAGTAATTTACTTTGGGTGATTTATTTATAAAAATGCGAGCTGGCAACTAAATAAAAGTACACGAAATTCCACAGTATAAAACCATTTACAAAATGTAACCATCCTCTCCCATCGGTTCCTCGAAGAACATCTGACATGTGATAAACTTTACAGACGAAGTTCCGATACAAACACTTAAACTTTCTAAACTTATATATCTATGGTTTGAGGAAAAGTTGCGTGAGTTATTTATAAAATAGATGTTGGTAATTACACGTTGAACTGGAAATAATTCCGGAGTGTAAATTAAGAAGCCAAGAACACTTGGCACAAGAGAATTCGTAATAATCTAGGAGATATTATTGCAGGATGTTGTCGCAACACGGCGCAAAAGAAAATCCGGCACTGATTTCCGCATATTCCAAGCATACACAGCAGAAAAACGTTATTTTCAACTTGAAAATTTATGAAATATTTGACATGTACTTAGCGATGGATGCGGGTAGGGATTGATGGCATTACACCTTTTACCTTTTCTTCCTTGTTTTCCTCACAAACGCGAAATCTAGATAAACACCAACTTCCTCACATCCTCGAGATATTTGTTAAAATCAGAGATAATCCCTCAACTAGGACCTTACTTCATATATAGCGTGTTACAAAATAGATCCTTAATTACAACTCATTTAATAAATTGGCTTTAATTAAGTTTTAATTAAAAATTTTGCAGCGCAGCAGATGCCTCTTTTTATTTTCTCTCCGTTTGAAAAAAGCTAATCCATTTAAGGATAATGGAGGGTTAAAATCAATCTCCGCGAAATCAGATCTAATCAATATTGTAGTTATATTTGGAATATAAGGCCTGTCATTTTTAATACTGAAGTCTCAATCGATACTCCCATTACGGCAAAAAAACGTTCGGAAATTTGATATAATCTCTTATAAGGTGCAAGGGTGTAAATTATAATTTAATTAATTGTCTTGGCCATTGGTTGCGGTGGCGGAAAGGCAAGAGGCAATTTTTTAAAAGATTTCCACACAAGTGGTTCTCACGAGGCTATAAATTACATCCAACGTCTTAGAGCCAACGAACAAACTGAAAGTTATATAAAAGGTGTGTAGCTCGAGGTATCGTTAATTTTCATCTAAATTTCCACCAATCAAATTGATATTTACTAAATTACGCTTTCCATTCACCATTTTTTTCCTTCAAATTACTTTCTCATATAAGAAATATGACCCGTAAGAAAGGGGTTTTTCACGAGACAAATATATGTATGTCAAGGAAGAATATAAAACCAGAACAAATAGGTATGGATAAAACTCCCATCTATCCTGTCCATCAATTTATAAATATACAACCCATTTGTATTCTTCATAAATCCTTATACACGTTTTTCCAATATTTTACATTTATTTAAAACAAAATAATTATATAGAAATATCAATAATTATAATCTTTTGAAACCAGTACCAATTTTATAGAGTTTTCGATTTAAGGACTTGTAACTAAGAAATAGATTTGGTTTTACATAAGTTTTAATTTTATTTCAAAAGTTTTAGTTTCAATCAAACAGTGACATTCATGTAAACGCATTTATATTTTTTTAATTCTCAAAAACAGAAGCGCGTAAGCAGAATATAGACTTTTCTTGTAAAGGTCATTTATTTATCCATCGTATGATATACATGCTATTAACACGTTGGAAAAATGACAAGAAAAGTGACTAGATATTGATATTCAAACCCCAAATCCACTCCACTTCCAGTTTATATTGTTATTGACCAATAGTAGGAAAAGATGTCATGTTCTAGGCCCACCTCCTCCTTATGGCATTTACATGTAAATCTAGCCCCTTATGGGGGAATTACATGTAAAATCTACCACGAAGCCCCTTATGGGGAATTACATGTAAATCTAGTATGGGGAATCCTATACAAAATAGTTCTGAACGTGTCCGAGCGAGTTTGTCTAGATGGCACTGCAAGATACGTGCGCAAATACGTGCAAAATGGGTTGCTGGGTGAATGTTTGTGAAGGGAGGAGATTATATGTGCTCTGAGTTGCCTAAGTATCAGAGGTGGTTAGTTGGATATCAGAGAAGTTTATTATTATAACGAACTATAATAAGTGTCTACATAGTTATCACAAGATATCTTAAAATAAATATTTAACATTCCAAAACATTATCTGGTTTATGTAACCACACGTCTAGATAAGACCGAGCGTCTAGCACTGATAACAATCCTGTCTCCCGTCTCTGTAAACGCATGTGGAACTAATAAATTATGAAGCGCGGTCTAATTAATTTTTTGAAATTATCCCGTGTTTAACTTAATAAACATAATAAGATTTGAATTTATCAGTAGTCGGTTAAGCCTAGCAGGATGTTTGTGTATATCAGTGTAATCAATTTCTTAGAATTGTTAAAAAAACCTATCTTATCAGCGGTGCGCGTGCAGAGAAAATAATTTATTATTTTCCATAATCTCCTCCCTTCATAAACATTCACCCTGCAACCCATTTTGAATTTTCCCGCTAACCACCTCGCACGTATCTTGCAAAGCCATCTAGACATACTCGCTCGGACACGTTCAGAACTATTTTGTATAGGATTCCCCATACTAGATTTACATGTAATTCCCCATAAGGGGTTTCGTAACCACGTTTACACATAGTACAACTTTTTTTATTCTTATTAGGTTTATGTTAGGTTTCAAAATTGTAATTTTGACAGACAGTATACTTCAAATCACTGACATAATAAGGTTAGAACGTTCAGCGCCTCCGTGGAAAAAATTGCTAACTAGTAAAAACGCATAGTGACGGGAATACTATTTGGTCGTTGTCGATGTAATCTAGGTTAACCTAGATTTAATGTAGATTAGGTTATGGCAAGATTAAGTTATATTAGACCCAGATAAATCTAGATTGAGAGTCCGAGAATTAATTCAATTTTAATATACGTCAGAAAATTTATTTTCACTACGTCTGTGTTTTTTTTTGTTTAGTGACGCAAGTTGTTGCCATAGTAACAACAAACAGAAATCGTTTAATAATAAAACTCCATTTGATTTACATTGGACTTTTACGCACGATTTGGATACTTTTACACGCGATTATAATAACGGCATGCTTCACATACAACAATGAATTTATTAATGTGATTTCATTTTGGAGTGTTAGTAGATAAATAATATTATTCCACATAAAATAATGTTATTCCAGGTATTGTTAAAAAAGAATTTGCGATTGTATTTAGGTAAATATTGAATTGTTTATAATGGAAAAATATTCGTAACGATTTTTCTGTTATCAGCATAAGGTAATTGTTAGTTGTCAGTAAAATAATGTTTTTTTATCAGAATTGAATCGGTATTTTCCATATTGCATAGAAATTTCCATACTGATTTCCGTGGACGGAAACTTTTCTTTTAAACGAAATGTCGTTATATCGATTCCCAAAAGTTCGGCTTTGTGTTATTGAATAATTGTGTTATATTTAGGGGGACTCTTAAAATCACGTAAAATTTATTTATTGGCGCTTCGGGGAAGTTTTGATTGTTCGAAGGCAAGTAAGTAGTTTCCATATTGGGCCAAAATAAAACTTTATCATTTCGAAAAAGTTTTAACTGGATATAAAAAATCGGAGCGGAATTTTTGAACGGAAATTCCAACTTCATTAAATCCCACGTTTTGTTAACTATTTCGTTTGGAAATGTTTTTGAAATGGCTCAAATTGGATTTGCCGTTTCCCTCAAAACTTTGTTATAATTTGAAATAAATTTATAACATGGAATTGGTTGCACCTGATTGTTTTTAAACAACATTTTAATAAACCTACGTAATAGTTAGTTTCAACACAATTTTTGACGATTTATTACGAAATTATAGTACATAACTAATAACGATAACAATAATAAAACTAATAAATGAAACTAATAACAATAACCAGTTCATATGAATAAAACTTTTCTACAAATAGTGCAACGTAAGTTTCACGTTTCAAATGGTTTTTAAAAAAATACGTTTATAATCATAAAAACGGATTTATATGATAAAATCGTCACAAATCGCCGCGACAAGATAATTGGGTTCTTTATACATTTATTATGTAACGAATGATATTATGGGAGATAATAAAAGTAGGGAAGTGTTATAATTTCTGGCGATGCTTTTTGTATGACAGCGCTGATATCTTATGCGTTGCGTTTATGTAGGTAGTAAAAGTAAGCAACGAAAATAAACATTTATTTTATTGCCGCGACAAATTATCATAAACCGCGATAGTGAATGCTGATTTTTCGAGAGCATTTCTGCGCGCGATATCCTCCAGTTCGTTATCTGCTCGGTATGTAAAATCTATTTTCCATGATATACGTCCATGATACATTCATGCATGCAGCGAGTTCTTTCCCAAATAATGGCGAATACGCCGGGGACCCGTTTGCCGATGCTCACTACATCAATTTTAGATACTTCGAACGGAATTCCTTTAACTGACATAAGGAGTTAAGGATAACATTTGACGATAACGAACATTTCTTACAAAAAAAAAATTGTCTATCTAGTCTTGTCTGTCTAGTTAGTCCTGTCTGTCTAAAAAGCGAATAGCTGCTTAAGCGTTTCGAGATCTATCTCTCATCAGTGCAGCTTTGCTCTTATGAATTATAAAATTGAATTTATCATTAGTTTGTAAACCATGTGCTGGGGTGTCGAGAATAATACACACATATGTGGGTGTTATTCTTTCAACACGAGATTTGTTTTATAGTCCTAAAAAGACTTAGAATATTATGAAGCTTCGTAAAGCTTTATGAATATTTATATATTAAAATAAAAAATATTAAAATATTTATATATTCAAGTCGTGTTCCGCTGTAATAAGTTGGTATGATGTATCCATAATTAGTTTAGTTTCACGCTCATGGTTGTCTAGTCCTGTCTGTCTAGTCCGGTCTGTCTAATCGTATCTGTCTAGTCGTGTTTGTCTAAACAACGTGTTGTATGTATTAATATTTCAGTAAAAATACTTAATAGGTTTTATTGTGTGGTAAACTTGGTTATTTATATTAATGTTATGTAAACAATTGAAAGGTGATTGAAATTTCGTAAACACGAACATTTTGAGTGGTTCCTGAATTATAAATGTGCTAACTTACATAATGCTACTTAGTAGTTAGTGGGTAATATTTTCAGTAGATTTGTAAATTTGTTTAGGGTGTTGATATTAAATCCGCAGAAAGTTTCTGTTAAATAACGAAGTAATAAGGTTTAAATAACTAAGTAATAGTAACAAGTTTTGCATTAGGGTGAATAAGGGGAACTGCCCTTTCGCTTATTCAGTTGTATCCAGTTGATCAACTTACCAGAAACAAAATACACAAAATTACACTGTTGGATTGAACCCTGTAAAAAATAAAACCTGGATTAAGAGAGGAATTGAATTTTCCCCCTTTACATCCACTTGATTTTATGTTGTATCCACTTATCTTGGCTTAAATTACCTCTTTCATGTTGATCCGCCGACACGAAACGTAATTTATTATAAATAATTATACACAACTTACCGGCAACTTAGGACTGATCCGATTTCTACAAAGGAAATCCGCGATAAAATTAAATTGTTGAAGAAAATAAAGTTCGTTTCAAAGCAGTCAATTTTGTGCTATAAATACCTGCAGCCAAATCGCACAATCAATTCCTCCCAAATCACTTCATTGGTCTTTAACCTCAACCATCAACTGAACAGTTGCGCATTAATTAACGTTTAGCGAGAAAATCAAAACCGAATCATTTATACCAATACCATAACTAAATCATTATTTTTTGGAACGCTCCGTTACAACGTTATTTTATTTTCTGACATCAAAGCCGATAAATGCAAACGCTCACTAGTTCATAGCTCCAATTTATATAATCAATTCAGAATGTTAATAACAAATTAATCAAACGCACTCTGCATCCACTTCCATATAACTCCTTTCAACCATTCGCATTCAATAATCTATCAATAACAATAATGTTTTAAACCAAAACGTATTAATTACATTCTGTTTATAAACAGATTTTCCCTTAACAAACATAAATCTGGAATATTTATTTTCCGGCGTTTCAGTTTTATGTTTTGTTTGTAAATGTTTTATGGTCAGTTTGTGTGATTGATTGATGTCGCATCAAAACGTGATCCATCTAGGTCGAAGCATGATAATTAGTTAAACTCGATGTTCCCTCAAAGTGCGGAGATACCAAGAAGCCGGAACCAGTTCTATTTTCCTTCGGAAGTTTTTTAATAATGGATTTGCCGCATTGCCAGGCCGCCGCATTTAAAACTTGCACACTAGCTACCTTTAATTGGCCCCGTGAGTGCAAACGTTCTCGTTTTCTATCCATTTCCATAGCTTTTATTTCCTTCCTTTTTTCTTCCCCACTTACTCCAACATTAAAATTGATTCTTTCTAAATAAAACTCGATAACTAAGGTTAATTATACTATTTGACATTCCCTCACAAATTAATCTCTTTAATTTTATATTTCTAGAATAAATTAAAATTACCAACGGAACACGGCTTGAATATATAAATATATTCAACGTTTCCAAAGCTCTATAATGTTAAGTCTTTTTAGGACCATAAAACAAAGCTCATGTTGAAAGACAACAGATATTTCGCTAGGATTCAGTTCACTTCGGTGACACTAAAACAAGACACTAGATAAATAACATTGTTTTTCAAGATCAGATATTTCTCTTTAACTCAAAGTGAATAGCCATCTGCAAACGCGTTTCGAGATCTATCTCTCATCAGTGCAGCTTAAAATGGAATAAACTTACATTCGTTTGAAAACCATGTGTTGGGCTTAGGTATTGCAATCCGGAAAACCGGATCCGGTATTCCGGCGGATCAGGCATTACTAAACGTTTACCGGATCCGGCACCAATATACAGGATCCGGTGATGCTAATTTTTGGTAAAATAATCACGACGTTGTATGAGTAGGTACTTTAAATGCGTGGTAGGCATGTCGCCACATGGTTTTTTCAAAACCAAAATTGATTTCGTGATAAATAATGTATACTTAAAATAATTAGCGTATTTGCTGGTGTATAACGCGCACCTTTTTTCTAAAAAAATTGCTTCCAAAATATAGTTATTAAAAGTAGGTTGAATTTTAGGGTGCGCTTTATGCACCGGCAAATACGGTATTTATAGTAAGTTGTTTAATCTAAATAGACATTTAAATAGATATTATATTTCATTAGACAGATTCATCATGATGTATGTCATAAATATAAGAATAAGACTTGTTAGCATGCTCAAATACCCGATTGTTGTGATCTCAGTAGATTAAGTAAAGTTTATTATGTTAGATGTAATTCCATGGATCCGGCTGGATTGAAAATGACACCGGATTGCAATCCCTATTTGTCAGTATTTTGAGAAATGAGGCAGCGACAGAGCAATGAAGATGACGTTGAAATTTTACAAAATTAGCATTTGTAGACTCTATTTTCTTGGGCGACTATTAAGAGGAATTTTGGAAATCTAAAAACCGCAAATTTCTCCAAAAAGTACAAGTTTTGAAAATCTGAAACCGGTTTCTTAATAATATGAACAATAAGGCAAGGCCACATCAATGAATATGAGGTTGAGACTTTACAAAATTAACATTTGTAGACTAACTATTTTCCTCACTACGCGACTATTTGGAAAAATTTTGGAAATTGCTAAAAGCCGCAAATTTCTCCAGAAAGTCCAAATTTTGAAAATCTGGAACCGTTTTGTAAATATTTTGAAAAATAAAGCATCGTCAGATTAATGAAGACGAGGTTAAGATTTGACAAAATTAACATTCATCGCTATTTTCGCTATTTCCTCTACTGTGAGACTATTTGGAGAAATTTTGAAAATCTAATAACCTCGAATTTCTCCAAAAAGACCAAATTTTGAAAATATGTAACCGAGTTGCTACTATTTTTGAAAATAAGACAGCGACAGATCAATGAGGATACGGTTGAGCTCTAAAACATAGGTACGCGTTATATACGCACAAAAAGTAGGTGGAATTTTCGATCCGGCCGGATCCGCACGGATCCGGCCGTATTATTGAATCCGGTGGCCGGATCCGGCCAGATTGAAAATGCCCCCGGATTGAAAATGACATAAAACCTAACCTAACATAACCCAAATGCGTTTTGTTAATATTTGGAAAAATAAGACAGCTACAGATCAATGAAAATGAGGTTGAGATTTTATAAAATTAACATTTGTAGACTCCCGCTAGTTTCTATACTGTGTGACTATTTGGAGGAATTTGGAAATCTATAAACCACAGATTTTTCCAAAAAGTCTAAATTTTTAAAATTTGCTACCGTTTTGTTAATATTTTGAAAAATAAGGTAGCACCAGATTAATGAAGATGAGGTAGAGATTTTAAAAAATTAATGTTTGTAGACTCTACTTTCCGTTTGTAACTATTGTAACTATTTTCCTCACTGCGGGACTAATTGGAAGAATTTTGGAAATCTGAAACCACAAATATCTCCAGAAAGTCCAAATTTTGAAAATCTGAAACCGTTTTGTAAATATTTTGAAAAATAAGGCAACGACAAATTAATGAAGACGAGGTTAAGGATTGACAAAATTAACAGTCATAGACTCTACTTTGAGACTCTTTTCTCTACTGTGAGACTATTTGGAGGAATTTTGAAAATCTTTTAAAAATAAGACAGCCACAGATCATTCTGTTCAAAGATCATCACAGACAACCACAGAAAATTCTGTTCATTTGTTTCAATACTGCAAACAAGTTTTCAAAAACTTTGCAAGTGAAGGATTTACAAAAATTGGACGAGTTTCCAAATTCGGTTATTCCTGCAATTTTTCAAATTTTGCAATAAAGTTTTCAGAGTTTCACCGGAAAATTCCAAAATTAATTTGCACCAATTCTGAGAAAATTCTGTTCATTTGTTTCAAAAATTGGAAAAGTTTCAAAATTCGGTAATTTCTGCAATTTTCAAAATTCTGCAATGAAATTTTCACAGTTTCACCAGCAAGTTCCAGATTTAATTTGCACAAATTTTGAGAAAAATACCCAACGGCCGAATTACGAAGATTATACTGTACTTAAGGAAGCGCCTTACAGATGTCTAATAGCTATCTTCAGCTAAATAACTACACATTTGAGGAGACATATCACAGATAAATATCTTCAACCTACTTGAGGAAGACCATCACAGATAGATATTTTCAGCTAGAAAACTAAGTAGTAGAGGAACAGACTCACAGATAGATATCTAACAGATTTCATCAGCTAAATAACTATGTAGTTGAGAAAGCGCCTCACTTCATATTTGGATATTTATTGGATTTCTTCTGCTAGATGTTTAAAAGATACCTTCAGCTAGATATTTAATAGATATCTTCAGCTAGATATCTCATAGATATCTTCAGCTATAATTTCATTGGTTTTTAAAGGTTCACCTAGATCCTAATCATAGTCTAATCATAGTCTAATAGATACCTTCAGCTAGATATTTAATAGATATCTTCAGATAGATATCTCATAGGTATCTTCAGCTATAGTTTCCTTGGTATTTAAAGTTTCACTTAGATCCTAATCATAGTCTAATAGATACCCGTCTAATAGATACCCGTCATAGTCTAATAGATAATTAGATAGTTAGATATCTAACTTCAGCTAGATATTTAATATATATCTTCGGCAAGATATTTCATAGGTATCTTCAGCTATAGTTTCCTTGGTATTTAAAGTTTCACCTAGATCCAAACGTTTGGATAGTCTTGGTTTGGACTCAATATATCTATAGTTATTACTATCTAGATTTGTTACAATCTAGATTATTGGTATCTGGAGTTATTTAGCAAGTTTGGCACTAAATGTACAAGCTGTTATCTGTATAAACTTAAAATAAATGGAGCACAGTCTGAATGTATAAATATATTCAGCCTTTCCGGAGCTCTATAAGAAATATTGAGTCTTTTTTGGACTACCAAAACAAATCTCACATGAAATTTGAACGTTATTTTACAGCTTTCAATCCACCTTCGTGTCACTCAACAAAAACCATAAAAATAAGAATGTTTTTAAGATCATGTTTTTCCGATACCTTAAGTAGATAGCCAACTGTGGACGCGTTTAGAGATTTATCTCTGATCAGCACAGCTTTGCTTCCATGAACAATAATTTGTAAATCATTCACTTGTATACCCATGTGGTGTTTAGGGTTAGATGTTAATAATGTATGATGACATTTTATGAGAGAGACATGAACTTAGTAGGTTATTGATTGAACTGATAAGATAGAATTGGTGAAACCATCCTACGTTATAGATAATCATACAAACTTAAAACAATGGCAAGAAAGTGGAAAGCTGTAAAATAAGTTACAAATTTCATGTGAGATTTGTTTTGGTAGTCCTAAAAAGACTAAATAATTGTTGTAGAGCTCCGGAAAGGCTGAATGCATTTGTGTGTTCAGGCTGTGTTCCGTTTATTTTATGATTTGCTACTATTTTTTAAAATAAGACGGCGACAGATCAGTGAAGATGAGATTGAGCTAAAACATATGTACGCGTTATAGACGCACAAAAAGTAGGTTGAAGTTTAGGGTTGCGCGTTATGCACCGGCAAATACGGTATTTACAGTAAGTTGATTAAACTAAGTTGATATTATATATTTTTTATTTCTTTTAAGTAAACTTTATTATATAAGATTCAATTCCATCGATACGGCCGGATCCGGAAGGATCCGGCCGTATTGGTGGAATTAAATCTTACATAATAAACTTTACTTAAAAAAAATAAAAAATATATAATATCGGATCCGGCCGGATTGGTGGATCCGGTGGTCGGATCCGGTCGGATTGAAAATGACATTGGATTGCAATCCCTAGCTGGGCTATCGAGAATAACACAAATATATGTTGTCTTTCAACATGAGATATGTTTTATAGTCCTAAAAAGACTTCAGAATATTATAGAGCTTCGTAAAGGTTGTTATATTTGTGTTGTCCCATGTGTGTCGGATTATCGAGATTATACTGTATATTCAAGCTGTGTTCCGCTGTAATAAGTTGGTATAATTGTATCGATAATTAGTTTAGTTTTAGCCTATACTCAATTTATATAGATTAAAATTGATTGCTTAATATTTTCTGTCTAGGCCAGTGGTGGCGAACCTATGCCACGTGTGCAACAGCTGACTCTTAGGAAAATTTTATTGGCACGCGAACTATTACTCATGCCTTCTAAACGCATGCCTTTTATTTAAAATTGTTAAACTGTCTTTTCTAAAATAATTTTTTGAGTTTCTCAATCTACTTTTGTGCAACATCAACGGTGTAAAATATAAAACGTGTTCAAAATCCGTCGATTGATTTGTTTGCTCGTAATTGCAAAAGGCGCACAAAAATTTTCAAATTTAAAAAATTTTGCAAAGCCGTATTTACAAAGCTACAATTTTGAAATTTGGCAATTTGTGAGATTCCGCAAGAATATCATATCATATCAAGTTTCATCAAAATCCGTTGAAAGGTTTGTCCGTAATTGCAAAAGGCGTACAAACATTTACAAACTTCAAAAATTCACAAAAGCTGTAATTCCAAAGCTACAATTTTGAAATTGGGAAATTTGTGATATCTTGTTAGAATATCACTTTATACCAAGTATTATCAAAATCCGTCGATTGGTTTGTCCGTGATTGCAAAAGGCGCACAAAAATTTACAAACTTCAAAAATTCACAAAATCCGTATTTACAAAGCTACAATTTTGAAATTTGGGAGTTTGTGATATCTTGTAAGAATATCACTGCATACCAAGTTTCATCAAAATCCGTCGATTGTTTTTTGTGATATATTGTAAGAATATCACTGCATACCAAGTTTCATCAAAATCCGTCGATTGGTTTGACCGTAATTGCAAAAGACGCCACAAAATTTATAAATTTCAAAAATTCACAACAGCCGTATTTACAAAGATACAATTTTGAAATTTGTGAGATCTCGTAAGAATATCAAATCATACCACGTTTTATCAAAATCCGTCGGTTTGCCCGTAATTTCAAAAGGCGCACAGCAATTTCAAAAATTTACAAAAGCCGTATTTACAAAGCTACAATTTTGAAATTTGTCTTTTGTGGGACCTCGTAAGAATATCAAATGTTACTACGTTTCATTAAAATCCGTTGATTGGTTTGCCTGTAATTGCAAAAGGTGCACAAAAATTTTCAAATTTCACCAAAGCCGTATTGACAACGCTATAATTTTGAAGTTTGATAATTTGTTAGCTCTCGCAAGAATATAAAATGGTACAAAGTTTCATTAAAATCCGTCGATTGGTTTGTCCGTAATTGCAAAAGGCGCACAAAAATTTGCAAACTCAAAAAATTCACAAAAGCCGTATTTACAAAGCTACAATTTCGAAATTTGGCAATTTGTGGGACCTCGTAAGAATATCAAATCATACTATGTTTCATCAAAATTTGTCGATTGGTATGCCTGTAATTGCAAAAGGCGCACAAAAAAATCACATTGCCGTATTTACAAAGCTACAATTTTCAAATTTGTAAGAGTTCGCAAGAATATCAAACTATACCAAGTTTCATCAAAATCCGTCCATTGGTTTGTCTGTAATTGCAAAAGACGCACAAGAATTTACAAACTTCAAAAATTTACAAAACCCGTATTTACAAAGCTACAATTTTGAAATTTAGCAATTTGTGGGACCTCGTAAGAATATCAAATCATATCACGTTTCATCAAAATCCGTAGATTGGTTTGCCTGTAATTGCAAAAGTTGCACAGAAATTTCCAAATTTCACCGAAGCCGTATTTACAAAGCTAAAATTTTCAAATTTGCAATATCTTGTAAGAATATCAGTTCGTACCAAGTTTCATCAAAATCTGTCGATTGATTTGTCATTAAATGCAAAAAACGCACAAAATTTACTGATTTCAAAATTCCCGAAAGCCGTATTTACAAAGCTACCACATTGAAATTTGGGAATTTGTGAGATCTCATAAGAATATCAAATCATACCACGTTTTATCAAAATCCGTCGATTGGTTTGCCCGTAATTTCAAAAGACGCACAAAAATTTCAAAAATTCACAAAACCCGTATTACAAAGATACAATTTTGAAATTTGGCAATTTGTGGGACCTCGTAAGAATATCAAATCATATCACGTTTCATCAAAATCCTTGGATTGGTCTGCCTGTAATTGCAAAGGGTGCACACAAATTTCCAAATTTCACCAAAGCCGTATTTACAAAGCAACAATATTGAAATTTGGTAGTTTGTGATATCTTGTAAGAATATCGATTCATATCAAGTTTCATCTAAATCCGTCGATTGTTTTGTCCGTAATTGCAAAAGACGCACAAAAATTTACAAATTTAAAAAATTCACGAAAGCCGTATTTACAAAGCTACAATTTTGAAATTTGGGAATTTGTTAGATCTCGTAAGAATATCAAATGATACCACGTTTTATCTAAATCCGTCTATTGGTTCGCCCGTCATTTCAAAAGGCGCACAAAACACTCCAAATATTCCCGATAATACGGTAACTACGGTAATAATACGGTAAAGTTTCACTAT
Source organism: Phosphuga atrata (assembly GCA_944588485.1). Taxonomy (NCBI): domain Eukaryota; kingdom Metazoa; phylum Arthropoda; class Insecta; order Coleoptera; family Silphidae; genus Phosphuga; species Phosphuga atrata. Next base: position 19,679,804 of record OX155907.1, on the reverse strand, counting down.
CACATTGTAAAAGCAGACCTGGCACCGTCAGCATTTCAAAACGTGAAAATTAAAAAAAAAATGGCACGCGGCCGGAAAAAGGTTCGCCACCCCTGGTCTAGGCTAATGAAGACATAGTTAAAACTAGATAGACAAAATTAGATAGAGAAAACTAGTCCAATTATGTGTTATATATAAGTCTAGTGAGAGGAGATTAAACTTGCCTTTGTTATATGTTATTGAATAAAAGGAAATTAGGATGGATCATGTTTTATTTTATTTTTTGTTAAAAAGGGGAAAAATACTCGTTGAATTGAATTGTGTGAAATGTGTTCGGGGAAAAAATTTTGGGAATAAAAAAGGCTCGATTTTACAAATGGCAGCCGATAAAGGATATTTAAATTTGAAACCGCGGCCGTGATTTCCAATCGCACCTGAGCGACAAGCTTTCCACATTAGTATCGCGCCTAGAAGCAGGCACGCCAGAACGAGAGACCCCGGAATTTTCCGCACTTTTAATGATTTTAACTTGTTATGATTCGAAACTATTCGAGTAATAAGTGGGAGCTAAGAATAGACGCTGACTCGCGTTTTGTCGCCAGCGTTTATATTTAGAAAATTAACAAAGGAAATTAACGTTACATTCCAACAATATTTCATAAACTCAAAAATTTTTTTTGCACATAAACAAACGGAAAATTAAATGAAGTTGTTCATTTACTAGATGATATATTGCAGTTAATGCGTATAAGCCAGCCATTTTATGACATATTATATCAAACATAATCTAACAAAACAAAGTAATGGTTCCGTTTGGAGAGCTCTGATTAAATAAGGGCTTTGAATCAGGCACACGGAACGGGAAAAGTACATTCGATTGAGGCGAAACGTACGCCGGTTTGTAATTAAATCCTCTCCTAGATGTACCAATAACTATCACGGCTCTCATTTATTCTTCCTCGATTCCAATTCTATGGCTTATTAAAAATTTATTATCAATCTTTTCCCCTCTCCACCGCATTTATTTAATCAAATTATCCTTTGGAACTTCCCTTATTGTTAGTAAAGAAATACCAATGTCATATTAATATTAAAGGCGGGACCATATTTCATAAAATGAATCCTTGAATTAGGATTTTTATTTAGTTTAAAAATAAACAATTCACACGTAAGTAGAATATAGACTTTACTTAACGTTATTTCCGACAGAAAAAAGGATCTCGCGACTAAAGTAGTTTTACTATAATTTTCAAATAATCTTCAATTGGTTGAAACTGCAGACAGAATGACCTCGTGGTTGTTAACGCTGTCTATTATGTATACAATATTTCTTCCCTTCTCTCTGTTGAAATTGTTAAAGAGCGACATCTATGTAGATACGATTTAACCTGACCTTATTTCCGTCGAAGTCATTTCCGATCGAAAAAAGATTTGAGTTACTCCCAAGTGGTTTTACTTCAAAAATCGTTGATTTCCTTCCGGCAATATGAAGAGATTATGTGATGAAACCACATAAGAACCACAATGATTCCTGCAGCAAAGGAAAAAAATAGCAAAATCTAATGGCAGATTGATGTTTAGTTTGTCTGGAATTTATTTACTTTTTCACTTAACTAAACTAAAGGGAACGGTAGTAACTTTAATGGCTGCCATTAAGGAATTTGCATCGCTTCAGAATCACGCTAATGCACTACTCCTAATATCGAAACGTTCATGCAAAAAAGTTATAAAAATATAATATATAATGGATTAAAAAAGCTAAATTATTATATTTAGAGATTAGAGGGGAGTGGTTTGTTTTACAAAGGGTGGTTAAATTAAATGTAATGAGTGAATTGTTTTCGGTGGAAGTTTTTAGTTTGGTATTGAAAGATTTTTGTTCCTGTTTATTCTAAATGAAAAGAGTTTATATTTTATTTAAAATGAATTATATTTTATTTAAAAACATTGCAGAAGACTGGAAATTGAATGAAACACAAAGGCAATTTGCGGTTTATATAAAGTTAGAAGTCCATTGTGGTGCACCACAAATGAAAATTTGTAACCGGTTTGTTTTTCACCGCAATGGCCTCGCGAGGTATCAAGCGGAAAATAATTCCACATCTCAATAATAACACACTTATTGTTACCACCAGCGACACAAAAGAAACACAAAAAAACTAGCTAACTAACCCCAACAAGAAAAACCAAATTAAAACAAGAAAACCCACAAACAATGAAGGAAACGCCGTACGTCAAGAGGAATGCGACCTAGTTAATAACAAAAGCGTCCGTGTCCTCGTTTAATCCACTCCCTTTAAACCCTAAATGAAAAATAATTAATACCTAATAAACACATCAAAGGGATGTCTTTTAATTATAGTTAATCTTTCTATTCATTAACGTTAATATATGAAATATTTTGCAATAAATAATTTTGTTATTTTTATTAAATAACTAGTTATTGAAGTAAAGCTTCTTTAGGCGCGGCTTGGGAATAACCTTTTTTCTGACGGAAATAACGTTGGGTTTAATTGACCTCTCAGCTTCCTACGATACCCTATGGAGAAAGGGAATGGTCTACACGTTTTTGAGAAGGAAGATGCTGTTCAACTGCAACATTGCTTAATACCATGCTCACCAACAGATACATTTACAGAAGTAAACTAAATAATGGTCTACCGCACGGATCAGTTCTGATCCCTCTTATATTTAATACGCATATCTCGGAACTCCCTGAATCGCACCTGTAAAATATTCTGTTAGCGAATGATATGGTATTGGCCTATAGAGACAACTAACTTAGTTTCGGGTCTATTTAGGTGGCGATAGAAGTAAACTAAATAATGTCCTTCCGCAAGGATCAGTTCTGGACCAGTGTTCCCTCTAATTTTTGTGACCCGTGTGCGCACGTTTTTAAGTGTGTGCAGTTTCTTCCAAAATAAAAAAATGTGTGTGGCAATTAAAAAAGTTCATGTAATAATAAAAAAAAACAATAGTAATATACAGTCGAACTTCCATAACGCACACTTCTTTAACTCTAATATTTCTAACTCGAACTTTTTCAGAAATTTATACGTTTAGATAGCATTTTACATATAAATTAACTTCCATAACTCGAATTTTCCTTAACTCGAATTTTTCCATAACTTGTAGTAAAAGTGTGTACAATGGTAATATTTTACATAGAAAATAATCTCTATAACTCCAATTATTTATTAATGAAATTTTAGAGTTTAAACTCATTCTTTCTTCTTACCTCTGCCGTTACAATTGCAAATATGAATATCAGAGAAGAAAACTCAAGACGATGTCATTATAGTGAAGTTGACAAAGGTATTAACAATGAAAAAAGTGATTGCTGAAGACTTTGGGATTTCTCCAAGTACCTACACTTTCTTCAATTATAAGAAACCGCGAATAAATTCTGAACAAAGTCGAAAATGGTGCAACTAAGGATACAAACGTTTGAAAAAGTGTACCTACGAAGATATTGGCAAAGCTACTTTTGAATAGTTTAAAATTGGGCGGGATAAAAATGTGCCAATGCCTGGACCACTTATTAGAGAAAAGGCTCTTTATTTTGCTGAGAGTCTGCTACACATGGATTTTAGATAGATTCATACAGGAAAATGTACCTATAATAAGTTTTGTGATTGGAGATCAAAAAAGAAAAATCAGTGAAGTCAACATTTAGTGTCATGTTTACGGAGCCCATAAGTGAGTTATTTTGATGCGTTGCTATGGATACTTTTATTTCACTAGTAAAATAAAATTTTAATTTCACTAGTGAATAAACAACTGTTTTATTGATCCGTATCCAAGGAATTAAACATGAGTTTCTAAGATAGGTATCATAGGATTCTAATTCATAAGATTCAAACACTTTGTAAAAAATAATGTTTGATGCACTATTTTTGATGTTATTTAAATATTGTTATTTTCCTTCTTATATCCACTCTGGCACACACAAAAAATGTTGGAACATCATTTTGTGCCCCTTGCAAACCATTCGCGTACCCCTTGGGGTACGAGTACCACACTTTGGAAAACACTGTTCTAGACACTGTTCTAGACCGCGCATTATCTACTTTCGAGAACTTTGTAGATAGAGAATATATTAATGGAAAACAATTATAAATTACAGCGTTTTTAAAAAAATATTATAATATTTATAATTATTTTTAATTAATTATAATTATATAACATTATATTAATAATGTATTTTTCATTTTTGTTTATAAATATATAGATATGTACATATTTACTTTAAATAAATTGTGTAAAGTGAATTTTATTCATTTTATTCATTCAACTCGAATTTTCTATAACTCTGGTAATAATTTCTATAACACTATGGTAATTCGACTTACGGAAGTTCGAATATAGTATATTTTGTAACTAGGGAGGAAGGTTGTCATTTTGACACGAAAGCGAAATTGGCACATTCGTTAGGGCTCAATTGACAATACTGCACATGTTACAAACAATATTTTTTGTTACTCATGCGAGGAGATGATATCACCATAGAATTTACATTTATTTTAAAACGTTTTCTTTGATTTTTATTTTGTAATGAAAAGAATTTCTATCACTTTCACGTAACTTTTTTAACATTGAGATCTTGATTGTGTTTATTTTATTTATTTCATTGTTTTTTTTTTGTAATGTAACCTAGCGATATTGAATATTTCCGTGCGTTACCCAAGTTACGTGGAATTACAACCAAAAGTGGCATTTCTCGTACTAAAAAACGTGCGCCAGATAATACTTTTAACGCATGAGTAATAAAAAATAATAGTTCATATTCAGCTAAATTTTGTTTATCTTTTAATTAATTTGTAATAAATGCTTTTATTGCAAAATGTCGTGACAATCACCAGTAATAGCCTGGAAAGCTATAGTTATTTTACACTTCTGCTACACCGTCTCGTTTTCCAAGCATAACTAGCTATTGCAAATCAATTTGGTTATCTTCATAAAATTGTAAAATCAGATTTTCTAAACTTAAAATATAAAAATAAACATTTGGTTGTTGAAACGTCTGTGCTTTCATCAACAATTAAAGTATGAAAATGTGCCATTATAATTTCATTTATTATTCCAGTTTTTATAACATTAGTCATTTATAACATTTATTATTCAGTTTTTATATTCACTTCTTCCAAAAATGATAAAGCCGAGTTTCATCACCTTTCTGGAATATGGACGTATTTCGACACGTATTATTTATTTTTCGAACTGAAAGTAAAGATATGTTCATTTTAATTTCCGATAATGGATTATCAATTAAAAAATTTTTTTATATGAATTTCATAATTATGCAGGTGCAATTTTATTTTCTGCACGAAAAAAATTATGTGCGCGGGAATATTTTGCGCTATGTGCGCTATGCTTAAAATGTATTTGCGCGCGCACACGCGCTCAGCTTAGAGGGAACACTGTTCTGGACCCTCTTCTATTTAATTTCGCATATCTGCGACCTCCCTGGATCGAACCTGTAAAAAAATCTGTTAGGCAGATGATATGGCATTGGCCTATAGCAGTGGTGGCGAACCTATGGCACGCGTGCCACAGCTGACACGTAGGAAAATTAAATTGGCACGCGAACTATTACTCATGCCTTCTAACGCATGCTTTCTAAAATTGTTAAACTGTCTTTTCTAAAATATTTCTCAATTTCAAGTTTCTCAATCTACTTTTGTGCAACATCAACGGTGTAAAATATAAAACGTGTTCAAAATCCGTCGATTGATTGGTTTGCCCGTAATTGCAAAAGGCGCACAAACATTTTCAAATTAAAAAAATTCAGCAAAGCCGTATTTACAAAGCTACAATTTTGAAATTTGCGAATTTGTGAGATTTCGTAAGAGTAACAAATCATACTGCGTTTTATCAAAATCCGTCGATTACTTTGCCCGTAATTTCAAAAGGCGCATAAAAATTTCCAAAATTCACGAAAGCCGTATTTACAAAGCCACAATCTCGAAATTTGGCAATTTTTTGGACCTCGTAAGAATATCAAATCATACTACATTTCATCAATATCCGTCGATTGGTTTGCCTGTAATTGCAAAAGGCGCACAAAAATTTCCAAATTTCACAAATTGTAGCATTGTAAATACGGCATTTGTGAATTTTTTTAAATTTTGTGCGCCTTTTGCAATTACAGGCAAACCAATCGACGGATTTTGATGAAATGTAGTATGATTTAATATTCTTACGAAGTCCCACAAATTGCCAAATTTCGAAATTGTAGCTTTGTAAATACGGCTTTTGTGAATTTTTGAAGTTTGAAAATTTTTGTGCACCTTTTGCAATTGTAACAAAAAATTAAAATAATTATGTTGTACATAACTTAAAGATCAAACAGTATATTTTGCAACTAGGGCGGTAAGTTGTCGATTGGTCACGAGAGATTGGGACGCACGATCAATTGACAATACCGCCTGTGTTTCAAATAAATTTTTTTATTACTCATGCGAGGGGACGAATCTTACAAGTTTGGGATCCAGGGGCCATCCAAAAAAATAGAATATAAAATGAATAATTTGCTTTTTCAATTGTCTCCGGTGAAGTGGATTCGTCATAAGAACTCTCATCAGTCTTCGGTATCACCATATAATTTACATTTACTCATTTTAAAACGTTTTCTTTAATTTTTATTTTGTAATGAATTAAAATTTCTGTCACTTTCACGTCACTTGTTTAATATTGAGGTCTTGATTGTGTTTATTTTATTTATTTAATGGTTTTTTTTTAATGTAAGTTAGCGATATTGAATATTTGTGTGCGTTACCCAAGTTATGTGGTAATACAACAAAAAATGGCATTTCTCGCACTAAAAAACGTGCGCCAATATAGTACTTTTAACGCATGAGTAATAAAAATATTATAATCTGTACTGGAGATAATGTCATGATTGGAAAGAAAAATGGGGTAGCTGCAAAATGTACCTGTTTGCAGAACATAAAACATAAGTTTGAATATGGGGAACCTACAGTTTAACGTCGAATCCGAACGACAAATTTCCAGACAGGGAGTTTGTTAGGCACGGTTGCCTCAGCGGAAATGGGAAAATGAGTGTGATGGGTTGCAACCATTGGTTTTTAATTTTTGCTGCTTTGGTTCTGTGGGGATTTTGACCCCAGCTGTCTGACTCAAAGACCAAGTGATTAGCTATCTGAGCCACCACCACACCCGAGAAAGAAAGGCATAAGAAGCCGAAATTAGAAACTGGAATCACTACAGGATTGTACAGTAGTCGGGAACATTCTTAAAAAACCGGCCAAGTGCGAGTTGTGACTCGCGCACCGAGGGTTCCGTACAAACTTGTAAGTAAGGTATATTTAGGAGGACCTAACTGTATGCAATCCATATGCTTTTGGTGCCTGACAATACCACGCAACACATTAGTGTATTTTCATAAGTTTCTAATGGTAAATTCGCATTTTTCTTGTAATTAAACTACATATTTACGGTTTTCATTTTTCCCTTTACATGTGCTGCAAGACACCTCTTCTTGCCAAATTTCATGATTCTAGGTCAACGGGATTTGATTTCCTTGTGAAATCGCAAAATATGCGACATAAACGGTCAAATCTTTTGATCGCGTCGATGTTAGATTTTTTCACAGCTGAAAGAGACCGCAGACCCGACTATTTGATACAAATTTCAACTAGTTACCTCTACGCGTTTCTGAGAAAAATGGACTTGATGGACAGACAGACGGACGGACAGACGGACAACAAAGTGATCGATCCCTAAAAATAATGGTAAGCACTTGATAATGAGATTGTTATTAATTCAGGTTATTGAATCTTTCCGAAATTTTTTCTATATTTATACCAACTTAAAACAAACGGAACACAGCCTGAATATATTAATATATTCAGCCTTTCTGGAGCTCTATAACAATCACTGAGTCTTTACGGACTGAAAGCTATAAAATAACTTCAAATTTCATATGAGATTTGTTTTGGTAGACCTAAAAAGATTCAGTAATTAGCATAGAACTCCGGAAAGGTTGAATATATTTATATATTCAGGCTGCGTTCCGTTTGTTTCAAGTTTGTATGATTATCTATAACGTATGATGGTTTCACCAAATCTGTTCTATATTTATGATAAATTACAATATTGACACTGATAAACTATAAGATGAATATTCTAAAATGAAAATTACAATATTGAAGAAGAGTAGACTTGGATTGTTCAAAACTTTCTTACTAACCGATCCATAATTTTCTTGCTATGCTGCACAGTTATATTATGGGTACCTTTCAAGGGTCCAATAAGGATTACGAACGGGGATTTTCAGTCATGAATTCCCTTAAAACAAAAGATCGCAACAGACAGCAACATAAACATCTAGGTGATCTAATGAGAATAAAATTGCTTTTATCAAATGAGCAAATAATTAAAAACGAGTTTAAAAAAAATATTCAAAACTATTACTTTGCTATTTAATAATATGGTTTGAATAAATAAAAGTCTAAAAAAATCGCGCAAATCATTTTTAATTTAATTAGGGTTCCGTACCGATAACGGAATCCTTATAGTCTGTCTGTCTGTCTGTGTGTCCGTCTGTCTGTCTGTCAAGAACATTTTTCTCAGGAACGCGTAGAGGTAACAAGTTAACAATTTGTATCAAATACTCGGGTCTACGGTCTCTTTCAGCTGCGAAAAAATCAAACTTGTAAGTCAACGCGATCAAAAGATATGACCGTTTATGTCGCATATTTTGCGATTTCACAAGGGAATCAAAGCCTATAGGGTACTTCCCGTTGACCTAGAATCATGAAATTTGGCAAGAAGCGGTGTCTTGCAGCACATGTAAAGGGAAAAATCTGAAAACCGTAAATATGTAGTTTAATTACAAGAAAAATGCGAATTTACTATTAGAAACTTATGAAAATACACTAATGTGTTGCGTGGTATTGTCAGGCACCAGAAGCATATGGGTTGCATACAGTTAGGTCCTCCTCGGTTAGGTCCGAAGGGTAAAAAGTATGTGTCGGCATCAAGTTGTTTATTCTGAATTTTCTTTGTTTATATTCGTTATGCATTTCATCACGTACGCTCTATATACATAATATATACAGGGTATATATTATGTCTAAATTTTGCTTATTTATAACCGACATGCGACATACTCCAGTCCCGTAACATCCTGTATATATTATATTTCGTCTAATTTTGGTTTATAATCTACATATACTTAAATCACGCACGCCCAATATTTTTTGGTAGTCAATTGCCCAAAAGCAGTCAATTGAACAACAGAATGTTAAGAGTATATAGAGTATAGAGTAAATAGATCTAGAAATAGTTAATATATCAGTTTATATTAGATCTAGAAATAGTTAGATCTTAATATAAGTTAGATTTTAAAAGTTAGAATATGTGTAATACTAAAATAAAGTTTTCTTTTTATAAGTTTAAAAATATTCGCGTTATTTAAAAAAATACTATGTATACCTTTATACAGGGTATATAGGTATACAGGCAAAATTGAGCAGTAAAAACAAATAGTGAAGTTCCAGAACGCCTAAACACTCATAGTAAATGGGGGATGTATGGTAATCAAATATAGGGTAGAATTCTATCGTACGACAGCGACATTTTGAGGTTATGCTTGCAGCGGTACTAAGATGGTCGTGATTTCAAGAGGGCCACTTGTCAAGTTAACTGATTGTGCTTGCTACGTCCTCCACAAAAAAATATACCTTACTTACAAGTTTGTACAGAACCCTCGGTGCGCGAGCAACAACTCGCACTTGGCCGGTATTTTTTTGCTCACACTCGACTTTGGACCGCGCAGCACTAACAAAAATTAGAGGGAACACTGGTTGCCAGTGCGATTAAAAGACTTTCTGCTAACGACGAAATAAGGCTCCAAAACCACGTCAACGCTGAAGTGATCCAACTGCTGAATACACTTGGAATAAGAAGACTGAAAAGATATAAACCTCACGAACAAGTATAGTGCGAAGAGTTAGAGCTAACAATGTGATGTTCCTGGAACGTCTAGTGAAAACTTTTGGACACTAGCGTGTGAACCCTAGATTACGCACCGTAGTATTGTAGATTACAGAAAATTTAATAATTTAGTTAATACTAGTTTTAATAATTACTCTATTTTCTTCATGATGAAACGATTAATAAAAGAAAATTTAGCCAGTTACTTTTATAAATAATTAATTCTTATTATCCGTCGAAAAAGAAATGTGGAATATTTTTATTCATGTGGAATAGTCATATATGAGTGGGATATTTTCAGTAAAATAAAAACTACCCTTAATTTGTCCAATTATTTATCCATTTTACAATAAAAACACATTATACAAAGAATAATCATTAAATATTCTATTAAATATTAAACAAGCGCAGCAACATTAAAATTGCATATAGAATAATTCTATCTGCTTTAGTTCGAAGCTGCAATTCTCTAAAACTTTTAATAAACGACGGGCGAATTTTATTTAAAATAAATATTGTATGCAATGCAGAGGTAGCCATAATTTCTCGCACAGCTTTGTTAAAACTTTGTTTAAAACAACGCTGGCGAAACCAATTGCACTTATTAATTCAATTAAAATTATTGCAAACTTCCCGACTACCCTTAGTACAAAATTATTATGTTACAAATATTTGAAACTCCCTAAAAATGCTGTTACTACTATATGCGAAAACATGTGAAGGAAATTGGAGCTTATTTAAATTGTTTATAAAACGAAATTTTATTATTACTATTGTTGTTATGCGTGCTACAGGAACAATATGTTTTTATTATCAACTTTCGGACAAAAAAATATCAAATGAAACAATGTAGAAACCTTTTGGAACATAAAGAAAGAGAAATTTATGTTTCGTGAAATAATATTTTATCGTACATACCGCTTCTATTTTTGTTTATTAACATTACTTTGGTCTATTAAGAATCCATCAATCATAATACATGTTTGAATATAAGAAGAAAACGCGAGTATAGGCATAATATTTCAAAGAAAATGCCTGCAAAGCTCCCTAGAGCTTTTCAATATTGCACTTAAAAAAATAGTAATATACTAATATGTGGGATTTTAATATTTTGTTAAAAATAAAACAACTTCGCTTCAGGGCGTACAACACTGATAGTTAACAACTCGTTACCTTCGGGTGACCTAACCTAATCACTTGTGTGATAGACTGTATAAAACAAGAAGTACAAACTTAATGAACATAAGACCTCAGGTGGTAGACAAGCCACAAGTAGGTAATCGGATTCTGGGGGGACCTAGTCGGATCTAAACGAAACTTTACAAGGAATATTATGTTCCTAGCCACAATCAATATAAACTCCTTGATCAAGACCAGAAAGTTTAAGCATAGACTTGAAGTACTGAACGACGAGAACATCAGTTTAGCAGCTCTCCAGGAGACTAGCTTTCCGGACGAAGAAGCCATAGAGTTTCAATGATATAAGTAGGGAAAGATGGTATGTTCTGGTGCCACCTCCCCCGACTTATGGAAAATTACATGTAAAATCTAAGATCCCCCGCCTTATGGAGAAATGCTGTACAAAATAGTTCTGAACCTGGCCTAGCGTGTATGTGTAGACGGCGCCACCAAGAGGGGACGGGAACCGGAGGGAATGAGGGAATGAGGGATTTACACCGGACAATGCCAGACAAAAATAGACTAGCGAGAAAATTCAAAATGAGTTGCGGGATGGATGACTGTGAAGGGAGGATAAGTCCTCTGAGCTGTCTAAGCATAGGGATGTATAGTTGGTTGCATTTATGAAGGAGTATTGCGATAGAAAGGGTTTCCTTATATTTAAATATTAATATAATTTAACAAATAATTTGTGAAGCGGGTTTACCCCATAAGAGTAAATGGGTGCGGCAAGCAAAAAACATGAAGAGAAATGACTAAAAGCTGATTACAAGCCGATTAAACCCTTTCTATCGCAATAACCCCCTCATACATGCAACCTTATCATTCTTTTGACAATGTAGTGATATGAACCACCGAGTCCGCATTTTCCCGTCTCAACCTGTCTGCAAACGTGCGCGCGAGTATGGAATGTCTGAATCGTAGAATAATGGATAAGAAACGCTGCGTAATCAGTTTCTTGTTTCAACTTGTCTGAATGCGATAATGTCTTAGACTTATTTGAACTTGTCATAATACTTGGAATTTCTCTGCTTTACAGATCGGCCTAAAAATAGTAAAATTGACCTTGAAATTTTACACATGGTAGTAAAAACAAGAAAAGACGTAAGATTTTTTAAAACCGCAATAGGAAATAAAATTTAGTAAATAATGAGTTAACGGTAGTTGGCCCATCAAGGGCTAATAAGGGCTATAAGGAAACCCTTTCTATCGCAAAACTACCTCATATATGCAACCACCTGTACATCCCGATGCTTAGACAGCTCAGAGAACTTATTCTCCCTTCACAGTCATCCATTCCGCAACCTAATTTTAATTTCCCCGCTTGTCTATTCTTGTCCGGTCTAAATCCCTCTTTCCCTCCGGTGCCCCTACCCTAGTGGTGGCGCCATCTTCACATACACGCTCGGCCAGGGCCAGAACTATTTTGTAGAGCAATTTTCCATAAGGCGGGGATCTTAGATTTTACATGTAATTTTCCATAAGGCGGGGGAGGTGGTGCCAGAACATATCATCTACTGATATAGAATATATAAAGGGAAACCTGGTAATAGAGTAATGGAAAAAAAACTGGGCTTGCAGTACACCATCGACTAGTTACAAGCATTTTTGACTTCTCTTCACCAAACAATAGAATATCGGTGTTTTCCTTCAGATGCAAGAATAGGGGATACTCTACGATTAATTTCCACGCTCCAACCAATGACTCTAACAGGAAAAATCGAGAAACGAAAAAGTATGTTGATGTCCTTAAGGAAACCCTACACGAGTCCGAAATCACCATACGACTATATTGTTAGGAGATTTCAATGCCCAGATCGGTAGAGAACAGAAACACCAGAAGATTGTAATAAGTGAACCAACACCAACGGGAAACGCTTAATCAGTGTCTGCACTAAGTATGGATTACTTTTGATGTCTACAACTTTCAAACACCTTCCCAGGAAGGCCATGACATGGCGATGTCCAAATAGCATAAAGGCTGAAATCCAAATCGACCACGTAGCAATAGACAAGCTACACCACAGAGATATTATGAATGTCAAGGTGCTACGAGGAGCCAACATTGACTCCGATCAATACCTGTCTCTGGTTAAGACAAACCTGAAACCAGTGGACCATTTGTATGATAGCAATAGGGATTGACAGTTTTTCAAACCCGATTTGAAAAACCGGTTTTTAAAACAAATTTTTCACATTTGAAAACCGGTTTTTAAATTAAGAAAACCGGTTTCAAAGAATTAAAATTACGTAAAAATTAATTTTTACATTTGCTTTTCATTGTATACTAACCTAACCGACCTATTTTATGTTAGTACATATGTGCAATCCGTCACGAGTCTCGACAGGTTTTCGGGCAAAATTTCTACTCTCAAAATTTAATGTAAAATAAAAAGGTCTGGCTTCTGTCTAATGGGATTTTAAATAAACCACAGGCTTTTAAAATATTCCATATTTTCTTATGAAGCATCGGAATTAGATTAGGTTTTTTAAAATTCCTAAAAAATCTTTCATATGAAGTTGAAGTTGAAGTAAAAAGTTTCATAGAAGAAATCATAGATATTTAAATATTAATGTACACCACTTGGCAGATGATTTCAATTTGGGATTAGTGCCAATAGCTGTGGTTCCTGTAATGCTCAGAGAACATTAGGATTGGTATTTGGAAGGCTACAAAATTTCTACTTGAATCTGGAAACTAACATAGTTGCATAACCAAATGATGCTGCTGCTGTTATGAAAAAATGTTTTCTGTTATGGCAAATTATCATCTATAATTAATCAACTATGCCATTCACACGCCATCCTTTTAGTAGTTACTGATGTATTATATAAACATAGAGAAATGGCATTACATGGTAGAAATGGTATTATATAAACATAGAGAAAAAGCTGAAGCCGAAGTAAATGTTTCAAGTGAGGAATCGAAAGATGAAGACTTTGATATTGATATCGTTTTTTGTTATTTTATATAAATTTCATAAAATATTTTTCCTTATTCTATTTTTTTGACAAAAAATCGAAAACCGGTTTTTTGAAACCGAACCGGTTTTTTGAAAATCTGGAATTCGAAGACCGGTTTTTCAAAAAGTCGGTTTTTGTATAAACCCTGGTTTGCAACACGAAGATCCCTAGGTTTGATATCACCAAACCTAAAGAAGACAGCACTAGTTACCAAGAGAGGCTGATTCATAATACCAACTGGATTAAAACATATACTAAACGGGATCGCTTAGGGATGCCATAGGGGCTTAGGTATGGATACGTACTAACAGTAGCGGCTCAGGAAACAATCCCCAAATAGACCTAAAGAGAACAAGCATTCGCAGTGGTCCAGCGAATGTGATAAAGCTATAGAAGCCAGGCCACTAGCGTGGATCAAATGGAATATAGATAAAAACGAAGCTAATTTACAAGCCTTTATTGCACAAAGGAAAACTACGCCGAGCAACATAAAAGGGGCCAAGAGGAAGCACAACCAGGAACTGATTAAGCAAGCAGAAGAGAATTTTGTAAGGAACAACTCTAGAGATACAAAGGCCTCAAGGAACAAACAATCCAATTCAATTCCCCTACCTTAGACCTCCAGAGACCAGATGGATCCCTGTGTCTTAATGACAGCAATTGTACAAAGACCCTAGGTACTACTAACCTAACTACTTCAAAGGACTCTGAAATGCAGAAGAACCTATAGAGTGTCTCCAAGTTACAAAATCAACTAACCCTAATACTGAGTATATCGCTCCTCCAGCCTCTGGAAAAGTCAGAGAAATAATTAAACTACTCAAGAATAATAAAGATTCTGGGGAAGCTTCTGGGGACTTCTGGGGATAGTAGCAGAAATGCTAAAACGTGCCGGAGAAGACACCTTCAGGAGGATACATAAAGTAATTCTGGATATATGGACTAGTGAGAGGCTCCCAGATTGTTGATTGATTATGTGATGATTGGACGTCAGCCATTATCCATCCAATCCACAAGAAGGGAAGCAAAACAGATCCCAGTAACTACAGAGGACTATCACTCCTTGCTGTTACCTGTAAGATATTTTCCAAGATTCTAGAATTTGTTCCAAAATGTGCCTATTACCGATAGCTGTGGAACTATTACAACGAAGAGAAATGCACTATAAAGACATTTTAAGTTGCATTAAAAAAGTTTTAAGGTTTTTTTTGAATTTTGTTTTGCACGAGAAAAAACTTGCTGTTGGAGATTGGAGGTTAATAGTTTCAAGATTAGTTCCAAAATGTGCCTATTACCGATACCTGTGGAACTTTCGGCTTAATATTTTCAAAATTAGTTCCAAAATGTGCCTATTACCGATACCTGCGGAACTATCGGTTTAATATTTTCAAAATTAGTTCCAAAATGTGCCTATTACCGATACTTGCGGAACTATAATGCTTCCTTTTAGGTCACTGGAATGTAACAAGACAGCTGGATAAAGAGTTCGTAGAATATCAAGCAGGGTTCAGAGATGGGTTGAGACAAGCAGGGTTCGTAGAATATCAAGCTGGGTTCAGATACACAATCTGAAGACCATCCTTCAATACAGTAAGTCAAAAGCCAGACAATGGGTAGCAATGGGTAATATTTGGATAATGGGCAATGCACAATGGGATAATATTTGGCGACTTCCAGAAAGCTTACGACTCAGTGGACAGAATTACTCTTTTTAAGACCTTAAAAGAACTAGGACTCAACGACAAGATCAATAGGCTGGTACAAGCCACCCTACACAACACCACAGCCAGAGTAAAGTTTAGATAACATACTCTCGGAGAGTATGCTTAGTAGTAATCTTTTTTTTTAATTTTAAATTCGTAATTTATTATAGTTATAAACAATGATATTTATGTTTTTAATTTTATCGAATGAAAATATTTAATTTGGTTCTTACGATTATTTTTGAAAACGGTTGTGCCACAACTTGAGATGCTTACGGAGGTGTGCTTGACCTTTGGCAGTGAACGAACAAAATTGTTCCGGACACTGGATCGTCGGCAGTTTCTCTCGGAGTTTTGTCATTAAAACAGGGGCGAGAAAAAGGGAGACAGCATCTCATGCATATTATTTAATTGTGTTCTGAAAAAGATCGTTAGAGAGTGGACGAGAATCCTACCAGAGAACACTGGGTTGCGAATGGAGATTACAGCCGACAACCTAAGGATGCATTGCCTAGCCTTTGCAGACCATCTGAGTTTATTGGCAAATGACATACAGAAGGCTACTACTAAGCTCCAAACATTACACTCAATAGCGGCTAAAAACGGGTCTTGTGATCAACACAGGAAAGACCGACTTTGTTGCTAACATCAAAGATGCCCCTAGAATGATAAGAGTGATAATATCTACATCAAGAGAGTTAAAAAATTTAACCAAAGGTGTGTGGTGCCATCACCATTCACCAGTGCCATGACCATTGACTGGTGCGGTAGCAATAAAAATGTTTCGTTTTGCAAAATTTTCGGCACCAGTGGCAACGAAAATATTTCGATTCGAAAAATTTTTGGCACCAGTGGCAATAAAATGTTTCGTTTTGAGAAATTGACGGCACCATTGGCAACAAAAATGTTTCTTATTGCAAAGTTGTCGGCACCAGTGGCAATAAAAATGTTTCGTTTTGTGAAATTGATGGCACCAGTGGCAAATGAAAACGTTTCGTTTTGCAAAATTTTCGGCACCAGCGGCAACGAAAAAATTTCGAATCGCAAAATTGTTGGCACCAGTGGCAATAAAAATGTTTCGTTTAGAAAATTGTCACCACCACTGACAATAAAAAATTTTCGTTTAGAGAAATTGTTGTTACCAGTGGCAATAAATATGTTTCGTTTTGCAAAATTGTCGGCACAAGCGGCTACAAAAATGTTTCGATTTGCAAAATTGTTGGCACCAGTGGCAATAAAAATGTATCGTTTTGCAAAATTGCACCAGTGGCAATAAAAATGTTTCGTTTTGAAAAATTTCTGGCAAGAGTGGCAACAAAAAAGTTTTGTTTTGCAAAATTATAGGCAACAGTGGCAACAAATATGTTTCGTTTTGCAAAATTGTCCGTTGGCAATGAAAATGTATCGTTTTGAAAAATGGTGGCCTCAAAAATGTTTCGTCTTGTAAAATTGTCGGCACCAGTGGCAATAAAAGTGTTTCGTTTTGAGAAATTGTCGGCAAGAGTGACCCCCAAGTACCTTGGGGAATGGTTCTCAGAAGACATCAGGGAAACAGTGGCTATTGAACACAGGAGACTCAAACTACAAATATGTCAAACGATGAATGTCAAACTTACACACTACAACGTAGTATTTAGACCCTCAGTCATCTATGCAGCTGAGTGCCTCTATCTAACTCAGAAGACCCCGTTAAGAGCCCTCGAGGTGCAAGAAAGAATGTTCCTGATGCGGATAATAGGACCAAGAATTCTACCAGATGGAAGTCGATGGTATCAACCAAATCGTGAGCTATAAACTCCAATAAAATCTCATAGATGCAATCAGTAGGCGACTAGCTTTTTACGGACATCTATCCAGAACAGGTTATCCCATAGGACTTTCAAGGCTGCTAATAAGGGCAAAGCTACTGAATTCTTGTGGATGAAGCAAGTGGAGAAGGTTCTTTCGAAACTCCATATAAATCAAACTGACATGGTCCACCGGAATAATTATCATACAACTCTTAAAACTAAATCCTTCGTTAAAAGTTACGCACACACCAAAATACGAGAGTAGGAAATGGTCTGAGGAACGTAAGATTGAATTTAGACGGAAAATAAAGGACTACTGGGCCATTAGAAAAGCTCGAGGTACTAACAAGAAAGCAGCTGCCAAACCCACAACTAAGAACACCAATCGTGTGAAACAACGACAATGACATCAAGAAACAGCTAAAACACAAGCACCGTGGTCCATATATGGCCCTATATGGCCCTAACCATATATGGCCCTATATGGTCCATATATGGCCCTAACGGAACTAATATAATTATTATGTACTGAATGAAATCGTTGCAATCAGCGGCGCTTTCAGGCATAGGCGCACTTGGCGCGCGGGCCTAAGGCCTCCGGTTTTAGTGGGCCACAAATTGCCAATTAAGCAAAGTCAACTTTTGGCGGTTGACGACAATAAGCGTGGTAAAGTGTGGTAAATAAATTGGCACTTTGCGGTGATTAATAGTAAAAAAAGTATCATTGCATTGTTGATATTTGATTCTATTGTTACTGAAAATTAATCGCATGACAGTTTTTACTAAAGGACACACACAGAATCTTACAGAGGATTCAAACCCAAAGAAGGTAGTTCATGTCCCTTCCACCACGTCGTCCAATTTTAGAAAACGACGAGAGTAGAGAGGAGTTTTCTAATGGACAAGAAACATTCAATATCACTATAAACGTTTTTAATGATAGTACCATTGATGGACAGAATTTAAATTAAATATGTGTTATATCGTTTATTACCATTAATTAATGAAATGTGTGTGTTCGCGATTTCCACACATCACATAACCTCAAAACTATCTCGTCGAAAATTTGAGACTGACAGCTCTGAATTTCAGTGCCAAAATTGAGAAAATTAACCCATAACAGCACTCGGCGAGCCATAACCGCACGCATATGAGTGCTATTAAGAGTCCATTACAGATGCAAAATAGAAAAAATGTCATAACAATTCGCGATTGAAATGTTTACGTTTCATTGATTAATTTATTAAAAGTCCTGCTTGACATTTATCAAATTATTGTTTTTTTTATAAAACTAAGTAAATTATGAATTTATATTGTAGGTAAAACTATTACTATATTGTATCGTAAAATACTCTTACGTACCTAATTGTTATTTTTTCATGTGGTTTCTACAATCTCACATATTGAGAATTCGGACTCCCTAGACTAGGGCCACAAGTAATGTAAACGCGCCCCTGGGTGCAATTCATAATATATAGGCCCTAACGAAATTAAAAAAAAACTATTTAAGGTCCACAAGATCCAAGCTTTCAATAGAAAATGAATTATGCAAGGACTTAAATTTAAGTGAGATAATAGATAAATTTGCTGAAATTAAAACAAGGAAAATTAGGTTCAATTAATCTTGTTTTTCTTTTATATGAATATATTATTATATTATATTTCGATACTTACGTATTAACGCCACCACAGCGAGAGGTCGCGCTACCGCCTGGATTTATCCGCTACATTATAACCTAAACTAATCAACCATTTAATTCAAATCTGTAGCTGCGGTCGCGTTAGTACGTAACTACTTATATTTCTTCTATACATATGTTTCTTTCTTTTATGTATTAAACATTAAAGGGTACTTACGTATTAACGCCACCACCGCATATATATTGGATCGAGATGTTGTTTTGATTTATCTGTCCGCTTCGTGGCGGACAACTTTATCAAACCGGGGTTAAAAATATCTATCTCAAAAGTATTTTGAGTTTTAAAATGTTTTAATTTTAAATAAAATGTTTTATTTTATGATTCTTCATAAAAATTTAAGGTGTAGATTGGCGGCATTTAAAAATGAGGCGGTGGTGGCGTTGGTTCCAATTACGTAAAAACGTTACGTACCAAATACGTAAGTACACCAAGAATCTATTTGTTTATTCACTTTCTTTATTTACTTGTGGCCCCAGCTCGATATTTATGCGCGGAGCTTCAAAATCCAAACGACGGAGCTATTATCGTTAATATATTAATAAAGTTATGACATGTCAAATCTTAAAACTATGCTATTGTATTATTGAGGAATTATTGTACCCTTCTGACGTCACAAACTTGTTTGTCGTGTTTAGAGTCACGTGATTTTTTTTTAAATCTTAAATTTTTTATGATTAATTGAAAAAATAGTATGTTACGTAACGAGATTTGTAAGAAGCACATTACGTACAAGTGGAACAGTTACATGACCCGCGTAGCGGGGAGTGCGTAATTCCGCGAGCACGTAATTGCTTTACAGCTCGAGTTATGTACAATACTTTATCTACGACCACACTAATTTGTTTCTGTTTAAAGGTGCTCACAGACTGAAGCGGAAGTTTCGCTGCCTCAACCGGTGCGATATCGCGGCGGACCGACTGACAAGGCGGCTTATGTACATGTTCAGATCAAAAAGCGCGATTTCCGTCATAGTCGCGATACTGCAGCGTTGCTCGACAAGGGCGCTGCATGCGCGGTTAGTTTAGCTGCCGCTGTGTTTTTAAATGGTGATCTGTGTAATCACATTGATTTCATGAACCCATGTTTAAGGTGCTCACAGACCGAAGCGGAAGTTTGGCTGCCGCAACCGGTGCAATATCGCGGCGGACCGACTGACACGGCGGCTTATGAACATGTTCAGATCAAAAAGCGCGATTTCCGTCGCAATCGCGGTACTGCAGCGTTGCACGACAAGGACGCTGCATGCGCGGTTAGTTTCGCTGCCGCTGCGTTTTTAAATGGTGATCTCTGTAATCACATTGATTTCATGAACCCATGTTTAAGGTGCTCACAGACCGGAGCCGCAGTTTGGATGCCGCAACTGGTGCGATATCGCGGCGGACCGATCGATACGGCTGCTTATGCACATGTTCAGACCAACAAGCGCAATTTTCGGCGCTTGTTGGTCTGAACATGTACATAAGCCGCCGTATCAATCGGTCTGGCGCGATATCGCAGCGGTCGCGGCAATGAAACTTTCGCGCCGGTCTGTGAGATCCTTTAATTCTAAAATGAGTTGTATCTGCTCACACTCCATATTGAACACATTAATAAATACATTGTTGTATGTGAAGGAGGCCATTATTATAGTCGTGTGTAAAAGTATCCAAATCGTGCGTAAAAAGTCCAATGTAAATCAAATGGAGTTTCATTATTATACGATTTCTTTCTGTTGTTACTATGGCATGGTTAACCTAGATTACATCGAAGATGGTTCCTTCTGGCCCTCCAGCTTCATTAACCTTTACACTTCCGGTTTCGCCTTCCGATCTCGACTTCCGTTTCTGGTTTCTCACTTCCAGTTTTTAACACATGGGAGTGTGAGGTCTATGTAGCCACACGCGCGAGGTTTATGTAACCCCACGCTGGGTGTGAGGTGTATGTAGTCCCACGTATGAGGTCTATGTAACTACACGCTAGGGGTGAGGTCTGGTTTCGAGTTCCGTTTACGGTTTCTCACTTCCGGTTTTCCACATGCTGCTGCTCTATTTTCGGTTCTTGCACTGTGCGCGGGAAAATACAAAATTCGACGCTGGCGGGAAAATTCAAAATCGAAACCGGAAGTATCTAGGTCAAAATCGGTGGAGGTGGCGGGCCTAGAAGGAAAAATCTTTCCCTACTCATCGACTCAACGAACAAATAGTGTTCCCGTTACTGTACGCTTTTACTAGTTAGCAATTTAATCCACGGAGGCGCTGAATGTTCTATCCTTATTGGAGTTATTGGTCAGTGATTTGAAGTATGTTGTCTGTCAAAATTACAATTTTTACAATATTATCGGTAAGAAACAATATTTTTTTTGTAGATTCAACAGTATTTTCGTGCGTGAAAGGCTTTTGTGCACTCGTTGCAATTAAACCAATTGCTTTCGGCTCGTGCTTTAAACTTCGAAACTCATGCAAAAAAGCCCTTCTTCACACACCTGTATCATAAACTACTATTATGTGTTTTAGAAATTCAAAATACAGTCGAACTTCTGTAACTCAAATTTTTCTATAACTCGGATATTTTTAGAAATTCATACGTTTAGATAGCATTTTACATATAAATTAACTTCCATAACTCGAATTTTCCTTAACTCAATTTTCCTATAACTTGTAGCAAAAATTTGTACAATGGTAAAATTTTACATACAAAATAATCTCTATAACTCCAATTTTTAACCGCCGCGTATTTTCCAAAATTTATGTTGCCGGATATTGCCTACCATAAACCGTCGATAGTGTCGATAGTTTAATCCTTGGGCAGATTACCAAACATTTTAATTTTCATATTTTATGATCACCAAAAACTCGAATAAAGCAAAACTAAGAATTTACCAGCGGGTGTGCTTTAGTAAGATTACGACAGGATATTATTCTCCCGAGAATCGGTAATCCAAAAAGAGACGATATAATCGAAGATTACCCACAAGGTGCTATATATTATGGAAAACAATTAAAAACTACTGACTTAAAAAAACATATTAATTAAAATTATTTTTAATTAATTATAATTATATAACATCATATTAATAATCGATACATTTTTTTTTTGTATAGTGTATTTTACTCATTTTATAGTCACGTATTTCTATAACTCCAATTTTCTATAACTCCATTTTTTTCATGAACTATGGCAATTCGACTTAGGGAAGTTCGTCTGTAAATACAAAATAATATATTTCATCTTATGCAATCAATGCTTAAAATAGCATAGCTTCTTGCTCTGAGGACATCATGACTACTATATGCACGTAAAAATCGCGTTTTGATGTGGGAATTGTCATTTCGCTGCCGCGCCGCTAGCGAATTTTTCGTTGCGGCAATTTCGCGCAGCATACGCTCCGCGCCGGTCTGAAGGAGCCTTAATAAGAAAAATATGATTGATGTAACACATTTTTTTCTTATTAGGTTATGTTTATTTAATTATCTTTATTTAACATTATAATAAACAAACAGTTGTATTTTCATATATTACTGTTACTCGACATTATTTAGCTTATGACGACGAAAAAAAATGCATTCTTAATGGCTACATACCTTATAATTTAGTAGTAGTAGTAGTATGTATATTTATTACCCTTCCGGGTTTATAAATAATATTATAATTATTTTATATAATTTAGTAATTATTTGGGTTAAACTGGAATAAGAGTGCTCATGTATATAGGCAACCCAATTTACGCAATGTAAATTTCCGTTAGTTTGAATTGTGACACGGGGGCGCTAAAGGTATAAGCACGTAGTAGCAGCTATCATCCAATCAACGAATCGTAAACCAAACGTAGGTGTGTGTTATCAATCTTAACTTATCATTAATCGCGGACTGTTACATACGTGTGTGTTATGATGTATTTACATAGTCCACGAACTGTACAATAATGGGCATTTACAACAGTGATCGTAGATAAAATGCTTTTCGCATCAACTATCGAAGTTTTGAAAGAAATTAAAAAAAAAACGATAATTTTTATCTTGTCAACAACCCAATTGCGAATTGATGCGATAAAATATAATTTAATAATAGATATAAGTCACCATGTTTTTATTACAGACGTCAGTGCCTAAGATATTATTATCATTGTTTGTATGTGTGCTTCAGAAAAAACCGGTTTTCATTATCAACTTTCGGACAAAAAAATATCTAATAAAACAAAGTAGAAACTTTTTGAAATATAAAAATGTATGTTTCGTGAAATAATATTTTGTTGTATATTTCGATTCTATTTCTGTTTTAAATTATTGTTTATTAACATTACTTTGGTCTATTAAGAATCCATCAATCATAATACATGTTTGAATATAAGCGGAGGACGCGAGTATAGGCATAATATTTTAAAGAAAAATGCCTGCAAAGCTCCCTGGCATCCGAGAGCTTTTCAATTTTGCACGGCTTCAAGCCCAATATTTACAACCGCACAAACATAATAGTTTATTAATTATCGACCCGCCGAATATATTATTATTTTTATTGCATAACTCTCGCCGCCGTCGCGTAATGATTCCCAGCGCGTAATTGAGAATTGATCCGATAAAATTTAATTGAATTATAGATATAAATCACCATTTTTTATAACTGACGTCAGTGCCTCAGAGAATTTTAATTGAGAATCGATGATACATTTCAATATTTTAACTGCAACTTCAACAAAAATAAAAAAAGGGTTTTATATTCTTAGTTTCGGTTACACAACAAAGGAATTTTAGTTAGAAGTTTTCGTTAGGTAATTAATGATTTTGGAGATGTTTTTTCGATACTTACATATTAACACCACCACCGCTATATATTGGTTTTTAAATAAAAAGTTTTATTTTATGATTTATCATAAAAATTTTAGGTGCAGATATGCGGCATTTGAAAATGTAGCGGTGGTGGCGTTAATACGTAAGTGCCGTTTTTTCTTTCTTTTGTGGGGGAAATGAGAAAATTGTGTTGTTTAAAGATATTAAGTTGTTTTTAACTTTGGGAAGCGAATAGTAAACGTGTTTAGTGAAAAACTAGATAAATGTTGTGTAATTAGCAAAATATACAAAATGATAAAATAAAATCTGGTTTTAAAGGGTTATTTATCACAGCCCCTTGGGTCTAACTAATCTAGTAGTATAATTATAAACTATATCCACCTTTAATTACTCTTCCAATTATTTAAATAATCGCTTTGTAATTAAACGGTTATTAGGGTGAATTTTTTTCTGAAACAAAAGCGTTTATTTATAGAAAGCGGGCGACAATTTCAGACGGTTGGAATAATAAATGAAACAAAGCTTAACCTGTAACAGTTAGTTTGGGACGTGTGCCTGAGAAATTAAATCGAATTAAACGTGCGGAAGAGAGTTATATTTCTGCTATCAAAAAATACTCAAAACACAAACAAGATTCGTGATTGTGTTTCCGGCAGATATCTTGCTACCCCAGCAAGCCCAAACAGATACAATTTTTTCCTGCTAGGGGTTATTTGTAAAAGAAATATGCTCTCTGACAGAGAAGTGTATAAACAGAAACTGTTTGCTGTCAACTTTTTTGTTTCTTTATTATATTTATTGATTGTGATATAAGACCCAGGTATGAACCGAATTAGGTTTTAGGTTTTTTATTTCATTTGTTGTTTTATTGTTGGGAGGATGTGAGTAATAAAAATATTTATACAGAATCTCAATAGTAAGTACTGTGGAAATTCTTATTTACGAGGGAGAAAATGTGGAATAAAAGTGGAACGGTGTCGGAGTTGATTAAGTGCGGGGCGCATACTTAAGGGGGTTTTACGCGAGTATACGATGTTTTATTTTTTTGAAAGAATGCATGAAATGACGCATAAAATGCGTTTTTCTTCAAAAAAATAAAATAATCGTATATGCGCGTAATACCTCCTTAAATATGCGCCTCGAACTTAATCAACTCTGACACAATTCCACTTTTACGATACATATAAGTTTATTTTGTTTTGTGTATGAAACGGCGACAATGTTACAGTTGGAAAAGTGTCATCAAAACGACTTTATCGAAGTATAAACTTATTTTTTTTGTTACAACTTTTTAATTTAAAGAGAATATGATAGTTCTCACCTGTATTTATAAGCAGTGTAACAACTCGTAGAAGACATCTAATTGTAAGAACTCCCATTTTATATTTAAAAAAACTGCAATAAACTAATTGCTCATATCCCCAATCCACTTCACTACACACAATCTGACAAGTGAATATATAGCACTGACAGCATAATAATCAACGACACGCAGGGGTTGGTTTCACGTCCGACGGAACCCACTATTATAATTCAGATTTCACCACACCTGCCTAATTTATTACAATACCCACTAACTTTTACAAAGATTGTTTACATCTCAAAGACCACAAACAAACATTGAGTTAAGTTCAAAAAGTTCCTTGAAATTTAATGGAATTCAAATATTTAGTTTTTGAAACCATGAACACGCATTGTTATTGTCTATTAATAAACACGATGATAGTGGTGCGTGAATTGAGGTTTTTAGCACATCAAACTGTTGTCGGCGGCGTGTCTACCGTTACTGAACGTGCGCCGCTTTGCGAAGCTGCCTCGTATGGCGCCGCTGGAGCGCCATCTAACGCGGCTCGTTTAGAAACCGCGCACCTTCCATGTTTCAGAATCGATCTTCAGCATGATGCCTTATTCACACGTTATTACTTGCTGGTGCCGGACAAACTAGCATCTATCTTCTCCCACGCTTTGATCTATTCCACCTGGATCCCCTTAGTTTAATTAGATATTACTAATCAACCTTTCATTATATATACATTCTAATCTCGCCGAACTTAATTTCATTCTTCGCTCAGGAACCATCAACAAGTAGCATCCGATCGATATTTATAATTCAATCATATTTATCTAGAAAACATACTACCTCAATTTTAATAAAATCCTTCCTCCTGAATAAAACATCTTCCCCAAACTTCTTTAAATTGATTCCAAATGGAACAAATTCTTTCTGTTTGTAATGGAATAAACATAAATCTAAATCACTTAAACTTGTTTTACGCATTCATGAAAGTCATCAAGCTCTACCCCAATAACACATTCTCTTAGCGGTTGGAATGTCCATCCGCTCCAATTCCCTACTACCATACCAACACAAATTCTTAATTTAATCTTATCTTCCAACACTTTATCTACTGTAGACTTGTCTGGTCTGAAGATATAGAATTGAAAATCTTTAAAATAAAAGTGATCAAGTTTAACTTGTTGAAAACTTTAATTTCGTTTGGCGATAGCAGCAGGGGATTTTTGTTGAAGCTGTTCTTGGTGGATCAGCCACACTTGTAAAACAAACACATTTTCCTTGAGCAATGTTTAATGGAATAATTAAAAGAAAACTCGTTATGTCCGGGTATTAAATATGCAACGCCGTGCTATTCAAGCCGAGCATCTCTTAGTTCTACGACCTATTTGCAATAGTCGTTGTGACTACAATCTAATTTCATCCACCTTCCGACTTAATTTTCTTTATCTACGACCACTATTATAACTGCCCATTATTATACAGTTCGTGGACTATGTAAATACATCATAACACACATGTATGTATGTAACAGTGCGCGATTAATGATAAGTTATGATTGATAACACACACGTGCGTTTGGTTTACGATTCGTTGATTGGTTGAGAGCTGCTATTACGCGCTCATACGTTCAGCGCCCCCGTGCCACAATTCAAACTAACGGAAATTGACATTGCGTACATTGGGTTGCCTATATCTATGAGCACTCTTATTCCATTTTAACCCAAATAAGTACTATATAATAAGGTGTGTAACCATTAAGAAGGTATTTCTTTTCATTTCTATCAAGTTAAATAATGTCCAGTAACAGTTATATACACGGCTGGTTTGCCAAATTTAGAACAACCGGCTCACTATTTTTTCGAAAAAAAAAAACGGTGTCTTTAACCATTTTAAAAAATTGTCTTCAAGTTTAGCTTCTGAACTGCTAATAGCAATTGTGCTGCTATTTTTTAGCCCTTAAAATTGAATTAGGTAACTGAACATTTTTCTGTTGTATGTTTGCGTCTATAAAGTCAGGAAACTCAGACAAGACTAGACAGACAAGACTATACAGACAAGACTAGACAGACAAGACTAGACAGACAAGACTAGACAGACAAGACTCGACAGACAAGACTAGACAGACAAGACTAGACAGACAAGACTAGACAGACAAGACTAGACAGACAAGACTAGACAGACAAGACTAGACAGACAAGACTAGACAGACAAGACTAGACAGACAAGACTAAACAGACAAGACTAGACAGACAAGACTAGACAGACAAGACTAGACAGACAAGACTAGACAGACAAGACTAGACAGACAAGACTAGACAGACAAGACTAGACAGACAAGACTAGACAGACAAGACTAGACAGACAAGACTAGACAGACAAGACTAGACAGACAAGACTAGACAGACAAGACTAGACAGACAAGACTAGACCGACAAGACTAGACAGACAAGACTAGACAGACAAGACTAGACAGACAAGACTAGACAGACAAGACTAGACAGACAAGACTAGACAGACAAGACTAGACAGACAAGACTAGACAGACAAGACTAGACAGACAAGACTAGACAGACAAGACTAGACAGACAAGACTAGACAGACAAGACTAGACAGACAAGACTAGACAGACAAGACTAGACAGACAAGACTAGACAGACAAGACTAGACAGACAAGACTAGACAGACAAGACTAGACAGACAAGACTAGATAGACAAGACTAGACAGACAAGACTAGACAGACAAGACTAGACAGACAAGACTAGACAGACAAGACTAGACAGACAAGACTAGACAGACAAGACTAGACAGACAAGACTAGAAAGACAAGACTAGACAGACAAGACTAGACAGACAAGACTAGACAGACAAGACTAGACAGACAAGACTAGACAGACAAGACTAGACAGACCAGACTAGACAGACAAGACTAGACAGACAAGACTAGACAGACAAGACTAGACAGACAAGACTAGACAGACAAGACTAGACAGACAAGACTAGACAGACAAGACTAGACAGACAAGACTAGACAGACAATACTAGACAGACAAGACTAGACAGACAAGACTAGACAGACAAGACTAGACAGACAAGACTAGACAGACAAGACTAGACAGACAAGACTAGACAGACAAGACTAGACAGACAAGACTAGACAGACAAGACTAGACAGACAAGACTAGACAGACAAGACTAGACAGACAAGACTAGACAGACAAGACTAGACAGACAAGACTAGACAGACAAGACTAGACAGACAAGACTAGACAGACAAGACTAGACAGACAAGACTAGACAGACAAGACTAGATAGACAAGACTAGACAGACAAGACTAGACAGACAAGACTAGACAGACAAGACTAGACAGACAAGACTAGACAGACAAGACTAGACAGACAAGACTAGACAGACAAGACTAGACAGACAAGACTAGACAGACAAGACTAGACAGACAAGACTAGACAGACAAGACTAGACAGACAAGACTAGACAGACAAGACTAGACAGACAAGACTAGACAGACAAGACTAGACAGACAAGACTAGACAGACAAGACTAGACAGACAAGACTAGACAGACAAGACTAGACAGACAAGACTAGACAGACAAGACTAGACAGACAAGACTAGACAGACAAGACTAGACAAACAAGACTAGACAGACAAGACTAGACAGACAAGACTAGACAGACAAGACTAGACAGACAAGACTAGACAGACAAGACTAGACAGACAAGACTAGACAGACAAGACTAGACAGACAAGACTAGACAGACAAGACTAGACAGACAAGACTAGACAGACAAGACTAGACAGACAAGACTAGACAGACAAGACTAGACAGACAAGACTAGACAGACAAGACTAGACAGACAAGACTAGACAGACAAGACTAGACAGACAAGACTAGACAGACAAGACTAGACAGACAAGACTAGACAGACAAGACTAGACAGACAAGACTAGACAGACAAGACTAGACAGACAAGACTAGACAGACAAGACTAGACAGACAAGACTAGACAGACAAGACTAGACAGACAAGACTAGATAGACAAGACTAGACAGACAAGACTAGATAGACAAGACTAGACAGACAAGACTAGACGATAGGGGCACAACTTAAATAAAGATTTCCAGGAGGTTTCCAAAAAGGATTGGCCGCAAAATACCTACCGCAAAATACCTACATACTTTATGACTTCCCCAGACTGGGACATTGCCTGGTGCGTGGATGAAGTACTATACCCGGAGCACGGAGTACCAAGAGCATTAACGGAAGCATACGCAAGGCAGGCAGAAATGCTCAAGCAATCCCCAAGCGTAGGCAAAGTACTGTACATACGACACACCATAGGCTCTCCAGTTGAAAACGGAGTTATCGAAACAAAGGACCGTTTCGTGCACCAAATGGTCACGAGAAAATCGGCGACGGAAAAGCTGATACTAGAGATCTCATCACCTGTCTAAGGCACCAGCTCTTAAGAAAAACTAAGGCAGATTTGCGAAATAAATGGCAGAAATAAATTGGCTATACACCGCCCGAGGAAAATAGACTGGCCCACGACCAAAAAAGCAATCGAGTTCGTATTCTGCAAGACCGAGATAGAAATCAGGGTTTACTGTCCAAACGAAGCGCCAACGGATGCAGAGAAGAAACAGCTAAGACCCAAAAACACCTGGGCGGAAGTCATAAAAACAGAATTACCGGAAGAACCAGTACAGAAGACCCAACCCAAAAAGAAAGTATAGAAACACAGAAGCCATCACAGTCAAAGCGGAAGGAAGCACCTACCCGGAACTACTAAAAATGGTAAGGACGCAGATAGACCTTAAAGAGACTGGAGCAACTATCGTTAGAGCCAGAAGGGTAAAAGGTGATCTCCTGCTCGAGCAGGAGATCAGGTGATCTCCTGCTCGATGTGAAGAGCATTTCTTCACCTTCTACCCATCGTGACATAATTTTATCAATGACCAGGTAGAAGGATCTAAAATCTCGAAGAGCTGCACAAATTTTTCATAGTTATCAGTGTCATTGTTGTCATTCTTATCATAATTATCCACACTATTATGCCACATGATTATATTTGGACACATTTCAGTAAATTTTGTGGCTACTCCAGATCTTCTTCCTAACATTGTCGATGCACTATGTGAACAGAATTCTATGAGATTTCTTTGTAAATAATTTTTATCAAATCCATTTTACGTAAGCACATGATGTGTTTAGTAGAGATGCCACGAATATTCGGTATCTATTCGGTATTCGGCCACTTTTTTAATATTCGGCCGAATACCGAATACCAAATCATGAAAAAAATCACACATATTATTAAAAAATGATTGTATTTTATCAACAAAACATTACAATTTATAAATTCTTAAAATTTATCAAAGGTAATTTGTGATGAATGAAAACATTTTTTTCAAAATTTGTTGATAGCAACCGTTTGCGCTTTTCCTCATAAATTATATCCGCTTCTGAAAATGGCCTCTCACTGTATATTTGGTGATGATATTTATGCAATTTCTGTCAGTTTTGGATACTGCTGTACGTTTGATGACCACCATGTGTAAAAGGGTCTATTGTCCTATCTAGGCGAGCCGTTTTTAGATAAAAATCAATCTCATCTCTCTTTCTCCATATTTTCTGTAGCGACTTCCTCAAAACAACTCATTTTCAGAGGTTTTAAAAGAATTTTTTGTTTAGCTCTTGGTGTTTGAACTAATCCCAGGAAACTGGGTTGAAACGAGGGTCAGGAAAAGTGACAACCAGGTATTTCTCATTTTCCTCAAAGTTGAACCATGGTTGTAGCTCAACTTGTAGTGAAGATATCATTCTCAGCAAATTTGGTTTTCTATCTGCTGACTGATCTGTGACAACGTGTGGAATCACTTCGGAGATGCCAGAAATACCCGAGCTAGTTATTTTTGTTATCTCTTGAAATGGTTTGAGGAGTTTGATACATTGTTCCAGTACCAACCACTGAGATGATGTTAGATTATTTAGTGAATTTTCATGTTAAGTTAAGTTTCATGAATCGGGGCGTGTGGTCACCCCACACGCCCCGATTTTGGCGGGACAGTCCCGCTTTTTGGAGGCCTGTCCCGCGCCCCGCCGATTTTTAAAAATGTCCCGCTTTTTAGAAAATATCTGCATTTCTTATTTTAAATGTACAGTAATATATAATATAATATTTTCCACATATTCTCATAAAATCTCCTTTGTTAAATGAAAATTTTTAATATCCTCGAATTAAAATGTCCATTCTTATTATAAAAATTTCTGACTTCTTTCAGAAAATCTAGTCGTTTAATGGCACCTTGTTCTGAAATTTTCATTGGGTGACATTAAAAGAGGAGATTTTATGGGAATATGTAGAAAAATCTTTTGAATATATTAGTAAACATTTTCCGAAAAATAATATTTGCGAAAATGATCTTTCTGATGAGGTGTTATTAGTAAAAAGTGACGTTACTGATGAAAAAGTTAAATGTTTGTTGTCTGCAAATGTGGAAACAGACGAAAAGTGAACGGACTTATTGCTTCGTTTTAAACAGAATAATATTTTCAAAATATTTTGATAAGGAATATTATTCTGTTTAAAATGAGAATTTGAATTTGTTTTAAAATGAGAGTTTTTCTAGTATCAATAAAATATGGACAACTGAAAAAACACAGTGGAACATAAAACTTGTTCAAATTATTGCAAGAAAAAAATTACTAGGTTCTCTAATTCACCCACAACTTAATAAATAAAATAAAAAAAAAATATTACTAGTACGATATGGTTTCCTGCCCTTCCGTTCGATAAGTCCATACTGATGAAGCCAAAAGGCAGAAACGCGTCTCGGTTCATTATTATTATTTATCAGGTTATAGTATTTTTTAGTAACCCACATGGTCTCTCGTAGCACAAAAGTGCAGGAAACCAAATCGTACTTGTAAATATATTTATTTATTATATATATATATATATATATATATATATATATATATATATATAACCAAATTATAATTCTCATTTCATCCCATTTGTCCCGCTTTGTCTCAATGAAAATGTGGTCACTTTACATTATGTTAATCAGTTATGTATAAAGAAACAGTTCGGTTTTGTTCTAATAATCTCTCCATTAAATAGTATGTACAATTCCAACGTGTGCTTACATCTTGCACTAGTTGGTGGTTTGGCAAGTCAAGTTCTTGGCGAATGGATTTGAGCTTTATTTCTGTTATACCTGAGTGGTTAAAATGTGTAACAATTCGTCTTGCAGCAGCTACCACCAGTGTTATTTCCGTTTGAGATTTTAGCGATTTCTCGATAGGTAGTTGTACTGAATGGATAAAACCAGGGGTGAGCTGCCAAATTTTGAACAACCGGCTAGCTATTATTTCGAAGAAAAAAAACGGAAAATGAGTACGTGGTCTTCATTTATTTTTGTACAGTATAATATATATATATATATATATATATATATATATATATATATATATATATATATATAAAATGTTACAAAAGAAATGGCATCGAAATTTGCTATTGGTTTCCGCAATAAATATATTGTCAGTAGATTGGAAATATGTTCCACCGTAAGGCTGGTTTTTAATTTTGATGCAATTAAATTCATAGGGCTAAAACCTCTCTCAGCTTCTGAACTGTTAACAGCAATTATGCTTGGTATTTTTTCAGCCCCTTAAAATTGAATTAGGAAACTGCACATTTTTCAGTTGTATGGTTGCGTCTATAAAATCACGAACATCATTAACATCTACTTGAAACTTTCACATATTATTATAATTTCACATAATCACCTTCTAGCCATGGTGACATAATTTTATCTAATGACCAGGTAGAAGATCTAAAATCTCGAAGAGTTGCACACATTTTTCATAGTTATCAGTGTCATTGTTCTGATCCTTATCCTCATCCATATTTATATGACTAGCCGATAAAAGTCTTGCTTTCATTTTCTTTGCCACACAATCTAATAATTGCTCTCTGGAAAGAGCAACAAATTTATTATTGTAATCAAATGGTATTATGATTATGATTATTAATGAGGATCATGATTATGATTATTAATGGTATTATGAGTATGGCATTTGAGCATTTGAACATTTGATGAAATTAAATTTTGAACTTTTTTATCATAGACACCAAAATTATCATTCTTGGTTTTAGGGATAATTTAACAAGCGGCTCGCCGAGTTTCAAAATTTTAACAACCGGCTCGCGCGAGCCGGACCGAGCCGGCTCCAGCCCACCTCTGGATAAAACACCTGGCAGTTTTATATTCTGCGTCTCCTATACCTATTATCAAATTAGCTCCACTGTCGTGGACAAGTAAATGTAACTTGCTATAAGAAATATTCCAATTTTCTACAATACCATTCATTTATTTTGCAATATTTGTACTCATTTGTGAACCAACAAACGGCTTCATTGCTAAAAAGCTATGTTCAAGAATAAAATTAGAAGATATCCAATGCGCAGTGAAACAAAAAACTTTGATTATTGTGCTGAGATGCTTGATTATGTCCACATATCAGATGTTACTGATATTGCTGTTGCTTGCGAAATACTAGCTTCAATTTTAGAGTAGATTCTATATACAATATATATGAGGAATAATTTTCTCGGTCATATAAGTGCGGCTTGGTATTTTATATTGTACTGCTTTTTCCATAAGCCTTTGAAAGCCGGATCGTTGAACAATTGATAATGATGCATTGTCTAAAGCATCGATTCCCAACGGGTGGTTCGCGAACCCCTAGGGGTTCGCGGGGTGTACAAAGGGGGTTCGCGAAAATAATATTGTAATGGAGGCATTTTAAATTGCCGAAGAAAAATAAAAGCAAGAAAAACAAAAACATACCTAATGAAATACCCGACAAACAAGAAGTACTAGTTCTATTTTTTATCGCTTGATATTTACTAGGCAACCTAAAATACTTTTCACAAGTTAAATAATTTGGAATATCCTCTCGTTTGTTAGTTAAAGATTGCATACCAAATAACGTATTAGCAAATATTCGTACAGAGGGTTGTAAACCTTGAATGATTTAGTTCGCGATTAGTAGCATAACTTTAAACATAAACATAACTTTCAATAACTATTATACCACAATTTTATTATGGATCGATGGTTAAAAACGAGTCGTGTAGAAGCAACACATGATGATACTGAAAGCAGTAGTGAGCTACAATTTTATCAGACTAAAAACAAAGAAAAAAAAGTTGAAAATTGTGGAAAAAAAGGAAAAAAGCGAAAATATGACAGTGATTATTTACAAATGGGTTTTTATTTTACTGGGGAAGATTCGGAACCTAAACCGCTTCGTGTAATCTGCAACGAAGTTCTTGCCAACAGCAGTTTAAAACCATCACTTCTTCGTGGACACCTTGAAACAAAACATCCGACGTACAGGGATAAACCTATTGAGTATTTTAAAAGAAAATTAGCAGATAATAAAAAGTGTAGTGTCTCATCTTTCCTATCCTCAACCGAAGATAGTAAAATGGCTCTTGAGGCATCATTTCGAGTGAGTTATAGAATTGCAAGATCTGGACAGGCACATACAATGGCAGAAACTTTAATTGGACCATGTGCAAAAGATATCGCAAAATGTATGGTTTGGGAAAAGGCAGCAAGGAAAATTGAACTTGTTCCATTATCAAACAATACAGTATCACGTAGAATTAATGATTTAGCAAATAATTTGGAGAACGAACTTTTGAGGAGAATAAAAACGAACTATTTTGCGATCCAGCTTGACGAGTCGACCGATGTAGCAATCGCCGCAGTATTGCTTGTCTACGTGAGATATATTTTGGCGAATATCAACTGGAGAAGCAATGTTCGATCTAATCAATGGTTATTTTGAAAAAAATGGAATAAACTGGTCTTATTGTGTGGGTGTGTGTACTGATGGTGCAAAATCAATGACAGGAATATTTTCTGGTTTTGTGGCACGGGCAAAGAAGATCAACGAGAAAATTCAATGGACTCATTGCTTTATTCATAGACAAGCATTGGCATGTAAGCGTATTCCTGCAGAGTTATCTATTACTTTAAGTGATGCTGTAGAAAATGTAAATTTTATAAAATCGCGTGCTACAAATTGTCGTATATTCCATGCTCTTTGTGAGGATTTTGGAAGTCTTCACGTTTCTTTATTACTTCATACGGAAGTTAGATGGCTCTCCCGTGGCAAAGTGTTGACACGCTTGTTTGAATTGAGATCCGAAGTACAAGCATTTTTTATTGATCATCCGTTTCATTTGTCCTCTTGTGTCTTCGATAATCTATGGCAGCCATAGTATGCAAGCTTTTGCAGCAAAAGCTTGCATACTTAGCATTTTTTGTAAATTAAATGAATTATATCTGTCATTATAGGACACGGGTGTCACCATTTGCTGTGTACATGATAAAATTGAGGCCATGCTAAAAAAGTTCAACTTTTGTTTCCAATGCCTGCAAATGAATGAGTACGAATGTTTTGGTTCTCTCTCCACTTTTTTTATCAGAAAATTCAATTAAACTTGATGAAAACATTAAAATAAATATATCTGAACATCTGAAACATCTTCAATTAACTATCGATGACTATTTTCCCAATAGATGCAACATATCCCTATCAAACAACTGGATACGTAGTCCTTTTCAAGGAGATGTAAATTTAGAAACCTATCTAACTTTAATGGAAAAAGAAAAACTCATAGAGTTATCCTGTAACAGTTCTTTAAAAGCTAATTTTAAAGATCACTTTTTAATTGACTTCTGGCTCAATATTAAAAATGAATATCCTGATCTCTCAAAAAAGCTATAGAAATTCTATTACCCTTTTGCACAACATATCTATGTGTGAAAGGATTTTCTTCATATACATATCTGAAAGATAAATATAGAAACAGGTTAAATGCAGAACCTGATCTGAGATTGAAATTGTCAGATATTGAGCCAAATTTTGAAGTGCTTTATTCCATCAAACAACCACAGGTATCCCATTACGAGTTTTTTTTTAATTAGCCATTTTCCTCTGAAGATTTAAAAAGAAATCCGCCAGAGACAGCACTAGTAGAGGTATAAGAGATAAGTTTCTTATCTATATAAGAGATAAGAGACATAAGTTTTGATTTCCCTATGACAGTAATGTAAAAGATGCATTATAAAAATGGAATTAACAGAAGATGTTGTACCTGGAGCAAAATTGTAATTTGCAAAAATTCAATATCATCTCATCCGGGATTTCAAACGATGGCTTGCTTGCCGTGGTTTATCCGTTCTAGGCAATAAAAATGTACTCGTAGAAAGTACTCGTTGTCAGAGATTTAAATATTTTATCTACATATTTTTGTTAATGTTTACTTTTTGAAGTGAAATTTCTATAGGCGCGGTAGAGTAAAATGGTTACACAAAATATTCTACTTCAAAAAAGAAGCATTAACAAAAATATGTAGGTACATGAAATATTTAATATCTGACAATAAACAAAACGAACTGTCATCGACACTTTCAACGAGTACATTTTTTTTGCCTAAAACGTATAAACCACGACAAGCAAGCCATCGTTTTAAATCCCGGATGAGATGATCTTGAATTTTTGCAAATTTTAATTTTGCTCCAGGTACATCATCTTCTGTTAATTCCATTTTTATAATGTATGTTTTACATTACTGTCATTGGGAAATCAAAACTTATATACCTCCACTAGTGCTGCCTATGGCGGACTTTTTTTTTAATCTCCAGAGGAAAATGGCTAATTTAACGTATGCTTAACTAATTATAAGACTGGTTCTTGATTTGTTGAAATGAAATTGAATTGATTTTTTTCAACTATCATAATGGTTTTATTTATGTTTGTGCTTGCAATATGGAAAATAAATGTTTTTATTGTTCTTTTACCTGCCAGTATAAGGGGTTCGCCAAATTCTTTCGGATTTTAAAGGGGTTCGCGAAGAGAAAAAGGTTGGGGAAACACTGGTCTAAGGCAATCATTTCACCGACTAATTAGTGATATTTTCTTGATTTCGAACCATTAAAATCCCACAACAATTTCCGTTCAATTGTTTCCTTCAGAGTTAACTGTTTCTTTTCTGACATGCTTGGTACTGCGAGTATGGTACTACGTAGCGCTGGACTACCGCGCACTTATTTTTCGAAAGTTTACCCAAAAGCCGCGCCGAATATTCGGCCGAATCTTCGGCGCTTCGGCCAATAGCGTGGCCGGATATTCGGTATTCGGCAAAATCGCTATTCGTGGCATCTCTAGTGTGTAGTGTGTTTCGCACATGATATGTTTTCGAGTGTCTGGCATATCGGCGCGATTTGCATATTTAGCATAAAAATACTATTAAAATGGCTTATTTTTTTTTGTTCTATGGGCAATTTAATAAGCGGCTCGCCGAGTTTCAAAAATTTAAACAAGCGGCTCGCGCGAGCCGGACCGAGCCGGCTCCAGCCCACCCTTGGTTATATATGAAAATACAACTGTTTGTTTATTATAATGTTAAATAATGTACCTAATAAGAAATAAATTTGTTACATCAAATATATTTTTCTTATTAAACAGAAACAAATTTGTGTGGTTGTAGATAAATTATAGTACATAACTCGAGTTGTAAAGCAATTACGTACTCGCGGAATTACGTAACTTGCGTAGCTGTTCTATCCGTACGTAATATGCTTCTTACAACTCTCGTTACATAATATACTATTAATACACGATCAACAAGTTTCTAATCGATTTTTGAATTCAATCAATTTATCTCTCTACAGAATATTCTACCTTAATCTACATAACATGAACAAAGCACATAGATTGCTTTATCAAATTATTATATTTGTTATTAATTTGTGCGTCTGTTTTACAAATATACTCAGACTCATAACAGCACTGATATGCGTGCGGTTATGGCTCGCCGAGTGCGATACAAATTTCACAAAATGTAACGGCGATTTTTTTATTTAGAAATGGCATAAAAGGGCGAAAATAGAAAAAGTAGTTTAAAGAACGAGTTCAATAAGCGCGATTTTTCAGCACGCTTCCATGTTTAGAAAACGACGAAAAACCAACGAAAACGACGAAAACCCATTGAAAAGGGCGCAAAATAGAAAAAATACTATAAAAAACTCGTTCATAAGGCGTTTTTCGCATTTGTCGACTAGAAAACTCCTCGCTACGCTCGTCGTTTTCTAAACTTGGACGCGTGGTGCAAAACCGCGTTTATTGAACTCGTTCTTTAATATACTATTACACACTATAATCGGGAAGGTGTAATTACAATGTGCAAAACGCAATAGATATGATTCTATGTAATCTTATTAACGCGCCTAAAGTAGTTTTACTTCAAAATGTTAAATATGATTAATTGAAGTGATATTTTTTGTAAAATGTTTTTATGGTTTGTAATTTACGAAGGGTATTTTTTATTGATTTAGAAATGTTATTTTTTGGAATAGATTCACGTAGTAATTAAGTTAAAGAGGAAACACTTTGGAAAGTTCCAAGGAGTTCCAGGCTGAGGAATGTATTTGTCGAAGTTTTATAATTTGATATGCCTCCGTAAAAAAAAACGCAGGCGTGTTTTATCTTGGTCCTTGCAGGATTATATACGAAACGTTGATATGAAATTTGTTTATAAAATTTGAAAATTATATAATAATGGAGCAAAGTTAAAGCATTATTTATTCTATTGTTTTAAGATTGGCTTTGGGATGAGTTGAGCAAGTGCAAAGACGCTGGAATTTTCATTTTCCGGCATATCAAACACATCCTCGGCTGCGGTCTCAATTTCAAAGACGAACAGACTCTACAACCGCTTTCCTGTAATATTTCCAAGAGACTTTAACTTGTTAAACTCGAAATTCTCAGAAAAATATTTATTTTTATTAAAAGATTGTAAAGTTCGAGTTGTACTGCATTGTGATATTAAAATGTTTTCGAATAGTTTTACCTTTTAATTAAGTTTAGAGAAATTCGGTAATGAATTTCTGTGTTTTAGA
This sequence comes from Phosphuga atrata, assembly GCA_944588485.1. NCBI lineage: Eukaryota > Metazoa > Arthropoda > Insecta > Coleoptera > Silphidae > Phosphuga > Phosphuga atrata. The sequence goes on along the minus strand of OX155907.1, from coordinate 19,640,460 downwards.
AATTCTTGAAACGTAAAAAAATATTTTATCTACAACCACTATTTTAAATGCCCATTATTGTACAGTTCGTGAACTATGTAAATAGATCATATATAAATACATCATAACACACACGTATGTAATAGTCCGCGATTAATGATAAGTTATGATTGACACAAACGTGCGTTTGGTTTACGACTCGTTGATTGGTAGAGAGCTGCTATTACGTGCGCTTACGTTCAGCGCCACAATTCAAACTAACGAAAATTGGCATTGCGTACATTAGGTTGCCTATATCTATGAACACTCTTATTTCAATTTTACCCAAATAAGTACTAAATAATAAGGTATGTAACTATTAAGAATGTATTTGTTTTCAAACTTAAAACAAACGGAACACAGCCTGAAAATTTAATATATTCAGCCTATCCGGAGCTCTATAACAATTACTGGGTCTTTTTACGACTAAAAAGACTCAGTAATTGTTATAGAGCTCCGGCAAGACTGCATATATTTATATATTTAGGCTGTGTTCCGTTTATTTAAGTTTGTATGATTATCTATAACGTAGGATGGTTTCCCCAAGTCTGTATTTCTTTTCAATTCTTTCAGGTTAAATAATGTCGAGTGACAGTTATATATGTAAATACAACTGTTTGTTTACAATATTGTTAAATAATGATAATTAAATAAACATAACCTAATAAGAAATAAATTTGTTACATCAAACATATTTTTTTTATTAAGCAGAAAAAAATTAGTGTGGTCGTATAGTACATAACTCGATAAAGTATTCTACATAACTCGAGTTGTAAGGCAATTACGTACTCGTGGAATTATACACTCCCGCTACGCGGGTCGTGCGTAACTGTTCCGCTCGTACGTAATTTGCTTCTTACAACTTTCGTTTCGTAATATACTGTTAATTAATGCTATTTTATATAAGCTATATTTGTTTACACAAATGTAATATAAATTAATGTTCTAATAGGATTTCAATAATATTTTTCGTCTGGCCTCCAAAATTTGAATCGGGCTTATTTCTCAAAAAGTTTGGTGGCGCCTGTTTTAATGTATGAAGACACTATTATCCATCATGTAACTTCATGTAAAACCACATGATAGAATTAAATGTGAATAACATCTCTATCATTTCACACTTTAATAGATGGAAGTGTATCTTGAGGTATGGACTGTTTATTTTGAAAGCAGTGTAAGCCCATTTTCTCTTGTGTCCTAAAAATTAAAGCTTAACATATCTGTTAATTAAAAAAACTGGCCAAGTGCCAGTTGTGACTCGCGCACCGAGGGTTCCGCACAAACTTGTAAGTAAGGTATCTTTTTTTTTGTGGAGGACACATAACCGTGGAAGACTGTATGCAACCCATATGCTTCTGGTGCCTGACAAAACCACGCAACACATTAGTGTATTTTCATAAGTTTCTAATAGTAAATTCGCATTTTTCTTGTAATTATACTACATATTTACGGTTTTCAGATTTTGCCCTTTTCATGTGCTGTAAGACACTGCTTCTTGCCAAATTTCATGATTCTAGGTCAACGGGAAGTACCCTATAGGTTTTGATTCCCTTGTGAAATCGCAAAATATGCGACATAAACGGTCATATCTTTTGATCGCGTTGACTTACATGTTTGATTTTTTCACAGCTGAAAGAGACCGCAGACCCGAGTATTTGATACAAATTTCAACTTGTTACCTCTACCTGAGAAAAATGGTCTTGACAGATAGACAGACGGACGGACGGACAGAGAGACAGACGGACAACAAGGTGATCCTATAAGGGTTCCGTTTTCGGTACGGAACCCTAAAATTTAGGTAAATTATTTGAAGTCATATATGGCAATGTTTCTACTGTTTTATAAATATGTAATTTGGTCGTATAAATTGATTTTAGGCGTATTTTACTAAACTCATGTATACTTACGGGTTGCAAATGGACTTGCACCACTTTCAAAATTAGACAATAGACCTTTTCATAGTTGAAATTTTTTTGTGCGCATGTCTCAATTTCCGCCATGTGTTTTTTCCAAAAGTGCCCGAACTTTTTGACGTATAACTAAATATGTGCCCGAAACATTCATATTCCCGCCTTTCAAACTTGGCGGATAGTTAAGCACACTAACCATAAAAAGGTTATTGTAAAAATCGTTTAATTTCAATTTTGAAAAATCAAATATCACTTAAAATATACTTCATATTAATCCAATTTTGATTACAAATAATAACACGACATAAAATGGAAGTAGTATTTTTAATTTTAGACGCTAAGTACATTGTTAAAATTACAACATATTGATAGTACAGTATAATCTTACATATATGGGACCAGACAACCGCCGGATTATCAAAAAATCAAGATTAATATAAAAATATCAAAATTATAGAAATCAAAGATTATCAAGATTAAAAGAAAACAATAACAATGTTACATATTTTGTGTACAATTGTATTTAAGAAAGAATATAATATGTATTTATACACGAACCAGCGAGAGAATGCAGCTGTACTGCGCCGAGGTATGAAGGACAAGGGACGGGCCGAGGTACGTGCAGGTTAGTTTTAGGTTAGAGCAGGTTAGAGTTAAGAATTTGCGTCAGTTTTTCAAACACAGACAACTAAACACCGCGCACTCCAAATAATACGGGGTATGCGCAGAACAATGCTAAACGCGTCGAGACGAAATGCATTCTCTCGCCGATACGAGTATAGATTGATAAACGTGTACATACAAAAAATATGTACTGATAGTAAGAAAAATGTAGAGTGGAGTTAGCTTCCAGTGGAGGTCAGAATCGTCAATCAAGTTTTCAGAGTTAAAAACAGCGTGTGTTGGCCAGATCTTTTTCGAAGAACACTGGATGGTGTTGTTTTTGACTTTATTTCATCTGTGCGTGAGGTTTATATCCGGCGCGAAGCGGCGAAAAGAAAAGACACTTGTTTCTCAAGAGCGCCGGATTACTGAACATGCCCGATTAACCAACCGACGAATAATCAAGATTATACTGTATTTACTTATGCTCTGCATGAGGCAGTGTTTCGAAATATGCATGATGCACCGGAGGTATATAAGGTAATAACTGCTTGGTGTCTTTATATTTTTCATAAGTAAAAGGCCATCTTGGTACAAAGGCGACAGGGCGATTTTTTCAAATTTTAGCGCTCTTCCAGGACGTGTAGGTAATAAATGTATCCTTCATTGAAGTTTTATATAAAATAGTGTATGGTGAACTTTTGAAAAACCTCAGCCATCAACCAATTGACCTGTTCTCTATTAGTGTGTTTCCTTATCTGTTTTTAATCGCATTTTTATGCAATCGCAAGTTTTTATTGAAATGAAATTCTCTCGTTTCATTTCATATAAAATTAATATATCATGTCTTCTAAATTGTGTTATTACATCATAAAAATCCTGTGGTGTGTACATAAAATTATTTTTTAGGGTTCCGTAACGAAAACGGAACCCTTATAGGATCACTTTGTTGTCCGTCTGTCTGTCTGTCCGTCTGTCTGTCTGTTCGTCTGTCTGTCTTTCAAGACCATTTTTCTCAGGAACGCGTAAAGGTAACAAGTTGAAATTTGTATCAAATACTCGGATCTGGGGTCTCTTTGAGCTGTAAAAAAATCAAACTTGTAAGTCAACGCGATCAAAAGATATGACCGTTTATGTCGCATATTTTGCGATTTCACAAGGGAATCAAAACCTATTTACTTCCCTACTTCCCGTTGATCTAGAATCATGAAATTTGGCAAGAAGCGGTGTCTACAGCACATTTAAACGGAAAAATCTGAAAACCGTAAGTACGTAGTTTAATTACAAGAAAAATGCGAATTTACTATTAGAAACTTATGAAAATACACTAATGTGTGGCGTGGTATTGTCAGGCACCAGAAGCATATGGGTTGCATACAGTTGGGTCCTCCTCGGTTATGTCCTCCTCGGTTAGGTCCCGCCGAGGAGGCATTTTCAACCAGGGAAGCACTAACCGTCCGGGCAGACCATCCTGAAGGAATGCAAAATACCCGTAACCGGGGTGGCGTATACTGAAAAGCCAAGTGGAAAAGGAGGTTTAGTGAGAGTTTCCACCAAATAAAAAATTAAAAATTAATTATAAAAAAATAAATAAAGTTACTATGATTAGAGACAAACTAATCCCCATAATGCATTTTCATAATATTTCTCCTCTAAAGGCATGTACCCTTAATTAAAACTTTATTATTATGAATGGGGGATGTATGGTAATAAAATATAGGGTAGAATTGAGGTTATGCTTGCAGCGGTACTAAGATGGTCGTGATTTCATGAGGGCCACTTGTCAAGTTAACTGAATGTGCTTGCTACGTCCTCCACAAAAAAAGATACCTTACTTACAAGTTTGTACGGAACCCTCGGTGCACGAGTCACAACTCGCACGTGGCCGGTTTTCTCGCAATGCAATTTCTATGCTAAAATCTGCATCGTTCAGAAGGTTTGAATGCCTGGAGAGTAAAATAGTGTGATCAATTATGTCCACGTAATTTTCCAACAACTGGACAACCTTCGACCACATCATTGCTATTTTTAAATTCCGATTTTGCCCAGTACACATGTCACAGTAGGCAATAACATAACATTGGGTCGTTATATTTTCTAAATACCTCAAACAGCAAGAAGCTACTAATTGCGATCCCATGGAAGCAATAGTTTCTTCGCGCACATACATATTAATTTTATTGTCGTGGAAATTGTGAAAACTCTCGTTTAAAACATGCATATTTTGCTTAATATATGCGATTGAGACAGATAATTTGGTGTAAGCTAAGGCTTTTTGTGAACGAATCCGCTAGCTATACATGAGATCCCGGGTTCAATCCTCAGCCAAGCCGTGAAAATTTTCACGGAACTAGGCTGTGGCCATATCGTGGAAAGCAAGGGCAAACTACCACGAGTAATTCTGCCTAGTAAAAACCTCTCAACTAGTGCCGTTCGGAACCCGCGATAAACTGCTAGGTCCCGTATATTAGTGGATGATGCGTTCCACATATATGCGCGAGAGGTTGCCTACGCTCTCAGAGAGTAAGGTACCTTAAGAAGAAGAAGGCTTTTTGTAAGGCAAAGTATTTATCAGGATTTTTTGATGCCAGAATTTTAACTTCTTGTAATGCTTTTCTTGCTAATTCAGAATCTTGCAAGTGAACATCATGTCTTTGTACGCATCATTTTTTCTTCGCCATTAGTTGTTGCCTTAATTTTCGTGTTTAAGAAATCGCAATTCGCACAGTTATCTTTACGTGCCATTCGGGTAGTACAGAATGGCACGTAACTTAAAGTAACGAGTAACGAGGTACTTAACCGGTTTACCACCGGAAGCGATTACCGCCTTGTAAGAACAACAATTCACATTAACCAAAAGCTAGAAAGAAACAGGAGAATGAAGAAAACCACACTAAACCAGGATGATAGAGAAAAACTAAAACAAAACCTAAAGGAATTCCATTCCCGGCTAGAAAACATTTTCATAAACAAGCATACAACTGACATAAACGACCTTAACAAACATATCACACACTTCCAGCATCAGGAAGCTGAAAGTTACGCTGTAAAGAAATCCTAAAGGACAAACAAACTGAGCGCCCAAACTCTTGCAATGCTAGAGCTTAGACGGGATTTGATTGTATGCAGAAAAAAAGTAACAACAGAATACACCGAGACAGACAAACAAAGCAGCCAGGCGAATGTCAAAGAAAGACATCAGGAAGCAAAAAATCCAAATAGCGCGAAGAAGAGTTTTAGAACAACACAAAGGCCCGAAGGTGTTTAGGAGGCTGGCAACGGACACAAAAAAAGAAATAGTTAAAACCAAGGACAGGCAAAGGCATGGAAGGCAAGATATCATAAGAGCAGCACAAGGATTTTACACAAACTTATACGAATCAAAAGTAGAGAGCGACAATATCAGAACAAGATAGACGGAAGAGAATCATTAACGTAAACTCCGATGATATTCTAGAAATTGACACCAAAATTATAGCAGCGCTATACCACACAAGGAATGGGAAGGCGCCCGGCGACGACGGTATAGTAGAGGAGATGCTGAAACAAGGGGGAGACACGTTAACCACACAACTGCTATTGCTGTTTAACAAATGCCTGGAAAAAGAGAACATTCCAGAAGACTGGACAAACGCGTTAAACTGATTCACAAAAATGAAGACACAGAAAACCTGGAGAACTACAGACTGACCAGCTTACTGTCCCAAACTTACAAACTGTTCACAAAAATAATATCCACTCGGATTACCCCGAAACTGGACTACTACCTGGTTGTTCCCTCTAATTTTTGTGACCTGTGTGCGCATGTTCTTAAGTGTGTGCAGTTTTTTTCCAAAATAAAAAATTTTGTGCGGCAATTAAAAAAGTGCATATAATAATAAAAAAAAATACAATACTAATAAACAGTCGAACTTCCATAACTCAAACTTCTATAACTCCAATATTTCGATAACTCGAACTTTTTTAGCGAATTTATACGTTTAGATAGCTCCATAACTTGTAGTAAAAGTGTGTACAATGGTAATATTTTACATAGAAAATAATCTCTATAACTCCAATTATTTATTAATAAAATTTTAGAGTTTAGACTCATTCTTTCTTCTAACCTCTGCCGTTCCAATTGCAAATATGAATGTCAGAGAAGAAAACTCAAGACGATATCATTATAGTTAGGTTGATCAGTGAAGTACAAAGGTATTAAAAATGAAAAAAGTGATTGCTGAAGACTTTGGGATTTCTCCAAGTACCTACACTTTCTTCAATTATAAGAAACCGCGAATAAATTCTGAACAAAGCCGAAAATGGTGCAACTAAGGATACAAACGTTTGAAAAAGTGTACCTACGCAGCTACTTTTGAATGGTTTAAAATTGCGCGGGATAAAAATGTGCCAATGCCTGAACCAATTATTAGAGAAAAGGCTCTTAATTTTGCTGAGAGTCTGCTACACATTGATTTTAGATAGATTCATACAGGAAAATGTACCTATAATAAGTTTTGAGATTGGAGATCAAAAAAGAACATCAGTGAAGTCAACATTTAGTGTCATGTTTACGGAGCCCATAAGTGAGTTATTTTGATGCGTTGGAATGGATACTTTTATTTCACTAGTGAAATAAAATTTTAATTTTACTAGTGAATAAACCACTGTTTTATTGATCCGTATCCAAGGAATAAAACATGAGTTTATAAGATAGGTATCATAGGATTCTAATTCATAAGATTCAAACACTTTGTAAAAAGTAATGTTTGATGCATTATTTTTGATGTAATTTAAATATTGTTATTTTCCTTCTTATATCCACTCTGGGACACACACAAAAAATGTTGGAACATTATTTTGTGCCCCTTGCAAACGAATCGCGTACCCCTTGGGGTATAACGCTATACTGGGTACCAGGACACACTGGTATAAACGGAAACGAAGAAGCCGATCACCTAGCAAACAAGGGATCCAGTAACCCCTTTATAGGTCCGGAACCCTTTTGCGGTATTTGCGAACACCATCCGCAAAAGTTTAGATGAAGAAATAAGAGGAAAATGGATGAAAACCTGGGAAGAACTTCCAGGGCTAAGGCAATCCAAAGTGATGCTGGGATCTTTTAACCAGAAGAGAACTAAAGCTTGCCTGAAACTAAGCAGGAAGAAGCTCAGAATTCTGACAGGAGCCCTGACGGGACACTGCAGACTTAGGAAACATCTCAAGGCCCTAGGCCTAGAGGAGGATGATAGATGCAGATTCTGTGGCTCAGCAGAGGAAACCCCCATACATCTGTTCAAAGACTGCGGAGCATTACTCCGCAAGAGACCGATGTACCTTGGGGCTCACTGCTTGAACACAGAGGAGCTGCAGGCCTTGAATCCCACCCAGATCCTGAAATTCCTAAAGGAATCAGGATTAGAGGAGGCGCTCTAAATGGGTAAGTACACCAACACTTGGAGGAGGAGGGTGGGGTACAATAGATCTATAAAGGTCGCAGTACAAGTCGTCACCACCATATCTACAATCTACAATCTACCCCTTGGGGTACGCGTACCACATTTTGGGAAACACTGTTCTAGACGAAGTGTACACCGCGCATTATCTACTTTGGAGAACTTTGTAGATAGAGAATATATTAATGGAAAACAATTATAAATTACAGCCTTTTTCAAAAAATAATATAATATTTATAATTATTTTTAATTAATTATAATTATATAACATTATATTAATAATGTATTTTTCATTTTTGTTTATAAATATATACATATGTACATATTTACTTTAAATAAATTGTGTAAAATGAATTTTATTCATTTTGTAGTTATGTATCTCTCTAACTCGAATTTTCTATAACTCCAATTTTTTTTCGTGAACTATGGTAATTCGACTTAGGGAAGTTCGACTGTAGTATATTTTGTAACTAGGGCGGAAGGTTGTCAATTTAACACGAAATCGAAATTGGCACATTCGTTTGGGGTCAATTGACAATACCGCCAATGTTACAAACAATATTTTTGGTAACTCATGCGAGGGGATGATATCACCATAGAATTTAATCATTTTAAAACGTTTTCTTTGATTTTTATTTTGTAATAAAAAAAATTCTGTCACTTTCACGTTACTTTTTTCATATTGAGATCTTGATTGTGTTTATTTTATTTATTTCATTGTTTTTTAATGTAACCTAGCGATATTGAATATTTGCGTGCGTTACCCAAGTTACGTGGAATTACAACCAAAAGTGGCATTTCTCGTACTAAAAAACGTGCGCCAGATAATACTTTTAACGCATGAGTAATAAAAAATAATAGTTCATATTCAGCTAGATTTTGTTAATCTTTTAATTAATTTGTAATAAATGCTTTTAATGCAAAATGTCGTGACAATTTTCAAAGTTATTTTACACTTCTGCTGCACCGTGTCGTTTTTCAAGCATAACTAGCTTTTGCAAATCAATTTGGTTATCTTCATAAAATTGTAAAATCAGATTTTCTAAACTTAAAATATAAAAATAAACATTTGGTTGTTGAAACGTCTGTGCTTTCATCAACAATTAAAGTATGAAAGTGTGCCAATATAATTTCATTTATTATTCCAGCATTTATAACATTAGTCATTTTTAACATTTATTATTTAGTTTTTATATTCACTTCTTCCAAAAATGATAAAGCCTAGTTTCATCACTCTTCTGGAATATGGACGTCTTTCGACATGTAGTTATTTATTTTTCGAACTGAAAGTAAAGATATGTTCATTTTAATTTCCAATAATGGATTATCAATTATAATTTTTTTTATATGAATTTCATAATTATGAAGGTGCAATTTTATTTTCTGCACGAAAAAAAATTATGTGCGCGCGAATATTTTTCATGTGCGCTATTTTTAAAATTAATGTGCGCGCGCACACGCGCACAGCTTAGAGGGAACACTGCTACCAACCCAACGAACAGGCAGGATTTCGTAAGGGACTCAGTATAACCGAGCACCTACAAACAATGAGAGTACTCATTGAGAAGACCATCGAATACAATGTGCCGCTATGGCTAGCTTTCATAGATTTACGAGAAGCCTTTGACACAGTAGAAATCTGGGCACTGGAGCAAGACCTAAAAAATGCCAGAATTGACTATAGGTACGCAAACTTGATCAACAATCTCTACCGCAACGCTTTGTATATTTAGGCTGTGTTCCGTTTATTTAAGTTTGGATGATTATCTAGAACGTAGGATGGTTTCCTCAATTCAGTATTTCTTTTCATTTCTTTCAGGTTAAATAATGTCGAGTGACAGTTATATTTCAAAATAAAACTGTTTGTTTATTATATTGTTAAATAATGATAATTAAATAAACATAACCTAATGAGAATTAAATCAAACATATTTTTCTTATTAAGCAGAAACAAAGTAGTGTGGTCGTAGATAAAGTATAGTACATAACTCGAGTTGTAAGGCAATTACGTTCTCGCGGAATTACGCACTCCCCGCAACGCGGGTCGTGTGTAACTGTTCCGCTCGCACGTAATATTCTTCTTACAACTCTCGTTACGTAATATACTATAAAATTGAAAGAAGTCTCCACATAATTCAACTGTTTTAGAAGCTTTAGAAGTTTTAGAACCTCTGGATTTACAGTAGTCTAAGTTGAATTATGTGGAGTCTTCTTTCGATTTTATAGTATATTATGACTCTCGATTTGTAAGCCAATTACGTACTCGCGGAATTACGCAATCCCCGCTACGCGGGTCGTGCGTAACTCTTCCGCTCGTACGTAATATGCTTCTTACAACTAACATAATATACAATCAAATCGAAAGAAGACCACATAATTCAATTTAGACTACTGTAAATCCAGAGGTTCTGAAACTTTTTTGATTACGTCTTCACAATGCGCTTCAACGCAATGATTTATAAAAAATATATAAATATTTGAGCGAGGGGTGAGAGTCGCAAACCCCTACAAAATTCCACGTATGTTTTGGTTTATCAACCCTAAAAATCCGTTTCCCTTGTAATACATTTCATCATAAATTCAATAACCGCAGCCCCTAAATCATTCACAGAAAAAAATTCTTAACACGGTTTTTTATTTATATTGAACTCCTTCAACTATTCACAATTATTTCACTGCTGATTCGAAACAAATTCACCCCTAATCACACCTAACCCAAACCTAACCTAAATCATTTTCAGAATAAAAAATTTTAACACGGCTTTATATAATTATTAAATTCCTCCTAACTATTAATTAATCTTAAGGAGAGTGGTAGTAAGACATTAATCTAACTTAACTTAACCTAACCTAAATCATTTACGTCTTTTTATTATAATAAAATTCCTTGAACTATTCACAATTATTTAAATGCTGATTCGCAACAATTTCACCCCATTGATCCTTGCTGGGGCAGAGGGATGTTTTTCCTTCTCGCATTGTTTTTTTTCCTGTATAGGTTGCATTTTATAAGGGTAGCAGTTTCGATTATTTAAAATTAATTGAGATGTTGAGGAGTAATTGTGCTGTAAGTGGGATAGGGAAAGGATCTAATTTTAGGATGTCAGCACCTTGAAGAAAACCAGCGATGGATATCTGATTTATGCACAGGTAGGGGGTTTATTGGTAAAACCATGTCAACCCTTGTTTATTACGCTTTTTTAAATGATTTATAGCAGCATTAAACGCTTGTAACAGTTAGAACAAAGGATTTAATAAAAAGCTATTTAATTCTCGACGTGTTTATTGAATATTAATGTGCTCAGTATTTTAGATCAATTAGGTAGATGAAACCTAATATGTCTTCTAACAGTTCCCTGCGACCCTTATATCACTACCCTAAATTCTCATCGACTACCACTCTCCTTGTAAATAGTAATTAGTGTTTCTGTCTCTGACAGTTCTGCCTCTACTTCTCTTAACATCACACATTTCGGAGCACACAAATATAATTAACATACGTTGTTTTTTAACGTTTATTTGTCAGCTTTTTGCGCATCCAATTTTGTACGAAATGTTTTCACTTGTTCGTATGTTATAACCTTCTTGTTGCTTTCGTTAGTTCCCGAATATGTTGCTTGTAAAGGACGAGCTGTTACAAAGCAATATTTGCTAATAATTTGCATAATCCTGGAAATTAATTCAAATTAATTTTACGAAAAGGAACTTTCGCTGGTAATTGCTGTTTAATTAAAATCAATAATTATTTAAAGAATTTCAAGATAATAAATATTTATTTTGTATTATAAATTCTTGAATTAATAAATCGAGGGGTTTGTCGAAAGTTTGGAGACTTGGCGATGGAAAATATTAAGCTTGAGCGCAACTGAATTGATAATTCGAAATTTATTAATTTCATAACGCGTAAGAATTTTAAATAAAAATATTTAATATGCTCCCGTCGAGTGGAACGTTTCAGCGAAATTGTATTCAGTTTATGATCGGTATTTGTAGCAAACGGCAAGGTTTTATCAAAATCGGATCATTACAGAGAAACTTTACATATTGAGATTTGTTAAAGTTGCTTGGGTAAGCTTCAGTTTAGTGTATTTCCAACTTGAAATTCTTAAAAAAAAACGACCTTTTTGTTTTAAAGAAAACTCCTGAATATCAAGATTTCAGTTTCGTATAATATCGCTGAGTCTCTAGCCCTTATAAATATATCCTGTTGCAATTTAACAACTCAACTAATTTGATTCGTTTAAAAAGTATATAATTTGAAATAAGTATAAGTCTTGCATTCTCTAGTCTCGTTCAATCATGTCTGATACAATATACTTTTGACACAATTTATCTAGACTTCAAACCAACGGGCGTCGGAACGGTTGCAGGCGACGCAGCGCGATGCCGCTTGCAGTAAAATATGAAACGTTCAATTCTCTGCGGGAAACGTGCGAAACCGTTCCCGCAGAGCTCAAGTTGGCAATTCCGTGAGAGTTTTCCTGGACGTCCAAAATGCACTCGGGATTAAACCAAACAAACTAATAGGTTCTATGGCCGATCGAATGGCGCCGGACCGGTTCCGATCCGTCAATTGGTTCGAACGTTCTAGGTTTTTTTCACTTTTGTTCTGAAGAGAACGAACCCAACTGGCGACCTGGAGCCCTTCAAATAAGTGCGTCCGTGGAAGTGATGCAAAATCAGCAAAAAAATAAATTATTTTCTCTAGCACCAGGTGAACTGGACGTCGCAGGAAGGCGAGCGAAGACTCTAAAAACATGGCGCGGCGACGGCTAGAGGATCCGAAAAAAAATTTAAATCCGACGAAGAATCCGCCCAAGGTAAAAATATCGTTTAAGTTTTCGGTCTGGTGCGTCCGAACCTGGGAGAGTTGAGTCGCGCAAAGGGCACCGCTCGACGGGGATCTCGGTTCTACACCAGAAAAATGTGGAATCCCGTTTTGCGCCGCCGCCACCGCTTTCGTCGGATCGTTTCCGCAAAAACCTAGATTTTCGGGTGGTTTTTGACCCGCTGGAGGGGCGCGGCAGGACGGAGGACGAAACTTGGGGATGCGCAATGTACGGCCGGACATCGCAGTTAAACCAAAAGTTAAGTAACAAAGATCTGCCGCCTCCGGCGGCATAGAAATGTTAAATTTGAACTTTTTAAAACCCTCGTGGATCGGTCCCCCAGCTCAAATTCGGGAAACGCCACATGTGGGTCGTCTCAGAATTGATCGAAATTAGCGATTCCGTCGTAACCCAGCGATTCAGAGAGAACGCTTCTCCACTTGGACCCCAAAATTTTGCATTAAAAAATTGCCTCTCCAAAAAACGTAGTTTTTATGGCATCGCGCCGCCATCTTCAAAGCAATCGGGATTAAACTCCCAAACAAACTAATAGTTTCTATGGCCGATCGAACGGCGCCGATCCGGTTCCGATCCATCAATTGGTTCGGACGTCCTAGGTACCACCGCAAAGCGCCTCTGTTTTTTTTTTCACTTTTTGCAGTTTTTTCACTTCAAACTGCCACAGATTCGCAAAAAGTCGTCTCAGTTAAAAAATTCTTGCCGGAATGGCTGTGGACAAGTGTTCTGAAGAGAACGAACCCAACCGGCGGCATGGAGCCCTTCAAATAAGTGCGCCCGTGGAAGTGATTGCAAAATCGGCAAAAAAAATAAATTATTTTCTCTAGCACCAGGTGAACGGGACGTCGCAGGACGGCAAACGAAGGTTCTAAAAACGTGGCGCGGTGGCCGCTAGAGGATTCGGAAAAAAAATCAGACGAAGATCGAGATCCGACGAAGAATCAAAGGTAAAAATATCGTGATTTAAGTTTTCGGTCTGGTGCCTCCGAACCTAGGGGAGTTGAGTCGCGCACAAGGCACCGCTCGACGGGGAAAAATGTAGAATCCAGTTTTGCGCCGCCGCCACCACTTTTGTCGGGTCGTTTCCGCAAAAACCTCGATTTTCGGGTGGTTTTTGACCCGCTGGAGGGGCGCGGCAGGACGGAGGACGAAACTTGGGGATGCGCAACGTACGGCCGGACATCGCAGTTAAACCAAAAGTTAAGTAACAAAGATCTGCCGCCTCCGGCGGCATAGAAATGTTAAATTTGAACTTTTTAAAACCCTCGTAGAGCGGTCCCCCAGCTGAAACGCCACACGTGGGTCGTCTCAGAATTGATCGAAATTTGCGACTCCGTCCTAACCTAGCGATTCAGGGCGAACGCTTCCCCTCATGGACCCCAAAATCTTGCATTAAAAAAATTACCACTCTCCAAAAACGTAGTTTTTATGGCGTCGCGACGCTATCTTCAAAGCAATCGAGATTAAACTCCCAAACAAACTAATAGGTTCTATGCCCGATCGAACGGCGCCGGTCCGGTTCCTATCCGTCAATTGTTTCGGACGTTATAAGTACCACCGCAAAACGCCTCTGTTTCTTTTCACTTTTTGCACTTTTTTCACTTTAAACTGCCACAGATTCGCAAAAAGTCATCGCAGTTAAAAATTTTTTGCCGGAATGGCTGTGGACAAGTGTTCTGAAGAGAACGAACCCAACCGGCGACATGGAGCCCTTCAAATAAGTCCGTGGAAGTAATTGCAAAATCAGCAAAAAAAAATATTTTCTCTAGCACCAGGTGAACGAGATGTCGCAGGACGGCGAGCGAAGGTCCTTAAAACGTGGCGCGGCAGCGGCTAGAGGATCCGGAAAAAAATGAGCTTCGACGAAGAATGCGACTCAAAGGTAAAAATATCGTGATTTTAGTTTTCAATCTGGTGCGTTCGAACCTGGGGGAGTTAAGTCGTACAAAGCCACCGCTCGACGGGGATCTCGGTTCTACACTAGGAAAATATAGAAGCCCGTTTTGCGTCGCCGCCACCGCTTTCGTCGGGCTGTTTCCGCAAAAACCTCGATTTTCGGGTGGTTTTTGACCCCCTGGAGGGGCGCTGCAGGATGGAGGACGAAACTTGGGTATGTGCAACGTACGGACGGATATTCGCAGTTAAACCATCGAAAGCGCAGTTAAAATACAAAAGATCTGCCGCCTCCGGCGGCATAGAAATTTTGAAATTTTAACTTTTTTGAAACCTCGTGGAGCGGTCCCCCAGCTGAAATTCGGGAAACGCCACACGTCGGTCGTCTCAGAATTGATCGAAATTAGCGATTTCGTCGTAAAATAGCGATTCAGGGAGAACGCTTCCCCACATGGACCCCAAAATTTTGCATTGAAAAAATTGCCACTTTTACGGAGGACGTGAAGAAGATGCCCAGAAAAAATTAAATTCACGCGAGCATTCCTGTAGAAAACCAATCTTTTTCGGCGACGCTGTTCACAATTTTCTGCGAATCCGGGTCCCCCGACTAAAACGCGGCCTGCAGCGGCGCCCGCCGCCCGGGGGCGCCCGTGCATCAGATTCTTGTAGCCAAAGAACAGACGAACGATCCCAAGTACGGCGATTTTCGATGAGACTTCCGGATCTCGTCATTTAGGCGTCCAAAATTGCGATTTTTTTTGCAAAAAAAGTTAGTTTTTGGCACTTGTCAAAAAAATTAAGCATAAATCTCGAAAAGTGAGGTGGCAGTCGGACGTGTGGAGACGTTTCGGCCACGCTGGTCCGGAACCACGTCCGTGCGGCGAAAACTGTCCGAGTTATGGGTGAAAATGTAAAAAACTTGTAAAAACTTGGCCAGCCGCACCCGGAGACGGTAGATGGTTAAAATTACTTTTAGAATTTAATTTAATCTTTTGAAAATCGATTGTGCGAAATTTCGTAAGAATTGAACACTTTGAAGTATTTTTAAAAATCCTTCTCAAAAAACATCTTTTTTGCCCCTTTTAAGTTCAGGGCCCGTTCGTGGGGCCGTTTCAGCAGAAACCTCGATTAGGATAGAGGACGAAGCTTGGGGATGCGCAACGTACGAACGGACATTCGCAGTTAAACCAAAAGTTAAATTCCAAAGATCTGCAGCCTGCAGCGGCATAGAAATGTTAAATTTGAACTTTTTAAAATTCTCGTGGAGCGGTCCGCCAGGTGAAATTCGGGAAACGCCACATGTCGGTTGTCTCAGAATTGATCGAAATTAACGATTCCGTCGTGACCTGGCGATTCAGGGCGAACGCTTATCCACATGGACCCCAAAATTTTCCATTAAAGAAATACTTTTACGGAGGACGCGGAGAAGATGGAAAGGGAAATTAAATTCACGCGAGGATTCCGGTAGAAAACTTCGATACGCGTCCTCAGACACCACTCTCGTCGCTGTGCGACTTTTTTCGGCGAAGCTATTCACAATTTTCTGCGAATCCGGGTCCCCCGACTAAAACGCGGCCTGCAGCGGCTCCCGCCGCCCGGGGGCGGCTGTGCATCAGATTCTTGTAGCCAAAGAACAGACGAACGAACCCACGTACGGCGATTTTTTTTATGAGATTTCCGGATCGCGTCATTTTGGCGTCCAAAAATGCAAAAAAAATGCCAAACGAAATTAACGATTCCGTTGTGACCTGGCGATTCAGGGCGAACGCTTCCCCACATGGACCCCAAAATTTTGCATTAAAAAAAACACTTTTACGGAGGACTCGGAGAAGATGAAAAGGGAAATTATATTCACGCGAGGACTCCGGTAGAAAACTTCGAGACGCGTCCTCAGACCAACCACTCTCGTCGCTGTACGACTTTTTTCGGCGAAGCTATTCACAATTTTCTGCGAATCCGGGTCCCCCGACTAAAACGCGGCCTGCAGCGGCGCCCGCCGCCCGGGGGCGGCTGTGCATCAGATTCTTGTAGCCAAAGAACAGACGAACGACCCCATGTAGGGCGATTTTTTTTATGAGATTTCCGGATCGCGTCATTTTGGCGTCCAAAAATGCAAAAAAAAAATGCCAAACGAAATTAACGATTCCGTTGTGATCTGGCGATTCAGGGCGAAAGCTTCCCCACATGGACCCCAAAATTTTGCATTAATAAAAACACTTTTACGGAGGACGCGGAGAAGATGAAAAGGGAAATTAAATTCACGCGAGGACTCCGGTAGAAAACTTCGAGACGCGTCCTCAGACCAACCATTCTCGTCGCTGTACAACTTTTCTCGGCGAAGCTATTCACAATTTTCTGCGAATCCGGGTCCTCCGCCTAAAACGCGGCCTGGAGCGGCGCCCGCCGCCCGGGGGCGGCTGTGCATCAGATTCTTGTAGCCAAAGAACAGACGAACGACCCCACGTACGGCGATTTTTTTATGAGAATTCCGGATCGCGTCATTTTGGCGTCCAAAAATGTCAAAATTTGTACAAAAAAAGAGTTAGTTTTAAAAAAATTAAATTAAAATGTCGAAAATTGAGGTGACAGTCGAACGTGTGGTGACGTGCCAGACACGTCTGTGCCGGAACAATGTCCGTACGACGAAAACTGTCCGAATTATGGGTGAAAAAGTGAAAAACTTGTAAAATTTTGGCCAGCCACCCCCGGAGACGGTAGATGGTTGAAATTATTTTTAGAATTTAATTTAATCTTTTGCAAATCGATTGTGCGAAATTTCGTAAGAATTAGAATAAGAATAAGAAAAAGAAAAAAAAACTGAAATATTTTTAAATTTTTTTCTAAAAAAACATCTTTTTTACCCCCTTTTTAGTTCAGTGACGGCTAGTTGATGTAATGAATCCACCAACTATTTTTCACTTTTGCAAGCAATTTATGGCTTTTTTTCGGCATCAACGATGCGTTGGGAAAAACTGCAATACTGCAATGTACTCATAACACCAAAGAGGATCTCGACTACGATATGGTCATGCAAAGTTGAAGCCTGCAAAAGTTTATTAATGTCTTGATTGATCCGATGGCAGATTAAGCGATTTAGAAGTTTTATCAATTGAATCTGACATTGCAAATTCGATTGCATTTTTTTAGTCGCTGCGCTCATATTTGATAATTTTTTTAAATATATTAGGCGGCAATATAAATTAGCCTATATGCGGCAATATAAATTAGCCTATAGGCGGCAAATTTGTAAATCCGCCACTGAGTTATAAGCATCTAATCCATGCATTATTTCGGCTATAAGTATCACTGTCGATTATCTGGTCTTTATTGAACAAACGATTAAAACTTATCCTGTACAAGTCCTTGAAAAACTGTGGTTTCTATACCGCAAAATGCCATATTGCTTGCATAGCCGTGCAAATTGTAGAAAAAACTTCCCGATTAATGTATGATATAATATATATGGTATAAGCCTTGTGTCAATATTTATTGACATTCTCATTGTTATAATAGGTATAAGCAACTAAGCCATGCGTTATTTCGGCTATAGGCATCACTGTCGATTATCTGGTCTTTATTGAATAAACGTTAAAAACATGTCAAAACACTTTTACGGAGGACGCGGAGAAGATGAAAAGGAAAATTAAATTCACGCGAGGACTCCGGTAGAATACTTCGAGACGCGTCCTCAGACCAACCACTCTCGTCGCTGTACGACTTTTTTCGGCGAAGCTATTCACAATTTTCTGCGAATCCGGGTCCTCCGCCTAAAACGCGGCCTGCAGCGGCGCCCGCCGCCCGGGGGCGGCTGTGCATCAGATTCTTGTAGCCAAAGAACAGACGAACGACCCCACGTACGGCGATTTTTTTATGAGAATTCCGGATCGCGTCATTTTGGCGTCCAAAAATTTCAAAATTTTTACAAAAAAAAAGTTAGTTTTAAAAAAATTAAATTAAAATGTCGAAAATTGAGTCGAACGTGTGGTGTGGTGACGTGCCGGACAGGCCTGTGCTGGAACAACGTCCGTACGACGAAAACTGTCCGAATTATGGGTGAAAAAGTAAAAAACTTGTAAAATTTTGGCCAGCCACCCCGGAGACGGTAGATGGTTGAAATTATTTTTGAATTTAATTTAATCTTTTGCAAATCGATTGTGCGAAATTCCGTAAGAATTGAACACTTTGAAATATTTTTAAAGTTTTTTCTAAAAAAACATCTTTTTTGCCCGCTTTTTAGTTCAGTGACGGCTCGTTAATTACTTTTTGGTCTAGCGTGCTTTTATCCAGACTTCACTCGTCTGGTCTATGATTGTGCAGCCTTGCCAAGCCTTGTGCCAATATTTATTGACATCCTCACTGTTACAGTAGTTATAACAGTGGCGGATTTCTAAATAGGCTAGGTAGGCTGTAGCCTACGGCGGCAAATTTTCGTAGGCGGCAAATTTTTGTAAGCGGAAAATTTTAAAAATATACAAATTTTTCAAAACAAAATTCTTTTTGCGGCGGCGAGAGCCGCCCGCCACTATAAACAGAGTGTCCAGATTAAATCAATCAAATTCGCACAGTTTCTTATCTCTATACTAGAAACAGAGTGGCGGCGTTCAGCATTTAATGAAAAGACTGTAGAGCACCCCACGTGCTTTACAGTTATTTTCTTTAAATAAAGAAACACTACTTACTGCGTGTGCATTTTAATTATTTAAATTAAAGTTCTACAACGCGTTGTCGCAATCGTCAAAAAGTTATCAAGTCGTGGTCCTACTTTAAGAGGTTCTAAAGAAGTTGTAGGATCATGTCATAATGGTAACTTTTCAATAGCCTAGAACTTCTAGCCGAATTTGATCCGAGGAACGAGTTCATCTTATGGCTCAGAACTACACAGAAGTTATATCTGCCAAAATAAAAGCATCGAAATATTTTTCTATATTTTTTGAATCTACACCAGACATCGCACATGTAGATCAGTTATCATTTGTTCTGAGATATGTTAAATATTGTGGATACCAACAGAGGTATTTCTAACTTTTGTTCCAAATACTGGACACAAATGTGAACATATGTACACAGCAATAACTAACACCTTGGCATCTTTAAACATTAATTTAGAAAACTGTAGAGGTCAGTCGTCTCCAAGCCAGAATCAAAAATGCCAACAAGTTTACAAGTTTATTCTCTTAATTTAGTTGGAACTGCGGTGGCTAGTTGATGTAATGAATTCACCAACTATTTTTCACTTTTGCAAGCAATTTATGGCTTTTTTCGGCATCAACGATGCGTTGGGAAAAACTGCAATACTGCAATGTACTCATAACACCAAAGAGGATCTCGACTACGATATGGTCATGCAAAGATGACGCCTGCAAAAGTTTATTAATGTCTTGATTGATCCGATGGCAGATTAAGTGATTTAGAAGTTTTATCAATTGAATCTGATATTGCAAATTCGATTACATTTTTTTTAGTCGCTGCGCTCATATTTGATAATTTTTTTAAATATATTAGGCGGCAATATAAATTAGCCTATAGGCGGCAAATTTGTAAATCCGCCACTGAGTTATAAGCAACTAATCCATGCATTATTTCGGCTATCGGCATCACTGTGGATTATCTGGTCTTTCTTGAACAAACGTTTTAAACTTATCCTGTACAAGTCCTAGAAAAACTGTGGTTTCTATTCCGCAAAATGCCATATTGCTTGCATAGCCCTGCAAATTGTAGAAAAAATTTCCCGACTAATGTATGATATAATATATATGGTATAAGCCTTGTGTCAATATTTATTGAAATTCTCATTGTTATAATAGGTATAAGCAACTAAGCCATGCGTTATTTCGGCTATAGGCATCACTGTCGATTATCTGTTCTTTATTGAATAAATGTTAAAAACATGTCCTGTGCAAGTCCTTGAAAAAAATACGTTTTCCCGAACAAAAATTTTCTGAAACCGTCCGAGCGATTCCACCCAATCAGAAAAATTATTTACTTTAATAACGCCAAGAAATACACGAAGCTTGAATGAAACGCGTCGATCTTGTTACGCGTCGATCAAATTACTTGCCGGCCACTGTTTGTATTATCAACAGTTTAAAACGCGGCCTGCAGCGGCGCCCGCCGCCCGGGGGCGGCTGTGCATCAGAATCTTGTAGCCAAAGAACAGACGAACGACACCACGTACGGCGATTTTTTTTATGAGATTTCCGGATCGCGTCATTTTGGCGTCCAAAAATGCAAAAAAAATGCCAAACGAAATTAACGATTCCGTTGTGACCTGGCGATTCAGGGCGACCCTTCCCCACATGGACCCCAAAATTTTGCATTAAAAAAAACACTTTTACGGAGGACGCGGAGAAGATGAAAAGGGAAATTAAATTCACGCGAGGACTCCGGTAGAAAACTTCGAGACGCGTCCTCAGACCAACCACTCTCGTCGCTGTACGACTTTTTTCGGCGAAGCTATTCACAATTTTCTGCGAATCCGGGTCCTCCGCCTAAAACGCGGCCTGCAGCGGCGCCCGCCGCCCGGGGGCGGCTGTGCATCAGATTCTTGTAGCCAAAGAACAGACGAACGACCCCACGTACGGCGATTTTTTTATGAGAATTCCGGATCGGGTCATTTTGGCGTACAAAAATGTCAAAATTTTTACAAAAAAAAAGTTATTTTTAAAAAAATTAAATTAAAATGTCGAAAATTGAGGACAGTCGAACGTGTGGTGACGTGCCGGACACGCCTGTGCTGGAACAACGTCCGTACGACGAAAACTGTCCGAATTATGGGTGAAAAAGTAAAAAACTTGTAAAATTTTGGCGAGCCACCCCCGGAGACGATTGATGGTTGAAATTATTTTTGAATTTGATTTAATCTTTTGCAAATCGATTGTGCGAAATTCCGTAAAAATTGAACACTTATAAATATTTTTAAAATTTTTTCTAAAAAAATATCTTTTATGCCCCCTTTTTAGTTCAGTTCAGTTAGGCTCGTTAATTACTTTTTGGTCTAGCGTGCTTTTATCCAGACTTCACTCGTCTGGTCTATGATTGTGCAGTCTTGCCAAGCCTTGTGCCAATATTTATTGACATCCTCACTGTTACAGTAGTTATAACAGTGGCGGATTTCTAAATAGGCTAGCTAGGCTGTAGCCTACGGCGGCAAATTTTCGTAGGCGGCAAATTTTTGTAAGCGGAAAATTTTAAAAATATACAAATTTTTCAAAACAGATTTTTTTTTGCGGCGGCGAGAGCCGCCCGCCAGTATAAACAGAGTGTCCAGATTAAATCAATCAAATTCGCAAAATTTCTTATCTCTATACTTGAAACATAGTGGCGGCGTTCAGCATTTAATGAAAAGACTGTAGAGCACGCCACGTGCTTTACAGTTTTTTCTTTAAATAAACAAACACTACTTACTACGTGTGCAATTTAAATTTTAATTTAATTATTTAAATTAAAGTTCTACAACGCGTTGTCGCAATCGTCAAAAAGTTATCAAGTCATGGTCTTACTTTAAGAGGTTCTAAATAAGTTGTAGGATCATGTCATAGTGGTAACTTTTTAATAGCCTAGAACTTCTAGCCGAATTTGATCCGAGGAACGAGTTCATCTTATGGCTCAGAACTACACAGAAGTTATATCTGCCAAAATAAAAGCAGCGAAATTTTTCTATATTTTTTGAATCTACACCAGATATCGCACATGTAGATCAGTTATCAATTGTTCTGAGATATGTTAAATATTGTGGACACCAACAGAGGTATTTCTAACTTTTGTTCCAAATACTGGACACAAATCTGAACAAATGTACACAGCAATAACTAACACCCTGGCATCTTTAAACATTAATTTAAAAAACTGTAGAGGTCAGTCGTCCCCAAGCCAGAATCAAAAATGCCAACAAGTTTACGGAATTTATACCATGTGCAGCCCATTCTCTTAATTTAGTTGGAACTGCGGCGGCTAGTTGATGTAATGAATCCACCAACTATTTTTCACTTTTGCAAGCAATTTATGGCTTTTTTTCGGCATCAACGATGCGTTGGGAAAAACTGCAATACTGCAATGTACTCATAACACCAAAGAGGATCTCGACTAAGATATGGTCATGCAAAGTTGACGCCTGCAAAAGTTTATTAATGTCTTGATTGATCCGATGGCAGATTAAGCGATTTAGAAGTTTTATCAATTGAATGTGACATTGCAAATTCGATTGCATTTTTTTTAGTCGCTGCACTCATATTTGATATTTTTTTTAAATATATTAGGCGGCAATATAAATTCGCCTATATGCGGCAATATAAATTAGCCTACAGGCGGCAAATTTGTAAATCCGCCACTGAGTTATAAGCAACTAATCCACGCATTATTTCGGCTATAAGATCACTGTCGATTATCTGGTCTTTATTGAACAAACGTTTAAAACTTATCCTGTACAAGTCCTAGAAAAACTGTGGTTTCTATACCGCAAAATGCCATATTGCTTGCATAGCCGTGCAAATTGTAGAAAAAATTTCCCGACTAATGTATGATATAATATATATGGTATAAGCCTTGTGTCAATATTTATTGAAATTCTCATTGTTATAATAGGTATAAGCAACTAAGCCATGCGTTATTTCGGCTATAGGCATCACTGTCGATTATCTGGTCTTTATTGAATAAACGTTAAAAACATGTCCTGTGCAAGTCCTTGAAAAAAATACGTTTTCCCGAACAAAAATTTTCTGAAACCGTCCGAGCGATTCCACCCAATCAGAAAAATTATTTACTTTAATAACGCCAAGAAATACACGAAGCTTGAATGAAACGCGTCGATCTTGCTCAAATTACTTGCCGGCCACTGTTTGTATTGTCAACAATTTGTATTTTTTGTTTGTGTGTTATATCTGATCTTTTCTGGTTTTGTCTGGTCCTCTCTGCACATGTCTAGTTTTGTCTGGTCTTGTATGGTCTCGTCTGGTCTTGTCTGGTCTTGTCTGGTATTGTCTGGTATTGTCTGTTCTTATCTGATCTTGTCTGTTGTTGTCTGATCTTGCCAGGTATAATAGCAATATTTAATATTAACACATTTTTCGTTGAGATCTAACAAAATATCGAAACAAATTTTGAAAAAGCAAAAAAAATCGACTTTCCGATTGAAAATTTACTGAAACCATCCGAGCGATTCCACGCAATCTGAAAAATGATTCACTTAAATAACGGCATTAAATGCACCACGAAGCTTGAATGAAATGTGTCGATCAAAAGTGTTCCAGCTAAAGTTGCTTGCCGACCACTGTTTGTATTGTCAACAGTGTGTAATTGTTATAATTATTAGAATAACATTATTTCGTAACAAGCAATTTGTATTCGAATTAATTATTGTTGATATTCTTATGAAGTATCGTTTCGGCGTTGCTAAGTGATTGTTTGAGTAAATATTATGTATGTGACATATATGAAATAGTTTCAGCAAACCATTTAGAATTTAATGTACGCATAGTTTGGGTGATGTAGCTAAGCAAATTACGGATGTTAATATTAGTGGATGGCTAGGAGATCCTATTTACTTATGTATGCTAATCTCTTAAGGATAAAATTCAATCATGTCACAATCTCCCAAGATCAAGCGGAGGACGCCTTAGGAATATCAAAGATTCCGAATATTACCTGAACCATTAATGCTTTAATTATTATTAATAATTACGTTAGAGTTGCTTTTAATTACTGGTTTCAGTTTGCAGCTTCCAGTTAATTAAAGTGCAAACATCACCTCGAACCTTTACAAAGAAATGCTCAATTATGCAAATAGCAATCATTGCTCGTTTCTTTTTCGATTTCCAATTAATTACAGACGGAGGATATTGAATATCGTTTATTTTTATTGCTCGCGTCCATTATTAAATGTTTGCCAATCTCTCGCTGGCCTACATTATAAATCGACTGCGAATTTATTTATTTTTTAATCCCCCAACAAGAGTGCGTGTGCTCTCGGGATTACTTCTGATCAAATTTTAGCGCTTTTAACGAGCTTTTCCCCACAAATTACACGTATTAAATACATAATGACATTTACCCTAACTAGTCTAAACTAAATAACCAACAAAACAAATTAATTTCACTCTTATTAAACAGATTTATATTGTCTAAAATGTAAACCAATCCAATTCCACTCCATTGGTCTGAATAAAATAAAAGATTAATGTAATGAATAGGAAGGACGGAATGGAGAGAAAGAAGATTTTGGTGAACCTGAACCGTCGGCGCATCGTATTCAAATAGTTGATCGTGGATTACAATCCAAACGACATTTTTAATGCAGGTCGCCTCTTTTCACCAGCCGACAGATGCGAAAGGATCTCGTAAAGAAAAAGTTGTAAAAAAAAACCGCTAGTTGAAAAGTTTCTTAGAACAAAGATTTTTTTGTTATCTACCGAACAAAAACACGGCATTATGAAAGTATAATTTATTTAATGGAATATAGTTATAAATTAAAGTAATAATTTTGTGTTAAGTCGTAAATTTGTTAAGGTTGAATATTAGTTAACCTAGAGCGGTAACAGCTGCAAGGGTCGTTTGGATGGAGGGGCTCCGAGATGAGAGTATGTAACGTGTCGGTGGCAATAGTTTTGGCCTAAAAGGAATTCACTTTCAACCCTGTTCCAGCTACTTAAAATATATTAATATCTATCATCTGCAAGACGCTGCTACTATGGTTTTAGTGATATTAATGGTTAACATCCTACAATTTATACATCATTTATTTCCTAACTCAATCTCATATCATAATTTGGATTAACAAGCTCACTACATAAATTAATGATATCAACTTTCTCTTTGTGGAAGCTCCTCTTTATGAAATTGATTAAACCAGGGCTGCTCCTGGCACGAACGCAGAAGAAAAAGAAAGTTAAGCGTTAGTAAGGGCTTCGATCTTGTTTTTACATCAAGGAAGTTAATAACACAAAAACTACCCTGGATAAAACTGTACCGACCCGACTGGGAATTTTAGTTTTTATTAAGATCGAATCAGGCTGAATTCCCTGTTTCGCCTAAAGGACGCAACTGTAACAGGCCATCATCTCATTTGTAAGGCCTTTCCGTCTCCCTGCATAATTAGGAGAGCCTGAACGGAAGCCGCACTAGCATATTATCACCACAACGTAGTCTAGTCTGGTCCGAGTTCGGCTTCCTCTTTAGGTAGAAGTTTTCTTTAGGTGGAAAGCAGTCTCGGATGTGACTACCGCAACCTAATCTGGTCTCAACTCGGCTTTCTCTTTAAGCGACACTTTTGAAACCACAGTCGCATGTGACGATCCCGATCTAATTTAACTTGCTTTTGACACAGCAGTTCGGAAACTATACGTGCATGCGTTAACTGTAACTTAGGCCTATTGTCCACGTAGCTGCACGCAATACGCACGACATCGTCATTTTACACGTTTGTGCAGCTGGCTTGCATTTTGCGTAGAAACGGACGAAAGTGTGTCCACGGTGCGGCATCGTCGCATTTGCGTATCGTCAGGCGTTCGTCATGCGACTTCGTGCTGCAGCCTGCCACTACAAAAGCGAGACGCAAAAACATTTGTAGGGACTAGAGCAGGGGTTCCCAAAGTTTTTCTAAGGCGGGCCAATTTATTATTATCGAATTTTTTTGGAGGGCCAAAAAAAACGGAATAAAATCAATAACCACGATTTTGAAAAATCGGAAAAAAATCGGAATAAAATCAATAACCACTATTTTGAAAAATCGGAAAAAAATCGGAATAAAATCAATAACCAACGAACCATTTTTTTTTATTAGTATAAAAAAAAGTTTAAATTAGTATAAAAAAGTTTTTTTCGCAAATATAATATGTGCTCTCAAATAATGGAAACATTTCTTGAGCATGTTTTCCTATTTCGGATAATTCACGCATGATAATTCTTTATAAAAATGAATTGTTCCGATAAGAATTCTTGGCATCCATATTTTCATGAAATTCTGTCAATTAAAATTGCATGTCATAAATGATTAACAGTTCCGTATCTATATGAGACTACTATATTATATTTTTGTACAAATATGTAATAACTAGACTAGACATACTAAAATATTTTTTAAGCTCTGTAAGAATTTTAAAACAATATGAAAATATTTTATTTTATCTTATTTTTGATATTTATTATTTATTTTACTATTTACTTATTTATTTTTTAATAAAAATATAATATATCGTATCGATATCGCGGGCCGCATTCTCGGGCTATGTGGGCCGCATTTGTCCCGCGGGCCGCACTTTGGGAACCCCTGGACTAGAGAGTATGTTTTCCCGGATATTTTTTCCCGGGAAATATAATTTTATTTTCCCGGGCATAACGGGAAGTTCAATAATTAATGAAACGAAACAAAAATTATAATTCAATAAAATACAAACGCATTAACAACAAAAACATTAAAGAAGCAAAACAAAACATTAAACAACAAAAATTAAATTCAAATTGTATAGTATACAAAACCTGAAAAAACTTAAAGAAAGAATTAAAAAAAATCTCTATTGGAATCTTGGAAAATCCGTCCAAGAACTTTTTTGTAACCGTTTTTAAACCGTTTTGTAGTTTGCGTAACAAATGTATGACGACTGCGTGGACGTATCTAAGATGCAAATGACGCCTTTCGTCATTTTTCCAATTTTGCAATTTTGAATGCATTAGTCAAATGTAGGGTTTTTCGGGTCCGAGTACCCGGACCCGGACTCGACGAGTCCAAGGGTAAATACCCGGTACCCGATACTCGTTCTAAGACTCGACGAGTCTCGGGTCTTGAATGTTTGGCATTGTCTAGTTAACAGGGGTCTCCAAACTTTCCAGCCTTAGGGCCATACTGATTACTCCAGTAAGTTCCGAGGGCCAAAACCATATTATCATTGTTGCCGGTGGTAAAAAGTGAAATAGTCCACTGATGAAAAAAAACCTCCGAAAAAGTACGCAACGTTTAAAAAAGGCTGCAAATCAGACTAAAGTCCGCAAAACGGCAACACTGCATATTATTAATTTTCCTGTCATTATCTGTAATTTCTAGATTAGTCGTAGAGTACGAGCCATGAGGAGTAACGTGACACGACATCTGGTGGACACAAGCGGAAATAGGTAGTACCTTCTATCGCTAACAGATGGCGCTAATAGCACGTACAGAATAATCTCGTTGGTTCGAGAAAGTTCTGGTGTCTTCCACTCACTTCTAGATGGCAGTAATTGGAATATATAAGAAGACTAGTGGCGCAACCACAAGTCAGTTCCTATGACACTGTTGTGAAATAAAATAGTGCGTACCTCCTTAAAACCTTGTTTGTGCGTGTTTAAGTTCAATACATCTTTGTAACAGTATTTTGATTTGAATTGTTGCTTTTGTGTGTGATTTAGCAGTATGGAAAAGAAGGGAAAAATTGATAGTGAATGCAGAAAATTCAAAGATCAGTGGAACATTCAGTATTTCGTAATTGAGTCCAGTAACATGTTTGATTTGCAATGAAAGCATAGCCGTTCTCAAGGAATATAACATTAAACGTCATTATGAAATAAAACATTTTCAAAATTACTCAAAATATACAGAAAGTTTGCGGACAGAAAAAACCTAACCTAACCTAACTAAGCTAGGCCCCGTCGATCCTGCTACGGACCAAAAACTACTAGGCAAATTGTAGAAAAAAATAATTTAACAATACGTGGTGAAACATATTACATGAATTGTTTTATATTTTTTGAATTGTTTAATATCCTATTTGAATATTTATATAAATTGTGCCACTATTTTATTCTTTATATATATATATATATATATGTGTATATATATATTTATATATATATATATATATATATATATATATATTATTTTTTTATTTTTTTCTACAATTTGCCTAGTAGTTTTTGGTCCGTAGCAGGATCGACGGGGCCTAGCTTAGTTAGGGGCATACGCCGCGCAGAGTCTGGCATTGAGTCTGAGAGAGACAGATATAGAGCGGCGACACAAACGAAAAAGCCGCTGAAAAGAAAAGCCGCCTCTTTTGATTGAGTCATGCAATTACTTATACACCAATACGTCGCTTTGCGTCGTTTCGTTTTGCGTTTTTTCGTCGCTGCTGAATTAGTACTAATTTTCACTGTGCGTCGTTAGATTTTCGAAGTTGCGATGTTTTGGGTTCGGGTCTTTAAATTTTTCTCTAAAAGATGGCACGAAATTTGTTTCTAATTGCGCCATGCCATCAAAACTCGGGGATTCCCCTTTCTAACTGAAAATCAACGCGATTTTAATACAGTTTTATTTTCACTTTGTTTTGCTAATTTTGGAGTTCAGTTTCTGCTTTTTGTAACGTTTCAATTATTGTGTTGTGCTTTTTTTTAAAGAGAATAATAAGTTTTTATAAATTATTACTGGTTGTTTCTGGTTACAAAGAAGGTAAATATTTTTCCAATTTATTTATTGGCAGAGTAATATTTTTTTTTTACATAGACTTGTAATTTTTTTAGCCAAATGAGTGGAAAGGGCGTTGTTGGTAGAATTACCAAAAATTAAAAAAAAAACTATCAGCTTGTAGACAAAAGTAAATATTCTGCGACCATTTAGTAAGGGAGAGAAGGCTGTGGAGATAGCAAAGGTTCTTGGTCTGGCTGCAACAACTGTCAGAACTATTAGAGATCGAGATAAAATAAGAGAGGCTGCAAAATCTGCAACATCATTAGATGCTAAAACTGATGACCCGTAAAAGGAGTGCTTTGATGATCAAAATGGACTCCTTGCATTCTATTTGGATTGAACATCAAGTTGCGCAGAGAATACCATTAAGTAAAATGGTAATTCAGACGAAAGCAAAAAGCTTATTTGATGACATACAAAGTAAAGCAATTTCCAACTATAATGCTAGTGGTAGTAATACAGACAAGAATGAAACATTTGAAGCTAGTCGGGGCTGGTTTGAGAGATTCAAGGTTCGAGCAAATCTGATATAACTGCTGATATAACTGCTGCAGAACGCTACCCGACTGAGTTAAAAGCGTTAATTCATGAACGTGGCTATGATCCGAAACAAGTCTTTAATGTTGAGGAGACTGGGTTATTTTGGAAACGTCTACCTAACAGAACTTTCATATCTAAAACAGAAAATCTGCGCCAGGATTTAAAGCTAGCAAGGATAGACTGACTCTTCTGCTTGGTGGTAATGCAAATGGTGATTTCAAATTTAAACCATTTCTCATTTATCAATTAGAAAATCCAAGAGCTATGAAAGGTTCTTCAAAGAATCTGCTTCCTGTCCATTGGCGAGCAAACAAAAAAGCATGGATGACAGCATCATTATTTCAAAACTGGGTTTCAACTTGTGCTATTCCAGAAATTAAAGCTTATTGCAACAAGGATAACTTAAACTTCATGGCTTTGGTCCTAGTAGACAATGCTCCTGGCCACCCAGTTTATGTTGATGAGTTGTCAGAAAACGTGAAATTTGTATTTTTGCCGCCTAATACGGCATCAGTTATTCAGCCGATGAATCAGGGAGTAATATCGACTTTTAAAAGTTATTACCTTCGACAAACATTTAAACTTCTTTTAAGTGAGACTGATGGACAATATAAGCCTACCATGCTAGAGTTTTGGAAAAAGTTCATCATTATGAAAGCCATAGAAATTATTTCCGATTCGTGGGAGGAGGTTAAACCATCTTGCATGAATGGTGTTTGGCGCAAAATATGGCCTGAATGTGTTCACAGAATATGCGCTGCAGAAGTTGATGGTACACCAGCTGTTCGTCAATATATTGCAACTGGAATTGCAATTTGCTAATGAAGATGACAGTGACGTTCAATAAAAATCTCCGAAGAACAAAATTTAACCTCCAAACAAATTTCCAAAGCGATGTGATTGATTGACGAAGCTATGAAGATTTTTTTAAAAAACGATCCTGACAGCGGAAGGAGTTTTAAAGTGTCCCAGGCGGTAGCTACGAATATCAATTGCTACAAGGAAATTTATTTTACATTGAAAAAAAGCTGTTCAGCAAACATTGGACCAATTTTTTGTGAAAGAAAGCCGACTTACGACAACAGTCACTATGGACTCATCAGACAGTGATTAAGTTTTATTTTGTTTTTATAAATTAATTTAATATTTTATTTTGTTTTAATTGAATTTGTTAGTTTTTGTTTGTGTATGTATGTAATAAAATTTTATATTATTTTTGTTTTTTAAATGTTTACTTTGTTCAATTTTCTTTTTAAAAAGTAGTATTTTCGTAACCCTGGAACCAATCTTCGATCTTTACATGGTTTGCTATAGAAAATCATAATTCACTTTGCGTCGTTTCAATTTGCATCGTGTTTTTTTGGAACGTAACCACGACGCAAAGTGAGGTATTGGTGTATGTACTAATTTTTCTTCCCTTGTATGCTATAGAGGGAAAAATAAAAAGTTCAGTGATCCGAATAACAGAAATTATTGTATGATTTTGGAACTGTTAGCTGAATTCGATGCTTTTTTAGCGAGTCATGTTGAATATCTAACAATAAGACTAAGATTTTTACGTTTTCGACACAACGCTGGCAAAAGTTAATGACTGAAATTGGGAAAGAGAAAACGCTAGTAAATTTGACACGTTGGTCAGCTAGAGAGCAGGCATGTAGAAGTTTATTGGCACGAAGTTCTTAAAATTTTGGAATGAAAAGTTGCTAAAAAAACATCACATGATTAATGGACGACCCTTTACGTTTGATTTTAGTACAAATAAATCTACAATATAATACTTCATCAATAACCATAGAAAAATAAAATTATTTTCCACTTGAAGAAAAAAATAAAATAAATAAAAACCGACTTTCGGTTTTTTTGAAAAAACCCGGTTTTAAGGTTTCATAAATTTTAACAGAAAACCCAGTTAACCGGGTTCGGTTTTAACCGGTTTGGATGCCCTAATGTAGAACATGCCGGCGCCCTCTGGTAACATTATCCTATTAAACAGTGGCCAATCCTTCCACCACCGGTAATCACCGGCGGCCAAACAGTGTAATAATGAAGCTCCATTTGATTTACATTGGTCTTGTATATGTAGAACATGCTGGCGCTGTCACTGTCCCATCAGACAGTGGCTAATCCTTCCACCACCGGTAATCAACGGTGACCAAAAAGTATAATAATGAAGCTCCATTTGATTTACATTGGACTTTTACGCACGATTTGCATACTTTTACACACGATTATAATAAAAGCATCCTTCACATACAATAATATACTTATTAATGTGTTCATTGGGGGGTCACGGAAGGAGCCTCCACGCGTGCATGTTTTCCTGTATATGTAGAACATGCCGGCTCCCCCTGGTAACACAGTCCCATCAGACAGTGGCCAATTCTTCCATCACCGGTAATTACCGATGGCCTAAAAGTGTAATAATTATATTCCACTTGATTTACATTGGACTTTTACGCACGATTTGCATACTTTTACACACGATTATAATAAAAGCATCCTTCACATACAATAATATACTTATTAATGTGTTCATTGGGGGGTCACGGAAGGAGCCTCCACGCGTGCATTTTTTCCTGTATATGTAGAACATGCCGGCGCCCCCTGGTAACACAGTCCCATCAGACAGTGGCCAATCCTTCCATCACTGGTAATTACCGATGGCCTAAAAGTGTAATAATGAAATTCCATTTGATTTACATTGGACTTTTACGCACGATTTGGATACTTTTACACACGATTATAATAAAAGCATCCTTCACATACAATAATATACTTATTAATGTGTTCATTGGGGGGCACGGAAGGAGCCTCCAGGCGTGCATTTTCTCCTGTATATGTAGAACATGCCGGCGCCCCCTGGTAACACTGTCCTATTAGACAGTGGCCAATCCTTCCACCACCGGTAATCACCGGACACGATCATCAGACAGTGGCTAATCCTTCCACCACCGGTAATCACCGGACACGATCATCAGAGAGTGGCCAATCCTTCCACCATCAGTAATCACCAGACACGAAAAAGTAAAGTAATAGTAATGTGTTCATTTTGGTGTGTGAGTAGATAAAATATATTGGTAACATAACGCTCATTAAATGCATTAGTTTAATGAATCAACATTAATAGCAACGAGCATCGCATCCGTAAAAAAGCTCCAAATTGCACGACGCAAGATGGAAAGATCGATGCTCGGCGTGTCGTACGAGACAATATCAAAAACTACGCCGAGCAACAGGAGTCACATATGTGGTAGTGCGCATTGCAAGGTTAAAATGGAACTGGGCCGGGCACGTGACCCAAATGTTAGATGGGAGATGGAGCAGGAGACTACTGGAGTGGAGACCAAGGGCAGATAGGCGAAACAGAGGAAGACACATGATATCAACAGTGTAAAAATGACTTTTCTAAGAGCAATCGAATTTTTCAAACCTAACTTTGGTAAGACTTTGGTTATCTATAACAGGTTGAACTCTGGAATTCCAAAGACATGCCTAAATTAGGACAATCGCTTGAGTTTCCTCATCTTCTCTTCTCTCTGTACCGATCCAGTTCGGATGTTGGCGATCATGATGGCTATTCCTGTCCTGTTAATGGCGGTGCGGATCAGTTCAGCTGAAGACAAACTAAACCAGCATCTAAGGTTTTCAAACTAAGATATTCGTCTTCTTCCAGGTCCTCTTTTTCTGTTAATTCCCTTGAAGTATTTTTTGATTCTCTTTGAATCCCTTGAAGTATTTTTTGGAGTAGATCGTATCTCTTTGTATTTTGCATGATATGTCCTAGATTTTGCAACTTTCGGCAAATCAATTTAATTTAGGTGCTGTGTTCATTCTTCTCATTACTTCTTTGCTTTTCATTCTCTTGATCCAAGTTTTTCTCAAGATCCGTCTATAAAGCCACAATTCAAGCTTCTTCCTTCATGTGTTTTTATTTAAGGTCCTTGTCTCTACACCATGTAGGAGAACAGAATATACATAGCAGTGCAAAAGTCTGATTTTTGTTCTTAAAGTTATGTTGTGGCTTTTGAAGAGAGCACTCATTTTCTGAAATATAGTTCGGAAACATACCGGATGTTCGCGCCAATTTTAATAAATCTGTATTTTTAATTTAACATTTGAATCGATTTCGGCACCGATCAACAGAAGGGGAAAGGTGTATCGACCTGGGCCGAAATCGCGCGATTTATCAATTAATTTCGTCTCGAATATATAGATTTGCGGCAGTACGCTTTGAATGTGCGAAGCGTGTAAAACGAAATCGAAGCGTGAAGCAAAGTTCGACCGGCACGTGCACGCGTTATTCAGTTCAGCGTTTCAAGTCAAATTAACCGAGGGTGTTATTAACCGAGGGTCAAATTAACCGAGCCCAAATGGCTGAAGCGGCATCCAACGTCTGGAAGACAACAATTTTAAGGGAATCCCTCCACTTACTATCCCCATTTCCTCCCTTAAAAAAGGCGCCGGAAGGACGATCACACTTGGCGGAGACGCGAGTAGCCCTAACAGGTAAGTGAATAGACCAGCCCTGTATTTTGATTGAAAATTTTGATTTTCGTGAGACACGGTCCAAACACCGGATGTGGTTTAATCTCATTCCATTTTCCTTCTTCAGTTTTCTACTTCTCTGAATATGAATTCTGAATACAGTATAATCTTGATAATCCGGCACATATGGGACCAGACAAAAAGAAGACCAAAAAATTCCGGATTATCAAGATTAAAACAAAACAATAACAATTTTACATATTTTAAACGCGTCACCGTTTGCTACATTTCGCCGACTTCAAACATTCAAGTAATCGTTAGCTTCAGGAACAAATTAGGCTGAGGATTTCTTCATCAGAAAAAGAATGAAAATTTTCTCGTCTTGCTTTACTTGCTTGTGCCTTTTAGCCAAGCTATGTCATTCTTTGTCAGCGTAACACCAAGCTTTAACGTGCCACCGGAGTTAGCTTGGTTAGAATCGCGAATCAAGTTTTTAGAGTTTAAGGGTGTCCGTTTTGACTTATTTCAGCCTTGCGCGAGGTTTATATCCGACGCGTGACAGCGGAAAGAAAACACACGTGTTTCACCAGAGCGCCGGATTACTGAACGTACCGGATAATCCAGATTATACTGTATTTTTTAAATAGTATACGTGATAAGATACATCCTTGTCTTACTCCTCTGAAAATTTTGACTGCTTCGGTGCGTTCTTCACCAACACGGAATCCCGCTGTCTGATTCCATTACAGGTTCTTGATAATTTGCAAATCTCTTTTCCAATATTTCTCAAAATCTCCATCAATTTGTCATGTTTTACGCTGTCAAACGCCTTCTGTAATCTTTTAAGGCCAGCAAAGGCAAGCTAGGCATGCAAATACATTTTTATTTACATCTATACATCTCTGAAACAGTACTTGCACCCGAAACAGTACTTGAGAAGCCTAAACAAGGCTTCTCTCGTACCAAATTCATTAACAAACCCTAAAAAACAAACATTAACAAAGCCCTAGGATTAGGGGCTATCTTGTTCTTCACTTAGTGTTCGCGCCAATTTTAATAAATCTATATTTTAATTCGAAATTCAAATCGATTTCGGCATCGATTAAAAGAAGGGGAAAGGTGTATCGACCTGGGCCGAAATCTCGCGATTTATTAATTACGCCGCGAATTTATATATTTCCGGTAGTATGCTTCGAGTGATAGAAGCGAAAAGACACGGGTTGAAGCGCGAACCCAGGGCAATCGACACGTGCACGCAGTTTTAGTTTCCAGTTAATAATCACGAGCCAAAGGGCTGCAGCGACCACAAACGTCTGGAAGACAACGATTTTAAGGGAATCCCTCCACCTATTATCCTTGTTTCCTCCCTTGAAATAGGCGCAGGAAGGACGCAGGTATGGTCCACACGGGGCGGAGACGCGAGCAACCCTAAAAGGTAAGTGATCGGACCCGCCCTTTTGAAATTAGCCAAATTTGATTTTCGTGAGATACGGGCCAAACACTTAATCTGTATATTCTTCTATGTATCGCATCAAAAAACACATTCAAGAGTTGGCTCATCAAGCTTATCGTACGATAATCTCCTCATTGTTTTGCATTTGGCTTTTTGGGCAGAGTAATGAACTCTGAAACTGAGTTCAGCCACTCCAATGGAATGTTTCCAAATACATAAATTTGAATGAAAATTTGGGTCAACCATTTTACAAGATTTTCGTCAATAAATTTAAAGAACTCTGCTTCAACTTTATCCGGTCTTACTGTCTTTCCGTTTCCTCATAACAATCTTGTTTGGAATCTTTTCGGCATGCCGTGTATCGGCTTTCCTAATTAGAATTGGACAAGGTTAGGTTAGGTTAGATCAGCTTTGCCACAATTCGGAAGGGGTTATTAGGCCCAAAATGATCTTTTGGTATGCCGCACGGCATTCTTACGATAAGCGTACACCAAAACCGATTTTGTCTGCCGATGGCGGACAGAACTACCCGGACGAGTAACTCGGACGTATATGTCCTTCAACAGTGTTGCCGTGCCGACAACACTTGTGCCGACATTGGACGTTGCCGGTATTCTGCATTTGACTGTTTTCAGTGTTGTTTAACAAAGTGAAAACGCGTTTTTAAAATGGAGGAATTCAATATCCATAGTCGTTTAGGTAGATAACAACAAAATTTAACTATAAATACACTCAATTTGCAGTGTAGACGCCGGCAGACTGGCGAGAAATCCCAACAAGTTCGGACTCGACGTTGATCGGCCATTTTTGGGCGTCATCGGACGATGACGGTCGTGTTTGTGTACGCGCCCTCATTTTTTAACAAGTGTTTGATTCAATCGTCCGAGTTCGGCCGTCGTCGCCCGAGCAAGCTTCGGCCGACGATTAGGTGTACGCGAGCCATTATTCGTGATATTTCAATTCAGTGTAAGTAAATATAGACCAAATGCCGCCTGCTGCAGCTCAACATGCAAGGCAAGATCAATAGTAATAGAGGACCGGGGAGAAGACGAATCTCATCGTTGGGGAACCTTAGACAGTGGTATGGAAAGACATGACATGAGATGACGGTCGTGTTTGTGTACGCGCTCTCTTTGATTTACAAGTGTTTGATTCAATCGTCCGAGTTCGGCCGTCGTCGCCCGAGCAAACTTCGGCCGACGATTAGGTGTACGCGAGCCATTATTCGTGATACTTCAATTCAGTGTAAGTATAAATAGACCAAATACTGCCTACTGCAGCTCAACATGCAAGGCAAGATCAATAGTAATAGAGGACCGGGGAGAAGACGAACCTCATTGTTCGGGTACCTTAGACAGTGGTATGGAAAGACATCAGTCGAGTTGTTCCGTGCTGCTGTCAATAAAGTTATTATAGCGGGGATGATCGCCAATATTAAGAAGAAGAAATAAGAAGAAGAATGAATAGACCTTTTTACGGTTAATTAAGCGCATGTGCGTCGGCAATGTTTAAAAGGCGGGATATGAAAGTTTCGGGCACATTTTGTTATTTTCACTGGTTATACGCCAAAAAATTTCTGGCACTTTTTTGAAGTACAAGGCGAAAATCGACGCTTGCGGAGGAAAAAAATTCAAATATGAAGGTTACTACCACATAATGGTCGCAATCATCCTATTTATTAGCATGACCTTACGTTTGTAAATTTTTGGTTTAATAAGAAATTCTTTCGTTTTAAATATTTGAAACGATTAACCGCTTATAGATTTTCGTATTATTGGTAGTAGGAATTCACGATAATTGTTTTGTTGGGATGTCAAGGAATCAAATTCGTAAGTAAACAGAATTTAACACCACCGCAGTTCCTTAATTGGGGAATTCAATTTTTAAAATATCGATATTCTTGTTATTGCGGATTTAACTGGTGTAACTCTTAAGCTGAAGCACCCGGAGCCACTTGAACTATTGCCAGCACAACTTCGCGGATCTTAATTAAATTAACGGAATTTTTTTTTTGGCTCAACTTGGGAAGTTTGAAGGACATAAAACGAAAAGGAGGAAATAAAATCGATGGACGCGAGGACGGATGCGACCGTTTTCCGAAAGCTGGAATTTTAAGAAGCTCTTCAATTACAAGGAACGAGCGCGGGAATTCATTAGTCTCCGTTAAAATAATATTTTTTTGATGGATTTCCGCCGGAATTCTGACTTCTGTGAATTAATTATGATGGAAA
The DNA here is from genome assembly GCA_944588485.1 of Phosphuga atrata. NCBI lineage: Eukaryota > Metazoa > Arthropoda > Insecta > Coleoptera > Silphidae > Phosphuga > Phosphuga atrata. Next base: position 19,602,623 of record OX155907.1, on the reverse strand, counting down.
GTTTTTGTTTTCTTCTAAATATACGGACACAATCGCATTGTTTCGGGAGTACAGCCCTTGTCTGTACTCCCTTTTGCAAATACTTTTTTTTAATAAACACCCGGCCACTTTAATTAAACTTCGCTTTATTATTTCCACTTAATTATTCATTTTGTAATCCAACAAAATACTGCTGGGATAAAAAAAGTGAAAAATATACGGTGACACGTTATGCATTTCTTTTCAATTTGTTTACAGCAAAATGTAAACATGTTACTACTTGAAATCTTAATTTACATTCGGAAACTCCAGACGCTTTAATACGATTGCACTTGGATTGTTAGTCATTTCAAACTTGAACAAAACTTTTTTCTGGAATATACGTATCATTCGGTACAAGGACACTAAACGTTACTAATTTCGCGTACAAATGAAAAATTAATTATTCGAAACTTGAATGCTTACTACTTTCAAGGAAATTATATTCGTTCCCTTTTATATTTCCAACATAAAAAAAAAACTTCAAAAGCATTTTGTACACTGTAATTATGACATATGTTACGCGACTCTCTACTCGCTTTATTTTCACTGCAACTGCAAGTATCATACACAGTTTTAATCTGCATTTAATTTATAATGATTTTTAAAAAGATTCAATCAATTTAGATTATTTTGGAACAAGTTTTGGATAAAAATCCGAAAGTACGCTATTTTGGGCCCTTTTATTATCGGTCGTTTCAAGGTTACGTTTCACCAAAACAGAAAAAAAATATTAGTTGTTTGTTCTATACAAATTTCGCGACTTTTGATGTATTACATGTCAATATCCACGACATGTAAAAAATCGCGAATTCGAAGAAGGGGTTTAAAAAAAATCGCCTGATTTTTACATATTGTATATCAAAACACGTAGAATTTTACACAGATTACGCTTATATAAACAATTGTGCAATTTAGTTTACAATAGGTCAGAAAATTTGAAAAAAACTAACCAATTTTCAACCGCCTAAAAACAACTTGTTAATTTAAAGCGATGCACAGTGATCTGAATCTGAAAATAGTTGACTGAATCCAAAAATCGAAAAAATCATAGTCACCGAATGAATCTTGTAAAGGATACTTTGATGTGTGTTATTCTAAAAGAAAAGTGGGAATATCTTTTTTCCCTGAGACGCTACACTCGTTCAAAGTTACCCTTGTCGGCATAGCGCGAGCACGTGTAGCGGCTCCGAAATATAATTGTTTATTCTAGTGCGTGTAACTTTTTACTAGTGTCCCTTTTAATTTCTGTTTGATGGACGGTGTTAAGGAAGGTATGTAGAATTTTTACATAAATAACGTTTTCATTAATTTATACTCGCTTGTGTTAGAAATCATGTCAAAAATGTGTCTACATGATGGTTTTTCTTGTAAAAAAAATCCGTAAATTAACAAAAAAGTTATCACCGCAGAGGGGCTGAAGAAGTTGAGATATAGAACATATAGATTACGATGTTTTGAAATAGAATCTTCAAGAAAATTCTGCCTATATCTGCCCGTGTACGTTTGAGATTAGAAATACGAAGCGCCGACCGGAATGGCGACGCGCCTGGCAAACTGTTTCTTAGTTTATAATTTACACTGTTGGGGTGCGACTACCTGCTATTATAAGATTTGTTTGATAATTTTCATATTTATATATATATATATATATATATATATATATATATATATATATATATGTATATATATATATATATATATATATATATATATATATATATATATATATATATATATATATATATATATATATATGTATATATATATATATATATATATATATATATATATAATAAATTTTATTAAATCAAATCATATCAAATCAAATAAAATCAATCTGTTTGAGATAATTAATAATTTTGTCTGGTGTTGGTGGAGATTGGAATGAATTATAGACACGTGCCGAAACAATAAAACTTTTAATTCTTTCACTACTTTAAATACACTAGAATGGCAAAGTAAACTTAACACTAAGAACAAATTATTAAATATAGTCAAGAAAAACACTGTGGAATTACAAACGAGCACTACGCACAAGAATCTATGATAAACTGTTTAAAGGAAAAGATGTCTGTATTTAATGTTCTCAAACCGAGAACATTAGTAAATTTTTTTAGTAAATTTTTGTTAGTAAATGACGCTCGTGATGTTGAAACAAAAGTATCAAATTAGTTGAAATAAAATACAAAGTAGAGCCACTTCCTGGACAAAAATGTAAGTGTCATTGGTTGCCTAACAAGTTAGTCTTTTTCAAACACAATCAAATAAATCAAATTAAATTAAAATACCCTTATATACATATTTCCATGATATTCCAAGCAATTTTTAAAAAAGTGTTCGCCCATCTTGGATCCGCCATTATAATTTATTTAATTAAACAATGAAATTCATAATCAGTGAACTCTAATAATAACACTTATATACCAAATTATATGAAATTTTGATTAATTTTTAATGAAGCAGTCGGCTATATTGGATCCGCCCTTTCGAATTTTAAAATTATTCCATGAAATTCGTTATCAGTGACCTCGAAAACCCTCATATACGAATATATATGAAAGCCGATCAAATTTTACTGTAGTGGTCGGCCATATTGGATCCGCCATTTAGAATTTTATTATTATATAATGAAATTCGTATTCAGTGAACTTGAAAACCCTTATAAAACAATTTATATAAAATTTCGATAAAACTTTAATGAAGTGGTCGGCCATATGGGATCCGCCATTTGAATTATAATATTATACTGTCAACTACGTATTCAGTGAACTCGAAAACACTTGTATACCAATTTATATGAAATTTGGATCAATTTTTAATGAAGTAGTCGGCCATATTGGATCCGCCCTTTCGAATTTTAAAATTATACCATGCAATTCGTTATCAGTGACCTCGAAAACCCTCATATGCGAATTTATATGAAATTCCGATCGAATTTTAATGAAGTACTCGGCCACATTGGATCCGTCATTTGAATTTTAAAATTATACTATGACATTCGTAATCAGCGGCCTGGAAAACCCCTATATACCAATTCACGTTTAAATCTGAAACGTCTTTCTATTTTTGGTTAACTTTTCTGAAATCCAGACTACTGTGCGATGTCTTAAAAAGGAATAAAAGCAGCAGAATTAGTTTTATATTTTCTGAAAGCTTAAGGAAGCCTTAAAATTTTGATGTATAATGTATTAATATTGTTCCGCACAATAAGATTAGCTAGACGGTTTAAAAACAACTTCGAAATTTAGAAAATTTGTCAGCAACAAGCAATAACTTTAAAACCAACAACTCGATTACTTTGAAACTTATTAATGTTTTAACTTGATTCATAAGTTATAAGTGAGCAAAGTTTGAATAAAATCCATACGAAAATAAGCTGATTTTATCCAGAACTAATATCTTCAGTAATCTTACAAACTTAATACAGTGGAAACGCAGCCTGTATATAAATGTATTCAACCTTTCCGGAGCTCTATAACAATTACTGTGTCTTTTTAGGACTACCAAAACCAATCTGATGTGAAATTTGTTAGTTATTTAATAGCTTCCAGTTAGGTTTAACCGGTTTTCGAATTCCAGATTTGCAAGACAAGACAAATCTTCAAAATCGCTTCTACAAACAATTGTTAAAAACTTGTTAAAAATCTAAAAAATTGCATTGTTCGTAGCTCTATAATAAACTTAATCTAAATAGAAATAAATAATCTTAAAAACCACGTTATTTATACCACGTTATAGTACTTGGTAGTCACATGAAAGTGTACTCGGGCTAGTAATAACATGCAAATGTCTGTTGTATAATTCAATATCCTGCGTAGTATTAGCCAGGGAATTAGTTGTTTGAACAACATGGTATTAGTTTTGTCGTCTTAATAAGACTTAATTTTATAGAGCTATATATGAATGGATTTTTCCGTGACTTCCTATAAAAAATACTCTGATGAATAGTTTTTTCGATTTGCTCTTCATAAGAATCGGTTTCCACATGTGAATTTGGAAATATTCTGGACAATATCTTTCCAGACAACTTAATACTGTCGGTTCTTGATGCTAAAGAAAGTACACTAGATTTATTTGCTGAACTGTAAATGTTTTCTGGATTTTGCATATACAGCAAAATAGTTTGTAATTCTACGGGCATTCTTTCTTGAATTCGGTCTCCTAGAGCAGTGGTGCGAGAACCGTGGGCCAGGACCCTCAAAGGGGTTGATACAGAATTTTGTTGGGTCGTCTAATTCATAAGAAATGTAAGGCTTTTAGTGTGTAAGCATCCGGTAGCAGTAAAATTGTGAAATGTCAATATAAACAATTTTTTTAAAAATGTCTACTTTCTACCTAGGGGTCGTTATAAAATTTTATACAAAATGTTGGGCCGCAAATGAAAATAGTTTAATTAGCCTTCTTTCTTGAATTCGGTCTTCTAGAGCAGTGGTGCGCAAACCGTGGGTCGGGACCCCAAAGAGGTCGATACAGAATTTTGTTGGGTCGTCTAGTTCATAAAAAATGTAAGGCTTTTAGTGGGTAATCATCCGGTAGCAGTAAAATTGTGAAATGTCAATATAAACAAATTAAAAAAACGTCTACTTTCTACCTTGCTAGGGGTCGCGATAAAATTTTATACAAATGTTGGGTCGCAAATGAAAATAGTTTGCGCACCACTGTTCTAGAGCATATAATAATTTCCATGTTTGTAATTATTTATATAATATTATATTATAATTATTTCAGTGTTTAAATTTTTCTCGTTCATTTAACAGAAATTAAAATATAACTTCACTTATTAATATGCACAAGCACTGGCCAACGCAATTCATTACATAAAATGAATAGCAAATCAAATAAGATAAAAAAATTACATTCAAAATAATTTAATTTCTTAATTTAAACCGGTTTTCTTAATTTAAAAACCGGTTTTCACATGTGACAAATTTTTATTAAAACCGTTTTTTTTTAAACCGAGTTTAAAACCTGTCAAACCCTACTTTCAGTCCACTTTCGTGACACTCAACAAAAACCATAAAATAACATTGTTTTTAAGATCATGTCTTTCCGATAACTTAAGTAAGTAGCCATCTGCAGACGCGTTTCGAGATTTATAAATGCAGCAAAATAGTTACTAATTAAATTTGTCTTCTTTCTTGAATTAGGTCCTCTAGAGCAGGGGTTCGCAAACCGTGGGTCGGGACGCCCATAGGGGTCGATACAGAATGTTGTTGGGTCGTCTAATTTATAAAAAATGTAAGGCTTTTATTGTGTAAGCATCCGGTAGCAGTAAAATTGTGAAATGTCAATATAAACAAATTAAAAAAACGTCTACTTCCTACCTAGGGGTCGCGATAAAATTTTATACAAAATCTTGGGTCGCAAATGAAAATAGTTTGCGCACCACTGTTCTAGAGCATATAATAAATTCCAAGTTTGAAATTATTTATATAATATTATATTATAAATATTTCAGTGCTTACATTTTTTTTTGTTTATTTAACACAAATTAAAATATACCTTCACTTATTAATATGCACAATGCACAAGCACTGGCTAGCGCAATTAATTGCATAAAATGAATAGCAAATCAAATAAGATAAAAAAAAATAAATTTAAAATAATTTAATTTCTTAATATAAACCGGTTTTCTTAATTTAAAAACTGGTTTTCAAATGTGACAAATTTTCTTTAAAAACGGTTTTTTAACCCACTGGTGGACTAAATGTAGGGTTTGACGGTTTTCAAACCCGGTTTAAAAAAAACGGTTTTTAAAGGAAATTTGACATTTGAAAACCGATTTTTAAATTAATGAAACCGGTTTAAATTAAATTATTTTTAATGTAATTTTTAAAATCTATTAAATAACTGTCAAATTTCACATGAGATTTGTTTTGGTAGTCCTAAAAAAATCAGTAATTGTTATAGAGCTCCGGAAATATTGAATATATACTAATATATTAAGTCTGTGTTCCCACTGTGTTAAGTTTGTATAATTATCTATAACGTGGTATGGTTTTGCCAATTCTAAGTTATCTTTAATAATCCCAAAAGTATAAAATTTTGACGAATAATAAATTTACATCCTAATTTGTTATCAAAATATTAAATAAGATAAAATGAAATAAGATAAAAAAAAATACATTAAAAATAATTTAATTTCTTAATTTAAGCCGGTTTTCTTAATTTAAAAACCGGTTTTCAAATGTGACAAATTTTCTTTAAAACCGCTTTTGAAAACCGTCAAACCCTACTTTCAGTCCACCTTCGTGGCACTCAACAAAAACCATAAAAATAACATTGTTTTTAAGATTATGCCTTTCCGATAACTTAAGTAAGTAGCCACCTGCAGACGCGATTCCAGATTTATCTCTCATCAGTGCAGCTTTGCTTTTATTAATAACAATTTGTAAAACACTTACCTACAAATTGTTATTAATAAAATCAAAGCTGCACTGATGAGAGATAAATCTCTAAACGCGTCTGCAGAAGGCTACTAACTTATGTTATCGGAAAGACATGATCTTAAAAACAATGTTATTTTATGGTTTTTATAGAGTGCCACGAAGGTGGACTGAATGTAGGGTTTGACGGTTTTCAAACCCGGTTTAAAAAAAACGGTTTTTAAAGAAAATTTGTCACATTTGAAAACCGGTTTATAAATTAATGAAACTTGTTTAAATTAAATTATTTTTAATGTAATTTTTGAAATCTATTAAATAACTGTCAAATTTCACATGAGATTTTTTTTGGTAGTACTAAAAAACTCAGTAATTGTTATAGAGCTCCGGAAAGGTTGAATATATTAATGTATTCAGTCTGTGTTCCCACTGTGTTAAGTTTGTATGATTATCTATAACGTGGTATGGTTTTGCCAATTCTAAGTTATCTTTATTAATCCCTTTGAAAAAGTATAAAATTTTGATGAATAATAAATTTACATCCTAATTTGTTATCAAAATATCAAATAAGATAAAATCAAATAAGATAAAAAAAATTACATTAAAAATAATTTAATTTCATAATTTAAGCCGGTTTTCTTAATTTAAAAACCGGTTTTCAAATGTGACAAATTTTCTTTAAAAACCGGTTTTTTTAAACCGGGTTTAAAAACTGTCAAACCCTACTTTCAGTCCACCTTCGTGACACTCAACAAAAACCATAAAATAACATTGATTTGAAGATCATTCCTTTTCGATAACTTAAGTAAGTAGCCATCTGCAGTCGCGTTTCGAGATTTATCACTCATCAGTGCAGCTTTGCTTTTATTTATTACAATTTGTAATATACTCACCTACAAATTGTTATTAAAAAAAGCAAAGCTGCACTGATGAGAGATAAATCTCGAAACGTGCCTGCAGATGGCCTCACTTAAGTTATCGGAAAGACATGATCTTAAAAACAATGTTATTTTTATGGTTTTTGTTGTGTGCCACGAAGGTGGACTGCAAGTAGAGGTTGACGGTTTTCAAACCCGGTTTAAAAAATACCTGCTTTTAAAGAAAATTTGTAACATTTGAAAACCGGTTTTTAAATTAATAAAACCGGTTTAAATTAAATTAGTTTTAATTTAATTTTTGAAAGCTATTAAATAACTGACAAATCTCACGTGAGATTTGTTTTGGTAGTCCTAAAAAACTCAGTAATTGTTATAGAGCTCCGGAAAGGTTGAATATATTTATATATTCAGTCTGTGTTCCCAGTGTGTTAACTTTGTATGATTATCTATAACGTGGTATGGTTTTGCCAATTCTAAGTTATCTTTAGTAATCTTTTTGAAAAAGTATACAATTTTGATGAATAATAAATTTACATCCTAATCGGTTATCAAAATATGAAATAAGATAAAATCAACTAAGATAAAAAAAATTACATTAAAAATAATTTAATTTCTTAAATTAAACGGGTTTTCTTAATTTGAAAACCGGTTTTCAAATGTGACAAATTTTCTTTAAAAACCGGTTTTTTAAAACCGGGTTTGAAAACCGTCAAACCCTACTTTCAGTCCACCTTCGTGACACTCAACAATAACCATAAAAATTAAATTGTTTTTAAGATGATGCCTTTCCGATAACAAGTAAGTTCGAGATTTATCTCTCATCAGTGCAGCTTTGCTTTTATTAATAACAATTTGTAAAACACTCACCTACAAATTGTTATTAATAAAAGCAAAGCTGCACTGATGAGAGATAAATCTCGAAACGCGTCTGCAGATGGCCTCAAAATTTGTAACATTTGAAAACCGGTTTTTAAATTAATAAAACCGGTTTAAATTAAATTAGTTTTAATTTAATTTTTGAAAGCTAATAAATAACTGACAAATCTCACGTGAGATTTGTTTTGGTAGTCCTAAAAAACTCAGTAATTGTTATAGAGCTCCGGAAAGGTTGAATATATTTATATATTCAGTCTGTGTTCCCAGTGTGTTAACTTTGTATGATTATCTATAACGTGGTATGGTTTTGCCAATTCTAAGTTATCTTTAGTAATCTTTTTGAAAAAGTATACAATTTTGATGAATAATAAATTTACATCCTAATCGGTTATCAAAATATGAAATAAGATAAAATCAACTAAGATAAAAAAAATTACATTAAAAATAATTTAATTTCTTAAATTAAACGGGTTTTCTTAATTTGAAAACCGGTTTTGAAATGTGACAAATTTTCTTTAAAAACCGGTTTTTTAAAACCGGGTTTGAAAACCGTCAAACCCTACTTTCAGTCCACCTTCGTGACACTCAACAATAACCATAAAAATTAAATTGTTTTTAAGATGATGCCTTTCCGATAACAAGTAAGTTCGAGATTTATCTCTCATCAGTGCAGCTTTGCTTTTATTAATAACAATTTGTAAAACACTCACCTACAAATTGTTATTAATAAAAGCAAAGCTGCACTGATGAGAGATAAATCTCGAAACGCGTCTGCAGATGGCCTCACTTAAGTTATCAGAAAGACTTGATCTTAAAAACAACGTTATTTTTATGGTTTTTGTTGAGTGCCACGAAGGTGGACTGAAAGTAGGTGTTTGACGGTTTTCAAACCCGGTTTAAAAAAACCGGTTTTTAAAGAAAATTTGTCACATTTGAAAACCGGTTTTTAAATTAAAAAAAACGGTTTAAATTAAGGAATTAGGAAATTAAATTATTTTTAATGTAATTTTTTTTATTTTATTTGATTTGCTTTCTATGCAATGAATTGAGTTGGTTTTTAAAGAAAATTTGTCAGATTTGAAAACCGGTTTTTAAATTAAGAAAACCGGTTTAAATTAATAAATGATATAATTTAAATGTCATTTCTGAAAGCTATTAAATAATTGACTAATTTCACATGAGATTTGATTTGGTAGTCCTAAAAAGACTCAGTAATTGTTATAGAGCTCCGGAAAGGTTGAATATATTTATATATTCAGTCTGTGTTCAGGCTGTGTTAAGTTTGTATGATTATCTATAACGTGGTATGGTAAGTTATCTATAGTAATCTTTTTGAAAAAATATAACAATTTGATAAATATTAAATATACATCCTAATCGGTTATCTAAATATACATTCTAATTTTCATACAAAAAAATAAATCAATGTTTATAAAATTGTATGAGCTTTCGTAAATAGGATATGAATGTTGGTTTTCGAGAGGCTTAGCGAGGATTAATGCCGTTGCTGCTGCAATGTATAAGGATGTGTATGATACTAGAAACAATATAATATTAATTTGCAATGTAATATTAAGGTTAGTAGTTAAAACTAATCGCGCCTTGAGAAAGTTTATATCAGCGTCGGTTTTACAAGATGTGTGGACCACAGGAAACTAACATGTCAACTCCCATTGGATCTTTGCTAGCTGCGGAAACTTTAGAACTTACGAGCTATCTCAGCATATCTCATTAGATCTAAATTATTGAATAATTCATTACATTCATCTCGTAAAAATGCAACTCGCGCAGATTTATTACTAATATCAAACCAGATTTATAAAGCAAATAAATAATCGTGTTCAAACCAAACTAAAAAAACAAGATTTGTTTGTGTAGTTTGTTTGGAAGGTGGGTTGTTTAAATAGGATGATATTCGGGTTGAACGGTTTGGGAACGCATCGATGTGTCAGAGAGATGTGTTTAAACTGGCGTATTGCAAATTACAAACCAATTTGTAAGTCGGAACGGTATCCGTGATTGGTCAGTTCAAAACGATGGAAACCAACAAATTCCCATTTCGATTTGGAAACGGTTAAATGAGTAATTTTCTTAAACCTATCGCAAATTGGTTTAAAAATTGTTGGGATTAATGAAATTTTGGTATTGTATTGACCTGGTTGATTTATGGCCAGGGTTAGATAGTTTTGCTTGCAAGGGTGTGTATAGAAACAAGGGGATTCATTTAGAACAAGTGCCTTGCGACTACAAGCATTCCTATTGTTCATTTTGGTGGAGATATTCAAGTAATGTTAAGCCGTAATACCACCCTGAATGTGGCTTATTCAATAAGACTAGCATAGCAATTAATTGAAGGTCCACACCGTACAAATCATTTGCATAACTATTCTAAACCCCATCCATTAATCGCCCGAGATTTATTCATGAAACTTATTAATCCAACCCTTAACTCTACCCTTAACAACCCACATTAACAAAATACAAAGAAATAAAATAAAACATACGTAATGCATCAACATAAACATAATTCCTCTTTCCCTTATCTTGAATATATAACGAGGGTATCTTCCGCTACCCGACAACCATCCTAGATCTCCTAAAAGATATTACTAGAATCTAATTAATTAACACTGATTACATTTAATGTTACATTTACTTAATTATCTGATGTTGAAACTCCTCCAACTATTTTTTCCCTCTGCGCCCTCTTTAACCACCCACCCTTAAAAACCGCAACTAAACAAAAAAAACCGAGCCCCAATAACGATCTCTACAAAAATAGAGCTCTGCGTTTCCACCCTCTGTTCCACCCCCAAGCATTTTAGATACTGCCGGATAGATGGTGCGACGAACAAAGATGCTTCTTAATTGTGTTAGAAACTACTTCCAAACAAGCGGGATGGCTTTAAAAGCTTTTAGGGTCTTAAAAGGAACTTTTAACACGTTCATTATCGCCGGCGGAGTTTTATTTAAAACAAAGAAATTTTAATAAAAAATACTTTTTATATTAAAATGTTATCAAACTTTTTTTAATTCAAATTGTGTAATATCACTACAAAAATGCGTATTCAACGACAAATATATAGCAAGATAAAACGACAAAAGTGTAAAAGCACGATAATACATGTGAAACTTCACGAGTAAAAAATAATTATTGTGACAATTTTGTTGTGATTATGGTATATACCAGGGCTGACCAACCTTTTTGTAGTGGCGATCTACTTTTTGGTATATATTGTTGCCAACATTGACCAAAACGGGTAGCGGACCGGGGGTCTGTTAAGGTGGCCCTAAATTTATTAAAAAAAGAATCTATTATATAACGTTTATTAAACATTTCAACAGGATCAAAAAGTATTGAAATTTATATATCTGATATAAAATAACAAAATTAGCAATATAGTAAATACTAACAAAAGATTAATACTAATGAGATCGTTTGCATTGCATGGATTTGGCAATACCTTCAAAGGCGGGATCATATGATAATCGTTGATGTTCATCAGTTAAAAATTGTCTTATTTTTTATTTTCACACATTCATATCACAAAATGCGGATTCCGCCAAAGGCTTGTCGCACACTGGGTCCGCTCGTCTCCACTCACCTCAGCCTTTCAGCCCAGAAAATATAAATCCCGTGTATTTAAATAGAAACGCACATACTGCATCCGCTTAGCTCAGCTTGGCTCCGTTCCGCTCCTCTCTACTCGTTATCCTCTGTTTGTGAAGAATACTAGGCCGGAGGTCGGATGCTGCCGGATGGCTCACGCAGTCGCAACACTAACGTTTTCGTATATGCGCTAAGGCATTTATGCAACCAGGATAGCAGCACATATTTAACTCAGCCGCTAGAGAGGTGGGAGAGGTGGAAAAGTGACGTAGCTGAGCTGATGCAATATGTGGATCGGATCTAATGTGAGCTGAGAGGAGCGGATCCAGTGTGCGACAAGCCTTAGAGTACGCAGGGCAAATACTGCTTTCTTACTTACTTGGACGGTAATTAAATAAGTACAAAGATTTATATAAGAATATTCTGTTCAAATACACTGCTCTCTTTATGTTAAACTCTTCCGATGTTTCGTTTCCGACCTGAACAATGGCTCTTTGTTGCAAGTATAGCTTTGATATTATATCTGTGTCTCTATCGCCAATTCCTACCTCACGTAGTATTGGGATGAGTTTACTATATTGGACTTTGTCAAAGGCCTTTTCGAAATCTATGAAGCATGCAAGGACGTCTACGTTGACGTCCCTTGCTCGTTGAACCAGAACCTTTTTTTTTCTTTGGGGTGGGGGGTGACGCAGCAGGCGTATTATTAACCTGAAAAGTGGACTCCCCGGAATCACGATCCTGCTCTTTACACAGCATTAACCTCAAGGATGTCGCCGCTCTGCTCTTGGCATATACATTATTTTCCGTGCGTCCCCCTTTCACTGGAGTGGTTAGGTGTTCGGGAATCTGGCTCTGTAGTTTTAGTTTTTCTTTCTGCAGTTTATTTTTGTGCCTTCGTCCTGTTCTTTTTGTGTCAGGATGTCACTTATCATTGTCTCCGTGTGTGTCCAGTCCTCTGGTGATCTTAGCATCACGTCTACCAGTGTTTGCACCTCTGGGTTGAGGTCTGTCTGCTCCCTCTTGGATATCCACCCACTGTCTTCAAACACGGTATCAAGTGCACTTTCCACGTCGCCGAAGTATACACACATTGCATCACTTGCCCTGCCAAAACTATGAAGATACTTCTTGAAGCATCCGTGGCCGCTGAGGGCATGTTTTAGATGTACCCCAATTAAATGGCTCTAGCCCAGTCCGGGGCACCATAGAGAATGGTTGAGTGAACTACAGAGCACAGCAGCCTTCTTTTACTGGTTTTCGGACCGCCGGTGTTAGGCAATAATTTTCCTAGGGCCGATGAAATTTTTATGGACCGATGGCTTTTTCTGCAGTTTTCTTAAGGTGTGCTTTGAAAGACAGTTTCTGGTCAATAGTCATGCCTAGGTACTTAACTTCTTGTTTCGGTGAGATGTCCACTTTTTTAATTTCCTATTGCCAGTGAGAAGTACAGCTTCTGTTTCTTCAGGGACTAGCTTAAGGATTTTTGGCTCTAGTCATTCATCGACCTGCTTTAGCCTTGTCGCACACTTTTTGTCTTTAATCCCAGAAAAATATATAACTAGTGTATTTAAATAGAAACGCACATACTGCATCCGCTGAGCTCAGTTTGGATCCGTTCCGCTCCTCTCTGCTCCTTATCCTCTGTTTGTGAAGAATGCTAGGCCGGAGGTCGGATGCTGGCGGATGGTTCACGCAGGCGCAACACTAACGTTTTCATATATGCGCTAAGGCATTTATGCAACCAAGATAGCAGCACATATTTAACTCTCCCGGAGGAGAGGTGTGAGCGGATTGAGTGTGGGGAAAAGTGAAGTAGCTGAGCGGATGCAATATGTGGAAAAATGACGGAGCTGAGAGGTGCGGACTCGATCGGATCTAATGTGAGCTGAGCGGAGCGGATCCAGTGTGCGACAAGCCTTTAGGCTAGTCGCACACTGGGTCCGCTCGTGTACGCTCAGCTCAGCCTTTCAGCTCAGAAAAATATTTATGCAACCAGGATAGCAGCACATATTTAACTCTCCCGGTGGAGAGATGGGAGGGGATTGAGTGTGGAGAAAAGTGACGTAGCTGAGCGGATGCAATATGTGGAAAATTGACGGAGCTGAGAGGAGTGGACCCGATCGAATCTAATGTGAAATTCACTTTGTTTTTTACCACACATTTTTCACTTTGTTTGTCCGAAGATGAGGACTTATCTGTTTGAGATTGGGTGAGATTAAAAAGTTGGGAAAAGATTAGGTCAGTTTGCTCACTTAGGAGATTATCTGAGGGATTACGGGTTTTTTTGAAAATTTCTAATGACTCTAGGAGATTTAGTTTCGGGCCTTTTTTGCAATTATGCAAGATTTTTAGATTATCTATTTCTGGGAATTTATGATTGCATTCGAGACAATGGTTTGAAAAAGAACTAGTGTCTTTTTTCAGACGAAAAGCGCGAGAATGTTCTGAAAACCGTGTTGAAAAACTTCGTCCCGTCTGCCCTATGTACACGCTATTGCATTCGGAACAATGAATTTCGTATACGCCGGATTTTTTAATGGGATCGATTTTGTCTTTGGCATTAAACAATATGTTGGACAACTTAGAGGAGGGTTTAAATGCTACTTGAAGATTTTGATTTCGAAGGACATTTGCGATGTGTTCGCTTGTTTTGCCAAAATATGTCAGGGAGATGAAAGTTTTGTCTGAATTTGAGGTTTTTTTTTTTTTTGTAAATTTTTTTTTAAATTTTGAATTTGAGGATAAATTTGTGTCATTGCGAATTGGGTTCGTTTATTATTGATAATGTTTAGGATGAGTTTTGTGGGGAAATCATTCTCTGTAGCGATTGCAATGATGGTACTTAATTCTTTGATTCTCTTTTCTGTGGAAAGGGGGATTGAAAAGGCTCGATCATTGAATGATAGGCCGCTAATTTGTGTGTTATCGGGTGAAATGATGTATAAGGGATTGTAGAGTTAACATTGGTGGGTTTTCTGTATATATCAAATTCTATTTTGTTGTTTTTGTGAATCAGAGTAAGGTCTAAGAAGTTTATTTTGTTGTCTGTTTCTACCTCGATGGTGAATTTAATTTTGGGATGAACGTTGTTTATTAGGTTGAGAAATTGGTCTAATTGACGTGTTGTACCACTAAAACACGCTATTACGTCATCGACATATCTATACCAAAATGAAATATGTTTTTTGGAGAAATCTAGTTTGAAGATTTTTTCTTCGATAGTTGACATGAATAGATCGGCTAAAAGGGGACTTCATGGCGATCCCGTTGCTAGACCTGATGTTTGCTGATAGTGTTATTAAATTTGAAGTAATTTTGATTAACACATGTTTCCAGGGCTTCATAAAGTTCAGATTTTATAAGATGATGACAATTAGCTTTATCAATTAAATTTTGTATGATTTCGAGACACTCTTTAGTAGGTATATTAGAAAACATACTACTAACGTCAAAAGAAACACTAACGTGTTCATATATGCGCTAAGGCAGTGGTGCGCAAACCGTGGGTCGCGACCCCTCGGGGGTTTGCGAGAGACATTTTGGGGGTCGCCAAAGAAATTTATTTACCAGAATTTAATAGTGAAATTAAATTATAGGAACTATATTTTTCAGGAAACTATTTTCTGTTTTAATACCTAATCAGAGCTGTAGCAATGCTTTTTGCGCTCTTGGGAAATAATTTTATTACGAGTAAATTCTGAATCACAAATTTAAATTTATGAAAAACATACAATTATTGTATAAGTATTTTACAACCGCGTTCGCATACGTGATGTGATGCCAATATATATTTTTTCTAAGTATCGTAGCAGGCAGCACTTGTATAAAGATCTCCGCATACCATTGCGTCAGTGCGTTGCAGTTCGTTGTCATACGTGCGACAGCCGGAAAATATGTACTGCACACACCAATGCGTTAAACGGATTGCGTATTTAGTTAATTTTCTTAATTTTTTATTTCATAACGAAATCTTTAAATTATTTCGATCAAATATGTTGTATCTATTTGTGTCTTTGTATTATGTTATTGTATTAAGTTTATGTTACTTGCACTGAATTGATAAATTCACTATGTTTTAACCACACTTATTATATAATGGTATATTTTGTAACTAGGGCGAAAAGTTGTCAATTTTTCTCTAGAGCGAAATTGTGCGCGCGCACATTCGCTCGAGAGGAAAATTGACAATTTCGCCGGTGTTACTAACAAAATTTTTTATTACTTATGCTAGTCCCCTAGCATCCCCTTAGTTTTGGGCCATGAAAAAAAGTGGAATCAAAAATGAAAAATTTGCTTTATGAATTGTCTCCGATGGTGTGGATTCGTCATAAGAACTCTCCTCAGCCTCTGATATCACCATAGAATAGACCTTTTCCTAGTTGACATTTTTTTGTGAGCATGCGTCAATTTCCGCCATATTATACGTCAAAATTGCCCGACCTTTTTGATGTTTAACCTTAATATTTGCCCGAAACTTTCATATTCCAGCCTTTCAAACTTGACCGATGCGCATGCGCTTAACTAACAGTAAAAAGGTCTATTTACAGATTTATTCGGTTATTATTATTATATATGGTCTTCATATATAATTTATGGTCTTCATTTACTCATTTTAAAACGTTTTCTTTAATTTTTATTATTATTTTGTGATGCATATTTTCACTTTTTAAATATCGCGGTCTTGATGGTGTTCATTTTATTTTAATTTATTTGTTTATTTTAATGTAACGCAGCGATATTGAATATTTGCGTGCGTTACCCAGGTTATGTGGAAATACAACGAGATGTTAGATTTGTTGTATAAATAATCTACGTCAAGAAGTACTTTTCGCGCATGAGTAATATAAAAATATTTTCGAGTTTCGACGGGTTAAGATCATTTTCAAGTTCACATTTCTTGAAAATAACCCCAGTCGAAACTCGAGTCGTGTTAAATGTTTAAAATTATATAACTGTGACTAATAAGTTATATAATATTTTTACATATTAAGTGTGGTTAAAACATAATGAATTTATCAATTCAGTGTAATCAAATATTATATTTTGAAAAAATTAAATAACTTCCTAATGAATAAGTGCCTACAAATAGGTATCCACGAAAATGAAAATAATTACAATACAAGTATGAATGATGGACCAACATCTAATAAACTTCCTCTAATGACCGTCCGTCCGTCTTGTGTTATTTGCTCGTTTAACCTTCCTATACACGCGTTTTTTTTATGACACAAATACACGCGTCGGTCTGAGACACCGACTTGTAAATAATTTGAATTTATCACTAAATTTTAAATACAAATTCAGTTTCAAATAAATCTATGTGACAATAGATTATATATTTTATTACATGGCTAAAAAAAATAACAATAATAAAATAAAAAAATAACGAAAATAAAAAAAAGTAAACAAATAGGCAAAGGTCCGAACCCGGTTTTTAAATTTACCTCCAAATTTTATCGTGCTGTTAAACAGTTTATAATGTTGGTAGAAATGGTAGCAGTTGACATTTGTATTGTTTAAACCACAACGAGAGCGGTCTATCAACTATGAGGTAAAATTGTTTTTTACTATTATAGATGTAATATTTTCAGGAATGTTCACGTATGAAATCAGTAGACAAGTGCTTTTTTGCAACTTCTACAATGGTTGAATTACATGTTAATAGCCTTAAATAGACGTACCACGAACATTTTCTGAGTGAATATAACCTTTAGATGTTTATATGTTTGCTAAATTTAAAAAGTATTAAATGGGGTAAAGATCCGCAGCGACTTCGGGGCAAACGTACGCATGCGGATCTTTGCCCTGCCAACGCAAAGATGCCCCAACGGCTGTCACTCGTGTTTCAAACAAATTTGTTTAACTCTTTAGAACCTATAAACGGAAAACTGATGCTAAACCCTTTACTCCTGAGCTCTTTTCTCAAGCTCAGGAGTTACTTCAAAGTGGAATATCTATGAGAAAAATCGCTTTGGAGCTCGGATTTAATGAAGCGACCTTCAGGAAAAGGTAAGTTATTTAATATATCTTAGATAACTACTAGGATCTACTTATCTATCTGTTCAATTAACAAGTTGAACCTAACTTAACTATTAAGAAAGCAGCCGTTAGCATAACGTTAACAAAAAAATTATGCCAAAATATTTTGGTTATAGATTAAAGAAGGGGTGTGGTGCTTCAAAACTTGGCAGGTTTAGGAGCACATTCACAAAGGAAGAAGAAGAAAAAATAATCGACCACTGCAAAACTCTAAATAAAATGTTTTATGGTTTGTCTTTCAAATCTCTTCGTTACCTGATGTTTCACTATGCTAAAGAAAATCGCATTCTTCATTCTTTCGCAAAGGAGAAGAAGGCAGCCGGAAAAGACTATGCAACCTCCTTTATGCGACGTCATAAGCTAAGCCTGCGAACTCCCCGTAAAACAAGCGTAGCGAGAACCATGGGCTTTTTACAGAGGCCAAATCGCACGCTTCTTTGAAAATTTGAAGGAAGCCTACGACCGCTACCAATTCGCCCCCGACGCTATTTTCAACATGGATGAGACAGGCGTGCAGACTGTGCCCTCTAAACTTCCTAAAATCGTGTCCGAGGTTGGACAAAAAGAAGTAGGAAAAAATGTGAGTGCGGAACAGGGCCAAACGGTCACAGTAGTCTGTTGCCTTAGCGCGATAGGGAGCTACGTACCGCCGTTCTTTTTATACAAGAGGAAGCGCGCAAATCCCATGCTAATCAAAGATGGACCACAAGGTTGTCACATGGCAGTTACCGAGAAAAGCTATATGGATATTCCTACATTCATAAAATGGCTTGACCATTTTATTGGATTCTCAAAGCCAACAAAAGAGAGGCCAGTTTTGTTGATTTTAGACAACCACAGGTCTCATACAAACTACCAAGCAGTAGCTCACGCAAAATATAATAATATGGTGATGCTAAGCTTGGCGCCGCACTCCAGTCATAAAACACAACCTCTAGACCGAGTCTTTTTCAAATCCCTAAAAAGCAACTACGACCATGTCACCGACAGTTGGCAATCGTCTCACCCAGGACAGACAATCACAATTTACCACGTCCCGAGCTGTTCAAAACGGCTTATGAAAGAACGGCAACAATTCAAATAGCCACTACTTCATTTCGTGCTACTGGCATCTATCCCTTAGATCCAGGAGTCTTCACTGATGACGACTTTCTTCCTAGCGAAGTCACAGATCAAACTCCAGATGAATATGAAGAGGGAGTTATGGTAGATTTTCATGCTGACGCCGTGCCGATGGCCATTCCTCAGCTGCCTGGTGACGATGATCGCTCAGACGAACAACCAAGCGTCATGCCTAAGGAACCTTATATTGAGTGTGATGATGTGCCAGTTCCTGCAGCATCTGGATCCACAGTGCCAGATCATGGGTCACCTGGTGACATCCTCACCTTACCTAAAGTTGCGATTCGACGTAAACGCTCTGGGAAAGGTTTAAAATCTACCTTACTGACGTCATCACCGAACAAAAAGTTACTGCTGGAAAAGAAGGAAAAGACTGAAAGTGCGGCAAAGGAGAAGAAGAAAAGGGCGACTGCCAAGTTAGAAAGGAAGAATAAGAAAGCTGAAAAAGTGAAAGCAGCTGGAAAAGTGAAAGCAACGAAGAAAAAATTGAAATTTGATTCCTCGACGTTTGAGTCAGAATTTGAAGAAGAAATAGAGAAGAGTGAAGATGAGGCCGCAGATGACTTGATAGGCGTATAAGATGATTTGATGAGAGTAGAATTGCCCTTCACGAAAAAAGAAGTTGGAGAATTCGTAGCATTCTACTATGAAAAACAAGTTTACGCTGGTAAAGTAACCAGCATTGAAGACGATGGTCCCATTATAAGTGCTATGATTCGTGCAGGCCGACTTTGGAGATGGCCTGACCAACCCGATATTTTAAAATATCAATGGGACGAAGTGATTGGACACCTGAACAAGCCAAAAAAATTCAGCAAAACCCGCAAAATCTTCTCCATTTCAGAATTGGATCAAATCTGTTAGGTCCTACTTACCTAGGTAGATACCTACGCACCTTCTACGCAAGTGTCCCAGTTTAATAGAAGTTTAATAGTAACTGTATTTTTATTTGTAATTTTCGTAGTTAAATAAACAAACCGTATGTTGACGTGTAATTTGCCTAGGGGGCAAAAATCCGCTGACGCGGACGTTTGCCCCACGTGTGCGGAACCCACGTGTTACCCCACACAATGGGGCAAACGTCCGCATTTGCGGGTTTCAGATTAGAGTCCTCTACTATTTTTGCCTGATTGATTTAAGAACAAATAAAAATACGTTAGGTAGTCAAGATAACAAGTTTTCAGATGATAATTAAAGTATTACTGTATCTATTAAAAAAGAAAAGAAAAAAAATAAAAACCAACAACTGCGGATCTTTGCCCCACCTTACTCTATATTCAAACTAGACAGAATAAACACAAAGTTTTGAGAAGGTATCGGGAACATGAGCAGTCAAGCGTGTCTAGTTTTCTCGGAATAAGCAGTCTAAGAACCCTTCGGTCTGTGAGACCGACACGCGTGTATAGAAAGGATAAATTAGCAAATGAAAGTTTCAAACCTAAATTAAAAGAAGAAGCAAAAGAATTTGCAAATAAATCTGAAACCTTTTTTAAACGACGGGCTGAAAGTATGAAAAATCAAATTGAATTTTTGAAAATATATACAACAATTCTACAAGGGTTTACGGGCATCTTTAGAAGTTTCATATTTAATTGCGAAAAATTTGAAACCACATACAATTGGAGAATTCCTCATTATTCCTTCTGCAATTAAAATGACATCAATAATGCATGGACAAAAATATGGTAACGATTTTAAAACAATACTATTATCAAGAGATTAAGTTTCTTGTCGAATTTCCGTCATATCACGTACTTAATATCGAATCAGTTCAGTTAAATCTAATACAAAACTCTCCTATGTTTGCTCTACAACTGGACGAAACCACTGGCGTTACCAAAATATCGCAATTAATTGTTTATGTGAGACACGTTTTTGAAGAAGACATATAGGAATATTTTTTTAAAAACTTAACGATTTGAATTTGAGTTTACAGAGAGTTTATATTGAGCAGTAAAATTGAAGCTTTTAGAAAGAAGATGATACTTTGGCAAGGAGAATTAAAAAAAGCTTTACAGACAAATCCCAGAAAAACTTTCACTTTTCCTAAGTTAACGATTCAAAAACGTCCAGGGTCGCGACAAAATTTTACACAAAATGGGGGGTCGCCAATGAAAAAAGTTTGCGCACCACTGCGGTAAGGCATTTATGCAACCAGGATAGCAGCACATATTTAACTCTCCCGGAGAAGTGGCAGGGGATTGGGTGTGGGGAAAGGGGACGTAGCTGAGAAAAATGTGGAAAAATGACGGAGCTGAGAGGAGCGGACCCGATCGGATC
The DNA here is from genome assembly GCA_944588485.1 of Phosphuga atrata. Lineage (NCBI taxonomy): Eukaryota > Metazoa > Arthropoda > Insecta > Coleoptera > Silphidae > Phosphuga > Phosphuga atrata. The sequence continues at coordinate 19,581,411 of OX155907.1, read as the reverse complement.
TAATGTGAGACGAGCGGATCGGATCCAGTGTGCGACAAGCCAAATACGTCGAGCCAAAGCAAGACATCAATTTTTGTGCCGCATTTGTCAAGATTGGGTTTAGTGTATTTCCAAATACAATCTTTGGATTTCAAATACAAATCATTTTGAAATTTTATTATTCCCAATTCTAGTTTATCGTGATTTGCTTCAAATATTTTAGATACGAGGGGTCATCCAAGGGCCGAAATGTAGCATATGTATTCGCTATTATGCTAATTTTTTGGTAATTCGAGGTACTCGAAGAAATTACTAGCGTAATGCGTAATAATGTCACGTAATTATCCTAACTATTTGCGAAGTTCTCGGAAAAATCACAAGCGTAACGCGTAATAACGTCAAAAAATTCTTAGGTACTACAAAGTAACGCCACGTAAAGGAGGGGAATTTGAAATAATGCCCTGAACGTTAAGCTATATACACGTAAATATACGTATACGTATAGTCCTGCTATAGTTTGACCATAAATGTGTGATCGTTTCGTACAGTCCAAAACTATTCGTATAGGTGAACTATACGAAACGATCACACAGCTATAGTCAAACTATGGCAGGACTATACGCTTATTTTCTATACCGTGTGCTGTTACTACCTATAAAGATAAGAGTGCTAGTAATAAGATATTAATGGTTTCGTCATGGTATCGTCATTAAAAACAAGTGTGTTGAATTTTTATACATTTATTGAAATACAACAAAATTAGAACACTCTAAAGCACTTTTCACATGTTTGTATTTACGCTATATAACCAGTTTTTCAAATTGTTTCAACTGGGGTCCTAAACCCATTAAAAATGAATCCATTTTCTATGATTGCACATACTGCATCCGCTCAGCTCAGCTTGGCTCCGTTCCGCTCATCTCCACTCCTTATCCTCTGTTTGTGAAGAATACTAGGCCGGAGGTCGGATGCTGGCGGATGGTTCATGCAGGCGCAACACTAACGTTTTCATATATGCGCTTAGGCATTTATGCAACCAGGATATCAGCACATATATTGCAATATCTTCTTCTTTTGACCATATGAAGCTATCTAATTTAGATTTATTTTTTAAAATAACAATATTTTTAACATTAATTTTTATCTCAAATTTTATATTGTTGTGCTGAGAGTCAATTCTGATTAAAGAAGTCTATTGCAAAGTCATTGCAAAGTCTATTGCGTTTTCTAATTTACTGTCACTTCTATTCGTATAACAGTCTTCGCCTTCAGAAGTACAAATTTCATCTGGATCAACATTCTCCTTTTTATTTACTTTTAGAGGTCTAATTCCTTTTACGCGATGAATTCTAATGATAGTCTGCCAGATTTAGTACCGAACAACCAACTTAGGATTGATTTTAAGACTGTCTTTGAAAAATTGCCAAAAGTTCTGTATAAGTTGTTTAAGTTCAGATTTGCCATCAAAGTTTCATATGCCAATCGGCCCAGCAGTAATGAAATGGTGCAAAGTAGCGATGAGCATGCGACTAGCTTCTCGTTCCAAATGCCATCCCGTAGGACGGATCCCTGTCACTGCCCAATCCCATCATAATTTCGTCCCACTGTCCCATCCCATAAACTTAAAATTTTCGTCCCGTTCATCCCATCCCACCCCGGTCGCGCGGCCCGTACCATTCATCCCATTTTCCCACACAGCAAACTTTCTTTTTGGTTCAGACTCTCTTAACGATAATTCGTTCGAATTAAATTTTTCCGTAATTTATCTGACAATCCTTTTTCGTCGTAATCGGATCGTTATCACAGGAATCTCCTGGGCTGGACATGTATATGGACATACATATTATGGAAGATTTGTTTATTGGCACGATAGGATATATGCACGAACTAGATTAATTAGATTTATCATAACCCCTCCCACTCCCATACAAAATTGTCAAAACTTCTGATCCCATCCTGTGTTCCCTCTAATTTTTGTTAGTGCTGCGCGTTCCAAAGTCGAGCGTGAACAAAAAAAATTAAACTAAAAATAAATTGCGCAATTTTTTTTACTTTTATTTATTCAAACCATAATATCAAATAGCCAAGTAATAGTTTTGAATATTTCCAATAAAAATTGGTTATTTTGTTGTCTTCTGACTTTCGTTCTAACTAATTGTTTTTAAACTCGGTTTTTAGTATAAGCCCATTTGATAAATGTAATTTTATTCTCATTAGATCACCTAGGTATTCATATTGCTGTCTGTTGCGATATTTTTTTTACGGAATTCATGACTGAAAATCCCCATTCACCATTCGCACTGGACGCTTGGAAGGTACCCATAATATTGTAAAGAATAGCAAGATTAGAAAATTATGAATGGGTTAGTAACAAAGTTAACGTATCGACGAATGTCTTGAACAATCCAAGTTTACTATTCTTCAGTATTGTAAATTTAATTTCAGAATATTCATCTCATATTTTATCAATGTAAATAGTTTGATATATTTATCATAATTATAGAATATTTTTCGGAAAAATTTATTATATTCTGTTTTCCAAAATTTTAATTTTTTCCTGAATTTATAATAATCTCTTTATTAAGTGCATCCCTTTGTTTTTGGTCGTCATCGGGAAATCAGACACGTTTGACAAATTGCATTATATATTTTTTAATTATCAATATTATTTTGATCTTCTGATAATAGCTTTTTACATGACTGCTCCAGAGGATTTTGTCCCTGGGTATTGAGATTTAAATTTTCTTATTTTCGTCTTAACATGCTGATGTGCATCAATAATAGTTTAAGAAAACAACTTTTCTGTGGGTATTTATACAAAGATAAAAGCTCTTCTAATATGACTTTGAGAGAAAAAATTGCTACCCGATATTGAGAATTCGTCAGAATTTTTGCACCATATTTACAGATAGGATCATTTCGTTCCATAACTTGACAATAGTCAATTATAGCATCGTAATTTTTGCACTATCTGCGAAATATCTAAGTACCTTTCTTCGTTGATTAGTTTAAATGTTATGGCATCAAGTGCAGTTGCTTGAGCTAAATCTTCAAATTTTCGCTTTTCATATTCGATCGGTAAAACATTGTGTAAACACTTTCAGACAAAATTTTCTGCATAACAGCTACATTTTGCAGCTACGCCATTTTTCTTTCCAAGCGTGACATTATCTCCAGTAAACATTATCATATTTTGATGTTTAAGTTATGTTCAACATAATTTTTTTTAATTTTTTGTTACAAATGCTGTCACTATGTTCGACTTTAAAAATACCAACAAATACAGTTTTGTAATTTATATCATTATCACGATATTTAAAATCCAAAATTAGTACTCTTGTATATAAATATCGGTACTTTCGTGTACAATTAATGTATGGAAGGTTGAATTTTCATTTCTTTAAAAACATTTTTTTCCAGGATATTGTTTATATATTCGGTGAATTCAAAACCATAATTTTGACTTCGCCAATATTGTGACAACTTAATTTTTCTTTCTGATATGCTTATAGATCTTAGGAACGGAATTCATTAATACGTATTCGTTATTCAGTTAATACGTATAGCCAATATTACATTTTAGATTAATACATTAACTTTCTCAAAATCAGATTTTGACCATTCTTGTTTTTCTCTTTTTTACCGTAACGTTCTTCAGGTGTTTCCATTATCATTTCTACATTTTTAAAATTAACATTTTTCCAATATTAGTGGTTTATTAGCAGCTCCTCTATGCTGTTTTTGAATAATATGTCTTTTTAAATAATCTATTTATATATTTCATATATTAATTAATCTTTTTTCTTCCGAAATTTCCCTAATTTCGAGGACAAAATCAACGTCTCGTAATTTAAGTGCGCGGAAAGTTAATTTACCTGAGCAGATTTTAAAATATCACGAAAACTGCGGCGCACCCGCGCAGCTTAACGGTAACATTGATCCCATCCCATGCGACGTTCATACCATTCATTCCATCCCATGGGACGTTGATATGCGATGGGTCGATGTGATCCTATGCTCATCTCTAGTGCAAATCCATTTTGTTCAGTTGATCCGCATATCAATTTCCTGCTTTTGATTTTTCCGTTGAGTTTCTTGTGACGGATTTCTTCAACATTTAAAAAAAATCCTGTGATATTTTCTATTTACTAAATGATTTGAATATTTGTGTGCCTCCAACGATATTTAGATTAGCTCTAAATTCTGCAAATTCTAGAGTTTTTTTTTTAAATTTCGCTTTGTATTATTTCACTTTTATATTGCGTAACGTTAAAATTATTTATTCCTGTTCCTGTTATCGTTTCCTGTTTCTGATGAAATATATTTTTTGCGTCAGGATTACCATTGTCTTTATGAGCTTCCTCGGGAGCTTCTCTCAGAGTATCCCCAGTAGAAGTTTAGTAGAAGCTCATGGTCTTACTGCGGGGCAGCGCATGTTGACGCGCATGATGAGCTCATGCGGGTGTAGTGTGGACGTAATATGAACGTAATGCGAATATATTGAGAACGTAATTCAGAGAATGCAAGAGTACTTTATGGTGCAATACTTACGTACTGCTAAGGAATGCAGAGTAATGTGCAGTAAGGCATCTAAATATTAACATGTATTGCAAGAGTGGATGACCCCTCGTTTAGATATTTGACATGCAATTTTTTCTATGTTGATATTTTTTTGAAACACGTTTGAAAAAATAGTGCAATTTTTTAAATCTTAGCAAAATCTTCAAATCTTGTCTAAAATTGTTTTTCAACAACTCCAATTTCGAGAATCATTTTGTTAGGGTTGAATTGAGCAGGGTCAGGATGTGAATATTTTCCAATGCTTGGAAAATGCTTCAATTTTTGATCTTTTAAATTCGCATTCATCAGTATAATAAGTTGCTGAAAAGCTCTTATCGAGCTTATCATGTCTAATACATTTCTGCCTTTACGCTGTTGTTCTAGATTGAAATCGTTTAGTTTTGAATTAAAGCCTAGCAAGAATGACATATCAAATAACCACTCTTTGTTTCTTAACCCTTTCACTGCCATGACAATTTTGAGGAATAAAACACAGCGCCAATATTTATAAAAATTCCGGTAGTTATGCAACCCCTTTCACATTGATCACCTTTTAATCAAAAGCGGAAAATAGAGCTCCTTTATAATCCTTTGCTCCTCCATAACGCCGCGCGCCGCGGCGTCGGTTAAACTACCACAAAGCCATAGGTTCATTTCTAAAAAACTTCGTCGAGAACTCGCGAGTCCGCCGCGGCACGTTGAACGCAGACGGCGGCAAACTTGAAGGTGCACTTTTACAGTGCACCCTGCACATCTATGAAAATATTTCAGGATCGGGACGGCTTGGATCGCGAAACCATAAATGTAAAAGAGGCGCGGGTGTCCATTCCGAATCGAAAGCGTGTAATTTCGAGTCGTTGCGCCCAGAAACGGGGAAGCCGTTAGCGTACAGACAGTAGCGGGCAGACTGACCGCACCTTCCAGCGAAGGAGAGCCGATACGCTTCGAATTGTGGCGGGCGACTCCATGATCGCAGCGACGCAGCGCCGGTACCAAAATGCGCGGCTCTGTGGGGCCCACGTGCCGGTCAACTTGGAATTTCAAAAACGCGACATCCTGGTGCCCCAAATCGACATTCAAGTTTTTCTCTATGCAGATTAACAGTTATAAGTGGGCGTCGCGACGCGATTCTGCGATGTCCAATTATTGGTGCGGAAAGCCAAAACACCATTATACAATCCACTGAAAAATCCAGAACATGCACCGGGCTACTGCAAAAATGTGGACGTTTTTCTTTCGTCATTAATTTCCTGCAATGCGGTGAATTTCGGCGGGCGTCGCGACAGTTGCAAATGAAGCAGCGTGCCACTAAATGCCGCTTACACTAAAAGATAAAACGTTCAATTCTCTGCCGGAATCGCGCAAAACCGTTCCCGCAGAGCTTTAGTTGGCGATTTTGTGGGAGTTTTCCTGGACGTCCTGACGTTTTTCGTTTTTATAGCGTTGCAACGCAATCGGGATTAAACTCCCAAACACACTAATAGGTTCTATGCCCGATCGAACGGCGCCGGTCCCGTTCCGATACGTCAGTTTGCTTGGACGTTCTAGGTACCGCCGTAAAACGCCTCTGGTTTTTTTTTCACTTTTTGACCACTGTCCTCTTTAACTGCCGCAGATTCGCAAAAACTCGTTGCAGTTTAAAAATTCTTGCCGGAATAGTTGCGGGAAAGTGTTCTGAAGAGAACGAATCCAACCGGCAACCTGGAGCCCTTTAAATAAGCGTAGGGCGTCCGTGGATGTGATTGTAAAATCGACAAAAAAAAAGTTGCATTTTCTCTTGCACCAGGTGAACGGGACGTCGCAGGACGGCGAGCGAGGGCTCTAAAATGGCGGCAGTCAAACGATCCGGAAGAATTTTTGAGATCCGACAAAAAATGCGTCTCAAAGGGTCAAAAATCGTGGTTTTAGGTTTCGGTCTGGTGCGTTCGAACCTGGGAACCGGAAGTTGAGTTGTGGGAATGGCACCGCTTGACGGAGCTCTAGGTTCTACACGAGAAAAATGTACAATCCCGTCTTGCGCTGTCGCCTCCGCTTCCGTCGGGCCGTTTGCAAAAACCTCAATTTTCGGCGGGGTTTGACCCTCTGGAGAGGCGCGACAGGACGGTGGACAAAACCTAGCACTGCGCAACGTGCGGACGGACATTTTCAGTTAAAGCATCGAAGACGCGCGGTTAAAACACAGAAGGTCTGCCGCATAAAAAAGCCTAATGTTACCTTTTTTAAAAACCCACGTGGTGCGGTACCCCAGGTGAAATTCGCGAAACGTCACACGTCAGTCATCTCAGAATTGATAGAAATTTTCGATTCCGTCGAGACCTAGCGATTTAGGCCGAATGTTTCCCTACACGGACACCAAAAGTTTGCATTACAAAAATTACCACTTTTACGGAGGTCATGGCGAAAATACCTAGGAAAAATGAAATTCACGAAATGGTTCCGGTAGAAAGCTTTGAGACGCGTCCTCCGACACCATTCTCGGGGCTTCGCGACTTTTGTCAGCGACGTTATTCACATTTTCTGCGATTCCGGGTCGCCCGACTAAAACGCCGCCTGCGGCGGTGTCCGCAGCCCGGTGGCAGCCGTGCATCAGATTCTTGTAGCCAAGGAACAGAAGAACCCCACGGTATTTAGGCGTCCAAAAATGACGAATATTTTGCAAAGAAAAGTAAGTTTTTCGCATTTTGCAAAAATGTTAAGTAGAAATGTCGAAAATTGAGGTGATAGCCCGATGTGTGGCGACGTTCCGGACACACCGACGCCGGAACCACGTCTGCGCGACTAAAACAGTAGGGAAAGATGATATGTTCTAGGCCACTCCTCCTTATGGAGATTTACATGTAACCCTCCACCTTATGGGGAATTACATGTAAACCCTCCACCTTATGGGAATTACATGTAAAATTTAGCCTACCCCTCCGTATGGGGAATCCTATAGAAAATAGTTCTGAACGTAGCCGAGCGTATATCTGTAGATGGCGCCAGTGCTAGGGACGGGGGGGAACCGGAGGGAAAGAGGGCTTTAGGCCGGGCAAGGGCGGACAATACCGAACACGAATAGACTAATCGGGAAAATTCAAAATGAGGGGTGGACATATTTACAGATAGGGGTCCAATGGAGATTATGGGGTTTAAATTGACAAGACTAGACAGATAAGACTAGATAAGACTAGACAGACAAGATGGGACTGGACAGATAAGACAAGACAGACAAGACTAGACAGGACTAAACGGTAAGACTAGACATACAAGCCAGACAAGACTAGACAGATAAGAGTAAACAAGACTAGACAAGACTAGACTGACGAGATTAGACTGATAAGACTAGACAAGACTAGACACACAAGACTAGACAAGCGGAGAAAATTGCGGGCGGGTAGCGGGGAATCGTGTGTGCATGCATAATTGGTTGCAAACATATTACGGGTTGATTCAATTGAGATTATAGGATTTGGGACAAGAACATATAAGACTAGATCACATCCTGCGATATTTATCTGAATAATTTCCTATGTGTAAGCGAATTTTCTTAAACTTGTCTATGAACTCGATCGTATTAATTATTTTAAATAAAAAAAATATTTCTGCTATTAGGTTTCATTTTTAGTGTGTCATGGTATTGTTTCTTTCTTAAGTTTACGTAATCAGTTTAGTATTTGAACTTGAAGATTTTAAATGTATGACAAGAAAATAACATTATTTTAACAACTACGACAGTGAATGTTTATGTAACCGCACGCTTAGGACCGGGCGCTTGATAAATAAACAATCGTGTCCAGTTTAAAAATTACAACCGCTGCATTTAAATACAACTACCGCAGTAAGAAACGCGGTCTAATTAATTTAGTATTTGATCTTGTAAATGCATGCGAGTATGACATATTTAAATCGTAAGATAGGAAACGCTATCAGTTTCATGTTTAATTTTATCTGGATGCTAGTTTGAACTTATTCGATGTATTCTGAGAAATTTGGATGAGTCATACATGCATAGAATCGTGGGAAGGTTAAAACCGTTTTTGAAAACCAGCAGTTGAGTCAGCAACCAGCAGTGAGAGTCAGCATTTTCCTGTTTCAAGCTGTCTGGATGAGTCATTGAACACGTGATACATTGGCTTATTGAGTCTACATACTGAATATTCACCCTAAACCTCCAAGAAGATAAAGTTGGAGCCGTAGACAGTCAACAATACCCAACAAGGTTAAAGTTTGCGGGAGATCCTTCGATTACAGAAACACCTTCAAGCAACAGTGAAGCTGGTCCAGCAGAACATCATCCAAGCTTGTGTCAGCTATAGAATTGATGGTTCAAGGATTGATGTAGATAGCTTTATTAGTAAATTGAACAGCCGTTGTACGAGAAGCCCCATTCGAGCCATCCACTTTCCGTCCACTGTCCATCCACTTTCCGTCCACCGTCCACTTTTTCCGTCCACCGTCCACTTTCTGTCCAATTTAATCAGCTTTTAAACAGATTTGAATCAGATTTTAAACAGCTTTTTAATCAGCTTTTGAAACAGCTTTTTAATCAGCTTTTAAACAGCTTTTAAACAGCTTTTTAATCGGCTTTTTAAACAGATTTTTCCCGCAAAAAAACTCCCGCAAACTTTAACCTTGTTGGGTATTGTTGACTGTCTACGGCTCCAACTTTATCTTCTTGGAGGTTTAGGGTGAATATTCAGTATGTAGACTCAATAAGCCAATGTATCACATGTTCAATGACTCATCCAGACAGGTTGAAACAGGAAAATGCTGACTCTCACTGCTGGTTGCTGACTCAACTGCTGGTTTTCAACAACGGTTTTAACCTTCCCACGATTCTATGCATGTATGACTCATCCAAATTTCTCAGAATACATCGAATAAGTTCAAACTAGCATCCAGATAAAATTAAACATGAAACTGATAGCGTTTCCTATCTTACGATTTAAATATGTCATACTCGCATGCATTTACAAGATCAAATACTAAATTAATTAGACCGCGTTTCTTACTGCGGTAGTTGTATTTAAATGCAGCGGTTGTAATTTTTAAACTGGACACGATTGTTTATTTATCAAGCGCCCGGTCCTAAGCGTGCGGTTACATAAACATTCACTGTCGTAGTTGTTAAAATAATGTTATTTTCTTGTCATACATTTAAAATCTTCAAGTTCAAATACTAAACTGATTACGTAAACTTAAGAAAGAAACAATACCATGACACACTAAAAATGAAACCTAATAGCAGAAATATTTTTTTTATTTAAAATTATTAATACGATCGAGTTCATAGACAAGTTTAAGAAAATTCGCTTACACATAGGAAATTATTCAGATAAATATCGCAGGATGTGATCTAGTCTTATATGTTCTTGTCCCAAATCCTATAATCTCAATTGAATCAACCCGTAATATGTTTGCAACCAATTATGCATGCACACACGATTCCCCGCTACCCGCCAACAATTTTCTCCGCTTGTCTAGTCTTGTGTGTCTAGTCTTGTCTAGTCTTATCAGTCAAGTCTTGTCAGTCTAGTCTAGTCTTGTTTACTCTTATCTGTCTAGTCTTGTCTGGCTTGTATGTCTAGTCTTACCGTTTAGTCCTGTCTAGTCTTGTCTGTCTAGTCTTATCTGTCCAGTCCCATCTTGTCTGTCTAGTCTTATCTAGTCTTATCTGTCTAGTCTTGTCAATTTAAACCCCATAATCTCCATTGGACCCCTATCTGTAAATATGTCCACCCCTCATTTTGAATTTTCCCGATTAGTCTATTCGTGTTCGGTATTGTCCGCCCTTGTCCGGCCTAAAGCCCTCTTTCCCTCCGGTTCCCCCCCGTCCCAAGCGCTGGCGCCATCTACAGATATACGCTCGGCTACGTTCAGAACTATTTTCTATAGGATTCCCCATACGGAGGGGTAGGCTAAATTTTACATGTAATTCCCATAAGGTGGAGGGTTTACATGTAATTCCCCATAAGGTGGAGGGTTACATGTAAATCTCCATAAGGAGGAGTGGCCTAGAACATATCATCTTTCCCTACTTAAAACTGTCCAAGTTGTGTGCAAAAAAGTGAAAAACCTGCAAAAATTCACCCAGCCGTCCCCGGAGACGGCAGGTCGGTGAAATTATTTTATAAAAATACCCGATCGGTTAAGGGAGATTTCCAATCGTTGCGTAATATTTAAGTTTTTTTTTTAATTACAAAAAATTTCTCTGCCCCTTTAAGTACAGTGACAGCTCGTTACTGGTTTAGTAATCCAGCGCAAAACTAGATGGCGCTATTAAAAAAAAGACACCCCGGATTACATCGCCCGGGACGGCGCTGTATAAATTCAGGGCCCCGGGTCACATCTCCCGGAATGGCGGTGAAAGGGTTAACTGTGGGTAACTGTCACCTCTTTCAGAAACTTTTTACGTCTTCCAATAAATCTAGAAACCGCATGATAAATCTACTGAGCTAGTGTGCAGCAAAAGTTCCTTCTCATTATCCTCATTTTCTAATCTAAACAAACGTTTCGAACGTACAAAATTGATTATTTTAAAGAGAGTTTCCATAACATTGTATGTATTAAATGTGCGAGAAGCGTATTTTAATTGTTACTTCATATTTATCGAAATGTATTTTTAAGTAAACACATAGAAGCGTGAGAAAACTAAAGACCGGCTCAAAATCACATCGCGATCGACCGGTAGATCGCGATAGACTGGTTGGACAGCCCTGATACAATTTTGTCGGGCTCAAAACAGTTTATTTTGTCATTCACCAATAAATCGATTTTTCAAAGCAAATATTTAAAAGGTTTATTTGATGAAGATTTGAATAATTTGTAAGATTTAATTAAAAAACTATGTTTGGGACAGCTTGTATTAAAACATAAATGCCTTGTAATTCTCCTTTAAATAAACCCATAAATATTCTATTTCAATCAAATAATTATATTTTGTCCAACAATTTAAAAGCTTTTTCTAAGTACGTAAAAAGTAGAATTATTGATTTGACATATTTCTTTTGTATATTATTTACAGAAATCCTTAATAACATTTCATTACCATATAATAATAAATAAATTCTTCAACGGTTAATTTGTTGAACGTATCAATAATTTGAAAGATTTAATGAAAACTATGTTTGCGACAATTTATACAAAAACATAATTCACTTTGAATAAATAATGAAACAATAAATATTAAATATTCGATATTGAATTTATATCCAACTATATCAACAATTTGAATGTTTTTTCGAAGCAAATACACAACAGAATTATTGATTTCCTTTGTTTAATATTTATGGAAATCCTTAATAATATTTCATTATCACATAATAAACAAATTCTTCAGCACGAAGGGCAATGATTTATTAACAGAGATATTCGGGCTTTGAAAGGCGTATGCTAATTAAATCTTGTCTGAAAATACCTTCCGAGAATAAACGCAAAGAATAAGGGGAGCTTTATTAATATTGCTATTATTATTCGTTTGTTTTTCGGGAGTGAAATACTGTTTTTTATATTGCCAACGCGTTCATATATAATGAATGGATATTTTAAAACAAGTAGTGCGAAAGATGTTGCTATTGATTTTATTTCACTTCAAATGTATTTCTCTGCTGTTTATTTATAGAGTTTTGTGTCCAATATCGGAGTTTTAGAACAATATTTTGTCAAGGAATTCGATATGTTCAAAGAAATTAGATGGAAAGGAGGAATGTTGGTTGAAAATATTTTGTTCTTAACAAAAAGTTATCGGACATGACAGCCTTTTGATATGTTTATCTTTTCGGATTTAAATATTATATTTTATATCTTAAAGCAATTTTTTAATATCCTGTGCCGCTGCGAATATTTTGTAGGATGTTTAGAGAGGTTGGTGCAAAATTTGCTGGAAATTCAAAACGGGTTCAGACTTTAGAATCTTAGAATCAACAGAGTTATTTTCAAATACGGAAGAAAATATTTGTTTTAAAAATGTACAATGCAGTATGTTTCTTAATATTTATTTTAGGTTTTCTTATTTCAAATAATTAAACATCCTCATTAACCTCATTCGAAGTAATTAAGCTCATTAGAAGTAATTGATTGCAATCCGGAAAATCCGGCATCACTAGACGTTTACCGGATCCGATACCAATATACCGGATCCGGTCACCGGATCAGGTGATGGTAATTTCTGGTAAAATAATCGCGCTGTTGCATGAGTAGGTACTTTAAATGCGTGATGTGCATGGCGCCACATGGTTTTTTCAAAACCAAAATTGATTTTGTGATAAATATTGTATACTTAATATAATTACCGTATTTGCCGATGTATAAAGCGCACCTATTTCCAAAAAAATTGCCTCTAAAACATAGGTTTGCGTTATAGGCGCACAAAAAGTTGGTTAAATTTAAAGTTGATCAAACGAAATAGTTATAAACTTATTATTGTGGTGCTATTCATTAGACAGATTCATCATGATGTCCGTCATTAATATAAGAAAAAGACTTGTTAGCATGCTCAAATACCTAATTGTTGTGATCTCAGTAGATTAAGAATCCTATCCTATCGGAGGTTGGAAATCATCATACCAATTCCAACTTCATCCGCCACTTTCCTAAATAGATCTATCGACCTACAGTCAAAATATTCTCTAAGGTTTCTCAACCAGAACATCTTTAGTGTTTCCATGTTCGCTTTCCTGCTATTTCCCCCTGCATTATGAGGCGGACTAGGAAATACTTTTGCCTTTTGCCAATCATGACATGGCCAAGGTTCTCCAATTTTCTTCTCTTAGTGGTTTTCATGATCTCCGCGGTCATGCTGATAAAGCGTAATACTTTTTTATAGATTATCTTGTCTTCTCATGAGCTTTTCAGTATCCTGCGGTAGTACGACATTTCAAATGCATCTGAACATTTTATGTCTCTGTTTTAGGCTCGAAATCTCAGTTCCGAATAATACAGGGTTGAGAAGATGTAACAGCGATGGAGAAAAAGTCTCGTCGAAGTGCAACTAAGTGTTTCCGAGACAAAGGAGGTGCCGGAAATGTCAACACTTCCCCGACACTTCGACAGTACTTTACATCAAATCAAATCAAATTTCAGTATTTCAAAAGCAACTTTGACGACTCTTCATTGATATATTACCAACACTTCGTCAACACTTTGTTCAGACACTTCACGATATTTCATTTTCACCAAGGAGTCTAGATTTAATTTGCATATTCAGGTCTCGGTTGCAAAGTATATTTTTCATTCGGATGAATTCGTTTCTCACCATTTCAATGCGGCATATTATTTTTTGGGACTGTTCAAGAGTATTATTCAGCCATGTGCACAATACTTTTTAGCTTGTAACGATTGGAAAGTGATGTATGTGTAGTGACTCTCTTACATCATTACCATTTTATCAATGTTGTCTTTTGCAGGTATATTTTTAGCCCATATGGTTCACTTTGAGCATATACTTTTCTCCACTGAGAGGTATGTTATGTTGTCTGCTAATATCACCGTATCATCGGAATAGCGTATATTATTTAAAGTTTGTATATTTATACAGGGTTTTTCAATAAAGACATAACAATTTTGTATTTAAATAAAACACAGAATAATTGAGATATCGGACTAAAATTTATTCCAGGTGTAGTACAATTATGTATGCAATTCGACATCGATCGATTCTATGGATCCAATTTTCAGTCACTCTTTCACACATATCAGCCGGAATGTTGGCAATTTCGCGTTCGATATTGTTCCTGAGCTCTCCTAACGATCTCAATAAAAAAAATCCAACGGCGTCAAATCGCATGAGCGATGTAGCCATTCGACTAGATCATTTCTCGAGATTAAACGATTACCAAATTTCCCTATCAATAAATCAATTGTTTGACCAGCTGTGAGGCTTGTGGCACCATCATGTTGAAACCACATACGCTGAAGTCCATCTAATTCTGGCCAAAAATGGTCTTCCAATATGGCACGATAGCGAGCTCCATTGACCATAACATAGCGATTATTTTTGAGCATGCTAATGCGTATATCGGTAAGATAGGATTAAGTTTATTATTTTAGATTTAATAGATTTAAATACTATAATTCTATCTATGAAATTTGTTTAGTTACCTACACTGTACTAGATTTTTAATTGTTTGTCTAATTATAAATGGGTCTGTGTGTGTGTGTAAACTACCTATATAATACACTCACTCGATTATTGTGGAAACAGTCAACAGAAAATTATCCTGAACGGATCCGAATTTCCATCGATCCTGTGAGAAATATTTTTCACCGGATTTCCGGCCGTATTTTCATCGTATGTTCATCGGATCACCGGATCGATGAAAATGACACCGGATTGCAATCCCTACAGATGGGCCCCGAAACAGAGGAATTTTCAGATAGTTTGATGTGATAAAGATGTATTCTCAAAAAACGCTCGGACATGTCAACTATGTTTTTGAGGGGTAGACCCTTCGCGTTGGGGTAACAACCCCTAAAATTTTAAATGGCACGGTGGGGTAAGTTATACCTCATTTCAAAGTCCCTTTTGCTCTAAATACAAAACGGTTAAAATTTTCCTAATGTATCGATTTGTTGTCGAAATTATTTAATTTCAATTTCACCGACATAATCGAGAAACGCGTTTATAACTTGAAATTAAATAATCTCGAAAACAAATCGATAGATTTAGAAAATGTTTAGAAATGCCGTTTAGGATTCACGGCTAAACGGGCTTTCAAATGAGGTATAACTTACCCCACCGTGCCATTTCAAATTTTGGGGGTTGTGGTCCCAGTACGAAGGAGTGATTTTTCTACAAATTTTCTTGTAAAAGCTGTCCCCCTCACAAGCAAGGTTGACGTTTCCCCCCGTTTTTTGAGATTTCGTCTCTAACTTCCCGAAAATCCTTCTGTTTCGTTTTCAATGGCCCAGCTAGTATATACTTTCTAAGGATAATGTCTAACAAGACCACTTCAACTATGGTAATCAACAAGGAGCAATCACGGATATCTTCTCTTACTCTTTAGCACACGTTGCCCCAGATGCGTTGTGTGAGCCGTTCGCTGCGTCAGAGCAAGTAACAAGAACGGTCAAGACCTAAGTGTAAAGGGCTGAAGGCCACCAGTTATTATAATAAAAAGCACAGAAAATGGATATTACAATTAATTCACTCCTCCAAAGTGAAATAACTTGATGCGCCCAACTTTCGGAGGACGTCTCCCTCCACGCAGCACATTGGTAACGCATAGACACGCAGAGGAGAGTAGAGTTGAGCATGGGAGCCTATCCACCCATCCCACCCCATCGTCCCATGGGCTAGGATGAGTGCTATGGACGTCGCGTGGGATGGGATGGAACGACAATTTTGTTTGGGACAGAGTGGGACGAGTTTTAATAATCTAGTAAATCTGGTTCGTGCATAATTACATTTCCATACTTGAAATTTTTTTATGCGCATCGTCAATTTTTGCCATGGTTTCGGGCACTTTTTTGACGTGTAACTAGTGAAAATAGCAAAATGTGCCCGAAACTTTCATATTCCCGCATTTTAAACAAGACGGTCGCACATGCGTTTAACTAACCGTAAAAAGGTCTATAGCTTATCGTGCCAATATGCACATTTTCCATAATACCTATGTCCAGCGCAGGAGATTTCTGTGATAACGTTGTTGTTCGTGAAAAGTCTTACGTTTGTGACAAAAAAGGATTACTCATTGTCAGAAAAAGAAATTAAAAGGAAGATCTGGTGATCGATGAAAATACGGCCGGATCCGGTCGGATTAAAAATGACACCGGATTGCAATCCCTACAGATGGGCCCCGAAACAGAGGAATTTTCGGATAGTTAAAGATATATTCTCAAAAAACGCTCGGACACGTCAATTATGTTTTTGAGGGGTACACCCTTCGCGTTGGGGTAACAACCCCTAAAATTTTAAATGGCACGGTGGGGTAAGTTATACCTCATTTCAATGTTCCTTTTGCTCAAAATACAAAACGGTTAAAATTTTCCTAATGTATCGATTTGTTGTCGAGATTATTTAATTTCAATTTCAACGACATAAACGAGAAACGCGTTCATAACTTGAAAATAAATAATCTCGAAAATAAATCGATGGATTTAGAAAATGTTACCCGTTTAGTATTCAGGGCTAAACGGGTTTTCAAATGAGGTATCACTTACCCCACCGTGCCATTTCAAATTTCAGGGGTTGTGGTCCCAGCGCGAAGGGGTTGAGTGATTTAGCCACAAATTTTCTTGTAAACGGTGTCCCCCTCACAAGCAAAGTTGACGTTTCCCAGCGTTTTTTGAGAATTCGTCTCTAACTTTCCGAAAATCCCTCTGATTCGTTTTCAATGGCCCACCTGGTATATACTTTCTAAGGATAATGTCTAACAAGACCACTTCAACTATGGTAATCAACAAGGAGGATTCACGGATATATTTTGTTACTCTTTACCACACGTTGCTCAATATGCGTTGTGTGAGCCGTTAGCTGCGTCAGAGCAAGTAACAAGAACGGTCAAAACCTAAGTGTCAAGGGCTGAAGGCCAGCAGTTATTATAATAAAAAGCACAGAAAATGAACATTACAATGAATTCACTCCTCCTCACAAATAGCGGGAAACCTCACAATGATCAATGAGTTCTTCATATTCCCCGTCTTCAAAATCAGATAACTTGATGCGCCCAACTTTCGAAGGACGCTTCCCTCCACACGGCACATTGGTAATGCATAGACACGCAGTGGAGAGTAGAGTTGAGGATGGAATTCCATCCACCCATCCCATCCAATGGTCCCATGGGCTGGGATGAATGCTATGAACGTCGCGTGGGATGGGATGGAACGACAATTTTGTTTGGGACAGAATGGGACGAGTTTTAATAATCTAGTAAATCTGGTTCGTGCATAATTAACCTAAAAGCATGTGTCAATTTTCGCCAATGTTTCGGGCACTTTTTTGACGTATAACCAGTGAAAATAGCAAAATGTGCCCGAAACTTTCATATTCCCGCCTTTTAAACAAAGGCGGTCTATTAATAGGCTTGAATTTGTTGGTGCGCATGTGTGAACCCTTACTGAGCTCAGTGCTCGCCAAAATATTGGTGAACTTCAGTTTTTACTAGCGAGTCGCAGTGATTTTGATTTTCAAGTCCTCAAATAGACCTTTACATAGTTGTATTAATTTTTTTGTGAGCATGTGTTAATTTCCGCCTTGTTATACGATAAAAAGTGTCCGAACTTTTTGACGTATGGCTAAATATGTGCCCGAAACTTTCATATTCCCGCCTCTCAAACTTGGCGGATGCGCATGCGCTTAACTAACCGTAAAAAGGACCACTAGTAACAACGCTATATATTTGTCAGAGGTACGAAACCTGTTATCAATTCTGCTCGTTCGACATCCGCAAGCAGCTTATCTCCCGGCGTCCTTCCAGTCAGTTCTTCGGAGTCAGCCCGCATTACTAACAACGTGGGCTCTTACCCTACTTGTGCCACCCTCCATGGAAGTTCTGTTAGTCCCAAACCCAAAAAAAGCTTCGCAACCCCTCCCAGCTTACCTCCCGGCATCCCTCCAGTCAGTTTTTCAACGGCAACCAGCTATACTAACAACGTAAGCTCTTAGAATACTTGTCCACCCCTCCAAGGAAGTTCAATTAGTCCCAAACCCAAAAGAAGTTTTGCAAACAGTCCCAGGCATTATTCTCGCTCACTCTCTCATGAACCCGTTCTTCTGGGAACCGGACCTTCAACCGATCTGCGTGCTGCAGCTCCTAGTAAACGTGATTGGTATCATATGAGCAGCAAGGAATCCCAACTGATGATTAATTCTACCTTTAATATCTTGGACTACGATTGTATGTGCCTCCTCTCTATTCTTCACATCTAGATTCTTTACCTTTAAGGTTGGCGTCAATGAGAAGGATAAACGTATATTCATTAATCCAGAGTTATGGCTTGTTAATATTTCAATTAGGGTCTTTCTTTTCAACAAGTCAATCAATACTGTTCCCATTAGACCTTCGCCTTAGTTTGCTGATACTACAACTAATAAACGCTGTGATCACCCGTTCACCACTTTGAAGTCGTCCTATTACTCCCTTTACTATCAGAATGTTCGAGGCCTCAATACGTAGTTTGACTTCGATATCGTTTGCCTCACTGAAACTTGGCTTCAGCCCAATGTTCTGAACAGCGAATTTCTGTCTCGTCAATAAACAATTTTCAGATGTGATCGTGACTTCATGAACTCGGGACTCTCTAAAGGTTGTGGAGTACTTATAGCCTCAAACATTTTTTTTTAATGTAATCCTGTTGACATCTCAGTTGTCTCTAATGCTTGTGCTTCTATAGATGTAGTGGCTTGCTCTTGTCTGAGTGGTCTTTCTAACCGCTTGGTCTGCCTTTATAATACCTCGACTTCGAATTTTAAACTTTTTTTGTTTTGAGCAACTCGAAATCCTCGTTTTGACCTGCTCTTATGACGCAATTATTATTACTGGGGACTTCAATATACCGCATGGTCACATATTTCTTAGGAAATCATTTGCGCTCGATAATTTCATCTCTCTGTGTGGTATCAGACAGTGGAATACCATTAGCAATACTAACATCAGGTTGCTTAACCTAGTACTAAGTGACCAATCAATTAGTGTCAGTGCCGGACCTTCAACTTTTTCGTGGCGGGGCAAAAACTCAAAAATGCCGGCCCTGCCGGCCTGTATTTTTACCTTTGTTATCATTTGTCTAGTCTTGTCTGTCTGGTCTTGTCTGTCTAGTCTTGTCTGTCTAGTCTTGTCGGTCTAGTCTTGTCTGTCTAGTCTTGTCTGTCTAGTCTTGTCTGTCTAGTCTTGTCTGTCTAGTCTTGTCTGTCTAGTCTTGTCTGTCTAGTCTTGTCTGTCTAGTCTTGTCTGTCTAGTCTTGTCTGTCTAGTCTTGTCTGTCTAGTCTTGTCTGTCTAGTCTTGTCTGTCTAGTCTTGTCTGTCTAGTCTTGTCTGTCTAGTCTTGTCTGTCTAGTCTTGTCTGTCTAGTCTTGTCTGTCTAGTCTTGTCTGTCTAGTCTTGTCTGTCTAGTCTTGTCTGTCTAGTCTTGTCTGTCTAGTCTTGTCTGTCTAGTCTTGTCTGTCTAGTCTTGTCTGTCTAGTCTTGTCTGTCTAGTCTTGTCTGTCTAGTCTTGTCTGTCTAGTCTTGTCTGTCTAGTCTTGTCTGTCTAGTCTTGTCTGTCTAGTCTTGTCTGTCTAGTCTTGTCTGTCTAGTCTTGTCTGTCTAGTCTTGTCTGTCTAGTCTTGTCTGTCTAGTCTTGTCTGTCTAGTCTTGTCTGTCTAGTCTTGTCTGTCTAGTCTTGTCTGTCTAGTCTTGTCTGTCTAGTCTTGTCTGTCTAGTCTTGTCTGTCTAGTCTTGTCTGTCTAGTCTTGTCTGTCTAGTCTTGTCTGTCTAGTCTTGTCTGTCTAGTCTTGTCTGTCTAGTCTTGTCTGTCTAGTCTTGTCTGTCTAGTCTTGTCTGTCTAGTCTTGTCTGTCTAGTCTTGTCTGTCTAGTCTTGTCTGTCTAGTCTTGTCTGTCTAGTCTTGTCTGTCTAGTCTTGTCTGTCTAGTCTTGTCTGTCTAGTCTTGTCTGTCTAGTCTTGTCTGTCTAGTCTTGTCTGTCTAGTCTTGTCTGTCTAGTCTTGTCTGTCTAGTCTTGTCTGTCTAGTCTTGTCTGTCTAGTCTTGTCTGTCTAGTCTTGTCTGTCTAGTCTTGTCTGTCTAGTCTTGTCTGTCTAGTCTTGTCTGTCTAGTCTTGTCTGTCTAGTCTTGTCTGTCTAGTCTTGTCTGTCTAGTCTTGTCTGTCTAGTCTTGTCTGTCTAGTCTTGTCTGTCTAGTCTTGTCTGTCTAGTCTTGTCTGTCTAGTCTTGTCTGTCTAGTCTTGTCTGTCTAGTCTTGTCTGTCTAGTCTTGTCTGTCTAGTCTTGTCTGTCTAGTCTTGTCTGTCTAGTCTTGTCTGTCTAGTCTTGTCTGTCTAGTCTTGTCTGTCTAGTCTTGTCTGTCTAGTCTTGTCTGTCTAGTCTTGTCTGTCTAGTCTTGTCTGTCTAGTCTTGTCTGTCTAGTCTTGTCTGTCTAGTCTTGTCTGTCTAGTCTTGTCTGTCTAGTCTTGTCTGTCTAGTCTTGTCTGTCTAGTCTTGTCTGTCTAGTCTTGTCTGTCTAGTCTTGTCTGTCTAGTCTTGTCTGTCTAGTCTTGTCTGTCTAGTCTTGTCTGTCTAGTCTTGTCTGTCTAGTCTTGTCTGTCTAGTCTTGTCTGTCTAGTCTTGTCTGTCTAGTCTTGTCTGTCTAGTCTTGTCTGTCTAGTCTTGTCTGTCTAGTCTTGTCTGTCTAGTCTTGTCTGTCTAGTCTTGTCTGTCTAGTCTTGTCTGTCTAGTCTTGTCTGTCTAGTCTTGTCTGTCTAGTCTTGTCTGTCTAGTCTTGTCTGTCTAGTCTTGTCTGTCTAGTCTTGTCTGTCTAGTCTTGTCTGTCTAGTCTTGTCTGTCTAGTCTTGTCTGTCTAGTCTTGTCTGTCTAGTCTTGTCTGTCTAGTCTTGTCTGTCTAGTCTTGTCTGTCTAGTCTTGTCTGTCTAGTCTTGTCTGTCTAGTCTTGTCTGTCTAGTCTTGTCTGTCTAGTCTTGTCTGTCTAGTCTTGTCTGTCTAGTCTTGTCTGTCTAGTCTTGTCTGTCTAGTCTTGTCTGTCTAGTCTTGTCTGTCTAGTCTTGTCTGTCTAGTCTTGTCTGTCTAGTCTTGTCTGTCTAGTCTTGTCTGTCTAGTCTTGTCTGTCTAGTCTTGTCTGTCTAGTCTTGTCTGTCTAGTCTTGTCTGTCTAGTCTTGTCTGTCTAGTCTTGTCTGTCTAGTCTTGTCTGTCTAGTCTTGTCTGTCTAGTCTTGTCTGTCTAGTCTTGTCTGTCTAGTCTTGTCTGTCTAGTCTTGTCTGTCTAGTCTTGTCTGTCTAGTCTTGTCTGTCTAGTCTTGTCTGTCTAGTCTTGTCTGTCTAGTCTTGTCTGTCTAGTCTTGTCTGTCTAGTCTTGTCTGTCTAGTCTTGTCTGTCTAGTCTTGTCTGTCTAGTCTTGTCTGTCTAGTCTTGTCTGTCTAGTCTTGTCTGTCTAGTCTTGTCTGTCTAGTCTTGTCTGTCTAGTCTTGTCTGTCTAGTCTTGTCTGTCTAGTCTTGTCTGTCTAGTCTTGTCTGTCTAGTCTTGTCTGTCTAGTCTTGTCTGTCTAGTCTTGTCTGTCTAGTCTTGTCTGTCTAGTCTTGTCTGTCTAGTCTTGTCTGTCTAGTCTTGTCTGTCTAGTCTTGTCTGTCTAGTCTTGTCTGTCTAGTCTTGTCTGTCTAGTCTTGTCTGTCTAGTCTTGTCTGTCTAGTCTTGTCTGTCTAGTCTTGTCTGTCTAGTCTTGTCTGTCTAGTCTTGTCTGTCTAGTCTTGTCTGTCTAGTCTTGTCTGTCTAGTCTTGTCTGTCTAGTCTTGTCTGTCTAGTCTTGTCTGTCTAGTCTTGTCTGTCTAGTCTTGTCTGTCTAGTCTTGTCTGTCTAGTCTTGTCTGTCTAGTCTTGTCTGTCTAGTCTTGTCTGTCTAGTCTTGTCTGTCTAGTCTTGTCTGTCTAGTCTTGTCTGTCTAGTCTTGTCTGTCTAGTCTTGTCTGTCTAGTCTTGTCTGTCTAGTCTTGTCTGTCTAGTCTTTGTCTGTCTAGTCTTGTCTGTCTAGTCTTGTCTGTCTAGTCTTGTCTGTCTAGTCTTGTCTGTCTAGTCTTGTCTGTCTAGTCTTGTCTGTCTAGTCTTGTCTGTCTAGTCTTGTCTGTCTAGTCTTGTCTGTCTAGTCTTGTCTGTCTAGTCTTGTCTGTCTAGTCTTGTCTGTCTAGTCTTGTCTGTCTAGTCTTGTCTGTCTAGTCTTGTCTGTCTAGTCTTGTCTGTCTAGTCTTGTCTGTCTAGTCTTGTCTGTCTAGTCTTGTCTGTCTAGTCTTGTCTGTCTAGTCTTGTCTGTCTAGTCTTGTCTGTCTAGTCTTGTCTGTCTAGTCTTGTCTGTCTAGTCTTGTCTGTCTAGTCTTGTCTGTCTAGTCTTGTCTGTCTAGTCTTGTCTGTCTAGTCTTGTCTGTCTAGTCTTGTCTGTCTAGTCTTGTCTGTCTAGTCTTGTCTGTCTAGTCTTGTCTGTCTAGTCTTGTCTGTCTAGTCTTGTCTGTCTAGTCTTGTCTGTCTAGTCTTGTCTGTCTAGTCTTGTCTGTCTAGTCTTGTCTGTCTAGTCTTGTCTGTCTAGTCTTGTCTGTCTAGTCTTGTCTGTCTAGTCTTGTCTGTCTAGTCTTGTCTGTCTAGTCTTGTCTGTCTAGTCTTGTCTGTCTAGTCTTGTCTGTCTAGTCTTGTCTGTCTAGTCTTGTCTGTCTAGTCTTGTCTGTCTAGTCTTGTCTGTCTAGTCTTGTCTGTCTAGTCTTGTCTGTCTAGTCTTGTCTGTCTAGTCTTGTCTGTCTAGTCTTGTCTGTCTAGTCTTGTCTGTCTAGTCTTGTCTGTCTAGTCTTGTCTGTCTAGTCTTGTCTGTCTAGTCTTGTCTGTCTAGTCTTGTCTGTCTAGTCTTGTCTGTCTAGTCTTGTCTGTCTAGTCTTGTCTGTCTAGTCTTGTCTGTCTAGTCTTGTCTGTCTAGTCTTGTCTGTCTAGTCTTGTCTGTCTAGTCTTGTCTGTCTAGTCTTGTCTGTCTAGTCTTGTCTGTCTAGTCTTGTCTGTCTAGTCTTGTCTGTCTAGTCTTGTCTGTCTAGTCTTGTCTGTCTAGTCTTGTCTGTCTAGTCTTGTCTGTCTAGTCTTGTCTGTCTAGTCTTGTCTGTCTAGTCTTGTCTGTCTAGTCTTGTCTGTCTAGTCTTGTCTGTCTAGTCTTGTCTGTCTAGTCTTGTCTGTCTAGTCTTGTCTGTCTAGTCTTGTCTGTCTAGTCTTGTCTGTCTAGTCTTGTCTGTCTAGTCTTGTCTGTCTAGTCTTGTCTGTCTAGTCTTGTCTGTCTAGTCTTGTCTGTCTAGTCTTGTCTGTCTAGTCTTGTCTGTCTAGTCTTGTCTGTCTAGTCTTGTCTGTCTAGTCTTGTCTGTCTAGTCTTGTCTGTCTAGTCTTGTCTGTCTAGTCTTGTCTGTCTAGTCTTGTCTGTCTAGTCTTGTCTGTCTAGTCTTGTCTGTCTAGTCTTGTCTGTCTAGTCTTGTCTGTCTAGTCTTGTCTGTCTAGTCTTGTCTGTCTAGTCTTGTCTGTCTAGTCTTGTCTGTCTAGTCTTGTCTGTCTAGTCTTGTCTGTCTAGTCTTGTCTGTCTAGTCTTGTCTGTCTAGTCTTGTCTGTCTAGTCTTGTCTGTCTAGTCTTGTCTGTCTAGTCTTGTCTGTCTAGTCTTGTCTGTCTAGTCTTGTCTGTCTAGTCTTGTCTGTCTAGTCTTGTCTGTCTAGTCTTGTCTGTCTAGTCTTGTCTGTCTAGTCTTGTCTGTCTAGTCTTGTCTGTCTAGTCTTGTCTGTCTAGTCTTGTCTGTCTAGTCTTGTCTGTCTAGTCTTGTCTGTCTAGTCTTGTCTGTCTAGTCTTGTCTGTCTAGTCTTGTCTGTCTAGTCTTGTCTGTCTAGTCTTGTCTGTCTAGTCTTGTCTGTCTAGTCTTGTCTGTCTAGTCTTGTCTGTCTAGTCTTGTCTGTCTAGTCTTGTCTGTCTAGTCTTGTCTGTCTAGTCTTGTCTGTCTAGTCTTGTCTGTCTAGTCTTGTCTGTCTAGTCTTGTCTGTCTAGTCTTGTCTGTCTAGTCTTGTCTGTCTAGTCTTGTCTGTCTAGTCTTGTCTGTCTAGTCTTGTCTGTCTAGTCTTGTCTGTCTAGTCTTGTCTGTCTAGTCTTGTCTGTCTAGTCTTGTCTGTCTAGTCTTGTCTGTCTAGTCTTGTCTGTCTAGTCTTGTCTGTCTAGTCTTGTCTGTCTCAGTCTCTGTCTGTCTAGTCTTGTCCTAGTCTTGTCTGTCTAGTCTTGTCTGTCTAGTCTTGTCTGTCTAGTCTTGTCTGTCTAGTCTTGTCTGTCTAGTCTTGTCTGTCTAGTCTTGTCTGTCTAGTCTTGTCTGTCTAGTCTTGTCTGTCTAGTCTTGTCTGTCTAGTCTTGTCTGTCTAGTCTTGTCTGTCTAGTCTTGTCTGTCTAGTCTTGTCTGTCTAGTCTTGTCTGTCTAGTCTTGTCTGTCTAGTCTTGTCTGTCTAGTCTTGTCTGTCTAGTCTTGTCTGTCTAGTCTTGTCTGTCTAGTCTTGTCTGTCTAGTCTTGTCTGTCTAGTCTTGTCTGTCTAGTCTTGTCTGTCTAGTCTTGTCTGTCTAGTCTTGTCTGTCTAGTCTTGTCTGTCTAGTCTTGTCTGTCTAGTCTTGTCTGTCTAGTCTTGTCTGTCTAGTCTTGTCTGTCTAGTCTTGTCTGTCTAGTCTTGTCTGTCTAGTCTTGTCTGTCTAGTCTTGTCTGTCTAGTCTTGTCTGTCTAGTCTTGTCTGTCTAGTCTTGTCTGTCTAGTCTTGTCTGTCTAGTCTTGTCTGTCTAGTCTTGTCTGTCTAGTCTTGTCTGTCTAGTCTTGTCTGTCTAGTCTTGTCTGTCTAGTCTTGTCTGTCTAGTCTTGTCTGTCTAGTCTTGTCTGTCTAGTCTTGTCTGTCTAGTCTTGTCTGTCTAGTCTTGTCTGTCTAGTCTTGTCTGTCTAGTCTTGTCTGTCTAGTCTTGTCTGTCTAGTCTTGTCTGTCTAGTCTTGTCTGTCTAGTCTTGTCTGTCTAGTCTTGTCTGTCTAGTCTTGTCTGTCTAGTCTTGTCTGTCTAGTCTTGTCTGTCTAGTCTTGTCTGTCTAGTCTTGTCTGTCTAGTCTTGTCTGTCTAGTCTTGTCTGTCTAGTCTTGTCTGTCTAGTCTTGTCTGTCTAGTCTTGTCTGTCTAGTCTTGTCTGTCTAGTCTTGTCTGTCTAGTCTTGTCTGTCTAGTCTTGTCTGTCTAGTCTTGTCTGTCTAGTCTTGTCTGTCTAGTCTTGTCTGTCTAGTCTTGTCTGTCTAGTCTTGTCTGTCTAGTCTTGTCTGTCTAGTCTTGTCTGTCTAGTCTTGTCTGTCTAGTCTTGTCTGTCTAGTCTTGTCTGTCTAGTCTTGTCTGTCTAGTCTTGTCTGTCTAGTCTTGTCTGTCTAGTCTTGTCTGTCTAGTCTTGTCTGTCTAGTCTTGTCTGTCTAGTCTTGTCTGTCTAGTCTTGTCTGTCTAGTCTTGTCTGTCTAGTCTTGTCTGTCTAGTCTTGTCTGTCTAGTCTTGTCTGTCTAGTCTTGTCTGTCTAGTCTTGTCTGTCTAGTCTTGTCTGTCTAGTCTTGTCTGTCTAGTCTTGTCTGTCTAGTCTTGTCTGTCTAGTCTTGTCTGTCTAGTCTTGTCTGTCTAGTCTTGTCTGTCTAGTCTTGTCTGTCTAGTCTTGTCTGTCTAGTCTTGTCTGTCTAGTCTTGTCTGTCTAGTCTTGTCTGTCTAGTCTTGTCTGTCTAGTCTTGTCTGTCTAGTCTTGTCTGTCTAGTCTTGTCTGTCTAGTCTTGTCTGTCTAGTCTTGTCTGTCTAGTCTTGTCTGTCTAGTCTTGTCTGTCTAGTCTTGTCTGTCTAGTCTTGTCTGTCTAGTCTTGTCTGTCTAGTCTTGTCTGTCTAGTCTTGTCTGTCTAGTCTTGTCTGTCTAGTCTTGTCTGTCTAGTCTTGTCTGTCTAGTCTTGTCTGTCTAGTCTTGTCTGTCTAGTCTTGTCTGTCTAGTCTTGTCTGTCTAGTCTTGTCTGTCTAGTCTTGTCTGTCTAGTCTTGTCTGTCTAGTCTTGTCTGTCTAGTCTTGTCTGTCTAGTCTTGTCTGTCTAGTCTTGTCTGTCTAGTCTTGTCTGTCTAGTCTTGTCTGTCTAGTCTTGTCTGTCTAGTCTTGTCTGTCTAGTCTTGTCTGTCTAGTCTTGTCTGTCTAGTCTTGTCTGTCTAGTCTTGTCTGTCTAGTCTTGTCTGTCTAGTCTTGTCTGTCTAGTCTTGTCTGTCTAGTCTTGTCTGTCTAGTCTTGTCTGTCTAGTCTTGTCTGTCTAGTCTTGTCTGTCTAGTCTTGTCTGTCTAGTCTTGTCTGTCTAGTCTTGTCTGTCTAGTCTTGTCTGTCTAGTCTTGTCTGTCTAGTCTTGTCTGTCTAGTCTTGTCTGTCTAGTCTTGTCTGTCTAGTCTTGTCTGTCTAGTCTTGTCTGTCTAGTCTTGTCTGTCTAGTCTTGTCTGTCTAGTCTTGTCTGTCTAGTCTTGTCTGTCTAGTCTTGTCTGTCTAGTCTTGTCTGTCTAGTCTTGTCTGTCTAGTCTTGTCTGTCTAGTCTTGTCTGTCTAGTCTTGTCTGTCTAGTCTTGTCTGTCTAGTCTTGTCTGTCTAGTCTTGTCTGTCTAGTCTTGTCTGTCTAGTCTTGTCTGTCTAGTCTTGTCTGTCTAGTCTTGTCTGTCTAGTCTTGTCTGTCTAGTCTTGTCTGTCTAGTCTTGTCTGTCTAGTCTTGTCTGTCTAGTCTTGTCTGTCTAGTCTTGTCTGTCTAGTCTTGTCTGTCTAGTCTTGTCTGTCTAGTCTTGTCTGTCTAGTCTTGTCTGTCTAGTCTTGTCTGTCTAGTCTTGTCTGTCTAGTCTTGTCTGTCTAGTCTTGTCTGTCTAGTCTTGTCTGTCTAGTCTTGTCTGTCTAGTCTTGTCTGTCTAGTCTTGTCTGTCTAGTCTTGTCTGTCTAGTCTTGTCTGTCTAGTCTTGTCTGTCTAGTCTTGTCTGTCTAGTCTTGTCTGTCTAGTCTTGTCTGTCTAGTCTTGTCTGTCTAGTCTTGTCTGTCTAGTCTTGTCTGTCTAGTCTTGTCTGTCTAGTCTTGTCTGTCTAGTCTTGTCTGTCTAGTCTTGTCTGTCTAGTCTTGTCTGTCTAGTCTTGTCTGTCTAGTCTTGTCTGTCTAGTCTTGTCTGTCTAGTCTTGTCTGTCTAGTCTTGTCTGTCTAGTCTTGTCTGTCTAGTCTTGTCTGTCTAGTCTTGTCTGTCTAGTCTTGTCTGTCTAGTCTTGTCTGTCTAGTCTTGTCTGTCTAGTCTTGTCTGTCTAGTCTTGTCTGTCTAGTCTTGTCTGTCTAGTCTTGTCTGTCTAGTCTTGTCTGTCTAGTCTTGTCTGTCTAGTCTTGTCTGTCTAGTCTTGTCTGTCTAGTCTTGTCTGTCTAGTCTTGTCTGTCTAGTCTTGTCTGTCTAGTCTTGTCTGTCTAGTCTTGTCTGTCTAGTCTTGTCTGTCTAGTCTTGTCTGTCTAGTCTTGTCTGTCTAGTCTTGTCTGTCTAGTCTTGTCTGTCTAGTCTTGTCTGTCTAGTCTTGTCTGTCTAGTCTTGTCTGTCTAGTCTTGTCTGTCTAGTCTTGTCTGTCTAGTCTTGTCTGTCTAGTCTTGTCTGTCTAGTCTTGTCTGTCTAGTCTTGTCTGTCTAGTCTTGTCTGTCTAGTCTTGTCTGTCTAGTCTTGTCTGTCTAGTCTTGTCTGTCTAGTCTTGTCTGTCTAGTCTTGTCTGTCTAGTCTTGTCTGTCTAGTCTTGTCTGTCTAGTCTTGTCTGTCTAGTCTTGTCTGTCTAGTCTTGTCTGTCTAGTCTTGTCTGTCTAGTCTTGTCTGTCTAGTCTTGTCTGTCTAGTCTTGTCTGTCTAGTCTTGTCTGTCTAGTCTTGTCTGTCTAGTCTTGTCTGTCTAGTCTTGTCTGTCTAGTCTTGTCTGTCTAGTCTTGTCTGTCTAGTCTTGTCTGTCTAGTCTTGTCTGTCTAGTCTTGTCTGTCTAGTCTTGTCTGTCTAGTCTTGTCTGTCTAGTCTTGTCTGTCTAGTCTTGTCTGTCTAGTCTTGTCTGTCTAGTCTTGTCTGTCTAGTCTTGTCTGTCTAGTCTTGTCTGTCTAGTCTTGTCTGTCTAGTCTTGTCTGTCTAGTCTTGTCTGTCTAGTCTTGTCTGTCTAGTCTTGTCTGTCTAGTCTTGTCTGTCTAGTCTTGTCTGTCTAGTCTTGTCTGTCTAGTCTTGTCTGTCTAGTCTTGTCTGTCTAGTCTTGTCTGTCTAGTCTTGTCTGTCTAGTCTTGTCTGTCTAGTCTTGTCTGTCTAGTCTTGTCTGTCTAGTCTTGTCTGTCTAGTCTTGTCTGTCTAGTCTTGGGATACGCCGGGGAAGCCGCTAGAGCAGCTCCTGATGGATAGACTTAAAAGAGGACTTGAGGCAGGAATTGGATTGTCCAGGAGACACTTTGGATTCAGAGAGGGAAGATCCACTATCAGCGCAATAGAAGCGGTCCTAAAACTTGCAGCAGAAGCTAGAAGTGGCTCCAAAAGGACAAGGAAGATATGTGCTATAATTACATTTGACGTAAGAATCGCTTTTAACAGTGCTAGTTGGGAAATAATAATGAGACAACTAACGGTAAGAGGAATAGCGCCTTACCTCCTGCGTATGGTAAGAAGCTACTTCGATAATAGAACACTGCTTCTACAGGCACATGGAGTTTCGGTAGAGAGGGAACTGAGTAGCGGGGGGTCCCACAAGGTTCAGTTTTAGACCCTACTGTGTGGAACATCTTGTATGATGGTGTCCTATGACTGAAACTTCCGGAGGGTGCCACACTCATTGGCTTCGCGGCCGACCAGGCGCTCGTGGTCTCCGCAAGAACGGAATCCTTGCTAATGGAAACGGCAAACCGCACAAGTCGCCAAGTAACTGATTGGATGACATCAAGCAACCTGAGCCTTGCTCCCGAAAAGTCGAAGCAGTGTTACTAACCGGCCTAAGGAGACTCAACACAATACAGTTTAAAGTGCAATATACATGTGAAGAAAAATATAATTTTCTTTAATACGAGATTTAGTCCGAGACAACGGATAACCTAGGCAACGGATACTATTTTTTGTTTTATTTATGTTATAATTTTGTAAAACTAGTTTAGTGAATTGGAAATAGACATTACAATTAAAAACATTAATTTTCGTTTCATTTCTTATAGGTAAGATTTTTTTATTAGAATTTATAATATTGTTTTTAAAATTTGTTTAATATTGTTCATAAATAAATTCTTTTCTTATAGAGCAACTCAAGATTGTTTTAAATTGACTGTGTCGACCTAATCAGTAGAAAATACCATTATATACATATATAAGACCAAAGCACGAAATCACATACCTCGGGGTTGTCATAGACAAGAGCCTGTCGTTCGGTCCACACCTTCCACCATGCTATATGCTGCCCCAATATGGGCACAAAGTATGACAGTAGAAAGCAATATCTACAAACTGGTGAAAATTCAAAGAAAAACTGCAATCAGGATCTGTGGCGCATATAAGACTGTATCGGGGGAAGCAGTTTTTGTAATAGCTGGTAGAGCCCCCATAGAGCTCCTGGTAAAAAAGAGAGCGGAACTGCACGAGGCCAAATGTGATAGGCAATCTAGAATTGCCGCTAGAAAAAATCTCCTAGCAGAATGGCAACAAAAATGGTGGGCGTCCGAAAGAGGCCAATGGACGAAGTTGACCATAGCAGATATCACCACATGGGTCAACAGGAAGCATGGCGAGACGAACTTTTACATGACTCAGTTCCTCACAGGGCATGGGTGGTTCCGCGACTACTTGAAACAAATACGCGCCGCAGCAGATGACTTGTGTGAATACTGTGGTGATGTGGACTCGGTAAGACACACTATATTTGACTGCTGGAGATGCAGAAAGCAGAAAAGGACGAACAGCCAACATGAAGATATCGTTTAACGCAAGAACGGTAATGGGTTACATGCTACAAGATATAGAAAACTGGGATAAAATGGCCAGATTCGTTAAATTTGTTATTTCCTCTAAGGAAAAAGACGAAAAACTGAGACGCAATAGAATGATCCATCAGTAGGCCCAAATAAGATGAATCAACAACTATCCTAACTACAAGATCAAAATAAAAGGAAAAACAGAAAAACTAGGGCGGTAAAGAAAAAACCGTCCGGGCTGCCCATCCTGAAGGAATGCGCAAGCGATACCAAGGGTGGCGCACTTTTAAGCCAAGTGGAAGAAAAAAAAAGTCTGTCTAGTCTTGTATGTCTAATCTTATCTGTCTAGTATTGTCTGTCTAGTCTTGTCTGTCTAGTCTTGTCTGTCTAGTCTTGTCTGTCTAGTCTTGTCTGTCAAGTCTTGCCTGTCTAGTCTTGTCTGTCTAGTCTTGTCTGTCTAGTCTTGTCTGTCTAGTCTTGTCAGTCTAGTCTTGTCTGTCTAGTCTTGTCTGTCTAGTCTTGTCTGTCTAGTCTTGTCTGTCTAGTCGTGTCTGTCTAGTCTTGTCTGTCTAGTCTTGTCTGTCTAGTCTTGTCTGTCTAGTCTTGTCTGTCTAGTCTTGTCTGTCTAGTCTTGTCTGTCTAGTCTTGTCTGTCTAGTCTTGTCTGTCTAGTCTTGTCTGTCTAGTCTTGTCTGTCTAGTCTTGTCTGTCTAGTCTTGTCTGTCTAGTCTTGTCTGTCTAGTCCTGTCTGTCCAGTCTTGTCTGTCTAGTCTTCTAGTCTATCTTGTCTTGTCCAACTAGTCCTGTATGACAAGTCTTGTCTAACTAGTCTTATCTTACTTGTCTTTTGTATCCAGACTTGTTTGTGCAGAATTGCATAACTCTTCTTGTCTCTATAGTCTTGTGTGTCTAGGCTTGTCTGTCTAGTCATGTCTATCTAGTCTTATCTGTCTAATCTTATCTGTCTAATCGTGTTTGTCTAGGCTTATCTGTTTGGTCTAGTTTATCTAATCTTGTCTCTCTGGTCTTTTCTAGTCTAGTCTCATCTAGCCTCATCTAATCTTATCTAGGAACATCTAGTCTCATCTGGTCTTATATAGTCTCATGAATGCTCATCTGATTGCATCTAGTTTCATATAGTATTTCTCAGCTAATCTTATCTAAACTCATCTAGCCGTATTAACTCTCATCTGGTTTCATTTAATTTCGTATAGCCCCATCTAGTCTAATCTGGTCTAATCTAGTCCTATCTAGTCTAATCCATTCTAACCTAATCTAATCTAGTCTAATCTAATCTTATCCAGTCTCATCTGGTATCATCTAATCTCATCTACTCTTATCTGGTTTCATCTAGTCTCATTTAGTCTCATGTAGTTTAATCTAATCTCATCTAGTCTCATCTGATTTTATCTAGTCTCACCAAATCTCGTTTGGTCTCATCTGGTTTCATTTAGTCTCATTGTAATTTCGTTTCGTCCTATATCAATAATAATTACAATGTTGGTTATTATCATCCCTATTATTTATCATTTTTATATATTATTGAGAATGGGATATAAAAAGTTCTTTTATAATTTAATAATTTATTTGCTTTGCTAGTTTCGGTGTACAACAAACACCTTAGTCATAATCTCTAAATTATTTGTTTTAAATTAAAAATTATTATGTTTTATGTTTTTAGGCTTTTATAAATGATTATATAAATTTGAATCAAATGTGATGTTTAAATAAATAAACAAATTAACAAAAGTTAATTTGTTTAACTTTTGTTAATTTGTTTATTTAATTTAAACATAACATTTCATTCAAATTTATATAATCATTTATAAAAGCATAAAAACATAAAACATAATAATTTTTAATTTAAAACATATAATTTAGAGATTATGATTAAGGTGTTAGTTGTATACAGAAACTAGTAAGGCAAATAAATTATTAAATTATAAAAGAACTTTTTATATCCCTTTCCCAATAATATATAAAAAATAATAATTACAATATTTATTTATTTTAAATTAAATTTAAAATTTATTTGAAATCGGGTGAAATCAGAAAGGAAAACAATATTGATAAATAAATCGCGTGTTCAAATTGCGTGAATGATAGCGTGTACTCAATATTTATTCCCAATGGCATCGGGCGAAGATGAATTTCTAAGAATTTCTGTGGTCGCGTGAGCAACTTGTTACCGGTTGTCATGGTAACATGCATAAATTAACTTCGCCGGCCGATCGCGCGATACGCAAGGACCAATCAGAACGCAATTATAACCAAAATTTGTATTTCTTCAAATTGCGAAAATTATTTTCAAAATTTTGGTTCAAAATATCGGAAATTAACTAACCTTTGAGTTCTCGCAGTTTTCCCGAATCTCCGTCCGGTTTGTCCAGGAATTCCTCGCGATTTTCCGGGAATGAAACACTACACAACTTTCACACGGCGCGAGCACTCAGCACAGTAGAAGTTCACACATGCGCACCAACAAATCAAAGCCAACTCTGTAAAAATAGTAAGTAATCAAATAAAAAATCAATAATTATTTACATTAGAGTGCGGAAAGTTTGATTTTACAACGCGACAGCTCGTTTGGGGAACGAGCCCGAAGGGCGACTTCCCCATTAGCTGAAGCGCTATAAAATCATTTCCACACGAAAATTGTATAATTTTTTCTGGCCGACTATTATTATTTAGGAAACAAATAGACCCTACACCTCTACTTCCGGTGCCCCACCCTCGCCCCCTCTGGCGGTTCCCATCCCACTTCCGGCACTCACCCCCACTTCCTGTTCCAAAAATTCTCTTATTTCCGGTTCCGAAACCGTTAGTGGGTGTGGGAACCGGAAGTTGGGGGGTGGGAACTGGAAATGGGGGTGCGAACCGGAAACTGGGGCGGGAACCGGAAGTGGGGTGATAACCGGAAGTGTGTGAGAACCAGAAATGGAGGCGTGGTGGGGGGCTGGAAGTGGAGGTGGAGGGTCCAGAACGAACCATCTTTCCCTACTATTTAGATTATTTACAATATTGGAAATTTTTTTTTGGCCTCCTGAATTGTAAAGCTAGCTTTCACATCGTGTATATGTACAAAATCGGCAATTGTAAACATTTACCGGTATATGTATACATCTACCAATTTGATAGGTAAATGTGAGTTTAAATCTAAGATCAGCTTTATATATCTATTTTTACCGGAAAATGTGTACTTTTTGTGTGTTACAATATCACGTGTGTCTTGTTGGACAGCTCATGTATGTTAATGTAAACCTTGTAAAAATTGCCAACAACATTATGCATATGTACACATTTGCCAGAACTAATTGGTAAATGTAAGTTGATCTCACATTTATCAACCAAGAAGGTAAATGTGTACATATACCGGTAAATGTGTACATATACCGGTAAATGTGTACATTTACCAAACTACGTACTTTTACCATAACATATACATCAAGCGAAACTAGAATTTTACTCACTATGTTGCAAAGTCCGGCTACAATGTCACTTTTTGGCCTGCTGAATTGCAAAGCTAGCTTTGACATCATGTATACATCAAGCGAAACTAGCACTTTACCCACTATGTGGTAACTGCTTGGTACAATGCGGTAAAGTCACTTTCCCGCATTGTAGCCGTACTTTCCCGCATTGGGCCATATAATAGTTATTTACATTAGAGTGTGGAAAGTTTGATTTTACAATGCGACAGCTCGTGTCGCATTTCTAATGCGACAGCTCGCCCTTCGGGTTCGTTCCCCATTAGCTGGAGCGCTGTAAAATCATTTCCGCACGAAATTTCTATAAATCTGTTTGGCCGACAATTATAATTTAAGAAACAAAACCGCCTCCACTTCCGGACCTCCACTCCCGCCCCCACGTGCGGTTCCCACCCTATTTCCGATTCCCACCCCACTTACAGTCCCCACCTCACACTTACAGTTCTCACCCCACTTCCTGTTCCCACCCCACTTCCGGTTCCAAAAATTTTCCCACTTCCGGTTCCCATCCCACTTCCGAGACCTACCTCATTTCCAGTTCCCACCCCACTTCCGGTTCCAAACAAATTCGCACTTCCGGTTCCCACATCCGGTTCCGGAACCGGAAGTGAGGTGTGTACAGGAAAAGTGGGTGGGAACAGGAAGTGTGAGTGAGAACCGGAAGTAGGGGAGGCTGATGGGGGCCGGAAGTGGAGGTGGAGGGTTCAGAACGAACCACGTTTTCCAAGTATTTAGATTATTTACAATATTAAAAATTAAAAATTTAGCACAATGCGGGAAAGTACGGCTACAATGCGGGAAAGTGACTTTACCGCATTGTAGCCGGACTTTGCAACATAGTGAGTAAAGTTCAAGTTTCGCTTTATGTATACACGATGTAAAAGCTATCTTTACAATTCAGGAGGCCAAAATAGTTATTTACATTAGAGTGTGGAAAGTTTGATTTTACAACGCGACAGCTCGTTTGGTTTCCATTAGCATCCTCCCCATTAGCTGGAGCGCTGTAAAATCCTTTCCTCACGAAATTTGTATACATTTTATTGGCCGACAATTATTATTTAAGAAACAAATAGACCCTCCGCCTCCACTTCCTCACTTCCGATTCCCACCCAATTCCGGTTTCCACCCCAACCTCTGTTTCCCACCCCACTTCCGGTACCCACCTCCACTTCCGGTTCCAAAATTTTCCTCACTTCCGGTTCCCACCCCCCATTTCCAGTTCCAAATTTCCACTTCCGGTTCCGGAACCGGAAGTGGGGTGTGAACCGGAAGTGTGAGTGGGAACCGGAGGTATTAGTAAATAACTATTTCAATATTGTAAATAATGTAAATAGCTGGGAAAGATGGTTCGTTCTGAACCCTCCACCACCACTTCCGGCCGGTTCCCTCCCCCACTTCCGGTTCTCACTCACACTTCCGGTTCCCACCCCCTCTTCCAGTTCCCACCCCACTTCCGGTTCCCACCCCCTTTTCCAGTTCCCACCCCACTTCCGGTTCCGGAACCGGAAGTTGGTTTTTTCCTCACTTTCCGGAACCGGAAGTGGGGTGTGAACCGGAAGTGTGAGTGGGAACCGGAGGTGTTAGTAAATAACTATTTCAATATTGTAAATAATGTAAATAGCTGGGAAAGATGGTTCGTCCTGAACCCTCCACCACCACTTCCGGCCAATTCCCTCCCCCACTTCCGGTTCCCACTCACACTTCCGGTTCCCACCCCCTTTTCCAGTTCCCATCCCACTTCCGGTTCCGGAACCGGAAGTGGCAACCGGAAGTAGGAAATTTTTTGGAACCGGAAGTGGGGTGGGAATTGGAAGTGGGGTAGGAACCGAAAGTGGGGTGGGAACCGGAAGTGTGCTGGAAAGCGGAAGTTGGGTGAGACCGGAAGTGGGATGAGAAGAGGAACTGGGGTAGGAACAGGAAGTGGGGGTAGGTACCGGAAGTGGGAGGTGGGAACCGGAAATGGGGTGGGAACCGGACGTGTGGGCGGGAGTGGGGGACCGGAAGTGGAGGCGGAGGGTCTTTGTTTCTTAAATAAAAATTGTCGGCCAAAAAAATGGATACAAATTTCGTGCGGAAATGATTTTACAGCGCTGCAGCTAATGGGGAGTCACCCAAAAGAGCTGTCGCGTTGTAAAATCAACTTTCCAGACTCTAATGTAAATAACTAACTTGTATGACTAATCTTGTCTGTTTAGACTTGCATGCTAGTCTTGTCTTTCTAGTCTTTTTGATCTAGGCTTGTCTGTCTAGCCTTGTATGTTTAGTCTTGTTTGTCTATTCTTGTTTGTCTATGTTTGTCTGTCTAGCCTTGTCTGTCTCAACAGATGCACAGACAAGACTCGACAGACAATACTAGATAGACAAGACTAGACAGACAAGTAGACAGACAAGATCGGGGATTCAGCGTTGATGTTGAGGGTTGGTTTTGAAAAGAACCGGATTCTCGTCAATGCGGGTTAAGCGCTATGGCTGGACTTTTTCAAAACTAACCCTCAACATCAACGCGGAATCCCCGAGAAAACAAATCAACATATATTTCCATCTTGCGAAATGTGTGTGTATCTTTCCATCTTGCGAAATGTGTATGTGTGTGTATTATGGTTAAAGTACGAAACGTAGTTTTCAAATATACTGAGTTTCCTACATTTAAGCAAGAAGGTTTGAATAATGTTTTTACCTTGTATAATTGTTGACAATCGACTTCCACGGTGTGTTGGTAAGTTTGCGAAGCTAAAACGAAGCCTTTACGTCGACTTGTAAAGAAATATCCGGGTTTTCGTGATCAAAACTAACAACTGACGTGAACCTTGACACTCGTTTGACAGATGTTTGCATACAGCCAGGCCGGTGTTGGCAATTTATTTTTTGTACAGAGTTCATACTATGTTTTTCTGTTTCAATTTAATATCAGTCAATCGTTTCATTTTAATCGACTTCAATTTAATACCAAGAGATAGGTAAGTAGGTATTTTATAATTTTATTTACATTTTGTAAAATATTTACTAATTATTTAATGAAAAATGGCGAGATAGCAAGGTAAAATAAAAACGCAAAATTGGCAACGTCGGATCGGCTGTTCATGCAGTTACGGCTATATACTTGACAGAATTTTTTTAAATCTTTAATTAGAACTATTTTTATTCAATTGGGAATGGTTTGGGAAGATTTAGGAATATATTATTCACAACGTCTTTGACTGGTATATGGCGGCAAAATTCAAACGTTGCTCCTTTTAAAATAGGATGTGGCTATTTATACATACAGTATGTATACGCAATTGGCTATTTATACATACAGTATGTATACGCAATTGGCTATTTATACATACTGTATTTATACGCAATTGGCTATTTATACATACAGTATGTATATGCAATTGGCTATTTATACATATAGTATTCATTCGCAATTGACTATTTGCACATACTGACTGTATATACAAATATTGCAGTTACTATTTTGGTAATAACTACACAATTATAAATAATCAAAGTTTTATTTATTAAAGTTCATTTACAATCTTGCTCAACAAATTCATAAATAAAATTCAAAGTATCACAAGATCAGTGAAATATAGGTTTAAATTATATATAATGTAGGTAAAATATGGTATAAAGTAAAATAAATAAAGGTATATTATTTTTTATTCTGTATTTTTTTTTTTGTAAAAAGTGGTGTGCTTCTTAGTCTTTATCTTTGGGCGTCCTTTCAATTTTATTTTAGATTTGAATTGTAAGTTTTAATTTGATTGATTTGAGGGGCTGGCAGGGCTCGATAGACTCGGCATTAGACCGAATTTGTTCTTCAGATTCTTCTCGTTTAATTGCACTACGCCCACTACTCTTAAGTTCATTTTCAATGTAATCATCAATGTTTAGATTTAAAACATCTGTATCCATATTTAATGCATTTTCAGTTGAAATATATCTTGCATGAAAACAAGTTTTTGAAAATATATCCAAATTATTATATTTTCTTGTCAAAAGAATATGACGACGTGGTGCACTAAAAGAATTCCAAAATGAATACAAACATGTTTCCACCGATGTATTTAAAAATTTTGATATTTTGTTATCAAGATTTTCCTCAATGCCAATGTTTTTAATTCTCATTTTGGATTCTAAAGTTTGAAATAATTTTAACTGTCTATGAAAAAAATTATTCCTGTCTCTGTGAGGGCTTCAGAACATCCTTCAAGTATATTTCTTATTTCGATATCACTATCCATAATTTAAAAAACTGTTTGTTTATTTTTGGCAATTTTATATTTATTCTTGAATCAATACAGCTTATGATTTACATAATACATACGTAAATTATTGGCAAACTATGATATTTAGTTTGTATGTATTATTTAAGGTTCCAAAATGATCCTTCAATTCTGTTTGTTTAAGTGCGTCTCATTAATGGTAAATGTTTTCTAAAATAATGTACCCACATTTCTTTACAACTATCCCAATTTTTAAGGAATTTTTTCTTAAGTGTTACATATTTATCTTTTGTTCCTATAAAAACTATACAAATTACAGATTTACAAATTTCCAAAAATTATTTTTTCTGCTCTTCATATTCCTCATATGATTAGGAATACAAGCATTTCTTGAAATCATACAATAATGTATGCTTCTCATCAATTATTATCATCAACAAAATCTCATCACCCAACACTAACATAAGAAGAAGTAATTAAATACCTAAGTAATAAAGGGTTCTTCTTCTTCTTCTTTAATCCATAGCCGGCGCATGGAGAGGTGGTCGACCTCGTAGCCAGTACGCTGCTGTTGGTGCCGCTAGATTCCGTGCTCCATTCACTATACGCTTCCATGCTAATCGATCAGTTGCAACGGTTCTTGCCTCAGTTGTTGTTATTCGCTGGTTTTTTAAATCGTTCTCTACGTGTTTCAACCATGTGGTCTTCGGTGCTTGTTTTTGTGTTCTCCAATCAAGAGGTCGTTTTTTCCATAGGAGTTTGTGCGGTACTCGATTGTCGCCCATCCTACAGATGTGGCCGAACCATCGTAATCGGCGTTTTTGAATTTCCTCAACAATCGATGTCTGTTGGTCGCACCTTTGTCTGATTGTCTCATTTCGGAGGTGGTTGAGGAGTGAGACGCAGAGAATCTGTCTCAGGCATCGCATTTGGAAGGCCTCGAGCTTGTTAAGGTCTGGTTTGAGTAATGTCCATGTTTCCGATCCATAAAGAAGA
Source organism: Phosphuga atrata (assembly GCA_944588485.1). Classification (NCBI taxonomy): domain Eukaryota; kingdom Metazoa; phylum Arthropoda; class Insecta; order Coleoptera; family Silphidae; genus Phosphuga; species Phosphuga atrata. Next base: position 19,542,581 of record OX155907.1, on the reverse strand, counting down.
TTTGGGAGGATCAGCGTCCGGTATAGGCGTATTTTGGTTTTGATGGTAATATTCGTCCGCTTCCATATGCACCACTTGAGTGAAGCAAACGTTGCTGTTGCCTGGCCTATCCGGCTGTGAACTTCGGCTGTCGAAGCTACTTTCTTCTCCACAACCAGTGATCCCAAATATTTTAACTGTGGTACCTGCTCGATTGTGGTTCCATCGAGGTAAACTCTGGCTTCAGATCCATCCGTTGTAAGCACTTTGGTCTTATCCGCATTGATTCTCAGTCCGTATGACTGGGCAATGCGGGAAATGTCATACAAGGTGTCTGTTGCTTCGGCATCTGTGTTGGCGAAAACCGCACTGTCATCGGCGCACTGTCATCAGATCGGTTAGGAAGTTTTTGTCATCATATCGAACTCCGCGTCGCCCATCAAACGCTTTTCGCATAATCGTGTCGATCACAATGTTAAAAAAAAGCGGCGAGGCCACGTCTCCTTGCCGGACTCCGGTTCGAATCGGGAATTCCTCAGACATGTCGTTTCGGATACGAACATTGCTGGTTGAGCCGTCGTACGATGCTTGAAGAAGTTGAATGATTTTCAGTGGCACGTGTTCGATCTCCAGGGCTTCCCACAAGCTTGTCCAATCGATGCAATCAAAAGCAGATTTGAAATCGATGAAGACGATGACAGTTCGTTTGCCACATCGAATTCTTTCTTCCATTAGCTGACGGAGAGCAAATATCTGATCGATGCATCCTCGATGTGGTCGAAATCCAGCTTGTTCTACCCTGCTTGTTTGCTCTCGATGTTTCTGTAGTCTTGATTGTATGATTTTCATAAATACTTTGCCGACGATCGAGAGGAGGCTAATACCACGGTAATTCTTGCATTCCCGACTGTCGCCTTTCTTCAAAATAGGCACAACAATCGCTTTCTGCCACACGGATGGAACACAATCTGAATGCCATATATGCACTTTGAGAACGTGAAGTTGATGTAATAATACGTCTCCCCCGGCTTTGATCATTTCGGCAGTTACTTGATCTCCTCCCGGCGCTTTACCATTTTTCAGGGATTTTATTGCCGTCTTCACCTCATTGATTGTTTCAGTATCGGGAAACTGATTTATCGGCTGCTCAATAGTCGGCAGTTCGGGTGCTGGACCTACTGGCGGATTGTGGTTGTACAGCTGATGAAAGAATTCTCTCCACCGCTGTAGACGTTCCTGAGGAGAGGTCACGAAAGTTCCATCCAATTTTTTGATATTGTCATTTGTTGATGTTGTTTTGCCACTTAACCGTCGGATTGTCTGGTACAGCGTCCGGTACTCATGCCTTGACGCTGCTTCTTCCATGTCAGCCGCGATGTTATTCCAGTAAGCTTCCCGTTCCAATTTCATTTTCTGTCGAACTTCTTTGTTCAATCTTCGGTATTGTTTGAAATCGACGTGTTTCATTTGCTTCCGCTGGTCGACTAGATTAAGGCAGTCGTCCGAGATCCATTGCTGCGTCCGTCGACGGATGGGCGGACACAGCTCCGTTGCACACCCCACAATAGACTCAGAAAGTTGTTTTTCTTCTATGTTGATATCGACTGGTATCGTGAGTGCTGCAAATTTGTTGGATAATGCGATTTGAAATTTTCGGCTGGTTTCAGGGTCTCGCAGACAGGCCCAGTTCCTCTTGGCTGATGGTGGTGCCTTTTTCTTTGTTTTTTGTAATTTAAATTGTAGTTTCACTCGTACAAGATAATGGTCTGATCCACAGTCGGGTCCACGCATCGCACGTACATCTTTGAGCGTCGATCGGAATCTGGTGTTGACCAAAATGTAGTCCAACATCGCCGAATCGTTGCCGGATGGATTTCGCCACGTGAGTTGATGTTTGAGGGGGTGACGAAAGATGCTGTTGCCGATGATCAAGTTGTTTGACGCTGCAAATGATAAGAGGCGTAATCCGTTGTCATTTATTTCCCCGTATCCGAATTTTCCCATCGTTTCTTCCCAACCGGTTCGATCTGCACCCGTATGTGCATTAAAGTCGCCCATAAGTACGATTAATTCGGTTTGGGGTATTGTATCCAGTGTGTGTTGATACTGGGCATAAAATTCATCCTTGTTTGTGTCCGGGCTGGTCTCAGTTGGGGCGTAGACGGATACGATATGGGTCTTAATCGTTCCATCAATAGTGATAACCGCCAGACGCTCGGATATCGGTTGGAATGCGATAACACTGGCAGAGGCCCGTCGATCAACCATAAAGCCAACGCCCGCTTCTCGTTTGTCGCCACCAGAATAGAATAGAATAGCGTCATCGTCTCGTCGATTGATGGTGGGTCAACCTTCATTGTCCCAGATCCTGTGAGCCGCAGTTCTGATAATGCACAGATCGATATTTTGCATTTCAATAATTCCTTGGCGATAATTTCCTTTTGACCAACGTGATGTCCCGTTCGCACATTCCATGCGGCGATTCGTATTTCTGATTTCGGTGTGATTAACCTGAGTCTTTGGCCAGTAGTCCACTTCTCACCAGCATCCCTGGTTCCCAAAGCTGGCGCATCGGCTGCCCCGGATGCGGTAGCATTAATTCGTAAGTGGTTAAGTCGTGTATCCATGCGGTTTCTTGCCTAGTTTCTTCGGTTTCCCGATTCTGGTCGGCGCGGCAGGCCGACCACCCTCCTCCTTTCACACCCTGGGCTTGCGACCAGACGACGGCGGAGACGACGGTGTATTAGGTCGAAAAAGGAGGGAGAGCCTATAATAAAATAATAAAATAATAAAGGGTTCACTAACATACAATGCATGAAACTGAATTCAAAATTTCCAGAAGCATACACATCTTTTATAATCACGATTCCCTTTGAACAACTAACTTTGAACAGCTCATTCCACCGCACAGTTACCACGGGAGGCGGGGTACCAATTTGGGCCAAAAAAAATATAATTTTCAAACCTAATGTCAATAGAAAAACAAATAGAAATATGTGGGATCCAATGGATAAATTCGACAAATAAAAATAAAATAAAACTAGTTTGCTTATACAGACTCCCGCTAGGATCCTTAACCACTTGTATGACATTGTTGGAAAAGAACATGGACAAAATTTTCAACATGCATGACGAAATAATAATAGTAGGAGATTTCAACATCCATTTCGAATCCAATACCAAAGAAAGATTCGGAGTCCAATTCGAGCGGTTGAGCGGAGCGGACGTGTTTTGTGAAGCGAGTTTTACGGATTGAGTTTTTTTATTTGTGACGCGTAAAAACGGCGCGCGATAAGGAAAAAAAAAGAAAGAAAAAGAAAAAATGAAAAAAAAGTGAGAGTGAAAGCGACCGAGACGAAGATTATAAAAGGAAAAGAGAAAAGGGAAGAGAGTACCGTTTATGAGTGAGACAGAACAAACAGAAGAACAAACAAACCGACAAACAAACAAGCAAACCGACACACAAAAAAAAAAAAAAACACACAGAAACAAACAACAAGACGACGGAACAGCTGAGCGGAAGGCTCACGACCGTCAGAAAGCAAAGGACACATGGAAGAGAGTCAGAAGAAAGGTTGAACCCCTTTCTAAAAAGTAAGAAACTGGAAAGATCACCGGCTAAAAAGGAAATGGGTGAGGAAATGAAGATGCTGAAAAAATTATGGAAGATATAGGGGAGATAAAGGAAGAGAATCGGAAGATGAGCCGGGAAATGGAATATTTGAAAAATATGATGCGTGAAAAGGAAGAAAAATGGGAAATAGAAAAGACAGAACTAAATGAAAAAATTAAAAGACTGGAGGAGAAAATGGAAGAGAAGGAAAAAATAATGAGAAAAAAGAATATTGTTATGACGGGACTGGACGAAGGGGAATGTGAGAACGAGAAGAATCTGGAAGAATGGATAAAGGCAGAATTAGAGGTAGCAGTGACGGTGAAAGAGATGTATAAAGTAAGTGGAGGGAAAATGTTAGTGGCGGAACTTGGGACCTGGGGTGAAAAGCGGAAAGTTATGGAAAATAAGAGGAAACTAAGAGAAAAAAGGGAAAAGAGAGTATACATAGAAGACGATCTGACAAAGAAGGAAAGAGACATACAGAAGGAATTAAGAGCGCTAGCCAAAGAAGAGCGACAAAAAGGACGGTGGGTGAAAGTCGGTTATAAAAAGATATGGATAGACGGAAAAGGCTTTAAGTGGGATGATGAGAAGGGGGAGTTAAACACAACAAATTTTTGAATAAGAGCACAAGGAAAAGACGACAGGACAGAAAACGGAAAACGAACATGGAGTGGAATAAGGAAGAAACGGAGCAATTAAGAATAGTATACTGGAACACAGCGGGGATGAAAAACAAAGACAATGAGTTTTGGGAATATTTGGGAAAATTTGATGTAGTGGGATTGGTAGAAACGTGGGTGGAAGAGAAGGGGTGGGAAAAATTGGAAAAAATAATGCCGAAAGAGTTTAAGTGGAAGTGTCAATTTGCAGAGAGGGTAAGCAGGAAAGGGAGAGCTAAAGGGGGGATAATAATGGGAGTGAAAAAGGGTTTGGAAGAAGAAAACAGAACCGAAGCAAAAGAAGAAAGAGGCATTATGGAAAGAACGGTGAAAATTAGACAGAAAAAATGGAGAATTATAACAATATACAGCAGAAGTATGAAAGAAACGAAGAGAATGATAGAAGAGCGAGTAAAACAGCAAGACGAGGGAACTCTGGTGATTGGGGGGGACTTTAACGCAAGAATTGGAGAAAAGGGAATACGGCTAGAAGAAGAACAAACAACAATAGAAAGAAGAACAACAAAAGACGCAACAGAAAACGCCGAAGGGAGACTACTGATTAGTCTAGTAGAAGAAAGAGAGTGGGACATACTTAATGGAAACAGTATAGGAGATGAGAAAGGAGAGTACACATATATCGGACCAAGAGGGGAGACAGTTATTGACCATGTTATGGTGAATGAAGAAGCATGGGATGAAATAGAACAATTCAAGGTGGGAGAAAGAGTCGAGTCGGATCATATGCCATTGAAAGTGAAGACAAAAGAAAGAGAGAAAAATAGAAGAAGTGAGAAGGATGTTAGAAGAAAAATTGTGAAGAATATCTGGACGGAAGAAGCAATAGCAAATTATAGAACAAGACTTAGGGAGGCTAGATACGAAGAGGAAGGGATAAACGAAAAAGTGAAAGAACTGGGTGATCACGTAAAAAATGCAACAGAAAAAAAAGTGATAGAGACAAGAGTGAAGGTGGGGTCTTGGAAAAACGAGTGGTGGGATAAAGAATGCAGGGAAGGGAAGCAATCAGTAAGAAAGAAATTGGAAAAGAGGAAAAGCAAGTAATGAGGATTACAAGAGAGCACGCAAGAGGTACAAATTAGTATGCGAGGAGAAGAAGCAAAAGAAATGGATGGAAGAAGAACTAAAGATGAAAGGCATAAAGACGGAAGAAGAGGTATGGAAATACATAAATAGGGAAAGAAAGAAAAAAGTAGAAAGAGTGAGTAATAGAATTACTATGGAGGAATGGAGAAAGTACTTCAGTCAGCTGCTGGGTGGTGATGAAATCAGACAGGAAAAGAAAAAGAGTCAACACAGGGTGGGAGAAATAGAAGAGATAACAAGAGAAGAATTAGAACAACAACTGAGTAAACTGAAAAAGAAAAAGGCACCGGGGAGGGACGGTATACAGAATGAATCGTGGATATATGGAACTGAAAGGGAAGCTGACAGGCTGTTGGAGATAATGAATGGAGTGTGGAAGGGAGAGGGCTTCCCACAGGAGTGGAAAGAGGGGATAATATGCTCCATATATAAGAAAGGAGAAAGGGAAACAGCAAGCAATTACAGGGGGATCACCATGCTCAATACGGCATATAAGATATATGCAATGATTGTAGAAGAGAGATTGACGAAGGAATTGAAGGAGCGAGGTGTGATACCAGACGAACAGGCGGGATTTAGGAAAGGGAGAGGGACCATGGATAATGTATACATCTTGAATCACATAGTAGGGAATGAGATAAAAAAGAGGGGCGGCAAGATGTATGCATTATTTGTGGACCTGAAGTAGCAAGAGAGGCACTGTGGGAATGCCTGAGAAAGAAAAGGATAAAGGAGCATCTGATATAAAAATTAGAAGAGATTTATGAAGAAACAATAAGTAGAGTGAGAGTTGGTGAAAGGGTGAGCGAAGGTTTTAATACGCATAAGGGAGTGAGACAAGGCTGCCCACTAAGCCCCAGCCTGTTTGCAGCATTTATTGGAGACATAGAGGAGATGTTCAGCAAGGCGCAGACGGGTAGGGTTGTGGTGGGCAAAGAAAAAGTCTGGTCCCTAGCCTACGCGGATGATTTGGTGGTGCTAGCGAGAGACGAGAAAGGGATGAAAGAAATGATAAGAAACATGGAGAAATATATGAGGAGGAAAAATCTGACAGTGAATGTGGAGAAGTCCAAGATGATGGTGTTTAGAAAAAGGGGTGGCAGGAGAAAAGTAATTGAGTGGAGATGGGAGAAGGAGAAAATTGAAGAAGTAAAAGAATTTAAATACCTAGGGTACGTGTTTAATGAGAGAAATACTGAAACAGCACACGTGAGAGAGTTAGTAAAGAAAGCCAATGAAATACTAGGAGTGGTATGGGGAATAGGAGAGAGAAAATTTGGACACGACTATAGAAGGAGAGTGATGATGTTTGATAGCCTGGTGAAAAGTGTGATGATGTATGGAGCGGAAATATGGGGATGGAGAGAGCAAGAAGGACTGGAAAGGGTGCAAGAAAAATATTTGAAATGGGTGCTAGGACTAGGTAGAGAGACCCCGGGGTATATAGTGATGGAGGAAACAAAGAGAGATGGAATAAGAATAGAAGCAGGAAAGAGAGCAATAAGTTTTGAGGAGAGAGTGATAGAGAGAGGAGAGTGCAGAATTCTGCAAGAGTGCCTCAAAGAAAAAAGAAAAGAAATAGGAAAGGGGGTGTGGAAAGAGAGGGAAGCATATCTAGAAAGAAACGGGTATGCAGGAGCGGAGATAGAAAGAATGAGAGAGAGAGGTAGAGTAATGACAGAGGAATTGGTCCAGAGAGATAGAGATGTGCAAAGGCAAGAAAGGAGAGCAAGAATCAGGGAGTCTAGGTACAATGGGAAATATGAAAAAATAATAACGGAAGAACTGCCAAAGTACCTAGGAAGAGAAAGTAGAAAAGAGAGAGTGACAATAGCAAGATTCAGATGTGGAAATGAAGAGAGAGATAATAAATTTTGGATGGAGGATAGGAATATAGTATGCAGGATGTGTGGAGAAAACAAGGAGACAATAGAACACTTGCTAAACGAATGTTCAGAAATGAGAGAAAGGGACGAGTGTAGAGAAGAGATTTTAAACGAGGATGGAAGAGGGATAGATTGGATGAAGAAAGTTGAGGAGAGAAGAAGAGCAATATGTGGGGAGGGAAGCCGGTAATCGGGGTTTAGGGATAGGAATTTAGTGACTTTCTTTTTTTGTTTTTTTTTGTTTTTGGTTTGAGCAGCATATGTTTCTTTTTTTTTAATGTGTATTTTTTCTTTTTCTCTTTTTATTATTATTCTTATTTATATTATGTTCGATGTTAGTTTTAGTAAATTTTGGATTCAATTTATAAACCCGTAAGGGCAATAAATATACATAATACATACCAAAGAAAGATTATATCTAGTAGAACTCATGAGATCATATGGACTTAAAGATCAAATTTTCCAACATACACGAGTAACGTAAACAGCAAGCAGCATTATTGACAATATTTTCACTCAAAAAAACAAAAAAGGAATCTCAGTTCATGATACCATATTATCAGACAACAGATTCATTCTCCTTGGCGGAAACATACAAAATCATACAGGCAGAACACAATATGAATTCAAAAGAATCTTTAGCGAAACAGTTTTTAAACAAATCTAAATTTAAGGTAGCCTTACAAGAAGAATATTGGCAAAGCAACTTAACTAAAGACGACTGCAATGAGAAAACAACAGAATTCATCAAAAAATCTTAAAAATCATTTTTATAAAGCATTCCCAATCAAAAAAGTTAAAATTATTACAAAACCATGGATTACGGAAGAAATCAAAAAGTCAAGCAAAGAACTTCTTAAGCTATACTCAATACAAAAAAAAAACAGATCTAAAAAGTGACTACCAGAACGCGAAGAAAAAACATAAGAGACTGATAATTCAAACAAAAAGAAAATTTTATAATGATAGAATCAATTACACCACAAATAAACAAAGAGAACAATGGCGTATCATTAACAAAGTAAAGAACAAACAAAATCTTGAAGAATCAATCACATTAATAGATAACAACCAAATCATCTCCAATGAGGAAGATGTAGCAACAAAATTGAACAAATTTTTAAAAAATGCACCGATACAAATAACGAAAAACACCGATAAACATTAATTATGACCATATACCCAAATTATATAATAGCATGTTTTTGGCAGAAATGACCGACTCAGAAATTACTCTCATATTTCAGAGATTAAAAAACAACAGTGCAGAATCAGACAATCTGCCATGCAACATCATAAAAGAAGTTCTACAAGAATTGACACCATCAATTTTAGACATTGTGAACTGTTTATTCAAAACAGACACTTTTCCCGAATGTTTGAAAACATCAATGATTATACCAATTCATAAGAAAGGCGACAAAACTGTCTTATACAACTACAGACCAGTAGCCTTAATATCAATAATAGCGAAAATAATAGAATACTGTATGGAAAGTAGAATCACATTCTGCATAACAAAATAATGCCGAATCAACAACATGGCTTTCGTAAAGACATATCAACAATAACAGCAATAGAAAATGTATACACAAAATTAATAAATTGAATATACAAAGGAAACTGCGCAGTGAGAATTTTCTGTGATTTGTCAAAAACATTTGACTGTGTTGCTCACAATACACTAGGTACTAGAGAAACTGGAACGATATGGATTTAGAGACAAAACACAACGCTGGCTCCAATCATTTCTAGCAAACTGGAATCATTTTTTTTAAATAGGGAATACTAGATCGAGTACAACCAACATATCAGTCGAGGTACCACAAGCCATAATGCCCCACTACTATTAGCGTTATACACAGTTGACCTTATCCACTACATTGGAGCAGATAACTGTATTATGTACGCAGCCGACACTAGCATAATCATTACAGGCTCGTCAGGCTTTCGTACAAGAAATCGAAAGTACAACCAAGCAGATATTAGACAAATTATATCAATGGCGTTGTTGTGTGATAAGCATTTTCCTTCATTTTTTTCCTTTGCCATATTATCCATATTCTTCTTTACCGATTGTATGATTATGATTTAGTGACATTTTTATTAGTGTCCATTTTGTTTTTTACCTCTATAAAAATTCTACTATATCTGGTACACACTGAATGCAGACTGTATATATAAATATCCAATTGCGTATACATACTGTATGTATAAATAGCCAGTCGCGTATACATACTGTATGTATAAATAGCCAATTGCGTATACATACTGTATGTATAAATAGCCAATTGCTTATACATACTGTATGTATAAATAGCCACATCCTTTAAAATAATTTATTTAACCTAGTGAGAAAATAGGTGTAATTAATTAATTATACTGTCCCAAACGCTAAATCCGTCTTTTACCTGATTCCCAAATAAATTACTATCACATAACGTAAAAATAATCTTGATTTAATTTCTGACCTGCTAGGATAAGGGCCAATGTGACCCTGACAGAGCACTATGTTTTTGAGCATATCAGATTTTATGGACATCAGCGAAAAGCTTTCTTGGTTAATTCTGATCATTCATGGTTAATCTTTCTTGAAGCATTTCATTTCATTATTATCCTCCATACATTCCATTTCATTTTATTCTTTTCAATTTGGAGAAGGAACGTTCTCCAGTGCAGTTGCCAACGTGTTTAAAACGATTCTCAATGCGATTTCAACATTTGGAAATGCGTATTCAATGTTGTTTTCTTTCAAAAGATGATATATTTCCAATATACTATTAGTTCCTTCATTTTCAATATAAACAATTTTCAAGTATTCTGGTCATTCTCGACATTCCATTTCCAACTTTGTCTCATTAAAGTCTTCATAATAGATTTCAGTAAATGCTTTGGAACTTTGTCTCAACTCAAGTTTTCAGGCGAAAAAATAAACCGAAACGGTGACTAATGTTCTTATACAGACCTCATAGTATACGGACTAATCCCTGTTTTAGATGAACGCATGAATGCACAATGAACGCAAAATGAACGAATTTATGGTATACGTGGTCTGTTAGAAAAGTATCCGACCTTTAGCCGGAAAAAAATGGCATACCTGGAGCGTTGGAAAACAAATCACCCTCAAAGTAGTCTCCTTGGGACTTCACACACTTCTCCCAGCGGTGCCGCCATTGTTGGAAGCATTCCGAAAAAGCCTCTATCGAAATCGGCTTTAGCTCGGCTGTCGTTTCAGCCATATGCATCCTTTCAATGGCCTCTTGACTTTCGAGAATAGCCAGAAGTCGCAGGGGGGCATATCAGGAGAATAAGGAGCCTGTCGAACAAGAGGAATCTGGTTTTTCGCCAAAAAATTGTGAACCAAGGATGTGCTAGAACATTGTGGTGATGGAATCGCCAATTTCCTGATGACCACAACTCCAGTCGCTTGCGCCGCACAGCATCACGTAGGCGACGTAGGACATCCCTCATTTCACTAGTCGTCATTTTACTGGCATTGAAAAACTGACGAGACCACTACACACTACGTACATTCGAACACTGCTCGACAGCAACTGACACTATCTACAGGCGGGAAAAAATTCACGAATGTGCACGAAGGTTCAAGGTCGGCTCATGCAAGCGTGCTTGATTCAAATCCATCAGGTTTTCAAAATAAAAAATAAGGTCGGCTACTTTTCTCACAGACCACGTATGTGTAGGGTATATCCTCCCAATGTGGGAAGAAAGGTTTAGATATTGAATTTCTCTTTTTCATTCAGTTGGGCTGACGGCGCATTGCCATAAAAAACTCTGGCGTGAGTTTCTACGTTTTGTTCTTTGTGAAAGGTCCTTGCAGTCAGATTCAGTATCGTTTTAATCAGTATCGATTTCAGTATCGAGTTCAGTATCGATTTTTTCGAATTAAATTTGTTTTTCGGTAATAAATATCGGTTATCGGTAATCTGGCAGAAAATAGGGGGCCCCTATCGATTGCAGGGCCTTGGGTACGCGCCCCGAGTGCCCAGTGGGAAAGAAGGTCATGCACAGAAACAAAGCAGCAAAAATTAAAAACGAATAGCTGCAACCCATCACGCTCAATTCCCCAATCTAGCTTAGGCAACCGTGGGGTCTCAACTGCCTAACACAGGGGTGGCGTACCTTTTTCCGGCCGCGTGCCATTTTTTTTTTATTTTCACGTTTTGAAATGCTGACGTGCCAGGTCTACTTTTACAATGTGATAGTGAAAATCAGTTATCGTATTAGCGTGAATATTTGATTGATTTGAATCGACGGATTTTGGTAAAAGGTGGTACCATTTGATATTCTTACGAGATCTCAAAAATTCCCAAATTTCAAAATTGTTGCTTTGTAAATACGGCTGTTGTGAATTTTTGAACTTTGTACATTTTTGTGCGCCCTTTGCAATTACGGACAAACCTTTCGACGGATTTTGATGAAACTTGGTATGATTTGATCTTCTTGCAAAATATCACAAATTGCCAAATTTCAAAATTGTAGCTTTGCAAATACGGATTTTGTGAATTTTGGAAATTTTTATGCGCCTTTTGAAATTACGGGCAAACGAATCGACGGATTTTGATAAAACGCGGTATGATTTGATATTCTTATGAGATCTCACAAATTCCCAAATTTCAAAATAGTCGCTTTGTAAATACGGCTTTGCTGAATTTTTTAAATTTGAAAATTTGTGTGCACCTTTTGCAATTAAATTAATTATATTTTACACCATTGATGTTGCACAAAAGTAGATTGAGAAACTTAAGAAATTATTTTAGAAAAGACAGTTTACCAATTTTAGAAGGCATGCATTTAGAAGGCAATAGTTCGCGTGCCAATAAAATTTTCCTACGTGTCAGCTGTGGCACGCGTGCCATAGGTTCGCCACCACTGGGCCTAACACCTTCACTGGAAATTTGTTGTTCGGAATCTACATTAAACTGTAGGTCCGCTATATTCAAATTTTAGTGCTGAGGTTGGATATGTGGCAGAGAAGAGGCGCTGCAGTAGGACATAAAAGCTGATGATGAACAGAGCAGTATCAGTTGAGTTACTTTTCCAGAAGCCGTATTGACGTTTTTCCAGCATGTTATTACTTTCCAAGAAACTTGATAATCGAGTCGGAAATGAAAAACCTAACCTAACCTAATATTTTTAGCATTTAGATTTGTTTTTGGTTAGGGGTAGCAAATTTTTTTTTAATTGTTATTGATTTTACGTTATTAATTCAATTTTTCATTAGTTGCACGAAGTTGAGGTTAGAGTGTGTCATTTACGTAAACTTTAATGGAAGCGTTGTGTTAATTTTTTTGGATAAATTGGCTTTGAATACAGATTGGTCTGTAATTAATAGGATCCCACTGTGACCCTTTATTTTCAGGATGAATTTTGATACTTTCAAACATCATATTCAGGCTAATACGGTATTATATTATATTCAGGCTAATACGGTAACTGATAATCAGTAAAAGTTATCAGGCACGTCAGCGTTTCATAATGTAGAAACTTAAGAAAAATGGCAGGCGGTCATAAAAAGGTTCGCCACCCCTGGTCTAGGTTATTAAGAGTTTTGCTTAAATGAGACCTTCAGAACCAAGTCTAGTCTATGAACATCATGTTCAGGCTAATACGGTATTATATTATATTCAGGCTAATACGGAAACTGATAATCAGGGAAAGTTATCAGGCACGTCAGAGTTTCATAATGTAAAAACTTAAGAAAAATGGCAGGCGTTCATAAAAAGGTTAGCCACCCCTTGACAAGGTTATTAAGAGTTTAGCCTAAATGAGACTTTGAGAACCAAGTCTAGTCTATAAACATCATATTCAGGCTAATCCGGTATTATATTATATTCAGGCTAATGCGGTAACTGATAATCAGGAAAAGTTATCAGGCACGTCAGCGTTTCATAATGTAGAAACTTAAGAAAAATGGCAGGCGGTCATAAAAAGGTTCGCCACCCCTGGTCTAGGTTATTAAGAGTTTTGCTTAAATGAGACCTTGAGAACCAAGTCTAGTCTATGAACATCATATTCAGGCTAATACGGTATTATATTATATTCAGGCTAATACGGAAACTGATAATCAGGAAAAGTTAACAGGCACGTCAGAGTTTCATAATGTAAAAACTTAAGAAAAATGGCAGGCATTCATAAAAAGGTTAGCCACCCGTTGACAAGGTTATTAAGAGTTTAGCCTAAATGAGACTTTGAGGACCAAGTCTAGTCTATAAACATCATATTCAGGATAATACGGTAATATATTATATTCAGGCTAATGCGGTAACTGATAATCAGGAAAAGTTATCAGGCACGTCAGAGTTTCATAATGTAGAAACTTAAGAAAAATGGCAGGCGGTCATAAAAAGGTTCGCCACCCCTGGTCTAGGTTATTAAGAGTTTTGCTTAAATGAGACCTTGATAACCAAGTCTAGTCTATGAACATCATATTCAGGCTAATACGGTATTATATTATATTCAGGCTAATACGGAAACTGATAATCAGGAAAAGTTATCAGGCACGTCAGAGTTTCATAATGTAAAAACTTAAGAAAAATGGCAGGCGTTCATAAAAAGGTTAGCCACCCCTTGACAAGGTTATTAAGAGTTTAGCCTAAATGAGACTTTGAGAACCAAGTCTAGTCTATAAACATCATATTCAGGCTAATACGGTATTATATTATATTCAGGCTAATGCGGTAACTGATAATCAGGAAAAGTTATCAGGCACGTCAGCGTTTCATAATGTAGAAACTTAAGAAAAATGGCAGGCGGTCATAAAAAGGTTCGCCACCCCTGGTCTAGGTTATTAAGAGTTTCGCTTAAATGAGACCTTGAGAACCAAGTCTAGTCTATGAACATCATGTTCAGGCTAATACGGTATTATATTATATTCAGGCTAATACGGAAACTGATAATCAGGAAAAGTTATCAGGCACGTCAGAGTTTCATAATGTAAAAACTTAAGAAAAATGGCAGGCGTTCATAAAAAGGTTAGCCACCCCTTGAAAAGGTTATTAAGAGTTTAGCCTAAATGAGACTTTGAGAACCAAGTCTAGTCCATAAACATCATATTCAGGCTAATACGGTATTATATTATATTCAGGCTAATGCGGTAACTGATAATCAGCAAAAGTTATCAGGCACGTCAGCGTTTCATAATGTAGAAACTTAAGAAAAATGGCAGGCGGTCATAAAAAGGTTCGCCACCCCTGGTCTAGGTTATTAAGAGTTTTACTTAAATGAGACCTTGAGAACCAAGTCTAGTCTATGAACATCATATTCAGGCTAATACGGTATTATATTATATTCAGGCTAATACGGAAACTGATAATCAGGAAAAGTTAACAGGCACGTCAGAGTTTCATAATGTAAAAACTTAAGAAAAATGGCAGGCATTCATAAAAAGGTTAGTCACCCCTTGACAAGGTTATTAAGAGTTTAGCCTAAATGAGACTTTGAGAACCAAGTCTAGTCTATAAACATCATATTCAGGCTAATACGGTATTATATTATATTCAGGCTAATGCGGTAACTGATAATCAGCAAAAGTTATCAGGCACGTCAGCGTTTCATAATGTAGAAACTTAAGAAAAATGGCAGGCGGTCATAAAAAGGTTCGCCACCCCTGGTCTAGGTTATTAAGAGTTTTGCTTAAATGAGACCTTGAGAACCAAGTCTAGTCTATGAACATCATATTCAGGCTAATACGGTATTATATTATATTCAGGCTAATACGGAAACTGATAATCAGGAAAAGTTAACAGGCACGTCAGAGTTTCATAATGTAAAAACTTAAGAAAAATGGCAGGCGGTCAAAAAAAGGTTTTTGAGCCTGAACTAAACAGTTTAGACTTAACAGTTTAGCCTAGATGAGATCTTGGGAACCAAGCCTAGTCTATATACGAGCCGATTATGTAAGAAAAACGTTAAAAGTTAATAGAAATTAAAATTTATTTATTTCCGCTAATTTAATAAAAAAATAAAAAGTATATAAATAAAATAATAGAGATACTAGTCTGTATCTACGTGGTCTGTTAGAAAAGTATCCGACCTTTAGCCATTAAAAAAAACTGGCATACCTGGAGCGTTGGAAACCTAATCACCCTCAAAGTAGTCTCCTTGGGACTCCACACACTTCTCGCAGCGGTGCCGCCATTGTTGGAAGCATTCCGAAAATGCCTCTTTCGGAATCGACTATAGCTCGGCTGTCGTTGCAGCCATAATGTCCTCCCTTGTCTGAAATCGCGTTCCTTTCAATGGCCTCTTGATTTTGGGGAATTTTGGCTAGCAGTTGCAGGGGGCCATATCAGGAGAGTAAGGAGCCTGTCGTACCAGAGGAGTCTGGTTTTTCGTCAAAAAATTGTGAACCAAATTCGAAGAATGTGCTGGAGCATTTTCGAGATGGAGTCGCCAATTTCCTGATGACCACAACTCCAGTCGCAATTTCTCGTATAGTCACACGACGGTCCCGCATCACCACAGCTTTCACTTTGGCAATGACATGGTCATTTCGGCATGATGATGGCCGACCAGAGCGTGGCTCGCTTTCCACCGAGATGCGACCGTCTTTAAACCGGTTGTACCACTGTGATGCCCATAGCATCGTCACCGTAAGCCGTCTAAATTTTCCGAATGGTTTCCACCCGGTTGTCGCCCAGATTCTAGCAACATTTGATGCAGTAGCGCTGCTCCAGTCGTTCCGTCATTTTACTGGCATTGAAAAACCGACGAGAGTACTACACACTACGTCACTCGAACACTGCTCGACAGCCACTGACCATATCTACAGGCAGGAAAAAATTGATGCATGCGCACGAAGGTTCAAGGTCGGCTCATGCAAGCGCGCTTGATTCAAATCCATCAGGTTTTCAAAATAAAAAATAAGGTCGGATACTTTTCTAACAGACCACGTAGACTGAATTTGTAATAATCTAGTCTGAATATACAGACTTGGTCTTCAATATTTCATCTAGACTAGGTTTAAATAACTTTGTCTGATTATCAGGCCGATTCAGTAAGAGAGACGTTAAAAGTTAATTTAAAATACGCCGTTAACATTTTTATATTTCTGCTAATAATAAAAATTAATAAATAAAATAATAGAGGGAGTGAATCTAGACAAATGTTACTACCTCTATTATTTTATTTATTAATTTTTATAATTAGTAGAAATAGAAAAATGTTAACGTCGTATTTTAAATTAACTTTTAACGTCTCTCTTGCTGAACCGGCCTGATAATCAGACAAAGTTATTTAAACCTAGACTAAATGAAACGTTGAAGACCAAGTCCACATAATCAGTCTAGATTATTGAAAATTCAGTCTAGATGAAATATTGAAGACCAAGTCTAATTCATACAATCAGAGTTGATTATTACAAATCTAGTCTAGATGAGCCCAGAAAACCAGGTCTTGTTATAAACCTGAGGTAAAAATACGGGGCAATAAATAATATACAATCCTTATATTATAAATAATATACAATCCCATAATATTTTTATAAAATATTGTATAAATAAAATAAAAATATTAATAAAATAAATCATTGAACTCATGTTTAAACTCATTTATCACGCAACTTTTAAATGTATACATTTACTAGTAAATTTGTTAAATGTATACATTTACCAGTAAATTTGTTAAATGTATACATTTATTAGTAAATTTGTTAAATGTATACATATGACGATAAATGTGGACATTTACCGATTTTGTATTTATACCGCAACATATATATGAATATGAAAGCGAACTTCAATAAAAATATGCACATTAATGAGGTGATCAGCTAGTTAGTGAATTTGTATTGCACTCATCATTACCATCAAACTAATTACACGTCCTTTGTTGTTTGAGCTGCATTCATATGCACCGATAAAAGCAATGAGACGCAAAAAATAATAATGTAAAAATAACGGGACGAAAAAAGTTTTATTTCCATAATAATAAAGCGCCGCGCTGGAATCGATTTCCTATTAAATTACATTAAAAAAAAAACTTAATAAACAAATTTGTTACATATTACAGGGTAATATGAGTTTTCGGAACGTTATTATTATTTCCGCGCTCAATTCATTTCATTACATTATCAAATTACCATTTCGTTTAAACGAGCTTTACTCGGTTACTTTAAAAAATATTTTATGTTCAAGTATTGTAATTGCTGAAACATTTTTTTAATTCTTATATTCACTATAAAATACTGTAAAAAGCAAAACAGCGTGATAATATAATTAGTCCAATGAGTTTAATATTCAATATCTCGCTAGTCGGAGCTTGTTTCATCCAGACAGTCTACCAGTGATTTGGAGTTTATTGCTAGTTTATCCTCTTACTAGACACATTAGCGACAGGAGGGTTTGTCCATAAGTGATTTAATTTTACAAGGACCGTAAAGCAGAGCTGTAAATAAGTTATTGGGGCATAAAATAAATTCCCTTTGCGGTAGATATTTGAAAAAGTTCAAACAATTTGTACGGCAAATATAAGCTTATTATAACAGTGACAATTTTTATGGAGATACGCACAAATTACTAAGAATATTTGCTCGTTAAAATCGTTACCTCGTTACATACGTATTCGCTATAAACACTTTATTTTTATTTATTAATCAATCACAATCAATAAAATAATAATCAATAAAAATAATATTAATTAACAACTAATTTAAAGTAAGAAACCATCCTACATTATAGATAATCATAAAAACTTAAAAAGGCTGTGTCCGATTGTTTTAAGTTTTTTTGAAAGTAGATAGCCAATAAAATGAGTTTAATTTTAGAATGCTAAACATCTAGTTAAAATGTAACATTTTCAAGTTTTTTTATGCACAAGTGTAACTACGCCGAATATTGTAAGTTTAGCGAGCTTTTCGCTGAAGCTCCCTTGTTAAGTTTTATACGCTCCGATTCCTTAATAGCTAATTAAAATGTTTGCACACTTCCTGTCAATAAAGCAAACTGCGAGTAAGAGACAAACAAAAAAGTCGACGGGAAAGAACTCGAATCAATAACACAATGTGTTTTTTACTCGATTTGTGTTTTTCATTTACATTCTAGCGCTTGTGACAAAAATGTACGGAGAATATAACATGACATGCTTTCGACTATTTTTACCTTATTCTCGCAAAGCTTTCTCCCAAAGCTCGCTGCTACTTATAATCATTTCAATGTCACCGCTGGACTGACAAAACTATTTTTCTTTTACACCTCAGACAAAATTTAATAAACAACAGTTATTCTTAATATTTTTATATTCATTCAAACATTTCACAGGACTAAGCAGGATATATATCTTAAATTAGATTGACAAGACTAGACAGGCTAGACAAACATGACTAGACAGACAAGACTAGACAGACAAGACTAGACAGACAAGACTAGACAGACAAGACTAGACAGACAAGACTAGACAGACAAGACTAGACAGACAAGACTAGACAGACAAGACTAGACAGACAAGACTAGACAGACAAGACTAGACAGACAAGACTAGACAGACAAGACTAGACAGACAAGACTAGACAGACAAGACTAGACAGACAAGACTAGACAGACAAGACTAGACAGACAAGACTAGACAGACAAGACTAGACAGACAAGACTAGACAGACAAGACTAGACAGACAAGACTAGACAGACAAGACTAGACAGACAAGACTAGACAGACAAGACTAGACAGACAAGACTAGACAGACAAGACTAGACAGACAAGACTAGACAGACAAGACTAGACAGACAAGACTAGACAGACAAGACTAGACAGACAAGACTAGACAGACAAGACTAGACAGACAAGACTAGACAGACAAGACTAGACAGACAAGACTAGACAGACAAGACTAGACAGACAAGACTAGACAGACAAGACTAGACAGACAAGACTAGACAGACAAGACTAGACAGACAAGACTAGACAGACAAGACTAGACAGACAAGACTAGACAGACAAGACTAGACAGACAAGACTAGACAGACAAGACTAGACAGACAAGACTAGACAGACAAGACTAGACAGACAAGACTAGACAGACAAGACTAGACAGACAAGACTAGACAGACAAGACTAGACAGACAAGACTAGACAGACAAGACTAGACAGACAAGACTAGACAGACAAGACTAGACAGACAAGACTAGACAGACAAGACTAGACAGACAAGACTAGACAGACAAGACTAGACAGACAAGACTAGACAGACAAGACTAGACAGACAAGACCAGACTGACAAGACTAGACTGACAAGAGTAGACAGACAAGACTAGACAGACAAGACTAGACAGACAAGACTAGACAGACAAGACTAGACAGACAAGACTAGACAGACAAGACTAGACAGACAGACAAGACTAGACAGACAAGACTAGACAGACAAGACTAGACAGACAAGACTAGACAGACAAGACTAGACAGACAAGACTAGACAGACAAGACTAGACAGACAAGACTAGACAGACAAGACTAGACAGACAAGACTAGACAGACAAGACTAGACAGACAAGACTAGACAGACAAGACTAGACAGACAAGACTAGACAGACAAGACTAGACAGACAAGACTAGACAGACAAGACTAGACAGACAAGACTAGACAGACAAGACTAGACAGACAAGACTAGACAGACAAGACTAGACAGACAAGACTAGACAGACAAGACTAGACAGACAAGACTAGACAGACAAGACTAGACAGACAAGACTAGACAGACAAGACTAGACAGACAAGACTAGACAGACAAGACTAGACAGACAAGACTAGACAGACAAGACTAGACAGACAAGACTAGACAGACAAGACTAGACAGACAAGACTAGACAGACAAGACTAGACAGACAAGACTAGACAGACAAGACTAGACAGACAAGACTAGACAGACAAGACTAGACAGACAAGACTAGACAGACAAGACTAGACAGACAAGACTAGACAGACAAGACTAGACAGACAAGACTAGACAGACAAGACTAGACAGACAAGACTAGACAGACAAGACTAGACAGACAAGACTAGACAGACAAGACTAGACAGACAAGACTAGACAGACAAGACTAGACAGACAAGACTAGACAGACAAGACTAGACAGACAAGACTAGACAGACAAGACTAGACAGACAAGACTAGACAGACAAGACTAGACAGACAAGACTAGACAGACAAGACTAGACAGACAAGACTAGACAGACAAGACTAGACAGACAAGACTAGACAGACAAGACTAGACAGACAAGACTAGACAGACAAGACTAGACAGACAAGACTAGACAGACAAGACTAGACAGACAAGACTAGACAGACAAGACTAGACAGACAAGACTAGACAGACAAGACTAGACAGACAAGACTAGACAGACAAGACTAGACAGACAAGACTAGACAGACAAGACTAGACAGACAAGACTAGACAGACAAGACTAGACAGACAAGACTAGACAGACAAGACTAGACAGACAAGACTAGACAGACAAGACTAGACAGACAAGACTAGACAGACAAGACTAGACAGACAAGACTAGACAGACAAGACTAGACAGACAAGACTAGACAGACAAGACTAGACAGACAAGACTAGACAGACAAGACTAGACAGACAAGACTAGACAGACAAGACTAGACAGACAAGACTAGACAGACAAGACTAGACAGACAAGACTAGACAGACAAGACTAGACAGACAAGACTAGACAGACAAGACTAGACAGACAAGACTAGACAGACAAGACTAGACAGACAAGACTAGACAGACAAGACTAGACAGACAAGACTAGACAGACAAGACTAGACAGACAAGACTAGACAGACAAGACTAGACAGACAAGACTAGACAGACAAGACTAGACAGACAAGACTAGACAGACAAGACTAGACAGACAAGACTAGACAGACAAGACTAGACAGACAAGACTAGACAGACAAGACTAGACAGACAAGACTAGACAGACAAGACTAGACAGACAAGACTAGACAGACAAGACTAGACAGACAAGACTAGACAGACAAGACTAGACAGACAAGACTAGACAGACAAGACTAGACAGACAAGACTAGACAGACAAGACTAGACAGACAAGACTAGACAGACAAGACTAGACAGACAAGACTAGACAGACAAGACTAGACAGACAAGACTAGACAGACAAGACTAGACAGACAAGACTAGACAGACAAGACTAGACAGACAAGACTAGACAGACAAGACTAGACAGACAAGACTAGACAGACAAGACTAGACAGACAAGACTAGACAGACAAGACTAGACAGACAAGACTAGACAGACAAGACTAGACAGACAAGACTAGACAGACAAGACTAGACAGACAAGACTAGACAGACAAGACTAGACAGACAAGACTAGACAGACAAGACTAGACAGACAAGACTAGACAGACAAGACTAGACAGACAAGACTAGACAGACAAGACTAGACAGACAAGACTAGACAGACAAGACTAGACAGACAAGACTAGACAGACAAGACTAGACAGACAAGACTAGACAGACAAGACTAGACAGACAAGACTAGACAGACAAGACTAGACAGACAAGACTAGACAGACAAGACTAGACAGACAAGACTAGACAGACAAGACTAGACAGACAAGACTAGACAGACAAGACTAGACAGACAAGACTAGACAGACAAGACTAGACAGACAAGACTAGACAGACAAGACTAGACAGACAAGACTAGACAGACAAGACTAGACAGACAAGACTAGACAGACAAGACTAGACAGACAAGACTAGACAGACAAGACTAGACAGACAAGACTAGACAGACAAGACTAGACAGACAAGACTAGACAGACAAGACTAGACAGACAAGACTAGACAGACAAGACTAGACAGACAAGACTAGACAGACAAGACTAGACAGACAAGACTAGACAGACAAGACTAGACAGACAAGACTAGACAGACAAGACTAGACAGACAAGACTAGACAGACAAGACTAGACAGACAAGACTAGACAGACAAGACTAGACAGACAAGACTAGACAGACAAGACTAGACAGACAAGACTAGACAGACAAGACTAGACAGACAAGACTAGACAGACAAGACTAGACAGACAAGACTAGACAGACAAGACTAGACAGACAAGACTAGACAGACAAGACTAGACAGACAAGACTAGACAGACAAGACTAGACAGACAAGACTAGACAGACAAGACTAGACAGACAAGACTAGACAGACAAGACTAGACAGACAAGACTAGACAGACAAGACTAGACAGACAAGACTAGACAGACAAGACTAGACAGACAAGACTAGACAGACAAGACTAGACAGACAAGACTAGACAGACAAGACTAGACAGACAAGACTAGACAGACAAGACTAGACAGACAAGACTAGACAGACAAGACTAGACAGACAAGACTAGACAGACAAGACTAGACAGACAAGACTAGACAGACAAGACTAGACAGACAAGACTAGACAGACAAGACTAGACAGACAAGACTAGACAGACAAGACTAGACAGACAAGACTAGACAGACAAGACTAGACAGACAAGACTAGACAGACAAGACTAGACAGACAAGACTAGACAGACAAGACTAGACAGACAAGACTAGACAGACAAGACTAGACAGACAAGACTAGACAGACAAGACTAGACAGACAAGACTAGACAGACAAGACTAGACAGACAAGACTAGACAGACAAGACTAGACAGACAAGACTAGACAGACAAGACTAGACAGACAAGACTAGACAGACAAGACTAGACAGACAAGACTAGACAGACAAGACTAGACAGACAAGACTAGACAGACAAGACTAGACAGACAAGACTAGACAGACAAGACTAGACAGACAAGACTAGACAGACAAGACTAGACAGACAAGACTAGACAGACAAGACTAGACAGACAAGACTAGACAGACAAGACTAGACAGACAAGACTAGACAGACAAGACTAGACAGACAAGACTAGACAGACAAGACTAGACAGACAAGACTAGACAGACAAGACTAGACAGACAAGACTAGACAGACAAGACTAGACAGACAAGACTAGACAGACAAGACTAGACAGACAAGACTAGACAGACAAGACTAGACAGACAAGACTAGACAGACAAGACTAGACAGACAAGACTAGACAGACAAGACTAGACAGACAAGACTAGACAGACAAGACTAGACAGACAAGACTAGACAGACAAGACTAGACAGACAAGACTAGACAGACAAGACTAGACAGACAAGACTAGACAGACAAGACTAGACAGACAAGACTAGACAGACAAGACTAGACAGACAAGACTAGACAGACAAGACTAGACAGACAAGACTAGACAGACAAGACTAGACAGACAAGACTAGACAGACAAGACTAGACAGACAAGACTAGACAGACAAGACTAGACAGACAAGACTAGACAGACAAGACTAGACAGACAAGACTAGACAGACAAGACTAGACAGACAAGACTAGACAGACAAGACTAGACAGACAAGACTAGACAGACAAGACTAGACAGACAAGACTAGACAGACAAGACTAGACAGACAAGACTAGACAGACAAGACTAGACAGACAAGACTAGACAGACAAGACTAGACAGACAAGACTAGACAGACAAGACTAGACAGACAAGACTAGACAGACAAGACTAGACAGACAAGACTAGACAGACAAGACTAGACAGACAAGACTAGACAGACAAGACTAGACAGACAAGACTAGACAGACAAGACTAGACAGACAAGACTAGACAGACAAGACTAGACAGACAAGACTAGACAGACAAGACTAGACAGACAAGACTAGACAGACAAGACTAGACAGACAAGACTAGACAGACAAGACTAGACAGACAAGACTAGACAGACAAGACTAGACAGACAAGACTAGACAGACAAGACTAGACAGACAAGACTAGACAGACAAGACTAGACAGACAAGACTAGACAGACAAGACTAGACAGACAAGACTAGACAGACAAGACTAGACAGACAAGACTAGACAGACAAGACTAGACAGACAAGACTAGACAGACAAGACTAGACAGACAAGACTAGACAGACAAGACTAGACAGACAAGACTAGACAGACAAGACTAGACAGACAAGACTAGACAGACAAGACTAGACAGACAAGACTAGACAGACAAGACTAGACAGACAAGACTAGACAGACAAGACTAGACAGACAAGACTAGACAGACAAGACTAGACAGACAAGACTAGACAGACAAGACTAGACAGACAAGACTAGACAGACAAGACTAGACAGACAAGACTAGACAGACAAGACTAGACAGACAAGACTAGACAGACAAGACTAGACAGACAAGACTAGACAGACAAGACTAGACAGACAAGACTAGACAGACAAGACTAGACAGACAAGACTAGACAGACAAGACTAGACAGACAAGACTAGACAGACAAGACTAGACAGACAAGACTAGACAGACAAGACTAGACAGACAAGACTAGACAGACAAGACTAGACAGACAAGACTAGACAGACAAGACTAGACAGACAAGACTAGACAGACAAGACTAGACAGACAAGACTAGACAGACAAGACTAGACAGACAAGACTAGACAGACAAGACTAGACAGACAAGACTAGACAGACAAGACTAGACAGACAAGACTAGACAGACAAGACTAGACAGACAAGACTAGACAGACAAGACTAGACAGACAAGACTAGACAGACAAGACTAGACAGACAAGACTAGACAGACAAGACTAGACAGACAAGACTAGACAGACAAGACTAGACAGACAAGACTAGACAGACAAGACTAGACAGACAAGACTAGACAGACAAGACTAGACAGACAAGACTAGACAGACAAGACTAGACAGACAAGACTAGACAGACAAGACTAGACAGACAAGACTAGACAGACAAGACTAGACAGACAAGACTAGACAGACAAGACTAGACAGACAAGACTAGACAGACAAGACTAGACAGACAAGACTAGACAGACAAGACTAGACAGACAAGACTAGACAGACAAGACTAGACAGACAAGACTAGACAGACAAGACTAGACAGACAAGACTAGACAGACAAGACTAGACAGACAAGACTAGACAGACAAGACTAGACAGACAAGACTAGACAGACAAGACTAGACAGACAAGACTAGACAGACAAGACTAGACAGACAAGACTAGACAGACAAGACTAGACAGACAAGACTAGACAGACAAGACTAGACAGACAAGAATAGACAGACAAGAATAGACAGACAAGACTAGACAGACAAGACTAGACAGACAAAACTAGACAGGCAAGACTAGACAGACAAGACTAGACAGACAAGACTAGACAGACAAGACTAGACAGACAAGACTAGACAGACAAGACTAGACAGACAAGACTAGACAGACAAGACTAGACAGACAAGACTAGACAGACAAGAATAGACAGACAAGACTAGACAGACAAGACTAGACAGACAAGACTAGACAGACAAGACTAGACAGACAAGACTAGACAGACAAGACTAGACAGACAAGAGTAGACAGACAAGACTGGACAGACAAGACTAGACCGACAAGACTAGACAGACAAGACTAGATAGACAAGACTATTATTATTATAACCTTTTATTGGCATATATACAAAATACAAAATAATTTACCTAAATTAGCATACTAAATATTACAAGTTACCTACTAAAGGGAATAGGTTCTTCCATTTTGCTTAAATTTTATATGCCGAATTCACTAACGTAATCCCCCTATAGTTTCCCACGTTTCCCCTGTCTCCACTCATATATATTGGGTGAATTATTCCCTCCTTCCAGCTCTTTGGTGCACTCCTTGCTCCCCTCCATACCAAATTCAATTCTTGGGTGATTCTAGTCCTACACTCTTTCGGGATAGCTTTCCAGGCTTCGTTTCCTACGCCGTCAGGGCCTGCCGCTTTTTTTTTGTTTTAATTGTCCACTTCACCAATCGTTATTTCTGCTGGGCCTAAGTCTTCCAATGCACTTTTATTTCCTACTCCTTCCGGTATCTCGACTCCTACCAACTTAACCATAAAGTGACTTTTCCACTTTACCATCGGAATGCTGTTTGGAACTCGTTCTTTCCTCGCTCCTCTTCCTTTTAAATACTTCCAGTGCTGTGCTTCTGTTTTGATATCTAGTATGCGCTGACGTTCTCATCTCTCCCAATTATGTTTTTTCTTCGTCTTCAAGTCCTTTAATTCGCCTTTTGTCTTTAACCAATCTTCTTTACTGCTGTTGCCCTCTCGCCACTTTCTCATAACCTCTCTATACTTTTGTTTCTCCGTCATATATTCTTTGTCTGTCCATGATCTTCCCGGTGATGCTGTGATTTTCTTCTTTAACATTCTTGCCTCCATCTTCTCTACAATCTTGTCTATATCTTTTAATTCCTTCCAGTTTATTGCTTCCATTCTAGCCTTATACTTCTCAGTCGCTTTATTGTTCCATCTGGTAACCCATTTATCCTCGCTAGATGAAATTATTGTTTTCGTCTTCAAGCTTATTGTCACTGGCATGTGGTCTGAATCAATTCTAACTCCTATCTCCATCTCTTTAATTTCCTGCCTTGCCGGGTCATTTGCCACTACCAGATCTATAGTCGATAATCCTCCTGCCCCCGCAAATGTGAAATCTCCCTCCCAGTCTCCTTCCACACACCCATTTACGACGTCCCATTGATTTTCTCTTGCCCATTCCGCCCACCCTCTCCCATCTGCATTTCTAACTTTATCCTTGGCTTTCCTTATTATTTCTCTACCTTCACTATCCATTGTGTGGAACTGCTCTTCCCCGATTTTAACATTCCAATCGACTCCTACTAGTAACTTTGCCATTACCATTAATTCTCCATTAATTTTTATTGCCTCTTTAATTACTTCCAGTCCTTTGTTGTTGTATACCGTGGCCACTAGCCACCAGGCTTTTTTCAGAAGTTTTCTTTTGTAGCTCTCCCATTCTTTTTAATGCATCCAGGTCTCAACCAATCCAATTATATGAAATTTCTAGAGAAACATTATAATAGATCCGTTATCGCTTTCCAGTTGCCTCTCAAGTCCCGCCACATTCCAGAAGAGTATCTTAATATTTTCCGTTAACCGCTCATCATTGTTCTTGTGTCTTCTCGCCATCTCCCTCTCTTTTATTCGAAACAGACTTAGTTTTTTGGCATAATTTTCTGTGACTCCTCCCATGTGACCCAATTTCCATCCACTTACATCTTCTTATAACCGATCTTCACTTTGTGCCTTCTATCTTTTAGCATCTTTGCTTTCTGTGGCAAATCCTTTTGAAGTTCCCGTTCTTTCATAGTAACATCGTCTTGGATGAAAATATCAGAGCCTTTTAGGTTATATTTATTTAGCATTACTTCTTTCTTTACTTCCCAACTTGTCAATTTTGCGACAATTGGCCCTTGGTTCGAACCTTTGTCTCCTATCTTGTACATGCTTCCTACACCTTCTTTTACTACCTTTCTTCCAATCTTTCTTCCAATAACCTATTAGCATCTTCTAACCATCTCTCTCCTTATACCCCTCTCTATCCTTATATATTATCATCCCTATCCTTATATATATTATTTTTTATTTCCTAGGAAATAAAAAAATAATATTGTGACTCATGGGGTATAAGGAGAGAGATGGTTAGAAGACGCTAAGAGGTTATTGGAAGAAAGATTTGTAGTAAAAGAAGGGGTGGGAAGGAATGGAAGAATCCATTTCTCTCAGTTGTTTTACTTCCTCTCTTAGTGAGTCTTGACCATTCTCCCCACTTCTGACGGAGTTTTCTTTCTCTATTCTGTAGTCGTCCTCCAACTTTTTTATCCTGCCCTTGATATCGGTGTTTTCGTTTCCGATCGCTTTCAATTGTGATATCATTTCCTCTTTCCATACCCTTTCTTTCTCCTCTACTTCTTTTTGTTCCTTCCTAGCCCTTTCCAATTTTTCTTCGAGTTCTTTATTTTCTCTCCTCAAGCCTCGACGGCTTTAAAATCCTTCCTCATTTCCCGTAGCTCTTCAAAGTGGTTATGGTAGGAGCTTTGGAGAAGATACAAAGCTCCTCCCATACCCACGGTCATTTCTCTTTTTCCCAACTCCTCTTTTTGGAACGTTTTGCCAATTGTGTCGGCGACCGACTCAATTTCGCGCACCGTTCAAAAGGACTTCTAGCCTAAGATAATGTATCCTATAAGATATGTATAGAAATATGTTTTTGTGTTTATAAATGAAAACCAGTTTCTCGTAAATGTATGTGCCTACTAATGTTAAAATAGGCTTGTCTGTCTAGTCTAGTCTTTTTTTAAGGGGGACGTAGCAAGCACATTCATTTAACTCGACAAGTGCCTCCCCCTGGAAACTCACGGGCATCTTGGAACGGCTTTTCGCATATCTTCAAGATGGAGTTGGCGTTGACCTTACTTAATGTCCTTACGTCGTCCATCCACGGAAGATGATTAGGGGTTCAGGTTGTTTTCCGTTTTCGTTGTCTATGTTATTTTGTCCGTTCATCCTGTTCTTTCATGCTTAGTATGTCCCTTATCATCATTTCTGTTGCAGACCAGTCTTCTTCACTCCTAAGCACTGTCACCGCTAGTTTCTAAAATTCTTTTGTTTTTGAGGTGTATATGTCCCTCTCTAAATACCACCTGCGGCATTCGAAAATTGTGTGATCACAATAGCTCAGTGCCTGCGTCAGGTAGTAGGTAACTTGTCCGTGCCTTCTCGTGACCCATGGATCAAATTGGATTTTTGGACCCATGGATCCTCTCTGAGGCTTTCCAGTACTCTTGCCAATTTTCGAGCGTATGGGTCCTTGCCTTTTTTTCAGTTCCTTGTTTCTTGTTTTCACTGCTCCTTTCCTTATAAAGCGTGTCTCTCTCTTCATCAAGAAGTTCTATAGGGGCTATTCCCGCAATAACGAGAATAGCATCACCTGAGACGGTCCTATATGCGCAGGACACGCGTAGCACCATTTTTCGTTGAATAGATTGCAGTCGTTGCCTTAGATTTGATCTCTCCATGGTTCGCTTTCAAATTGGCGCTGCATAGAGCATGGCAAATTCGACAACTGAACACAAGAGCCTTCGTTTGGTGCTCTTAGAACCACCTACAGTTGGCATAAGTTGTCATAAGTTGGCATACGTGCCGCTGAGGTTTATAATGCCTTCCCAGCTGCAAGAACAATGTGCTGTCGAAAGGAAAGATTTTTATCTATAGTTACGCCTAAGTATTTAATGACCTCCTTTGGTATTATTGTTTCGCTTTTTATTTTAAATGTTACTGTTTCTACTTTCATTCTTCCTGTCAATAAAACCGCTTCTGTCTTTTCTGGAGCGAGCTTTAGCTGTTTTTTCTCCAACCAGTTGTCTATTAGTGCTATGGCTTTGTTTGCAATTTTTATAACACAGTTTTCTGTTAATCCGGTGACGATGAGGGCGAAGTCGTCGTCAAAACCGACAGCTTCCATTCCCTCTGCCAACTTCAGTCTAAGGACTTCAGTCTAAGGACTAAGGATCATACAGGATGTGCCACAAAGTTGGTCCCATTACTGAGCCTTGTGGATTACCACTGTAGATTTGTCCTTCTACGCTTTCACCCTCTGTCTCTATAAAAAAATTTCGGTTGCAGAGTTAGCTGTTTACGAGCTTCAGGAGATATGGAAGGAAGTCTCTTGCTATTAATTAAG